>OU612094.1:141977220-143219821 GCA_914767995.1 Thecocarcelia acutangulata | reverse complement strand
AAAAAAAACAATGCATCAATAATTATCAGGGATACTAACTCTCCCTTTCTGCATCTATAGGTTTAAACCACAGTTAGAACGTTCCAGCCAGGGCACCTTAACCATGATTAGCCCGAGTTGAACTGCAAACAGAAACTCCCGTTTCTCCGTTCTGCTAATTTATACCCTTGGTAAGGGTTTCGGAAGCCAACAAAACATAAGTCAAGCGGCTTTCTAGAGTTTTTTTTGCTACAACAAACGATGGTCTGTCTCCTTCCCCTCTTTACCCAAAAAAAAGAGTGCCTTTGTTTGGAATAGCCACTGCAAAACCTGTTCGTCGGGAAGACTGTATGCACGTAGAATTAAGGGCAAAATACTATTGTTAAATTATATGTTTGAACACAACCATATAATATGGTCTCAATCTGAAATTTATGTACACAACTAAGTGCAGCCAAGAACCAAAATTAGACCATATATCCAAACATTTGATAAAAATTACAAAAATTGTGTCATGACTAACACTATTATTGACAATCATGCCCAATTACTTATAATCGCTTCTACATATATTATTGAAAAATTTTTAAATCTATTGTTCACCATCAACAGTACTAGTGTTGAATGTTACAATATTATATTATTACATAATAAATGCACATACATACACGCTGATATTAATTAAAACGGAATTTTTTAAATTAATTAATACAATATATTTTTCAATTAACATTTTGACACAAAATAGATGTAGGAGAATTTTGCAAAATCTTGTTGTTTTGGAATTCTGGGCTGGAGTCGTGTTTCTGTAACACGAAACACAGAATTCACATACATTAAAGCAAATATAGGGTGTTTTTTTAAGCCCGATAGAACTTGAAATTGTAAAAAATAACACAAAAAATTAAATTGTAATCAAAATTTTTTTTTATTCGAAAGATCAATACGTGACATTAACATTTGAAAATGATTTCGGGCATATGGGCACCGCGGCTGTTCTTGACGAAGCGCATTCTGGACGTCCAATTTTGGGCCACTTTTTCGAGCACTGCTGGCCGTATGTCACGAACAACACGAACAATGCTGGCCTCCAAGGCGTCAATTGTTGCTGGTTTATCAGCATAAACCAGTGACTTCACGTAGCCCCACAGGAAATAATCGAGAGGTGTCAAATCGCACGACCTTGGAGGCCAATTGACAGGTCCATTTCTCGAAATCAACTTATCGCCAAATTTTGATTTCAGTAAGTCGATGGTTGCGTTCGCCGTATGGCACGTAGCGCCATCCTGTTGAAACCACATCTCCTCCGGATCAATGTCATCCATATTTTCAAACAAAAAATCATTGATCATGGTGCGGTAACGATCTCCATTGACCGTAACGCGAGCTCCGGCCTCATTTTTGAAGAAATAAGGTCCGATGATGCCACCAGCATGAAAACCGCACCAAACAGTGCATTTTTCTGGATGTAATGGAGTCTGTTGGGTCTCTTGTGGATTGGTCTCACTCCATATGCGGCAATTTGCTTATTAACAAACCCGTTAAGCCAAAAATGCGCCTCATCGCTGAACACAATTTTGCGATAAAACAACGGGTCTGATTTTCAAAATAAATTTGGATAATTTCGTAGCGTTGTTCAAGCGTGAGTCTATTCATGATGATTTGTCAGAGTATACTGAAACAAATAAAAAAAATGTTTCATCAAAATTTAATTTTTTGTGTTACTTTTTACAATTTAAAGTTCTATCTAGCTTAAAAAAACACCCTATACATATAGATATCCATTTGTTCATATAAATTCTTAAACTAACCGTTTCGTATTAAATGACATTGCTATTTTCTTTTTGATATTATTAGTATTACTGAAATTAAAAAACACACAAACGCACCAACAAATTAAACGAAAACTATGTACATATGTACGAGTATGTATATAAGCAAATGTCAACGTGTTTAAAACCAGCAATATCTAGTTTATTCTGTAAACAAACATGTGTTGGAGATAAATGCAATAATCATATCGCCCTTTGTTGCAACATAGCCAGAACGCAGAAAAGCTTGTTTCGAGAAAAAGACAATTCAAATTTTTAGTTTCCATACAAGTCTTGGAAAATTTGTTTGGAAAATATCTCGTAAAGGAAACAGTTTAAAGGTAATTTAAATAAAATTTTGGTACAATATAGAAGGTACTGTTAATAATTCTGCATTGTTAACTTGAAAAGCTCATTTTTTGAGATATGACTATGTTGAATAGTCTATTATTGTACATTACAAAATACTTGGTTGTATGCAAACTTTTTTTTAACGATATTATTATTATTATTTTTAATATCGTTATATTTTAAAACATTTTTAATATCGTTATATTTTAAAATGATAAAAATGTAACATTAGTAATATGAATACTTTAAAACTCATATAATTATAATGGAGTAAACTATACTAAAATCTATAATACACTACTATTAGCGGCAACAATAAAAATTTTGACAGTGTATATACTAATGTTGTGACAACACTGTAGTAAATTGCTTTTTCTTTGCGAGTGTGATAGATTTTTTTCCGATTTTTCTCATAAAGGTTACTTTATAACCCATCCCGATTTTCCTTGACGTTGAGTTTTGAGACATTCTGTATGTCGCTTTTTATGTATTTCAATCTTTCTACGCATTCTACACTTTTCTATCTTCAAGTTAAATGAAAAACTTTTTATGCGGAATCCACTTATCGACAACACCGAAAATAATATATAAAAAATCATCTGTGGCTATCAAGAACAATTGAAACTTTTTCAAAGTAGATCTAATTTTTGCGTCGTACGCGTATATGCTTCCTATACTTTGTGATGTGTCGTATAAAATTGACCTGATTCTACTTTTGCGACAGACGGTTAGAATGCGTTATGCATATAAGTCTTGGTATTGATCTTCAGCTTAAGTATTTCTAAGGACGGTTAGGGTTGTGGCTGGGCCTTTGAGAGATTTGCATCTCGTTCGTACTAGTTAAGTATTTGGCTCAAACAGTTTTTATGTGGACTTTCATTGTTAACCACGCTGCAACTTCCTATGTGAAGGCATAGATCTTTATAGTTAATCACAACGACGCTTCCATTATACCACTAATACCAATCATGCATCCTATACCTTGCAATTTTACTTTACATTTGTATAGTTAAATATGTAAATAAATTAGTTTAAAAAAATATTTTTCATGGAATAAACAATCATATTTTCAACATACTATAATGCTTGAGTCCCATTCATGTTGCATAATAGTTAAATATAATTGCCTGACTTTTCACATTCTTTGCCAACTAGCACCAATATGATAATTTTGTAGCTAAATAAGCAGCTAAAAGGTGTAAACAATTTTCCTAACTACCGTCAACATTTTTCTTAGAAGTTTTTTTCTAATTTCAGATTCACTAAGATTTCTTCTATTCCCCTCTTTAACGGTAAACACTATATCAAATTATTACAAAATTATGCAAATTTCCATTTTATTTCAATTAATTTTCTACGAAAACTACAGCAAGAAGCATAAAATGATGTGAAAAACAAAATCAACAAGAAAGAGAGGAGAGACACTAAATACAAAAACCTTGAGCAATGAAATTGATCTTCAACGAAATCGAAGGCAAAGAATGTACAAAGTTTCGATGCGCAGACAGACAGGCCTCTAAGCAGTTTGGGTTGCTTGTTTTCCTTTCTTTTTAGCATTCACAACACAACAATATGTATATATGATAATAACAATCAGCCAACAAATACAAAATCAAAACTAAATGAATAACAATAACAAACTGTAAATAGAAAAAATATGTGTGTTGAAAGAAAAAAGAAGTTAAATAATATAAATATTTAAACAAAATACATAACAATATATTTTTTTTTTCTTTTGTTTTTTATAGCAATGTCTATATTATCTATTATGCTAAATAGCCAGCCAGTGTTCAAAGACACCGTTAAATAAAATGAGAGAGAGAGAGAGAGAGAGAGCAACAATGCAGATTCACATGCGTAGAAAACATCCATATGAAGCCAACGCGGTTGCAAGGTGGTGGTAACGTTTAAAAGATACTCAATGGTTAAATGACCATAAAACATGCAACACAAACCAAACAAACATTCACTCCATCATTCAATCATTCACTCAAAAAATTGTTTTTAAGTCATTAAGATACAAATAGGTTTATATTTAATTAATTATAACGAAAACACAGTGGTAATAATACAACATATTTTAGACACAATAATTAATTTTGACTTGACAATCAACTACAAAACGTGGTGGTATATTTTATATTTTTCTCAAATTAAATTACTCTATTGTAATGCGAAAGAAAACTGGTTCGTTATGGAGAATTGGTACCCTGTATTGCGATTTCGTATTTTCCTTTTGCATTTAATTTTTCCCTTTCGCACAATTTATTTTATTATTCTCGCTATTGTTTATTTTGTGGTTCCAGTGATGCTTCATTTTCAAACTATTACGCGGAAATGTTTGTGCAAACGGCACAAAGCACCGAATTATACTCTTATCGCATTTATATACCTTTCGCATCCAACTTACTTTCGCATCGCAATAGAGAGTAACCCTTCAGATATTTTTGTAAAATTCCTCAAAAAGTTGAAATAATTATTATTTTTGTCGTAATTTTTTTCAATTAAAAAATTAAAAGCAGCTGGACTTCTGTGTTTCCTAGCTGTCCACATGTCGGAATTTCATAGGAGCTATCCTAATCATCAGTAGACTTGGAAATCTTTGAAAGATATTCTCAAACATTCAACTTTATATCCCAATATTCTAAATAAATTATTGAGAGAGACTTGTAAATGTCATAAGGAACACTTTTGAAGACAAAACCTATTGTTCTGCTCTATTCACTGACATTTCTCAAGCACGACGGCTTATTGCACAAAATAAGGCTAAACTTGCCTGCAAATACTCACTTTCTGGAAAGCTACTTACGTGGCCAGAGAGGGCAATTTTATAAGCCCAAGGCAATCGAGGCAGGAGTTCCCCAAGGCAGCATTCTGCCACTATTTTTTATGCCTCTGACATGACAACGGGATCCGGAATCTACACTTGAACTTTTTCAGGCGATACAGCATTCTTGAGCATTCATTAAAACCATCAATTAGCTTCACGGAGTGTACAGGAATATATTTAAATTTTGGAGCTTCAATTAGCTTCACGGAGTGTACAGGAATATATTTCAATTTTGGAGAAATGGCTAAAACTTTGGAAAACCAAAGTTAATAAACAAAAATGTTTTTATTGAATTTTTGATGAACTTTTATAATTTTTTAAATTAAATTTTTAAAAATGTTTTTAAGTTACATTTGCGTCAACAAACCTGTTCGGCTATCAAAATTAACAATCTTCTTACTTCGCAGCACAATGACCTATACCTCGACTTGAAGCTATCGTGGAAGTCATTGATACAAAAGTCTCTGAGTTGAAACTAAAAGCAACGCAACTAAATTGGCTTATGGACAGAAATGCTACAAGTTCTCAGTAGATTGCAATCTTTTGATATACAACGCCTCTATGGTGCTACGGAGTTCAAAGTCAAACCTTGCAAAACTTCAAAGACGTCAAAACCAAATTCTTTGAACGATTACTGTAGCTGCACTGTATATAAAAAACTTACGAATTTACAAGGATCTGTGTGTTCCGCTAGTAAAAGACGAATTTTCAAAGAATGCACCAAGATAGTAAGCTGGAACTTCACCCAAATCCTCTTGCACGCACTACACTTAATTTTGGCAGTCATACTCGGTTGATACCTTTGCCACCATCAGAACGCTAAATAGTGATTTTACCGATATAGGTTTCACAAAATGAAACTTTTTGCCTAAAATTGGTTGGACTTGAGTAAAAACCACATCCTTTTTGTTAACTTTTTGTTAGTTAGTAAAATGTCATTGAGTTCACTTTTTAAAAATTCAATAAATAATTAAATAAAAATTCAATAAATAGTAAACAAGGTGTCCACTGTACGAGTACTGTCAAAATTATTCATTCTCACCATTACGGACACAAAATTCAAAAGTGAACACTGAAATTGGTGAACATTTAAAAATTCATCGTTGCAAAATTGAGTCCCTGAATAAGTTTTCCAGAAACTAAAATATCGAAATGTATAATACAATATTAATTTATTGGCTGAGTGGTTAAAGCAGCAGATCATGATACATCATGACCCGAGTTCAAATCCCAGTGAGCGCTGATGAGTAGTGTAGCGTTTACGAAACAGCTAGTTGTCAACCAGCTAAAGATTTGATTATCATGTTTCTTGTCTTCTTCAATCAAAAATTATTTATCACAGCAAATTTGTATTGTAAAAAATCCTTCTTAAGAAAAAACTTAAGTTTCTTTCCCAAGTTTTACTTTAAACAAATGTACAAACCAAAAAAAAATTATGATACAATAATTTGTATAAAATTAACCTTTTGACTCATCTGCCCTATTAGTTTTTATTTTATTTAAAATTGTTTTCTAAATGCAAAAATTTACAAAATTTTGCGTGAAAACAACTGTTTTGTCATTAGTTTCTGAATAACTACGAATCAGTGAGTGAAAAAGATTTACATCAGAACCTGCCTTTACGGCCTTATCTGATGATGGATCGATGCCACGGAGTTAATTATTCACGATTCACCAGCCCCCCCGTGTGGCACACACAGATAATAATTCTTGGCATATGTTTGTAACCATATGGGTAACCCCTTGCTTAGGAGTTTGGGCCTTCTAATCCCTCTTGTATTCAATTTCCCAGCAATTAATGGAAGACGGGGCTTAATGACTTGGTAGGCCGACGTCCACTAAGAGCATCAGCCCTTAAACCAACTCACCCATCCAACCATCACCACTAGTTCCTTACAGTACAGGTATCTGTTGCAAGGCAACAGCACCTCAAGAGGTTGTCAGCCCCGAAAAATGCCACGCACCAACAATTATCAGGGATGCTAACTCCCCCTTTCTGCATCTTTAGGTTTAAGCCACAGCCAAAACGTTCCAGCCAAAGTAGGCATCTCCACCATGATAAGCCCGGGTTGAACTGCAAGCAGAACTACCCTTGCGCATGCTGAATTGCCGTTCTGCCAATTTATAGCCTTGGTAAAAGTTTCGGAAGCCAACACAACATAAGTCATGCAGCTTCCTAAAGTTTTATTTACTAAAACAAACGGGGCGCACGTTCCCCTTTTTACCTTTGCAGAGTGCCCTGGTTCGCAATACGCTTAGGCAAAACCTGTTCCCCAGGGAGTATAACTACGAAACAGCGTAAAATGTGATAAAATGAATTTGTGTATAATTTTGTATTGTATCTTGGCATTTTACTGAGTGAATTCCGTGAAGCTGTACATGAGTAACAGCGAAATACATCTGAGTCGTGTACTAACTTTTGGGGTAAGACTGTCTAGGCCTGCAAAAATACTGAAAGACTGAACACAAGTTAAATGCAGCGAAGTACATAGTATCAAAATGTAATGCTAGCTTTCGATGACATTTTTTCAACATTTGTGTACCGACAATAACGTGGCGAATGATTTTTTTTTATATTTTTATCTTTGACCAGTACTCAGGGGATGACCCCTACATAAAGAGGGAGTAGTATTTGTGAACTTTTGACTTGAACTTTTTAACGTTATAAAAGACAGGAAACACAATTGCAGGCAACTTATTCCGCAAGCTAAGCGTACGGCTGAAAAACAAGTTTTCTCTGCAATGCGTAGAACGATTCCCTGAGCAATCGCCGAAAAATGGATGAGCTCTGGATGATGCCCACGTGTCATGTTTGGGCCGGTGCCTCAAAGTCTATTTTGGGGTTACTCGACCGTGTGCATGAGAGGGCGAAGAAGCTTATCGGTGACAGTAGGGTATCCAACTCTATTGACTCACTGGAGCATCGACGCAGTGTGGGGTGCGTTACTCTGTTCTATCGTTACTACAATGGATTTTGCTCTGACGAGATTAGGGATCTTGTTCCCGAAACTCGCACATTTTTACGTAGCACGCACTCATCGTCTAGAGCTCATCCATTTTGGTCGATTGCCCGGGAAATCGCACTACGCATTACAGAGAGAATTCGTTTTTCAGCCGTACGCTTCGTCTATGGAATAAGTTGCCAGCAGACGTGTTTCCTGTCTGTTATAACGTTGGAAAGTTCAAGTCAAATGTTCACAAACACTACTCCTTTTTTCCCCCTCCTCATAACCTATTTTCCTAGTTCTGGTACAATGCACTGCATATGTAGGGGTCATCCCCTGAGTACTGGTCCAAGCTAAAAAAAAAAAAAAAAAAAAAAAAAAAAATGTGCGAATTTCGGGAACAAGATCCCTAATCTCATTAGAGCAAAATCCATTGTAGTAATGATAGAACAGAGTAACGCACCCTACACTGCGTCGGTGCTCCAGTGAGCCCATAGAGTTTGATACCTTACCGTCAGCGATAAGCTTCTTCGCTCCTGCACACAGTCGAGCATCCCCAAAACAGACTTTGAGGCACCAGAGACATGAGAGTTGTATTTCATTTTCGGTGGTATAAATAGTAAGGAGATCGGATAGAGTGCTTACGACTTACATCGTTTCAAAACACCGAGGCACTTGATATGCTTCTTTAGAAACCTGAAAAATGTATGCAGTCCAGCGAACATCACACTGGATCTTCATCCCAAGAACATCAAGAGCATCCGATTACTCAATTTATACCATCCATGAGTATAGATGAAGCAGCATTTGCGGTCGTTTGTTTGTGTGATTATAAGCAACAATGGGTCTTAGATTAGCCTCTTGGCAGCGATCTCTGATAGGCCTATAACTAAAAGAGTACGGGTAGCAAATGCTGCTGTCATTCGCGAAAGAGTGGATAGGGTTGGAAGTTTGATAGAAAAGGTCGTTGAGGAAAATAATAAATAAGGTAGGAGAAAGGGCGAAACCTTGCGGTACCCCTGAATTAATCTTGAACTCGTTTGATGAGCGCCATCTGTAACAACTCGTATACTGCGGTCTCTGAGAAAGCTCGATATAAACCGAGAAAAGTCATCAGCGACACCAAAAGCATTGAGTATTGACAGTAGTGCATCATGCCACACTCTGTCAAACGTTTTGGAAATATCCGGAGTCACCACCTTACTTTCACCGAAATGATGGATTGAGTGGCACCATTTCTCTGCGAGATATGTCAGTAGAACGACCCTTGCGAAATTCATATTGGCAGCCATAAAGTAATTTATGCGACTCTATATGCCTCATAAGGTCATAGTTGACCATACTTTCCATTACATTGGAAAGAGCAGAGCAAATTGCAATTGGGTGGCAATTTGAGCTGTATTGTTGACATCATAGCTCCTACACATAAAGGTTATTCCATTGACGAACGAAAAATTAGTAATCACGAAAAAGCAACCATGGCTCTACAGCACTCAGCACTGGCTATAACATTCTAATAAAGCACACCAAATATTCGGTTTTTCTTCAAGCGTGTTGAACATTAAGAAACGATTCAAGTTCTTTCAATAGGAGTACGTTTACTTCCCTAAAGATAAACAATTAACTGTGACAAAATTAACATTCTAGTTTTTTGCAAAGTCTAAACTGAAGAAAATTTGTATGAATATAAGGTTTTGGAATTTTGTTGCTCATAACAACTTATTTTTCATAACAATCCTCCTCCCCACCCGTTCTAAAATTTTTGTTAAAACGAATTTATGATAAGTAGTTCGAAGTCATTTGAATAGCTTTCTGAAAGCTTTATTCATATTTTTTTTTAATAGAAAGAAAAAAAGCCCATAAAGATATGTATTCATTACTAAACAAAAAAAAAATAAGTCTTTTGTGAAAATTTTTCGAAATTGCAAAAAAATATTTTTACTTTATAATGAAGGCTATACAAACAAATGAAAGTGACTGGCGAATATGAATTCAATAATATGGTTTTAGAAAATAAAAACATAATGTAAAATTTTGTATGAAAACAGCTTGTTACGTAAGCTGTGTGATATTTGCTAACACAATCTTGTCAGTATTTGCTAGTAGTGTCACCTTGTTAAATTTGTCTGCCCAAATTGCTTCCATACTCGTAAACCCATTGACTACACAGTTATTCGTAGGCCAACAAGTCCACGCAACACGCCGACATGGATATCTGAATGGTTTTACACATTCGAGGACAATTATTCTGGTACACAATTACAGCTTGTTGGCAAAACTCGTTAAGGGAATGCTCTATGGCATAATTTTTCAAACCTCTGTATCCCGCACAAACCCTTTACATACAAAAAACACTAATATACACAAAGCTTTGTATACATATACAAGTTGTACCAAATTAATTAGTCTGGTGTGTGATAGAATAGAACAAAAATTGTGCGCTTAAAAATTGTTCTCGTGTGTGAAAGGTCTATGAATATGTTTCTTAATAATAAAAAAAGAGTAACCTATTGGATTATATTTCTAGTTTTTATAATTGTATCGTGATGAATTAATACTGTTAGAGCTGTAGGAAAGTATTACGGGCAACTAAAAATATGATTAATAGGTCAAATGGCAAATACATATGTACTAGTATAAACATATGCAGACGAGCAACTCGTGTAGAAAATTTGTAAGAAAGCCACTCAATTTTTTGAGTAATTTGCATAAAAATTTTTTAGAGTTGCTCTTCTGCGTTCTGTGAATAGCACATTGATAAATAAAAGAGAAAATTATAGCAAAATTTTTTTTACTTTCTCTTAGAAACAGAAAACAATAAAAAAACTTTCCAAGAGATGAGTACTAATAGGCTGCAAGAATGCATTCATTTGTTTGTGTGCACACTAAGAGTACAATATTCATTCAAATATCGAATACTTTAAGAGAGATTAACAAAGTAAAGCGACAAAAAACAGAAAAGAGAATGAATTGCGTTTTATAGTTGGTCGTAATAAATACCCAGTGAACTTTTTGTCCCATACATCTTCGATCTAAGACCATTGACAATGTAGGCGCGACCCATCCGAAGTCTGTATACAATTTCTACTTACATTTACACAGCGATGGCCTAGGCCGTAAGATGCATCCAACACTGTATACATTGTAAGCGAAGATTGGATAAGTTCAAAACTATATTATTAGCATTTGTTTTCTTCTTTGCTTCTTATGTACATTTAATTTAACAAAATGAGTAGAAAAAGACTAATGTGAATCGGATGCTAGTTGTTTATTGTGCTTAACACGTTTATTTTGATTTTTTCTGTTGACACAATCGCTTACAATCGGATGCTTTGCAAATTGTAATAACTTGTGGACTGCTGGGTAGATTCTGTCGTATACTCTTTCTAATTCAAATATATATTTTCTCTTATTTGTTAGAGCAAAAGCAGGCAAATACAATATAACTGTTTGACAGAGTGCAAAAAATATCGAATGAATGAATGAATAAAACGATTATAATTCGAATGCACATTACATTCGTTATACTACAAAGAAAAACATTTTGTTAAAACGTAATTTGCTTTTAAGAAATACATAGTTACATACATACATAATAGATACATATGTATGTATAAATACAATCGAATGCTACGTCGATTCATTCGAATGATAATATATTTGAAATTTTTTCAATTTGCTTTCGTTTTATTTGAATGTGGTTGTGCTTGTTTCTCCACGATTCGAGTTAATATTATTATTCGTCCGGTTTGTATATTCATTTCTTTGTTTTTATTAAAATAGAATGTAAGTCACTTCGTACTCAGTTGTGTTTGATACGAAGCTTTATTCATTCAAAAAGCAAATGAATATGTTCAAATCCGTTTCAGCGTAATAATGGAGACGTTTAATGAGTACCGCGTTTGCTTACAATCGACCACAAACGAAACCATGTGACAACTTTGCAGGAATGTTTGGTGATGTTCAACAGTTATATCTAGGAGCTTTTGCGCCGTTTCGTAACCTTGGAAGAAACATAGATCGAACACAAGTCGCCGCAGACCAAGCAGTAGTCAAAATAGTGTATTTTTCGAGGTGAATTGCCACCCAAGGAAGCAAAAGTGGGGTTGTAACCTGACAAAGTCAAGGCGACGGCTTTTTAGAATGAAATCCATATTGATCACTTTCAAAAGGGGAACACAATCAAGGACGTATAATATAACAACTTATTGAGTCGATTCAATTGAAAATGATACGACCCCGCCTAAGCAAAGAAAAAAATTCTTTTTTCACCAGGATAACATTTAAACAGAACATGTGTGCAAGGATGCACACATGTGCACTTTTTGCTGCAAAAATCATTAAATTTGGCTACGAATTGCTCCCTCATCAGCTTTTTATTCTAGATTTAGCTCCAAGTATTCCCAAACTTCATTTCACAACAAATGCCTATTTTCATGACCTCGACAAATCATATTTCGCAGAAATGATAAATAGATTGGACTTTTTGACGCGCTTTGCACTTCTGTAATATGTTCAAGAATGTGTAGTAGAATTTCCACACTACATCTGACGTGAAACCCACGGACTCATTACTGTAAACAAGGCTCTGGGTGGGAAGTCCGGAAATGCCCCCTACGCAAAGTAACTGCACAAAATTTTATATTTAGAGGAGTAAGGTACTTTCTTTACACAAGTTTAAATGATAATAAATAAAAAAATAAAGTAAAGAAATATATTTTTAATATCAATGAAACGGGCTAATGGTTTACCAGTACCACGCGTGGCTTGCAAAGCTCATGCAGGGCGCAACTTTTGCCATAAGTTTATAGCCATATAAAGAAATCAATTGCTTAAGATGTCAGGACTTCTAATGGCGCAATTTCCCAGACAGTCAGTGAAAGATAAGGCTTAAGGAGTTGGCGGCCAAAGTCCATCAAGAGCATCTGCTCTTAACCAACTCACCCGCCTAACTATCACTGATCCCCAGTTTTGCCAATTAACCCTTCAACACAGCATAAGTCACGCAGCTTTCTAAACTTTTATTTGCTAGAACAAATGAGGAACTCCAATCCCTAAATGCACCAGAAAGCAGAGTACCCAGATTAAACGTACACCACAGGTATCCATTATTGACGGTGACATTCTGGCCATCATTGTTGAATTTTACTCGCTCTAAACGCGATAATTCTGCTTATTTACTTACCCATTCAACCAAAAATGCACTTCATCGGAGAACGAGATTTTTATTGGATATTTAATATAAATCAAACCATTATATGTCAGTCCATAATTAAATTTCAATCCAAACTAATTAAAAAAAAAAAAAAACTAAATAAACAGCTGTCAGATAAAGCAGTGCTGAGATGACAAGTATGAACTAAAAAAAACGCCATTTACTTTAAAATATCTTCAAAAAATATCCTACCATAAATCTCAAGGTGAACCAATATTTTTTTATACCCTTCACAAAAATTTAATTTCTACAATTTTCATTTCCGACCATATAAAGTTTACATATTTATTTTCAGCAATAATTGAAAATTCGATTAAGCGATGGTCGTCTGTCCGCCGTGGAAATACCGTTTCTGAGAAAACCATTACACTTAGGAACTTTTTTTTTCACCAATCTTCTAGCCCATCGATTTGCTGAGATATATTTTTTTTTTTGCTTAAAAGCAGTTCTGGTAATAAAATAAGGTCATATAAAAATGGAAAAAGAAAATTTCCGATATCTGTCCATATATACCCGAGACATAGCCTGAACCGATTTTTCTATTAACATTTTTTTTGCTGAAAAGCAATTCTCGTTATAAAAGAAGGTTACTAAAATTTAGAAAATAGAAAATTCCGATATCGATTCATATATAACCGAGATATAGCTTAAACAAACTATTCCATGAAAATGTTCATGAAAGATTTATTTTTTTGGAATGGTGATTACAGGGAAAAATATTTTTCCCCGATATCGGTCCATATATATCCGTGCATATTTAGCTCAAATTTGTAATATATACTATACATGTACGTGACTATCGTGAAGGGTATTTTAGATTCGGCCCGGCCGAATATACCACACCCCTCTTACTTGTTTATATTAGTTTTATCTTTTAGGTACTCGTATATCAGTTTTAAATTTCCTTAATTTTACTTCGTTTTGCTACTCACTGTTTTCTTCGCAATTTCATATTAGTTTTTTAAGTAACTATTTATTTGTGAAAAACTATTTCGAAAGTAAATGATTTCATATTTAAAATTAAATAACAAACATGTTTTAAGTATCAGAGACTTAATTGCAAAAATGTCTTTTATTGCAATAATTTATGTTCAAGAGTAATAAATTATTTTTTGCATACCAACAAGAGGTCTGTATCAGTCAATCATATGGATGGAAATAATTGAAAGGAAGTGTTTGTGAATTTCAAACCAATAACACATTATAAATAGCTTTTATGCAATTTAATAATTCAGATTAAATAATATTCAAACTAAATGTCAAACAATAAGAAAAAAATTCAACTAAATTAATTTGAATTTTAAAATACGATTACTCTACTTTATACATAGAAATGAAAATGCTGATAATAAAAATTAAGGCATTTTCAAATTTCATTGTCCGACTTTCGAATTTCTTTTTTCTGTATTTTGTTGCTACACATGTCTGTTATATATATTGGCAATGTCAGCCATTTTGTATTGCCAGTTTGTTTTTGACGGATAAAAATGTTAGTCGTTATATGCTCTTCGTTTTTTTACTATTCGATAAAATGGATCAAAGAAACTTTATTAAGTTTTGTGTAAAAAATGAAATGAAATGCGCAAGGACATTTGAAAAGTTGACTATGGCGGTTGGTGAGTCTACTATGGGCAGAACACAAGTTCAGTTGTGGTATAACGGGTTTAAGGAAGGTTCATGAAGCTTCTAGTTAATGATAATTCCAGACTGAAATGTATAAATATAATTGTTATGGAACGCAAAAATAACAATAAAATTATTGATGGTTGATTTACTTGGAGTTTTGCATTCTTTAGAAAATGTATGCTTGTTTGTTTGTGTATTATGCTTTTATCTGTATGTTGCTCGTGTAGATGTGCATGTGCATTTGTAATAAGCAGATCAACGGCTGCACAGTGGTTTGAAAGCAATGAAAATACTGTATTTATCTAAAATTGTTATTAGGTGTTTGTTCCATATATGATAACTAACCAATTTTATAAATTAGAGGCAATGGAAAATAAAATATAGCTGATGGTGACACAAATTCGGCCGATAGCTCCTCAGAATTAGTTCATTCACCAGTTGCAGACATCATTATGCGAAATACACTACGTCATCTCTAACACTGCAGCTGACAGTGATGTTTTCATTAAACGTAACGGCTGAATTTACGATGGTACTTTTATAGTGCGCAGTGCAACATCAATCTCTTCGACAAAGCCTTCGACAGCAGCACACTCACCACTGCAATTACGTTGTACCTTATATCTCCCTAACTTTGATATACAAGGTGGCGCAAAAGTAATCCTCCTATCAGAAAATGCTATAAATTTTGCGATTGTCCCCTAATGTCAGTTCTGTTTTGACATTTGTGTAGTAAGCACAACATTTGTGTAGTAAGCTCCAGAACGCGGAATATTGGTGACTATTTATTTGACCCCAAGAGGAAGATGATTTTTCATCAAAAATAATCATGAGTGATGAGGCCCATTTCCATCTTAGCGGGTACGTAAATAAGCAAAATTTACGCTTCTGGGGCACTGAATATCCGCGTGTAACTCACGAAGAGCCATTACACCCGCTCAAAGTCACTGTACTGCACACCCGTTTTCGCTGGAGGATTTTCTTCGAAGACGTCGCAGGCCAAACGGTTACTGTGAAAGGTGAGCGCTACAGAGCAATAATCAACGAGTTCTTTTTGCCGCAACTTGATGAATTGGGATTGGAAAATATGTGGTTTCAACAGGACGGTGCTACGGCACACACTGCACGTGCCACAACCGATATGCGGAAGGATGCATTTCCCGGGGCGCCTAATCTCCCGTTTCGGCGATTTGCACTGGCCAGCAAGATCGTCTGATTTGACCGCTGCAGAATTCTTTTTGTGGGGCTTTTTAAAGTCGCGGGTTTATGTCAACAAGCCTCACACTCTTGCAGCTCTTAAAGACAATATCCGTCAAAAATGTGAGGACCTAACGTCGGAAGTTACTTCTGTAAGGCCTTTTTAAAGTGATGCTGCTTGTAAGAATGCATTTATAATGTGACATTTTTACCAAGATTTAAAGTCATGCCTTTTTTATATTACATTAAGTCATCCATTATATTTTATGCATTTATGCAAAACATCTTCAGCCATTTTGATAGTTTTTATCGCCGCCAACTCGTAAATAAAGAACTTATGTATAAGCCATTAGCTTTTTTAATGATATTTTGAAATAGTTATTCGCAAACGTGAATGGAAATACTTGCTCCAATGAAATGGCTATGTTAAAATATTTACTTAAAATGTCAAATTAGTTGTAGTGAAGATTACGTTTATTAACATTTTAATACATTACTTTGCAATAGAAGTTTTCGCTAAGATTCGATTCAGTTTTGCTGAAACTTGCCAGGTATTATAGTCAGTTGCAGGTCACTAAACCGAGGTAATGGCTTGAAATTAATCAAATTACCTGTTAGCCCATTTCAGACCACCATTTAGTCATTTTCATATAAATAAAAATTTAAATTTGTAACCCAAAAAAAAGCGTAATTTTTTACCCACAAAAAGAATTAAACAGACAGTGCAAATAAAAGCCAACATGTCATAAGTGATAAAAAAAACGATGAAAAAGAAATTAAAAGAAACATGAATGAAGTCACTTGAGTTTAGAAATTTTCTTAATAAGTACTTAGTCAGACCTTAAAACAATGTGGGTCATCAAAAGTAAAACAAGTTGTTGAAGAAAACAATAACATATAACAACATATAATACTTTAAAACAATCGGAAAATTAAAAAGCATCTTTTATAACATCATTGTGAAGTCTTAAATTAATTTCAGTTTTATTTTTGGGTGAAACTTTTTTGTTAACGAAAGTTTTAAGATGAACTCAACTCAACGTCGGTTAAAAGTATCTTCAATGTAGCAAATCAACATTTGCAACAATACGAGGGTGGTTCGGAATCTCTTAGCCTATCAATGAAAGAGAATAGTTAGTTTTTCAAAAATATTATTTTTCAATATAATCTCCTGAAACTTCAATAAACTTAGTCCAACACTTTTCTAGCAATTATATCCCTTGATTAAAATAGTTTTCCTCAAGGTCTTCAAAATAGTGGTTTACAACTGTAATTGCATCTTCATTTGAGGTAAAACGCTTGCCAGCAAGGAATTGTTTTAGATTTGGGAACAGGTAAAAGTCACTGGGAGCTAAATCAGGAGAATAAGGTGGGTGGTCAAGCAACTCGTACTTTAATTCGTTGATTTTAGCCATTGTTAAAACACTCTTGTGCGCTGGTGCGTTGTCTTGATGAAAAATTATTTTTTTGTGTTGTAAGCCAGGACGTTTTTCTCGAATTTGTACATTTAATTGATCCAAAAGGTTGAAATAGTACTCGGAGTTTATTGTTTTGCCCTTTTGCACATAGTCAATCAATAAAATACCTTTGAAGTCCCAAAAAAAACGTTGCCATAACCTTACCAGCCGATTGAATTGTTTTTGCCTTCTTTGGGGCACTTCCTCCAGCTTCAGCCCATTGTTTGGATTGTTCTTTTGTCTCTGGAGTATAGTGGTGGATTCATGTCTCATCATTTCGCTTAAAACGATCCAAACAAGCTTGAGAAATGTTCATTCTTATGCGTTTTTGGTCGACTGTTAACAAATGTGGCACCCATTTTGCAGAAAGCTTTTTCATCTGTAGTCCTTCATGCAAAATTAAATGGACTCGATTATTTGAAATGCTCATGATATTAGCTATTTCACGCACTTTTATTCGTTGATCATTTAATACCATATCATGCACTTTGGCTGCAATTTCTGTTGTTGTTGCTGTTTTTGGACGTACACTACGTAGTTCACCTTCAATGCTTGTACGACCACGTTTAAATTCAGCAACCCAATTTTTAACATGTGTTCATAGCAGAGATGGAAGTTTCCAAAACACTTAACTGTTTTCTGTTTATATCGCGCTTTTTGTGCTAGGCTAAGAAGTGACCGAACCGCCCTCGTACTGGTATCTAGCATTAAAACTAGACGTTTGTTGGTGCTGCATTTAATTCAGGCATTTATTTGTTGAGTAGATTTTCGTTTTGGCAGCGCCAAGCAAATTGTTCATGTTGACAGTTTAAATAAACCATTGAAAATTTTAAATGCACACACACGCATACACACACACACACACACGCTGACTGAACGAGTATGGGGAACAAACAGACTTGAACTTGAAATTACGGTAATTTCATTTTTTATGAAATGAAAAACTTTAATGTGGAGATGTGTTTAATCAAGCAGCATTTGAAACATTTCAAATAAGCATTCACAAAATTGTTGCTTGTTTTGTTTTCAACGTTAAAATTACTATTTTAAGTATCATTTTTATATTAATTATCTTTTGATAAATTTGCGAAATAAATAATATAAATTTTGGAAATAAATGCAAATAAACATATTCTGTCATTTCGCAAGCCTTTCACTGTTGTTGACAATATTTTATGAAAATTGGAAAAAACTTTCAAAGTTAAGAGCAGGACGCAAAGGTTAGGACAAAGAAATCTGCATCATCTCAGCGATAATTTGGTAATGCACTTACCTAAGAACATACTTTTCAGCATCTTAGTATTTACCAACTTCATTACTTAGAACCAGTTAAGTAATGACTTGGATAATATGTGTTGCATATGTTGTTCTTGGCAAATAAATACACATGTACTATATTTGCAATTAAAACTGAATAAAAGAATTTGAGCAATACGTGGATTTGCTAAAACTTAAGATAAGGTGATAGAAACGGGTTTAAAATGTTAACAAAATTAATAATATAGTAAATCAATATTTGCTTTTATAAGTTATGCTGTTCTCATAAGTCTACTATTCGTGTCGTTCGTTTTGTTGTCTTCATACGTATTTCACACCGAAGAATATAAGCTTGAACATGAACATATTTTTGCTGACAACCCTGCAGAAATTATTGGACTACATGATCCGTTTTAAGTAAAAAGGAGTAGTTACAACATAGTCCGATGTAATGCAAACAAGGACCATGATGACTAAAAAAAGTATATTTGGTAACACTCGCTACACATTATTAAAAAAATAATACAACTATGGTAACACTGTTACGCCATTTTTTGTTTTCTGACAAGCCGAATGCTTAAAAGTGAAAAAGTTTCTTCTGCTGTAAATAAAAATTAAATAATTAATAAAAAGTTTGATAACAATAAAATAAAATGAAGGCAGTGCTCGTCATCGAAGAACACTTGTTAAAAAAGAAAAAGATTATTATTTAGATAAATTGAATAACGCAAATTCGTTCAATGAGTGCAAAAATGAAGAATTAGATTCTATTAAAATAGAATCTACAGGGGGAGACGATTCTTTTGATTTAGAGGATTCACCTGTAGAATTAAATGACGTAAACTACCAAAGTGATTTAATTAGTAATTTAGGGCAATGGCAGATGAACAGCAGAACTTCCCGTACACACATGAGAGATCTGTTGTGTATATTGAAAAACAATGGAATTAATGTGCCGATTTCTCCAGCTGCTCTATTCAAATGAGTGGACTCGCAAATAGATATAGTGACAGTGCAACCTGGGCAATATGTGAATTTTGGTATTAAAATTAATCTATTGAAAGTAGCACATTTATTTGAAATATATGACGAAATAATATGTGATATTAACGTAGACGGTTTACCAGTTTTGAAAAGTTCAAATGCACAACTTTGGCCAATACTAATTAAAGTAATTAATATCAAAAATATAGAAGTGTTTGCAGCTGGCATTTATTTTGGAAAACAAAAGCCATATGATGTAAACGAATTTTTGGAAAAATTTATAGAAGAAATTTCTGATTTTCAGAAAAATAATTTAAAAATTGGCGCAAAAGAAATAGTTTTTAAAGTACGGACTGTAATTTGTGATGCACCCGCAAAGTCATTTGTTTGTGGCATTGCTCATCACTCGTCATCTAGTGGATGCTCAAAGTGTACTCAAACTGCGAAAAAAATATGCAACATTTTATCTTATAGCACAGAAATTGCGGAAGTTATTAGTGATGAGGACTTTGCTAACAGAAAGTATAAAAACCAACACCAATTAAAGTTTCTTAATACTAAAACGCCCTTGGAGAAGATAGGTTTAAATATGGTCAGCCAAATTCCCCTTGATCCTATGCACGTTATTGATTTGGGCGTTACTAGAAAAATGCTGAAAAAACTTATGCAAAATAAATTAATTGAACGTAGTTCAAATTTGGAAAAGGTAAACATATCAACTTTATTGGTTTCTCTAAAGAAAAATATGACGAATGATTTTACCAGATTGCCACGACGTTTAGACGAACTTGCCAATTGGAAAGCGACCGAATTTCGTCAATTCGTTTTATACACCGGAATTGTAGCTTTAAAAAATAATGTCAGCGCTGATTTTTATTACATATTTCTCCAGTTACATTGTGCTGTAAGGTTATTATCGTGCCCAAAAAATTTTACAAATAATATCGAATCTGCAGAAAATTTATTACGAGTATTCGTTGAAAACTTTAGTATCGTTTTTGGCCCCCAAGGTGTAATGTACAATGTGCGTTATGTATAATACTGATGGAATATGTGGGAAGAGAAGTTTACGCGGTTATAAAAACTTCTATAAAACTGTTATAGGTATGTATTTATTGTATAAAACAACACGGTATAATCTCAACAAGTAATATTGTTTTCAGGTGCAATTAGCTCATATTCTACTAATGCAGATAAAGAAATGAGGAGTGCACTTCAAGCCGTAAAGAAACGACACTTCCGGTTCATTTGTGCAAAAAAGAAGTCAACTCAGCAAATCAATTCAAGTTCTTTGCCTTGAGTTTTAGGAAAACATTATAATTAATAAATAATATCCATTGCCTTATTAGTATACACTAAGTATGACATTTAAATGTTTATTATTATTATTATTAGTACTCAAATGTTTTTGTTGGATAGTATAGATATTACTGAATTTCATTTTTTATATATAGACTTTTGGGTAAATGAACGACGTCCCGTAAACTCTGTACAAATTTTAAAATAAACTATATTTAAAACTCCTATAACCAATGTATGAAATTAATTGGTTTATTGGAATCTAAGTGTAGCAAAAATAGATTAAATATTCGAAATCAGGGTTTATACTTTTTAAGCAGGTTTGAAGAAGGCAGGTATATTCTATGAATAAATTTATGTTTGCAATTAGTTATTTATTTTTTGTTTATAAAAAACCTTCATATGCGTTTAATTTGTTTATTATTACTTGTTTTTGTTTATCATAGTTTTTTAATAAATGAAGAAAAATTGTATATGAAAAAATTTTTAATTACATTGCTTTTGATTTTTTTTTTTTTTTTTTTTTGCAAAAAAATTTTTTTGGGGTGCTCCAAGAAATATTACCAAAGGATAGTTTTCAAACTAGTCTCTTGTGATGTTCCATGGAGTATTCACACCAGAGTAATTTGAAAATTAGTCCTTTGTTTATATTCCGCGGGGTAATAGTGTAAAATGGTTTCCAAACTAGTTTTCTGTGGTAATCCATATATTAGTGACATTAAGTAATTTCAAGACTAACCCTGTGTTAATAATTTGCGGAGTAATGTTTTTCTGGATTACATGGTCCTCTCCTAGGACATTGTAATGTAAAATGGAGCATGTTTTCCCCATATATTTGGATTACTTTTGGACTAGCCCTGGTCCCTTGTGAAGTACTCCTTACACGCGTGTAAGGAGTAGTCTCGATTTCTGCAGGGAAGCTGCCGACATTATCGCTTAAGCTTAGAAATAAATATTGCAAGTGGAGACGTACAGTCACGACTTACAGGTTATGAATACCGGGTGTAAAAGTGATGTTATTTAACATTCCATATGCGTTGCCAGGCTCGTTCGAATCTATTAACTATAAATTTTTAAAATGCTAAAATAATAAATCACCAGTTCCGTATTTAATGCCATGACGTTAAAAAATAATTTTTAATATTACTAATATTATATGATGGGTTGTTATCATTCTTCTAGCTCAAGTTCAATCCTGGCTAAAGCCAAGAAATATTTTTATTTTTAATTATAATTATAACAATAATTGCCGCGATCAATAACTCTTGATCAAAGAAGACAGGAAAAACTAATTGAATACACTAAAGCTGGTGGACAACTAGCTATTTCACAGTCACTACACTGCTCATCAGCACCCACTAGGATTCAGTACCATGTAAACATGATATATTTTTATTGAGCTAGACGAATGATAACAACCCATCATATAATATTAGTAATATTAAAAAATAAGTTCGACTGTTTAACATTAATACATACATACAAAAATAATTTTTATTGAAAATGTTCTTGTGAAGAATATTGAATATAAGCTGCGCTTTTATCTAAAAAAGCTTTTTGGGAAGACACATACTTCTGTAAGTCCTTTTTCAAGTGATGTTGTTTGTAAGAATGAATATATAAAGGTGGCATTTATATCATGATTTAAAGTCATGCCTTTTTTTTATATTACATTTTATGCATTTATGCAAAACATTTTCAGCCATTTTGTTAATTTTTACCCGCGCCAACTCGTAAATCAAGAACTTATGTATAGGCAATTAGCTTTTTTAAAGACTTTTTTGTAATGACGTTCTGAACTAGTTATTCCAATGACATGGCCATGTTAAAATAATGACTTAAAATGCCAAAGTAGTAGTAGTGAAGAGTATGTTTATTAACATTTTAATATATTACTTTGCAATAAAAGTTTTTGGTGGGTACACTGAATTTATGGGAAAAGCCAATGTAATAATATATTCGCATCTCCACTTTGAAGAAATATATTACCAATTTTGGTTGGAAATAGACAAAAAACGGCAACCCTACAGCCAATAGAATTTTACACAAACAACCACGGTTGCCATATTTGACAATTTAAAGTCATTTTGACGATTTGGGTGCTGAAAATAAAACACTTGGTTCGCTCTCTGAACCACTATTGCGAACCTAGGTGTTCAGACGGTTGTTTTTTTGGTTCACACTGATGTTTACATATTTTGTGCAAACATTTCACTAATTCGTTTTTTTAACTTAAATCTTTGCGTAAGTATCCAATTTTTATATGTTCCATGTGCTTCTTTTGATTTTACATACATTAATTATCTGTTTTTTTCTTTGTTTAAATTTTTTTGAGAGCTAGATCAGATAAACTAGCAATAATTTATTACCAAATTTCGAGATGATAGTAGTTTTTCCATAGTTCGCAACAAGATTCAAAATGGTTCGCTCATAAAATTTTGTATGGCGTGTCATGTTGGTTCAATCAAGATTGGGCCACGAACCACGAATGACAGAGCGAACCTCGAATATAAGCCTTCGTGTAAACAAACTATAACACCTTGGCGATTTAAGGTCTAATTTTTGTAGATTACATTTTCACTTCCTTCTTTCGAGCAATTTTGGTTTTACAACTGGATACATACTTCCTTTTCTTAAGTTTATGTATGTAAGAAATGAAAGTAATATTTATGATATAGAAAAAACGGCAGTAAAATATGTGTGAACTTAAACATGTATGTAATACTGAAATTTATGTAATATTTATTTGGGAGTATAGGTACATATATTTTAAATGTTAGAGATGTATTTGAAGGTTAAATGTAAATAGCACTTTAAATAATTATAAGCAACAAATTGTACAAATATTTATGTAAAAGAGCATGCCTATATTTTAGGGAGAGTTAAATTTGAAGATAAATTCAAAACTTTAACTTTTATTAGTCCTTATAATAATACAAAAGCGGAAAGTGTTTTTTTTATAATCAAAGAGGTTTCTTATTTCATCGTAAAATCCGAAAGATGAGAAATTTAATCAAAATTAAAGCAACGTGGTCTATTAAACTTGGAAAATTCGCTTTACGATATGAAAATGCTCGATTTTGGAATAAAGTACCAAAAATTATTATTCACTAATTTATCCTTCTGTCGCTAAGCTTGTAGCAAAAATATTGGTCATATCGTCTTCTCCCGCAAATGTAAGAGTTTGGATCCAAGTACTGGCTCCTTAACAAAACCAAAGTGAGAAATTTGGTGAAGAAACTATTTTCAAAAGAAATGTTATATACCTAGTAAAGACCACTTCAAACTTTGCAACTGAGTTTGCTTTGACTTTGACTGGTAGGCAGACTGCTGGATTTTCCAAAGTAGCTTAAATTCTCTAGCTCACTTGCTTTGACTTAGATATACTCGATTTAGTAGAAGTGTTTAGTATAATAATAGTACCATGTTATTAAATGAAACCTTATTTCAGAAAATGTATATCACAAATATTACTAAATGGAATATTTATGAAATTAAATTAATGTTTGTACGCATTTATATTTGTTATCATAGCTTTATATGCGGTATTTTTTCATTAAAGGCAACCATAACTTGTTCTGCTATATTTTACCCTGTTGAAAAATAAAATTTTATTCAAAAATTTTATTAGCTGACAATTTTTTCACGATTTGCGAAAATCATATTGAAGATTTTGACGTTTTTTCCGCCGAATTTGACGATTTTAAACCAGATTTATCTGGCATCTATGAGAAAAACAGCTGGCACAATCCTAAATTGTCAACCCATTATTTAAAAATCTGGGAATTTACTTCAGCAACGCCATCACCCAAAAAGGAAACCAAACCGAAGGTATACTGAAATTCATTTGACTACAAATCATTTTTTTCATTAAAATGCTTCTAACAACGTATGTACAAATGATTAAAGTAAGTAAAAAGTAAAATTTTGTAATTAACAAAGAGAGTGTATTTTTTAATAGATAGCATGCTTTGCAAAATTTAATGAATTTTGAAAAAAATTTATTTTTCATTCATAATAAAAATTGTCTTTTTACATTCCCTAAAATACAGATAATATAAAACCAGTGCCTCGTTTCTGTATTACTCGCATCGAGAAATTTCTCACAAGAAACAAAAGAATTGACAGAGAAACTATGCGAATTGAAACAAAAAATGGAGTTTCTCACACAAATGTTTCTGTATCTTTGAGAAGCGAGAAATATCTGTCAAAATAGCTTTTTTGACGTAATTCATTGGAAGCTTGTGAGTAAACCTGTTTCTGTATTAAAATTTTGCGAGAATTTATAGAGCTGTCGAAACTTTTCACAAATAAAAGAGTTGCGGAAGTTATAAATTTAAAAGTATATAATTGACATAATGAATGCAAAAAGTGTAGAAAAGGTAAAGTTTTTAAATATTTATACACATATTGTCGTATTCATAAAAAATAATTTGCAATTAGTACAAGTTTACTTGACATACATATTTTTACACAAAATTTGTCAATTAAACCTTTGTTATGTGTAAATTATTTATTATGAATACGCAGATGTTGAATGTAGTTCATCATTCATTTCTTCTTTTTATTTTAGAAAATTGAAAGAATTTCTACGGAGATATAGTATAATAAATATATAAAAATTATGAATTCAATTTTTTTGAGTTTTTGTTTATTTCTTAATATTTATGTACATACATACAGTATGATAAATTAAAAATTTAATGGCAAAATCTTAATCAAATGCGAGAAGCTTCCCTCATCGGTTCAGGAACTAAAAAAGGGTATGTTGCAGCCCTTAATCTCTGGCTGTAAATGCGCAACATGTTTCGCCGGTCATATTGGTCAGCACCCATCACCACAAAACTATACCTTATTGAAAGTTTTTATGAAATTTATTTATGATTTGAATGTGTTTTTATTTATGTACACGTGTTATTGATTGACACAATTTTATTTTATTTATAACACTAAATTCCATTGTTTTATTCACTGCTAAACATTTGTTTCTTAAATTTTCTTTTTGTTTGATAAATTTTTCCTATATTCTTCTTCTTATTTGTTTACTTTATGTATTTTGACAGCTGCTTAATGGAAATATTCCAATAAAGACGTAACTAGTATTGCCTCTTTTCGATTTAATATAAAGAAATGCTGTTTTTCTCGATAGTCGAGAAACGATGGAATTTTATGTTTCATAGTTTTCGATGCGAGAAACTTTTCACTAATCTTACAGAAACGAGGCACAGGTGAGAAAAATATTGTAATTTGTAAACTACTCGTAGTGTAAATTAGTTCGAAAATACAGATCAAAAATAAATCAAGTTTTGTTCAAAATTGAATCAAAAAAGAAGACAACAAAAAGAAGATAAATTAAATATCAATAGTTTGGTTCAGAAAAACAAAGAAGGTAAACCAATAAAATAATGTATGTTTATTAAATGGTTTCTTACTGAAATTTGTCAAATAAGTGTTTTTAATAAACATATCATATTTTTGATGAATACGGCTTAAAACTTTAAATATAAGCAAAAGCGAGACTAAAAACTTTTTTGAAAGCGTTAATTATTTGTAGCATTGGCAACACGCATAATATACTAGCAAAGTTCACCCTATTCACAAATAAGCCAGTTGTAATTGTTTAACTGCTGTAATTGTGTATACACTACCTGGCAATAGATGGCACAACCGAAAGTTTTTGGGATGGTTTAGGCACTTACTAAACAAAATAAGCTTTCAAGCTGAGAAATCAACCAAACAAAATTCTTTTGAACTTATTAACAGGCAGCGTATAAAATTTAATAACGTGTTCTTTATTTCCGTTTCAAAACGTTACAAGAAGTGCCAGAGAGTATGATTTATATTTTGCGGATTTTTTTAGATGCTGAAAATTTGTTTTTGC
This sequence comes from Thecocarcelia acutangulata, assembly GCA_914767995.1. Classification (NCBI taxonomy): domain Eukaryota; kingdom Metazoa; phylum Arthropoda; class Insecta; order Diptera; family Tachinidae; genus Thecocarcelia; species Thecocarcelia acutangulata. The sequence goes on along the minus strand of OU612094.1, from coordinate 143,192,989 downwards.
GAAATAGCTTTTGAAACATTTATGCAGCTTACATTTTTATAATTTTTATATCAAATAGAGCTAAAATGTTTTTCAATGACTAGTAGTTAAAGATTTTTTAAGAATAAACGTTCTTTTTCACAGAATAAAGGCTTTTTTCTATGTTTCCTTACTGTCCATATTAAACCTCTGCATGAATGGATTTGTTTGTGTTAAGTAGTACTCCGCAAGTTCAGAGTAAGTACTCATACTCGAACTTACGCGAAAACAATATGTTCATATATTTGAGAACAACAAAATTGTCGAATATGTATTTATTTCTTGTTACTTCGCTTTGTGTTTACCAGTTAAGCACAGGTTTGTTTTACGCTCGCACTCTCAACATACACGAAGAGAACGTATCGAGCAGCGTTGTCAACTCAGTGTGTTTTTAGCACCGTTTTTGGTGCTTTTTCAAATTATTTGTGCGAAAAATTCTTTAGTCAGTGCGGGGTGCGCTTTTTTTTTTCGGTGCGTTGCGGTGGCACAAAATTACATTCAACTCAACTTTTTGTTTTAATATAAGAAAAAAGTTTAATCAAGAGTCCGAAATTTTTACGTTTCATTTTACGTGGAAAACATACCATGTTATCTGCTGCACATAGTAAGACAATCTTGTTGTTTATATTATACACACTCTCGAAAGAAAAAGAAAGATTTTGTTTTATAAAATTTGCGGCTTTGCTATTATTATATTAAACGATCAAGCCAAGTCTGTCAAATATTACAATAAATGCAGTCTCTGAAGTCTGAAGTTCGTATTTATGATGGCTTTTGAATTAGTTACGGTTTTAGTAAGTGAGATATTTCCAAATTATTAAATAAATATCAATATAAATTTGCATTAAATATTGATAATGGTGAGTTTCATCTTTAATTTGTTACAATTCTGGCAAATTTTCGTATATATCAATGAATTCTTTTAAAGACACCGCTTACAAAAACACAAAACAAATTGATAGAATTTATATTAATCGAATTTGAAGACTTGTAGTGCGATTCTGAAGCTTTGAATGATCCGATAATCGTAAATTTTTTCGACAGTAATGATTGTATGCTCCTGAAATATAATTTTGACGACGGTAAACATCTATATTTTTGTGTTCCTGATAATAGACAGTAAAAGCAACAGATGATTTCGGTCGACAGCGAATATAATTAAATAGTATTGCTCAATAATAAATTTGATAAAATATCTTTATAATTATTGTAAAGGTAACATTATCTTAATAAAACTAATAGAGTCGTGCTAGAGGCCAAGTTTGACAAACACGAATTCTAGCTATTGAACGAATTTGATGGCATGCCGCCAGGAGGTGCTATGTTATCAGACCCAGTTTGATTGTATAATAGTCGCTTAAAAGGTCGCTTCCTTATCGTGTTCTAAATATAAAAATACTTCTTAAAATACAAAATAGGCTTTTAAAACTGAAAAGAAAAAATTAAAAATTCGGTGCGTTTTTTTTTTGAATTTTTTTTTTTTTTTTAACTTTATTATTTTATTTATTGAATCTACATAAAAAAATGTAATGACAATAAGTATTCAAATCTTAATACTAAAAAAAAAATTTTAATTAAAGTCCTGCCAGTGCTGGACAAAAATTTATTTTTATGCGAATATTATTTCAGAATTCAGTCATCTGTTTAGAGCTCTAATGGTAGCCAAAGTATCCCTCCTTCTCAGACGGGTATGACCACCAAAGTTAAGGATATTAACTGCAAGTGGATTTGGATGGATTTCAAGTTTGTTAATATATCTTGTCGCGTACTTCACAAATTCAGATTTCACAAAAGGTACGTTCAGATCTGCGTGGATTCGTGAGTTTTTAACGTACCATGGAGCATTTGTAATTCTACGGAGAATTCTATTTTGACTTCTTTGAATTTTTTCAATGTTAGATGCAGAGCTGTGAAATAACGCGTTTTTTTTTCATTTTGGTGCGTTTTGAAATTTCAAAGTTGACAACGCTGGTATCGAGTATCAAGCAACAGCGTTGTCAACTCGGTGCGTTTCGCACCGTTTTTGGTGCTTTTTAAAATTTTCTGTGCGTTTTTTAATTTTCGGTGGCACCGAACCGAATTCAACACAACCTTATGTTCCAGTATAGGAATATACTTTTTATACTATATATCTGTAATGTAATCAATACCATTTCATCAAGTGTGCAAAATTTGTATACTCGGTCTTACAGAGCACAATAGTCGTAAAATTACACGGAGTAACGATGTATAAAATGCACCAAATCATATACACAAAGTAATGTGTATTATCTAAAGAAAAGCGAATATTTAATTTTTAAAATTCCCTGCCCCTTTTAGTTTTTTTCAGATACGGTTGCTGTTAAATTGGATAATAGTGGCCTTTAAAATGTTTTTTTTTAACAAATTTATTATCTCAACGTTTTGTCGGTTTTTTCCCAACTTCCTCAGGAGAATTTTTATTGCCAATATTTTAGTTTTCTTTCTTAATTTTTTTTTTATTTAAAAAATAGTCAAAAGAAAATAAAACTAATATTACAAAACTTGTCAACTTCAAGTTATCTGAACAGTAAAAATTTGGTCATTAACCAGAAACGTAATTGTTTTTATCATGTTTTTAATATAAAAATATAATAAAAATTATAAATAGCTTGTTTCTTATGTTTCCCAGCTATCTATATGTCGACATTTCATAGGAACTACCCTAATCATCAGTAGACTTTGGAAATTTTTGAAAGATATTCTCAAACATTCAACTTTATATCCCAGCAATATAAATAAATTGCTGAGAATTTAAAAGAAAAATGCTCTAATAATATCTGTCAAAACACAAAAAACAAGCCTTTTCATTTATTCACCTCTCTAACATTTCTTTACACCTTTCAAACAAATGAACAACCGTTGGTTGCTACGATTTGCTTTTTGAAAGTATCGAAAAGCAGAGAACAAAAATTCAAACAATTAAGTTTTTAATCGCTATTTTTAGCTTCTACCATTTATACCAATAAAAATTATAAATAGCTTGTTTCTTATGTTTCCCAGCTATCTATATGTCGACATTTCATAGGAACTACCCTAATCATCAGTAGACTTTGGAAATTTTTGAAAGATATTCTCAAACATTCAACTTTATATCCCAGCAATATAAATAAATTGCTGAGAATTTAAAAGAAAAATGCTCTAATAATATCTGTCAAAACACAAAAAACAAGCCTTTTCATTTATTCACCTCTCTAACATTTCTTTACACCTTTCAAACAAATGAACAACCGTTGGTTGCTACGATTTGCTTTTTGAAAGTATCGAAAAGCAGAGAACAAAAATTCAAACAATTAAGTTTTTAATCGCTATTTTTAGCTTCTACCATTTATACCAATAAAAATTATAAATAGCTTGTTTCTTATGTTTCCCAGCTATCTATATGTCGACATTTCATAGGAACTACCCTAATCATCAGTAGACTTTGGAAATTTTTGAAAGATATTCTCAAACATTCAACTTTATATCCCATATATAACTTTCAAAAATTTCCAAAGTCTACTGATGATTAGGGTAGTTCCTATGAAATGTCGACATATAGATAGCTGGGAAACATAAGAAACAAGCTATTTATAATTTTTATTGGTATAAATGGTAGAAGCTAAACATAGCGATTAAAAACTTAATTGTTTGAATTTTTGTTCTCTGCTTTTCGATACTTTCAAAAAGCAAATCGTAGCAACCAACGGTTGTTCATTTGTTTGAAAGGTGTAAAGAAATGTTAGAGAGGTGAATAAATGAAAAGGCTTGTTTTTTGTGTTTTGACAGATATTATTAGAGCATTTTTCTTTTAAATTCTCAGCAATTTATTTATATTGCTGGGATATAAAGTTGAATGTTTGAGAATATCTTTCAAAAATTTCCAAAGTCTACTGATGATTAGGGTAGTTCCTATGAAATGTCGACATATAGATAGCTGGGAAACATAAGAAACAAGCTATTTATAATTTTTATTGGTATAAATGGTAGAAGCTAAAAATAGCGATTAAAAACTTAATTGTTTGAATTTTTGTTCTCTGCTTTTCGATACTTTCAAAAAGCAAATCGTAGCAACCAACGGTTGTTCATTTGTTTGAAAGGTGTAAAGAAATGTTAGAGAGGTGAATAAATGAAAAGGCTTGTTTTTTGTGTTTTGACAGATATTATTAGAGCATTTTTCTTTTAAATTCTCAGCAATTTATTTATATTGCTGGGATATAAAGTTGAATGTTTGAGAATATCTTTCAAAAATTTCCAAAGTCTACTGATGATTAGGGTAGTTCCTATGAAATGTCGACATATAGATAGCTGGGAAACATAAGAAACAAGCTATTTATAATTTTTATTGGTATAAATGGTAGAAGCTAAAAATAGCGATTAAAAACTTAATTGTATAAAAATATAATTTTATAAAAATATTTAACTTGCCTGGAAATTTTGGTCAGTTTTTTTTAATGATTTTCATACAAATTTTTAAACGTTTCCCGTGTGTTCTATAAACAGCACATTAAGTAAAAGGGCGAATTCTAGGTTTTCATTAATAATAATAATAATACTCGTAGTTTTTTAGCAACTTTGTGAATAACTGATAAGATTAAGAAAAAAAATTTTTTGGTGCGTTTTTTTCGAAATACGCGGTTTTTCTCCCATTTTGGTGCCTTTTGAAATTTGAAAGTTGACAACGCTCTCAAGCAACAACCAAACTGCACGAAGTGCACTACCACGAGAAGTTTTCCAAATGAAATTTAAATTGTATATTTTGTTGTCATCATCATAATAAATGGAAATAAATGAGGCAATTTGATAATAGTTATTTATAAATTTTATTTATTAGTTATAAAATTGTTGTTAAGGTATTAAATTTATAGAAAACTTTTCTTAAATCTGAATTTTTAATTTTTGGCTTATTGTATTATTTTTTATTTGCATTTTTAACTAACGGGGTTTATCTTTACATAAATATGTACACATACATATGTACTCGTAAACATAAATACATGCATACATTTGTTTGCAAAGAGAACTTTATTTGTGAGTACTTCTTTCTTTTTTGTTGAGATGCGATAGGTTTATTCTTTTTCGGTACTATATTAACTTCGATTACTTGCTTGTTGGTATTTACTAAACAGACATTCTCCTCGCTTCCCTATTTGTGCACTGCGTAAGAGTAAGAGATATATACTACTGTTCGATAGCAAATTTCACACATGAAGAAAAAACTTACTCGCTGCAGATGTTTAGTCTATATCATAGTAGATTTGAAAAGCTTATATCATCAGTAGACTTGGAAACCGTTGAAAGTTAAGCTACGTACACACCGTTGTCAGATCTTACAATATCGCCAGTAAAATTGGCTGAAAATGTGTTACAATCGTATGAACCGCCAATTTTTAACTTACAACGTTGTCAGAAAAACTATTGTCAATCAATTGTAAGACGACAATGTTGTAAGGCATCTGACAATCGTGAGAACACTCTTCGTCCGCATTGCCAGATAATTGGCTGGTATTGTAAGCTCAGTTTTAATTGTCAGATGTATAAAATTAGTGCACCTGACAATGGCATCATTGCCAGAAAAAAGTTTGATGGGCAACACTGCCAAACAGATGGCTGTTGATATACATAAGTGGCAACGCTTTATAAAATGTCTGGCAATTTTTTTCATCTAACAATCTGACAACCGTGTGAACTGACAATTTTTGTTGTCAGATGAATTACTTGTTAGACCATAGTATGACAATGCAATTGTAAGATTTTCTTACGACCGTCTGAACACACAATTTACTTCTGCGGGACAGTTTTTCATTGTCACTACTTTGTCAGTATGTTGCCAGATCTTAAAATATTGTAACATCTGACAACCGTGTGTACATATCTTTACTCGTATTCTAAAGCATTCAACTTTATATCTCTATATTCTAAATGAATTATTGAGAGTTTAAGATGAAAAATATTTTAATAATACCTATCTAAACACAAAAAAAGATTTTTTTTGCACACGTCTCTACCTTTTTTCAACAAAAGTTGTTTCTAGAACTTTTCTAGCAAAAACTAAACTCTTAAAAGAGTTTTCCAAAGAAAAACGAAATACAGTCCAATCCTGATAATTCGTACCCCTATAAATCGTAATTCCTGATAATTCGTAATAAACTGTCGGTCCGTTCGTAAAATTTCTATTCATTTTGGTTCCCTCGATAATTCGTATTTTACGCTAATTAAATGAATTTGCGATTTTATTTCAATTATTTTGTATTTTATATTTAACAATATTTTATGTTTTTTTATAGTTTTACGGCCTTATTTATAAAATTTATTTAATGTTTATTAAGCTTTTATTACACCAGTTTTGAACAGAAATCAGCTGAATGAACATGAATTTTTTTTAAAATAAAGCAGTTAGTAAATAAATTAAAAACCCCCGTTAATTCGTATTTATTTTATTTTAACCACCCCGTTAAATCGAAACCTCGCTAAATCGAAAACCCCTATAATTCGTAAGAAACGGACGGTCCCTTGCGATTACGAATTATCGGGATTTGACTGTATATCATGAAAAAGATTTGAAAAATCTGCATTTTATTTTTCAAATCAGAAAAAAACTTAATTGTAACTTCAACTACAATATACTGAGGTCATTGTTTCTGTTCAAATGTGTAAGTTATCATTTGAAAAGAAACCTATTTAGTTTTGAAGTTGGCGCAGGTAAAAATTACATACATATTCGTATCTCACTTTTAGAATTAAAAATTCTGTAGACATAAATGTTTTTTTTTTTTTTTTTGTTAGCTTTTATTTATTTATTGAAACTTCACAATGTGAACTAACATTTGAAATAAATTCCTTCAGCTCACGGTCCTTTTTTTGTTTTTTTTTTTAATGTTTAATATATTTTTCAATATATCGTGTTCCTTTGGAAGACTTCTTCAGGCAAATTTGTTTTTTTGTGTGATAAATTCAATAAAAAATTTGAATTGAATGAACAATTTTTTAACGTACAAAACTACAATCAACATACATACATACGTACGTTAAAAAATTGTTCGTGTGTTTTGTTTACAATAAAGTTGTGAAGATCGCCAATTATTAGAAAACGATGGCAACGTCGGAAAGAGAAAGAGAGTAAAAAATTGACAGAATAACAAAGTCCGCAATGAAAATAAAATAAATTTTAATTGTATGCCGTTCCGCACTGCGGTTTTTACTTAAAAATCGTATGATAAACCGCACCGTAATAAATTATCGTTACATTATGTTCAGACTCTGACTATATTAGAAATCCTTCTTAATTTGAAAGAGAAAAAAAAAAACTCAAGCTTAATTACAGATAGTTCGTATGCACAAATAACAACACGTATTTGATATAAAAACTATTTTATATTAATAACATTTGTAATTGGCTGCACAATAACATTAAAAATCCTCCTGGGAAAGGACATTGCTATTAAATGAGGATAATTTTTTGAAGCCTATTATTTATCCACCACAATTAAAACAAAAACACTTTCAATTTGAATTTGTTTGCAGAATCAATAAATAAACTAATGAGACCGACTTGTGCAGACAACATTTTGACAGCACATATTATTAACCATATACTCGTACATACATTTTTGTATTTTCATTTAATCCCATTACAAACCAATCGTGTTTGTTATGTGCTAAGCATGATTTATCAACTTAAAAATTCTGTAGACAGTTTTAATCCCAAATAACACCAGGATCAACATGAGCTTTCCACTTTGTCGAAATACTCAACCATTTTGCACGATTGACAAATATTTCAACACAACAACGAGATATTGTTGCAATAAAAACTCCGTTTTTTAAGAACCATAAAAAATTAAAGAAAACTCCATTTAAGTACGTGAACATATCAAAAACTGAAACGGAAACAAACAAAAACATATAAAATAAGCAGGAGTTCAATTTGCTCGAAATGACAACTTGTAGCAGCAACATGTTTTATGTGAACTAGAAAACCAACAACATTACACACAGCAATAACACAAGGACACTAATCCTTTGCCTCTGTTTTTTTTTCTATAGCACAATTGCAGACGCGACATGTATTTCAGTGACAAATAAAATGCGAAATATAAAAAATTGCACAAAAATTAAATACAGGCAAAAAATATGTCTGCCACTTTAACACACACACACACACACATACACACACCTACATACACATATGCACACTGCAATAAAAACACATGTTAACTCCGCTACAATGCCAATATTGTGCTGATAAAGAAAGAAATGTAAAAAAGTTCAAATAGAAAGAAAACAATAGCAACAACAATAGTAAAATTACTCCCAAAGCTCATAAATAATGACTCAATATGAACCAAGTGTCCATTTAAATACTTTCAATTATTAATCACACACAAAACAGGACCCGCAACAACCAACCAACCACATGTCGCCGAACAGCTCGCCGAATGAGAAACAAATATACATAAGAAAATAGTGTAGTGAAAACAATTCAACAAATAACTATAAACAGCAGAGGCAACAACAGTGGCACACAGAAAACTTTAAAATAAAGAAATTAATATAGACAAAGCAAAAGCAAATAACAATAAGTAACCAGAGGTCGGGGAGGCAGGACATACAAGGATATACGAGTACACACACCATGAACCCCTTTCTTATGGGTTGAAAAGCTTGTGTGTGTTTTATATGCTCCACTATGAAGGAGTCCTCAAACAGATATCCGCTTACGATAAAACAAAAACATATTACAACAACAACAAAAACTGAAATAATAAAAACGCATTCACACAACAAAAGAACGTTAAAAAAAAGGGGTAACAAAGTTGTGGCAAATCTTTTGAAAAAGAAACAAACATTTTGGGGTAAGAAGAAGATTTAAAAAAAGTTTATTGAACTTGGAAAATTTTGTGAAAATAACAATTACTCAATTCAAAAAACCTAACATAATAGCGTTAAAATCAAAACAGCAACTTTGGCACAAGTTGATTTTCGGAGCACAACACAATTTTGGAAAACCACTTAGTTTTGCTCAGGATTGCAGTTTTATTTTATATTAAATCTGTAGCAGCAAGTAAGTATCCAACTACTCATTTCCTTATTATTACAAATGACTTTCAATTCTTATAAATATAAATAAGAAAGTAACTCTGTCTGTCTGTTACCTTTGCCTAAGACGCTTGATACTTTGAAGTCCAAGATGGTTTTTCCAAAAAGTGGACAATATTACCGTCAAAAAAATGTTCTCTCTTAATATTTCCGCAATTTATAAACCGATCTTTTCTTTTGGGAGAATCTGAGAAGAATCTGGCAATAAAAAAATTGTTAATATTATATGATGCTATTTTTCTGGCTCAAGTTCAAATCCGGCTTTCGCCAAGAACTGTTTTTATTTTTAATTATAACAATAATTACCGCGATCTATAACTCTTGAGCCAAGAAGACAAACAAATTGAATACATTAAGCTGGCGCACAACTAGCTGTTTCGTAGTCGCTACACTACTCAATAATAGGAAAAATAGTGAACCTTCCAGAGAATATTAATTAAAGCTAACCGGCTTTACTGCCCTACAGGAGATTTGATGTAACTTTATCAGGCACGATCTCGGAGATGATTGACACAGATCGTCAAGGGGACGTGCTTGAAATCTTTACAGATTGATCTAAGTCGGACTCGGGAGTTGATGGTGGTACCTTTATACCCCTGTATGAGAGGAGGACGAGTTTCAGGCTGCAAAATGAGTGTAGTTAGTGCAGGCCATTATGAGGGCAGATAACTGGTTAAGGTACTACAGAATATATGGGGAGGATATCCGAATTTATACTGATAGTAAGGCTGCACTGTATTCACTAGATGGTGTCTATACGACGTCCAAGTTGGTTCGTGAAAGCCGGATATCTCTAAACGAGATAGCGAGATATTAGAGCCTGAAGCATTTCTGGGTACGAGGGCACAGTGAAGTGCGTGGAAATGTTGTAGTGGACGGGCTGTCCGGCTACTACAAAGGGATATAGATGGGATCGTTGGAATCCTCCTTAGGAGCTGTAAGAAACAAGTCCAGCGTCAACATTTTGAGACAGCACAAGGCAGATGGCCTAGTGAGTTCACCTGTCGAGTATCAAGGGTGACATGGCCCATATATAATAACAGGAGGACTCTTATTCTTGTGGGTCTGCCCCGAAGGAGGTTGCGCTCTGCTGTAGTGGTTTTAACGGTTCATTGCCACATAGAGTCACAGGAAAGGAGTTAAATCTTCCATTCAATGACTTCTATAGAAGTTGCAGACACGAGGAAGAAGTAGAGAGTGTTGAGCATCTCCTTTGTCGATGTCCAGCTCTTTCCTATGTAAGGGCTTTCTTGGCGGAGGAGTCGAAATGTGATGTAAATAGATCGGACTCCTTTATTCGATCCCCGGGTTGGTTCTAAATCAGTGATAGGTAGATCTGCTGAGATATATATCACACCCAGGCAACACAACGGGAACAAATTGGACCCAAATGGGCTGGCTTTTAAATGGCTGGCAGCCTGTTAAACCTAACCTAACATACACTACTCATCAACCCACTAGGATTCGAACTCGGTGTCATGTAACCATGATACGGCTGCATAACCATCTCAGCCACGGAGTTATCATTTAGTTTTTCGTCTATATTTGTCGCATATTGACCACATATAGCAGACAGCTGTATACTCCGTCATTTATGATCCGATTTCCAATAATCTTTCTTCTTTCAAACGGGTGTGTCAACGACCTAAATAAAAATTTTAGGCTTTGTGCTGACGAAATGTCCGTCCAAAAGATTAGTTTTTGAGTAACTCTGCCATTTATGAGCCGATTTCTACGAGTAGAACTCTTTTTTATTTCAAAAGGGGGGTGTGTCAAAAACCTAAAAATAAAAAAAAGTTTGACTTCGGACTGACGAAATGTCGTCCACGATTCCTGAAGCCAATTATAGGAATTCCAAAAACTAAAAAATTCAAACGCGTTATAGGGATAAATATCTGGTTATATGGATAATTATTTTAGTTTGATATCGAAGCGCGTTTTTTAAACTATTTTATTTGCGTTTCCTGTAATTTTTGGCGATTCCTGAAGCCAATTATAGGAATTCCAAAAAATTAAAAATTCTAACGCGTTATACGGATAAATATCTGGTTATATGGTTAATTATTTTAGTTTGATACCGAAGCGCGTTTTTTAAACTATTTTATTTGCGTTTCCTGTCTGTCTACATATTTACATATCATAGGTGCTAAGCTAATCATCAGTTGATTTGGAAACCTTGGAAAAGAGTGTCCAAACATTTAAGTATAAATTTTGCTGTGCAGAAAATAATGAGTTCTCAAAACCATTCGTTAAAATGTGTGCCACCCTGTAAGAACAAATAACGTGCACCAAATGCCATTTCTGTTAAACAGCTCAGATAAAAAGTAATCGTGTTTGAGGCGAAACTTTTTGCAACTTGACCAAATTATACTTTTGCTATGCTACTCTATTTCTCCTATTGGCAAAATTTTTAAAAAGTTATATGCCTAATGTACATATTTACACTCGTATATATGTATGTGTATGTACCTGACCAAATCCTTTAAAATCTCTGTTTTTGACACATGTTATATATATGTATACTTGTGTTTATTTTCTATTTTCATTTATTTATTCTTTTTTCGTTTTTTTGCAGAAAATATCTAAAACAACAACTGGAAAAGAATTAAGGACAATACAACACATTGCAACGTCCAAACTATTTGCTCATCAACATCAACATCCACAGCATGTCTAAGCGAACTTTTTGTAACTGTAGCTGTAACTGTCACTGGTCACGTCAAGTGTCATACATGCGTCATTGTTGGAATAAAATCTTTCTCGCAATCATACGTGTAATTGTTGTGATAAATCAAATCGTTATTATGTCACCATTTATATACTTGAAAAATTCACAAGAGAGTTTCATTTCAATTGCCCCAAAGCCGGCATTGCAATTTGCTAGAGTTGATTATCCCATCAAGTTGGCAGTCAAATGGAAATTTCGCACTCACCGTTTGCTTACTGTTGCGGCCATAATACTTTTAACTTGCTACGCTATATTATCACCATTTATGGTGAAATTAGCCTCAGAATTGTACTCAAGATCGCGACGTATTCACGATAATCTCTTTATAACTGTCGCCAAGTTCACTATGACTATCGATGCACTGGGTTTCTTATTTGTAATGGCCACCAATATACGGCAACGGGAGAAGATTGTTAGAACTCTTAACTTATTTAATGAAACTATTTGCAGATTCGAACAGTTGGAAAAGAATTTGATAGGATTCAAAACATTTCTGGCTCTAACATTCAAAACAGCCTTGGCAATTTACCAGCTGGTGGCGACTTTGCCTCATGTGGTTACATCAGCACCGCGTTTGTCTACACAAGTCATAGTAGGATTTTTGTTCACACATTATTTGAGCATATTGGGATGTGTTTTTGAATTAAACATGTTCACATTTGTTTTGCTTTTTCTTACCTGTTCCTTGCAACTCGAAAAGGAGCTACAATGCGAGCATGTAACAGTCAATGATTTGAGAGTATCTCAGTTGATAAGTTTACAGGATACGTTGCAACGCGTTGTGGCTCTGTTTAGATCCACTTTCCAATTTGGTATATTTTTAATGATTTTATTGTATTTTGTTTCGATTTTGAGCAATATTTATGCCATGTTGGATTTCTATGTAAGTACTCATGTTCTATTCGGGAATTTTATTACGCATATGCTCTGTTTGGCTGTGGAATTGTACTCACTGATTTATGTTGCTTATTTGTTTGATCGCAGTCAACGAAAGGTGAAGGATTTATTTTTGCAACGTGAAGAATTGTATTTTCTCAAGGTATTACACATTTGAAATGTTAGTCTTTCTAATGATATGCTTTGTGTTTTTTCGTTCAAGTTGGTGTTTTTTTTTTGTTTTTTTTTGCATATTGCAGCATTCAAACTCTTTATCGGTATTGGTTACGGATGTATTGTGGCCTCAGTTGAACGAATTGCAGCTGTTGGGCTTGTTCACCTTAAACAATAAACTTGCTTTATTTCTTTTCAATTATTCGATAAATTTCATTGTAATAATATTGGAATTTGAAATTAATAAAGCACACAAATAATCTATATAATTAATGCGTAAACACGTTTTTGAATATCCCCTTTATGACCGCACTACATCACTGATTTTGGCAGGATAAAGGATGGTTAAATTTTAAGGACCGATGTTGATTTTTAATAAAAACACTAATTATTTGGAAATTGTTACCCTTTCTTTTTCTTACAATAATATTGGTGCGGTTCAATTATTTATAAAACAAAATATCGGCCAAATGGTCGCTGCAATCTCCGTGGCACAGCTCCATCTCATGGTCCAAATTTCCTATGAGACATAATTGAGATTCAATACTGTTAATGTGCCGAGTTATCTCATCCTTTAGCTCTTGAATTGTTAACCATGGACACCTATTCTATCAAATAACCCCAAAACCTAACGGTGGCAAATCAATCAACAATTGATATCGCCACCACGTGAGATAACACGGCCATTGACATTAATTTCGTTAGCTGCGTGGCAAGGGGCACCGTCCTGTTGACCAGATATACTAATATCTTTCAACTCGGGCCGTAAAAAAATCATTACCTTATTACGACAGCGAACAGCATTCACAGTAACTGCCTCACCGGTATCATTTTGGAAAAAATACGACCCGATGATGCTGCTAAACCATAAACCGTACCAAACAGTCACTCATTGTGGTTGCATTGGTTTTTCGACAATCACTCTTGGATTATTGGATCTTGGATTAACAAAATGCGGCAATCCTGCTTATTGACGAATTCACTGACGTGAATCGCCACTGAAGATGATTTTCTTCGAAAATTGATCATCCACTGTTGCCATTTTGCCAACATTCTGTACATTGACGGTGCTTGGAATGGTCAAGGGGCTTTAGTTCTTGAGTCAGTTGCATCTTGTAAGCGTGCAAATGCAAGTCTTTATACGTAATGTTTACTAACGACGAGCGTGAGAGGTGAAATTGTTAAACACAACGACGCGTTGAAGTCGACGCCTCTTCAGCCACACTATCGCTAACAGCAGCAATAATTTCTGCAGGACGAGCTGTACGAGCATGCACTGGTATTTTCACATCTCCTACAGGCCCGGGTTGCTCAAATTTTATTGGATTTTATTTGATAGCACATTATTTAAGGGCGTAAAAAAAGAATAAGGTCGATTGAGACTGATGACTCACAAAGTATATATTAAAATATAAACGTGTCTTAAGTAACAGATATAGTGGTCAAATGTGGTGGACGCCAAGTATAGTTGCAAAACTATCGATGGTACTATGGATATTATTTTTAGTGAACTATCGATGCATATAAAGCATTTGGCTTCTGGCACATTGATTGTTGCTGATCTGTCGTGCCTCTCTCACGGGCTTCGTACGTCAAGAAACCGGACTAAATCCTTCAATGTGAGTATTAGCAAGTCCTATTCATTTAATGTATGGGACTGTATCAACATGTATCTCAATGTCCTATACTATAGTAGTACTGATAAAGTATTCCATTGACCGCGAAATCTGCAAATGATTGTTAAAGTCAGGTATAATAACCTGTAAGTGCAGGCGTCAGCGTTCTTAGGCTTTTTCTGTTCAGTTTTAGAAAGCTTAGCATCAAAGGTAATAAATATCTTGTAACGTTAAGGACTGTTTGACTCGTTCAAATACTTCCCCACGATAGACGCAGTCCATTTCTTCACCTCCCTTTCGAAGAAACCGTTGTTGAAGCCAAATGTAGAAAGTCCAAGCTCCATTTTTTGGGACAGAAGTCTGCTATCTCATTACTACTATGTCCCTCATGTCCTGGCATCCACAACATAGATTACTAATCTTATTCTGGCTTGCCAGCTCATTTAGTGTGTTGTGAAATTCTAATACCAGCTTGGACGTAAAATCACAGCTGCTTAGGGCTTCGAGAACCAATTGTTTATCAGAAAGTATTTTTATCGTCACATCCTTGTGTCCCTTAAGGGGTAGGATTTCCGCTGATTCTATTATTGCATATAGTTCTGCTCAGAAAATTGTGGAGTTCTTACTCAGAGTTATATCTGTGAATGTACTACGCCGTCCCTCTATTCCCGCTCCAATTGCTAAAAGTGGTTAGATCTATCCAATTTTATGAACAAGCCTAGAAACATTTTCGGTTCATACCAAACATGTGCAAGTGGTAAGAGACATAATTGCGAAAACTTTGTTTTGATGACTGCATGCATTTGGCAACCTTTTCAACGAAAATTATTTCTGAAAGAAAAATTCGCTGATTTTATAACTCCCAATACTGACATTTTTACGATTTTATTTTCACACATTTAAATTTTAAAGCAAAAATTCAGAATTAAATAGTCTCATTCCAAAAAACACAAACACTTCATGAAAAACACAACCAAAACACATTTCGAAAATTAACGATTAACAAGGAAATGACAAATGATGTTTCATTTTTCTTTACATTTTTTTCTTTTGGGCTTTCCATGGTAAAGATGCTAGAAATGTTCACTACCCCATAATTCAAAATGCACAAAGTAACAGTCGTTTTAGCAAAAACATGCTGATTAGCTGGCTTAAAGGAAGTTAAAATGATTGATAGAAATCTGATTTGATTTAACATAGAGACAGGCGGACAGACAGCCAGCCATTTAAGCAAATCAAAATAAAGGTAAAAGTAAAATCAGCAACGCCTACTTCAGACAGCAGACAAGGTTGTATGCGGTGGTCCTTAAAAGCGGAAAATATTTATAAACACGTCTCTGTATTTGTCAAAGGCTAACATTTTGTTATCCTTTTCAAAAGAAATGATGTCAGTTTGATTGCCATGATTTAAGATAAAACGCAATTTAATGAATAATTACCCATTTCACCGGCGTACAATAAATAAAACTTAATTCTTTTGCTTTCTATTGTATGTTTGTCTTTTCTTAAGTTCTTTTTTTTACATATGTATGTATGTACATATATACATACACATATTTTTTGTCAAATATGAATTATAATCAACATCCTTTTAACATTTATAAATGTTTTGGTATACGAGTAGTAAAGTTGTAGTAAAAAAACGGAAACCGGAAATGGGAACGGATGCTTTTTACAAACATATCAGAGCGCAAAAATCAAAATTGGTTGGTTGCCATTTAAAAATTACTCTTATGAGCTCGCAATCACAAACAACGTAGAACACGAACATTTTCATTGAGTAAAACGCACAAACACATAAATACCTAATACATACATAGAAGCATAAACAGAGAACTGTTGAAATAAGAAAATATAAAAAAGAATCTTGGCTAAAATGTAAACATTTCAGGAAAAACCAAAACAAAGCATTGTTTGTTGTTGTTTTTATTCATGTTAAAGAAACTCAAGAAGCTAATTTATGTATTATTTACACACACACTCACACACATACATATATATAATGCGAGCACAATCACTGTTGTGTTTTGCTTTCCAGCCAAGTTAAAGCAACAATTGTAATGAGAACAGTTTCGTTTCAACTCTACAATACAGATGTAAACAGAAGTCGTCAACAGAGACAGAGGGTAAAAACTAAAATAAGAGCAACAGTTATTCTGTGAGCACCAAAAACCAAACGAGTGATAAAGTCAGCGTTGCCCTCAAAAATTTGCAAAAAGTGGCACAAAAAGGGTATTTTGAAGCAAGTGTATAAGAATTTTTAAGAAAAAAGGAAAAAATTATTTACTATATATTTTATAATTGTGATAGAAAAAAATAAATAAAATAAAGAGTAATAGTTGATCATTAAAAGTATTTAGGTAAAAAATATAGCAATAATTGTCAATAAAAAGAAAACAAAATTTCTTCAAAAGAAATTTTTATTTAATTACATTTATCTTAATTCAAAATAACATATTATATTTGCTTTAAGGTATAATTTACATAGTCAAGAGTTCAAGATTTTTTTTCTGCCTAATAACCAGGAAGCGAAAATAACTATTACGTTTTTATTTCAGAGCAAAAACGTTAGGAAAAAATGCCTTTATTTGAATTTGAGTGATTTTTTTTACCATTATCATAGCTACCGTACTAGTTAATTGCGAAAATAAAAATTTTGGTTACAAATAACCACTCAATCAACCAAAAAAATTAGTTAAGGAAAAATAACCATTAAATCAACCAAAAAATGTTTACGTTAAAACTACCAATTAAATCAACCACAAAAATCTTTCGGTTGAAAATACCCATTATCGTAAATATAGGGTGTTTTTTAAGCCCGATAGAACTTGAAATTGTAAAAAATAACACAAAAAATTAAATTGTAATCAAAATTTTTTTTTATTCGAAAGATCAATACGTGACATTAACATTTGAAAATGATTTCGGGCATATGGGCACCGCGGCTGTTCTTGACGAAGCGCATTCTGGACGTCCAATTTTGGGCCACATTTTCGAGCACTGCTGGCCGTATGTCACGAACAACACGAACAATGCTGGCCTCCAAGGCGTCAATTGTTGCTGGTTTATCAGCATAAACCAGTGACTTCACGTAGCCCCACAGGAAATAATCGAGAGGTGTCAAATCGCACGACCTTGGAGGCCAATTGACAGGTCCATTTCTCGAAATCAACTTATCGCCAAATTTTGATTTCAGTAAGTCGATGGTTGCGTTCGCCGTATGGCACGTAGCGCCATCCTGTTGAAACCACATCTCCTCCGGATCAATGTCATCCATATTTTCAAACAAAAAATCATTGATCATGGTGCGGTAACGATCTCCATTGACCGTAACGCGAGCTCCGGCCTCATTTTTGAAGAAATAAGGTCCGATGATGCCACCAGCATGAAAACCGCACCAAACAGTGCATTTTTCTGGATGTAATGGAGTCTGTAGGGTCTCATGTGGATTGGTCTCACTCCATATGCGGCAATTTTGCTTATTAACAAACCCGTTAAGCCAAAAATGCGCCTCATCGCTGAACACAATTTTGCGATAAAACAACGTGCGAATCGACGACTGATTTTCAAAGTAAATTTGGATAATTTCGTAGCGTTGTTCAAGCGTGAGTCTATTCATGATGATTTGTCAGAGTATACTGAAACAAATAAAAAAAATGTTTCATCAAAATTTAATTTTTTGTGTTACTTTTTACAATTTAAAGTTCTATCTAGCTTAAAAAAACACCCTATATTAATCTATTACATTTTTGTTGAATTTTATATTTTTTAAATTACACTTTTGGCTTTTTGTATATCAGGTTAAGTTCAAGTTTTTCCTTTCATAAGTTTTCTTAGGAAGGAGATTTTTACAATACAAATTTGTTGTTATCAATCATTTTTAATTGAAGAAGACAAGAAATATAATAAATTAAACCTTTAGCTGGGTGACAGCTAGCTATTTCGTAGTTGCTACACTACTCATCAACAACCATTTTCGCATTTGAACTCGGGTCATTACGTACCATGAACGGCTGTCTTAACCACTCAGCCCCCGAGCCACTAAACTTAAGAAAGGAAAAAACTTGAACTAAATCCCGATGTACAAAAAACCAAAAATCTAATATCAAAATAATAAAGTTCAACAAATATTTAATAAAAATAATAAAAACAATAAATACCGCTTGTTCAGAGACAGCAAACGCTGTACAAACAATGCGGGCAATTATTAGAATGTATACGTGATTTAATATAAGTATACGTGATTTAATAGAATAATTTAATGGCTCGGTACCGAAGAATGAAGTTTGAGATAGCAAAATCGAGGGATCTTACTGGCCATGACAGATCGCCAAAACGGTAGATTATGCGACCAAGAAATGATTCCTACACAATATCAACTGCAACTACTGCTATGTGTGTGATTGCCTCGTCTTGTTGAAACATTATGGTTACTAAATACCGCTCATTTAATTCCAGCAGATGGTGAAATTGATTTACATCAGCATCTGCCCTGTCGGCCAACTCCACGGGGTGAATTATTCACGATCCATGTGGTTTTGTAGGCTCACACAGTGCGCAACTTCTTGTTATAAGTTTGAAACCATATGCACACACCTCTTGTTTAAGAGTTCGGGCTTTCTAATCTTTCCTGTATGCTATTTCCCAGTGGAAGACAAGGCCCATTAAAAACATCAGCACTTAACCAACTCACCCGTCTAACCATCGCTTCTGATTCTTTACAGGAGAGGTACATGCAAGACAGCAGCACCTCGGAGGGTTATTAGCCCCCGAAAAATGGCATGTTCCAAAGTTCTCAGTTAAAATTATTCAACTTCGTGCGATTTTAGGGTTAACCATACCCAGAACATTTCAGCCACGGCAGACACTTCAACTATGACCAGCACCAAGATGTTCTGCAAAGCAGATTCTCTCGGGGGCACGGGTATTTAGGTCCCAACTCAGCATAAGTCATGCGGCTTTCTAGAGTTTTATTTGCTACAACAAACGAGAGACTCCTTCCCCTCTATGTCCCAGAAATCAGAGAGTCCTGGTTCGGTGTACTCCAAGGCAGTGCCTGCTCCGTAGGGAACTCAATTCCGCCAGAAGCAGAAGATGTTTTACGTGGGGCCTTGACGGCCCAACCCCACGGTAATTCTCTCACAAGGCGAAAAAAACGTGCATGACAGATTGTCACGCATGACAAATCGTCATGCATGGGTACCATTTTCGATCTCATGCTGAATGGCGCATGCTCTCCCGCATAGTGTAGGGCGGAGCCTTTCTAAAACTCCTTCCGATCTCAGGGTCACGGCACCCGGTGGTAGTGCAACTCCCCACCGAGTTCGAAAGCTCTCCCCGCATTTGGGTATTAAACCACAACCACCACGTTGCCCCCGAAGCTCCTCAACCATAGCGAGAACAATATTCCCGGGGCTCCCCGCTTTCGTGGTACCAGAAAATAATAGCCTCTGGTCAGACTATATCAGCCCTAAAAAGGGCCCCCAACCGGTTCGAAGAACTGCTACCCTCCATTCAATTCCGCCAGTAAGAATTCGCTATCTTGGCCCTGTAGCGTTCGCCGAT
The DNA here is from genome assembly GCA_914767995.1 of Thecocarcelia acutangulata. Lineage (NCBI taxonomy): Eukaryota > Metazoa > Arthropoda > Insecta > Diptera > Tachinidae > Thecocarcelia > Thecocarcelia acutangulata. Next base: position 143,172,916 of record OU612094.1, on the reverse strand, counting down.
AGAAAAAATACGACCAAACCATTCTACCGTACCACACAGTACTCGTAGCCTTAAGTAGATGTAACATGCGTATTTTAAGTATCGCAGATTTTATTTACTAACGTAACCGTTTAAATACCAATATGCCTCAACTAGCTACTCAAAATCGTCGTTAAAAATCGACACAATTATTTCACGTGCTCGGAAAGTATAGCGTTTCATTGCTTGTCTGGTTGTATTCTGCAACTGACTAGTTAACAAGTGTTAAATATGATTGATGTAAAACTTAATTTACAAAAGTTTATATATCTTACGATAGGGTGATTAATTTTTAACCACCCTGTATACGAGTGTACCCAGCTAGAATACGTTGTTTGTCAGACGATTGTGTTTAATATACAATTCCCAAAAGAATCTTCTGACGAGTCAAAATAACAAAAACATCGACTTTTTTATTTCTTTTTTACACATTAAAAAAAAAAACTCGGCATCCAATCTTGGAATGTTTGTTAGACATTTAAAACGTTTGTTTTTTTATTTTACTCTACTTGATTTTTATATTGTAGATAAACAGAAATAAACAGCGTATCATAGTCTGTTTTTTATTGCTCAACAACCTTTAATGGTTCGAATTTAACACGTGCAGGTTCATCGCCCCTGTATGAATCATATAAGGATTACACGGCTGATTCTTTAACGAGCTGTAAAGTAATATCTAAACAAATCTTTGACGATTCCCTTTATGATTAACATAGGACTCTTTTGCTGAGTTCTGTAACAGTCCCATAGAAGAAGCAGATTTTGTAACAGTTACAGTCGTGCGAGAGATCATCTACGATAAAAAAAATTTGCTCGTCGACGATCAAAAACACTCTTCATGAGATTTCCAGTAGAGTCTTCTAGGATTAAAAATGCTAGCTGGGTACGCAGTTTAAAATAAAGTCTGATGGAATGAATTTGTTGTGTTTCTGCACTAAGTCAAATAGAGTTTTAGTAACACATGAATACAATTTATCAAATAGTTTGATGTATGGCTAGATGGCGATTTGCTTTATGAATGAATACATTTGCAACATTCTCCACTCTTGTGCAGTCTCGCACCAAAGTAACAAAACTAACCCCATGTTAAAGCACTCTTAACAGAGCCAAATGCAGATGGCCGAAAATCGTTTATTGAATAACATCTAATAGCAGAAAATTGCAGCAGCACAAAAATGCTGACTGGAAAAATTCAACATTTTAGTTTAACCCAAACAAATCAGTCTTTGCGCGACCTTTGAAGATATAAAACGTGTTGCTTTAGCGCTTTTAAATGTAAAATTTTTTGAAAAAGAAAATAAATAACAGAAAACAAACTCTGGCGTGGTGAATACTCAAATCTACTTTCAAAAGTCCACCACATCGAAGTGAGAGCGTTTGTTGATTCACTCAAAGTAAATTAAACAAAAAGAAAAAATATCACACTTTGACTACAACCAGTTGTTGTAAAAGTAAATGTAGAATGTGATGAACGTAGCACGGGTTCTTAATTCAGTTGCACGGTGACTTGCACTAAAAGCGGGTCTTTTTGTTCGGATGCGTCTACTACAAGGGAAATCGTATAAGCGGTATGAATACTAACGAGGGCCAATTTAGTTTAATTGAGGAAAAATACTCAAAATTTTAATTTCCTCTAAAACGGTGGAGTAAAACAAGAAACGCGTGTGAATACTGTGACAAATAAAAAGCAAAAACAACGGAAGTAGCCAAGAAAATACTTAAATATTTATGTATGCAGAAAAATTAATAAGAAATATATTGGAGTGCAATTGAATAAAATTTATGATGGAATAAATTGCAAAAGAAGTGTATTTATATAAGGTAAATTTTATTAAAACAAATAAAATAATTTAAAAAAATATTTAAGCCAGTTTGAAGTTAATAGTTGTATAAAGCTTTTGTGTTGGTGTTTTGCAATCATGTGAAATGAATTGTGTGATAAATTTATTGTTGTGTAATGAAATAAGGAAAAAAAAAAGGATAAAACAACAATAAAATCCTTGTATTTTGGCACACACCAAACAGGGTGGATAACAAAGAATGCTGGCATATAAATAAAATGTAAAAAATATAATGAAATAAAAACAAAACAGCAGACAGCAGGCAGTTTATTACACATTTACTACTTCTACAACTTTTATAAATGAGTGGAAACAATGCAAAATAAAAAAAGTAAAACTTGAAACAAAACACTACTGTTCTTCAAGCTTTCAGGAAGTAAAGCAAAGAAACAGCTGATTTGTCTAAGGGTACATTACAAAATATATACTTACGTTATTTTTGAAAAAGTCATTATGAAATTTTAATTTATTGCCATGATTTTTACTCCAGCCTGCTTGCCTTGCTTGTAGGGCTTTGATTTAACTTTTCTCCGTTTTTTTTACTCATACACCATAATTTTTCTCCATTATAAATCGAAATCATTTTGCTGCAACATCTTACACCAACTTCCCGTCAGTCATGCAGTCAGTCACTCATTGAAGCAACATCAGCATCAGCCACTTGAGCACTTGCAACATCAACAGCATTTTATTTTTTCAACTTGATTCTTTTTTTTCACCAGCGAACATCTCGGCACAGTTGCCCAAGTGGCTGACAATGGCTTTTATTTTTTGTTTGTTGATTTTTCTTGTACTCCACCATTCCTTCTCAATGAATTTTATTTCTGTTTTTTCCTTTTTTTTTAACAATTCGATGGTGTTAGCGGGTGTTATTCAGGCTCACTTAGATTTTCAGTATTTCTGTTGTTGTTTTTTTTTTACTTTTAATATTTTGCAATTTCGGAGCGGATGGTGTGGGCGCCATATGCACAAATTTTTTTCTTTTTTAAGTGAATTGAAAATTTGTGTGTTAAAAACTTTTGGGCTTTTTTCCATTATTGTTTATTTAATTTTTTTTTTTTTTTCATTTTTATATAACGCAATTTTTTTTTTTCATTATATTCTTTACAAGTGTTGAAGCCACTTGATTTTTAAGAAAAAAAATTTTTTTTTGCTTGTAGTTTTGTAAGTAATAATCCAGTATGTGTGAATAAGTGGGTTATTAAAATGTAGAATAAGTGCAAAAAAAAAAAAAAAACAAATTTTAAATCAAATTCAAGGGGGGAAATAATAAATTTTACGAGAACTGCGTGATGACTGAATTAATATTAAAAATCTGCTTTATCAAAATGTGTGAATGAAATATGGCTGCTATGTTTGCAAAGAGTAGCACTAACTGACATTTGTGATTGATGAAATCTTTTCACATCAGATAAATTGATTTTGTGTTTTTTTACACTACAAAAGATCAGTTCTATTTTAACTGATATTTAGAAAAATTGTATTTTATTACTCCTCCATATTCCATAACGCGTCATTGCCGTCACATAAAGTCGACACAAATATAAATTTTTATTTATTTACTCGTTGCCAAAAACAATTGAATGTTGTCGACAGCTTCTATCTATCACTCAGGTCTAGGAAATAGTGAAGGACTATCAAAGAGTATAAGAGTGTAACCGAGTATTTTTTGATGTGGTTTTGATGTGACGACGATGACGCCTCTTGGAATATGGGGAACTATTTTTAGTTTCGTTTTAAAAATTATTGAATCAACTGCTTATGCAAACTACCACGATAAGTGTACCCAGCGGCGAAAGATTCGGCTATAGAAGCGATGATCCGATGCTCACTGATCAAAAAATAACCGTTATTATTAATTTGTTCAAAAAGTATTTAATTTTTCATCAATAACTATCTTGTCCCTTTCAAAGTAATCACCCTCAGATATAATATACTACTACTATACTACTATATAATATACTACTACTATACTATGGCAGCGTTTTTTCCTATCCTCGAGACACTTCTGAAATGAGCTTGTTGGTATCGTCAACAGCTCCGATTTCGATTTATCTTTTATCTCCTCAATCGTAGCAAAACGTTTTCTTTTCATTGGTGTCTTCAGTTTTGGGAAGAGAAAAAAGCCTGCGGGGCCAAGTCCGGTGAATACGGTGGTTAAGGCATGATAACGGTTTTGTTTTTGGCCAAAAAGTCAAGCACAAGCATCCATGTGTGAGCTGGTGCGTTATTATGATGCAAAATTCATGATTGTTTTTTTCTATATAATTTAAATAATTTAAATTTTGGTTCTAATCTGAAAGGAAAATAATTTTAAATCACTTCATTTTCAAACTTTGTTGTTCTACCACCACATGTGCGAAATAGGAGTTGCGGAATCTAATACTCACTTTTAACATTTTTCTAGCCGGTTTTTATAAAAGCCGAAGAGAAAACGGCCAGCATGTCAGTTTCCGGCTATAGTTGGTTTTGAGCCGCCACCGAGTAATAAATGGACGGCGTAGATCTCTGAGAGTCATGCACTTTGTAAGTTAACATTCTTTGAACACAAAGTGTTGCACACATTATTAATTTTGGCAGTGCTCGTCGCTGGGTACAAGATTTTGCGGCAGCAAAATATTGCGAAATTCCCTCCGTACTTAAAAAACAAAAATGTGTTGTCTACATTTTTTATGCTTACATTCAAATCAAAGTATAAGTATGGAAGTCGAATAAAATTACTGATCGTTACAATTCTGTAACAATTAAAAAAGCAACATGCAGTATTCTTAACCATACTGTTGGTTGGGTTTGTAAATGTTGTACCACTTTCAATAAATACTCAAATTGATACCAATATAAATTTAAGAATACAACTCTGATGTGAAGAGAATGCATAGTTTTTGAAATCGTTTGCTCTCTCTTTTTTGCTCCTTATAATCTATTTTGCTACTTCCAGTACAATGCATTGCATATGTAGGGTTTATTCCCTGAGTCCTGGTCCAAGATAAAAATATAAAGATTTGCCAACCGCTTTTACACGGTAATATTTCTTTTATCTTACAAACATTTTTGACAAATCTAAACGATTGTATTACCATGTAGTGCTGCCTTTAGAAGTAGGCAAATCGAATACAATCTCGCATACTTTGTAAGTCAGCAGTAGGCAGCTACAATACAATCTTGCTTACTTTGTAAGTAGGTCGCAGACGTATTGCGCATCTCAAACAACGTTTTTTGGGAATATTTCATACATTAGTTAGTTGCATTTTCTGTTTATGCATTATTTTCCTTTTTTTTTACTAAATATTTCTATTTCTTGCACTAAGTACTTCTATGTATTTTTTCCCCCAGATATTCTTATCTTTAGCACAAACTTTGTTAATTAATATAAAATTTTTGCAACGTAATTTGACAGAAAACGGCGAACGTTTCATTTACAACTAATAAAATACAACCAAAAAAAATTAACGAAATTAATTTTTGGAAATTCTATTGCTACGGTCATACATTTCATTGGTAAGTTAGTATTCATTGCACATAAAGTGTTGCATACATCATTGAAGAGGTGTAACGTGGTAGGCAGTGTTCGCCGCCGGGTAGTTTTTATAATCACTAAAAAATTGTTGAATTATCTTTTCTTTCTCTTTACTAAGCTCCTCTACGCAAAGCTTCTTAACAAGCGTTGCTTGTTAAGAGCTTGCCAGACTGACTATTCTTTAATTTGCATTGCTTATGAGATCAAAAGGCCCACAAAAATAGAAACTAACAACTTTCGATGTCCTAAGCATCTACGTAATTTTATTGTCTTACGTCAAACTAATTAATAATATTTATGTATGCGTTACTAAAACTCTATGTGACCTAACATAACAACACATATAAGTGTGATTAGTTATCATCTTGTGAGATACCTAAAGTCGCACAATTAACTTTGACCGTCAATATGGGTTTCGTAGGGGTCGCTCTACCGGTGATCTTTTGTCTTATCTGTCAGAAAAATGGTGCCACTCTATCCAAATTTTGGTGAAACTAAGTTGGTTGCTCTAGATATTTCTAATAATTTCGCTCGATTTATATCGTGTTTTACTAGAGGTTGCAATATAGCAGTTGTTACAGACGGCGTCTCATCAAAGCAGTTAAATATTAATTCAAGGGTGCTTGCTGCACCTCGGTTTTTCTCTTCTGTATCTAACTTCTCCTAATAATCTTCCAACCGGTTGCCGCTCTTGTTTGGTTATGATTGTAAACCATTGAACGCCACGTAATGCCCTCAAGGGTGAATCTTCTCTTTGAGGGGACCACTGGTGTAAACGATGCATAGTAAAGCAGCATGACCACACATCAAACTGCTAATTCAAACCAAAATTTGTTTAATTCTGCTGGTGAGAAAAAACCCATAAATACATACATACATACTTACATTAATGTGAGTTCGACGAAAATCAATGCAATTTAGAATTTTAAAATATCGCAGTAGAAGGTTGAAGCTAGTTTAATGTGTATTTATATTAAATTGGTTTTTAGTGTTTAAACTTCTTTACGTTAAAGTTCCCTTTTAGTAGTAACAAAATCATTACTTTTGATAACGAAGTATAAAAACAATTTATTTCAAAGTTTTCTATTTATTAAATTAGATTTTTGGTTTGTACATTTGTTTTATATTTATTATAATTTTATAACTTTGTGATACACAGTACACAATAATACTAGCACTTTTCATTCACTATTGTTTAAGTTTAATTTAAAATTACACTATCTTGATCCTAATTATTTGACCTATTTTTACAAATTAAATTGAAATTTTCATTTAAACTTGAGGTCAGTTTTGTTTTTTGAATAAAAAATGTTTTAACTAATTTATTCTACGATATATCGTCTTCGTTTGAAAGACTTCTTCAGGAAAATTTTTTTCAGTTTTGTTTATAAAATCAAAAATATTTGGAAACATACTGAATTATGAACAATTTTAACATACGTAAAAACATGCAAAGTATATAATTATAGATATCTTAATGAGCTAATTTATTACTCTTTACTAATAAATTCAATGCCTATAGTTCTGAGCTAAATTTTTCTAAAATTAATTCTATTAGATATTGGTATGTCACTTATCTGCAGCATCTACAACATATAACGTTTTTTATAACTATTTTTTGTATTTAATATAGAAACCTTATTAAAATCGGGATTGTGGTTTAAATCACGACAATGTATTAATAAAGCCGTCTTCTGTGACGAATTTATATTTCTATATTTCTGATCAGACTTATGTCCTGATATTCTTCAATTTATTCTTTGTTGTTCCTACATAAACCTTATCACATCGTTCCCTAAATTTGACTCATCTAAATTATTCAATTTATCTTTTGTTATACTAAATAATCCACTCACTGTTTTATAAACCCTATGTGGTATTTTATACTTTCCTTCATCAAATATACTAGTCCTTTGTAACCCTTCAGACAATCCAGGTACATAAGCTAACGATTTATATAATTTCGCTTACATATTAACATCTAATCTATTACTACTATCATACTGATAATAATTTGCAAACAAGGTCTTTAGGAAAACTATTTTCATTAAAATATTCAAAATATTTTCATTCTTCTTATGGAATCTCATATCGCTTATATTAAATACTCTGTCTATAAGATTTTTTGCTGTATTTACTATTGCTTTCTTTGGATGTTTTGAGAAATAATTTATTATTCTTCCAGAAGATGTAGGTTTCTGATACCAATCTATTAATAAATTATTACCTTTTCTCATAACTAATGTATCTAAATATGAAATTCTATTATTTAATTCACTTTCAATAGTAATTGAAAGTGAATTTTCTTTATTTATAATCCAAAACAAGGTACTTAGTTAAAATTATAAGTTTAATTCCCAATTTATCATTTACTTGGCCAGAAGCATGATTCTTCATAACCTGAAGAAAGTGAGAAGGCATTTGATCTCCAAGTTGATGAGTTTTCAAAAGCTTGTGGAGTTTCGATTCTTGAGATTGCGAAAATGTTCCAACCAAGCGATCCTTAATAGCTTGATACTTACTAGTGCCCTCGTCTGGTGGCGCCTCCAAAATGACAGCTACATGAGGCAAAAAACTGGAATCAATATTTGCAACCACGTACTGAGACTTGGTGTCGTCCCGAGATATACCAATACGATTTGCACTAATCAAAGCTTCGGATTTTCCTTCCAAAACGGTGAAAGTTTATGAACAATAGGATCATATTCAGGCCCATTTAAGTTATTCCCAGAAGTTCTTGCAGGAGAAGACATATTGAAAAATAAATTTAAAACGTTCGAGGTCACCAATTTAATGTAGCAGCAACACTATATTTATTTACAAAAGTTAAGTACAAACTAAAATTTATTAAAAAAAAAATAAAATTTTATAATTTAAATTTCTAAGCTTACTATTAACATTTACTTTTCGAACAATAACAAGTACAAAAAGACAAATTTAAATATTGCCACAAATCCAATAAATTTTACATAACAATATCTGCTACAACAGTATTTTCAATATTATCATATTGAAAATATCTGTTATGAATGAAACAAAATCTAAGAATTTGTAAAAATAAGCTCTTACTCTGATAATCTGCTCCAGTTATCTTCAATAATATCATTTGCAAGTTCAACCAGCACACTAGGAAAAGTGAGACAACATCTAAAGATATTAATTGTTCTCAATACTAATGTTTTTAAGAATGTCAGTCATATACATATTTGCAAAGTTCATATGATGCTGAATTAATAGATGAGCATATTGGTCTTAAAGGAAAATCTTTTTTATGGATTTTCGGTAATCCATACAGTCTGGTAGCTACTGCTATGTTTGTTATCAAACTTTTATTCTCTAGAGGTGTAACTATATTAAATTTAGATAACTCATCAACAAAATTATTATTTAGCCTTTGTAATCTAGTAGATGGATCTTTATTTAATATTTGGTATGTGAAAGTATCACTTAGAATATTATTTGTTCTAGAAATATAATCTATCTTATTCATAACCACAGTCGTATTACTTTTAACAGCTTTAAAAACTAGTACATCCCTAGTTTATTTTAAATTTTTTACAACATTCAACTTTATTATCTAAATTCATTTTATTAATGTGACCATCAATAATAGCTACAAAATCAGATCTAGCCATTTCCTGTTTTTAAATTTTTTTTCTATAGTGTTAAATAAATCTTCACCATCAGCTATAACTTTCATAACTGGAAAATCTCCCTTTGGTAAAGCGTGTTTTTGTCCCACAGACAAAACCCACTGTACATCGATAGGAATATCGAAATTTGTTTTACTAACAAATCATTTATTGTTGAAACGTATATCTAATTCACTCATTTGCAAATCAACTAGTTTTTTAGTTTGTTAAACCATGTTTCATGTCTTAAGCACGTTACCGCACAGAACCAAGAGTTCTGAAACAGTATGGGAGTCCGAAAAATTAAAGCCGATGATTGTTACTCAAAGTTTTAACATACATTTTATCTGTGTCATCTTTAAGTATAGAAATTTTTTTTTTTTTTTTTTTTTTTAAGCATTTTTTTATTTATTGAATCTTCAAAATGAACTAACAATAAGTATTCAAATCTTAATACTAAATTTAAAATTAAAAAATGTAATTCTTAAGTCCGGCCAATGCTAGACAAAAAAGTTTTATTATGCGGGAGCTATTTCGGTAAAATCACCTATTGAGCAATCTGATGGTGGCAGCGGTATCCCTTCTTTTAAGCCGAGTGTGGCCGCCAAAATTAAGTATATTGCGAGCAAGAGGGTTTGGATGAAGTTCCAGTTTACTGACATACCTTGTCGCGTACTTGGAAAATTCCTCTTTTACCAGCGGAACACTCAGATCGTTATGAATTCGTGAATTTTATACGTACCATGGAGCTGCAGTAATCGTTCGTAGAATTTTGTTTTGTCGCCTTTGGATTTTTTCAATGTTTGACGCTGAGGCGGTGCCCCATAACTGAATTCCGTAGCACCATATAGGCTTTAGTATTGCGTTGTATAACAAAAGTTTGCAATCTAATTTCAGTGTCGAATTTCTGCCCATAAGCCAATTTAGCTGCGCTGCTTTTAGTTTTAACTGAGTGACCTTTGCTTCAATGTGAGACTTCCATGTTAGCCTACGGTCCAGGTGAATACCAAGGTACTTGACTTCGTTGTGCTGCGGAATAGGTGAGTTGTTAATTTGGATAGGCGGACATGTTTGCCTACACAGTGTGAATGTAACATGAGTACATTTCTGTTCATTAGCTTTGATTTTCCAAAGTTTTAGCCATTTCTCTAATATTGAAGTATATTCTTGTAAATTTCGTGATGCTAAATGGTGGTTTTCATGAACACTCAAAAACGCTGTGTCATCTGCAAAGGTAGAAGTGTGGATTCCAGATGTCGTTGGCATGTCAGAGGCGTAAATCAAATATAAAGTAGGCCCCAGTATGCTGCCTTGGGGAACTCCTGCCTTGATTGGCTGAATTGGGCTAATAAAGTCGCCTTCTCTGATAACAAACTTCCGCCCGTATAAGTAGCTTTCCAGAAGCTTGTGTGTATTTGCAGGCAAATTTAGCTTTATTTTGTGCATTAAGCCGTCGTGCCACACTTTATCAAACGCTTGAGAAATATCAATGAAAAGAGCTGAGCAGTACTTCTTCGCCTCAAAGGTTTGTCTTATGACATTGACTAGTCTGTGCGTTTGTTCTATGGTGCTATGCTTAGCCCGAAAGCCAAATTGATGATCAGGGATGCATCCCACATTGTTCAATATTGGACTCAACTTCGCCATTAACAATTTTTCGAATAGTTTTGAAATTGTTGGTAAAAGACTTATTGGTCTATATGATTCTACCTTAGTCAGATCCTTCCCTGGCTTGGGTATCATAGTAATCATTGAGACCTTCCACTCTGCAGGATAATACTCAAGGCGTAAAATGGCGTTAAAAATAAAAAGTAGAACCCTTCTAGCTACACGAGGTAACTGTTCAAGCATTTTACCAGTAATTTGATCAATGCCTGGAGCTTTCCTGGGGTTTGTATTACCGATAACGTTTTCGACGTCTTGAAAATTAAATCTCAAAGACCCAGGAGGTCTAACAACATATGGTGGTAATTCCGCTGTATTATTCTCTGAATCATTTGTGATAAAAACGTTTCGCAAATGATCGACATATAACATTCCCTTTTCAGAATCGCTTCTTGCCCAGTCGCCAGTTGAATTTCGCAAAGGTGGCTTACCTATTACGGGTCTTTTTAAACCTTTTGTCGCTTTCCACAAGGAATAATGAGATTGAGGGGTACCATCAAGGCTTTCCAAATATGTTTTAAGGGAAGCCATTCTATGGACTTCAAGCAGATTTCTTAGCTGAGTTATGCATTCCCGTAGCCTAGCTTTAAGCTGGGGCGACCTGCGAAGTTGCCACTCTCTTCTGACTCTTCTTTTTTCTGACAGAAGTTGCTCAATTTCAGATGAATAAGTTCTATTGCTCTCATTTCTAGGTCTTAAATGACTAGTGGTAGCATGCTGTACGGCCAGTTTGAGGTTTTCAGAAAAATTGTTAATTGACACATCAATATCCTCAGGCGTTCTCAAGGCGATATTTTCAGTACAATGTGTGCTCAAAAATTTTTTGTACTTTAACCAATTAACTCTATTGACAGTCAACGGTGAGCCAATCTCTTGGGGGAACGAAACAGAGATTATAGTGGGAGAGTGATCTGATGACAAATCTAATGAAGGCTCCACTTGCATCCACTCTAAAGGAAAATTTTTCGCAACTCCAAAATCTATAACGTCTGGGATCTTTCGTCGGTCTGTCGGCCAATAAGTGGGGTGTCCGCTTGAAACCACATCTAAGCCCATTTTGGAAACGGTGTCAAAAAGCACACGGCCTTTCGAGGTAATTAAGCGTGATCCCCAAAAGGTGTGCTTAGCGTTATAGTCGCCAGCCGCTAAAAATCGAGGCCCAAGTGATTTGAAAAAATTTGAATATTGGCTTTCTGTTATTGAAAATCGGGGCGGTGAGTAAATCGAGGAAATAACGATTTTTTCATGAAAATATTCAATGCATATATTAGTTGCTTGGATATACTCCTCACGTGTCTCGTTCATTAAATAGTGCTTAATTCTGGATTTTATTAGAATTGCCGATCCTCCGCAAGATCTTCCGCGGGGATCTTTAGTGTCATATAATGCGTACCCATTAATTTTGAAATAACTGTTGGTTGTCAAATGGGTTTCAGCAATCAACATTATATCGATTTGCTTTTCCATAAGGAAGTGCTCAAGTTCATTTTTTTGTTGGCGAATGCCGTTTGCGTTCCAGAAACATATTTTCAACCAATTCATTTTTTTAAAATTGCCTGCAAAATAGTGGATTGCATTTTCAGCATTTCCTGCATCATGTTCGTCATGGAAACCGTAAATGTATTTATAGATTGAACAAGAGTCTGCAGAGTTGCCTCAAGATTGCTAAAATTTTGGTCGGAGTTTTGAGGCTTGGGCTCCTGATTCAAGTTTGGTCTATCGGATTTTACCACATTCGCATAAGAAATTTGTTGGGGGTTTTGCACGTGTATATGGCTGGTTGGCTGGCGTACCTGGGGAAAATTGCTTGTAGAAATGGTGTTTGTCTGCTGGGGTGGCATATTTAAAATTGATGGCCTATTTGTCATTGATCTCTTGAAGTGAGTATAGACAGGACAACCCCTGTAGTTTGCAGTGTGGTTACCTCCACAATTACTGCATTTTTTAACGCTCGCGTCAGTCTTAGGTTTTTTGCACTGTGATGTACCGTGAAGTTCACCACACACAACGCAAACTGCGGGCAACTTGCAATAGGCCTTAGTATGGCCAAATTCTTGGCAGTTTAGGCATTGGACGGGCCCTAAACGCTTATGAGGCTCCTCAACGGTAACCTTACGATGCAAAAGATATTTGAGGTTATAAATTGGATGCACTTCATTCTTTTTCAGGAGAACATCTCTAGGTTCCAATTCAACCCTAAACATGGGTTGAGGAATTTTTTCACGGTTTCTAATATTAACCACATTTTTAATTTTGAAGCCATTGTCTTCTAGTCCGGTTTTGACCTAATTCGTGTCAACAAAAGGGTCAATACCTTTTATAACGACCTGAATACCTTTGGCACTTTTAAGCTGATATGTGTAAAATGATCGCTTCTCCTTCTCTAGAACGTCAGATAACTTTCGGTATTCATTTTCACTGTTTACCTGGATTTTTGTTTCATTTATGCCGCCGTGCTTAACCGATGTTACGTTAAACGTGTCTTTGCCGATTGCCGCAATAAGTTGCTTTACCAGGTCACTAGAGGTAGGCTCTCGCAAATATATTGGTGGCGGCTTAAAGGTTTTTTTAGATATTGTTGGCTCATCTGTTTGCAGTATAGCAAACCTATTATTATCCGTTGCCGAAGTCCTATTATCATCTTTAGAAATTTTCGGTTTAGATGATATTTGAGCTGATTTGGGGCTTCGCTGTCTCTTAACCACGGTTATGTACCTGTCCATGCCTACTTGGGTTTTTGGCTTATCATCAACAATTAAACCGGAAGATGTTTTGTCTTCAGTTGTAACAACAATATTTGGCGAGCACGATCGCGGGCGTTTCCTATCTCTTAGAGACAGGAAATTTTCCAGTGATTTTTTCACAGATTCTTCCTCTGAAATCCAAAGATTTTTTCTACCGGAGCTAAGCTCTTTTTCAGAATTACATCTGATAGGTGCACTCATGCAATTAATTGTTTCTATTTTTTATTTACAATTTAAAACAGTATTTAAAAAATGTCACAAAATTTTTCTTTTAAACAAAAACACTCTGTTCACCTATTACGGTTTTTACTTAATCCCGTTATATTTTTTTTTTTTTTTTACTTTGCGATCAAAAAAAACAAACACGTCCGTTCACTATCGAAGCTAAACAACGACTCAAGTATAGAAATAAATATTGCCTAAACGTGTTGCAAAAAGCAAACGAATTTACATCAAACCAAAAGTTTAGAGCTCACCATTATTAATATCTGTTTAATTTTTAAGCAAAAAAAGAAAAAAAAATCTTTTCAAAAACGAATCTTGCTTCATTAACAAGTCATTCCAAAGTTAAGTGTAGGTTTAAAAGTTTCAAAAACTGTTTACTAACTGTCAGCTAAAAACTCGTAAGTATGTCAATCTACCTTAAAAATGTTTAAGGCAAAATAAACTTTTATCTACACTTGCATCCTTGAGTACCAGTATTTTTACTTTTTGTTTTTGCTTGCTTTCGTAATACATTTATTACACTTTGTCAGTCATTTGTAAATTTAATTTCTCAAATTGCAATCTTTTTGTGTTATTTTCATTATAATTCTTTAACATAAAATTCTCTTTATTTGTTACATTGTTTTTTTGTAGTTGCACTCATTTTAAATTATTCTTCATTTGATTTTGTGTCTGAACTTATTGTACACTGCCAACAAGAGTAAAATCGTAGTAGAACTTGACTGGTAAACTTAAAAACTTGCCAAGAGAACAAAAAAAAAAAAAAGAGAAAAATTACAAACACGGACTGACACACTCACAAATGTTTTTATAAATGAAATCCAGCTGTGATTTAATTGTCCTCTATAGAAAAATGAATTAAAAAGGAGAAATGAAAAAGCATGAAAGGAAACACACACACGCACACACACACACAGAAACCTTCACTTGTTTTAATAACACTTGACAAAAATTATTTTAAATAATTGTCTTATTGTATTACATTTTCTTGTGAGTTCATTGTGCAAACATATTAGATCATATTTCCCACAATTTCTTTCCTACACACACATATATATACAAATGTACCTACCCCACAAACATTGTCTATCACAATTGAGAGTAAAAGGTGACCACATTCATAAATTATATTCAGTGTGGCCGTTTTAGCATTTTTTATTCTGAATTAGCTGCAAATTTTCAATTTAGCATTTTTTCTAGTACTTTTCACTTACATTCTTAATATTATTTAATTTAAGAATATTCAATATATAGATCAATTAATAAGTAGTCATTACTTAGAAAACAATTGCCAAAGCCTCATCTTAATATAAGAAATGCAATTTTTTTGTGCAGAAAACAGTTTAAAATCTAATAAGTTCAAATTTTAGAGAAGAAATGATTGATTTCACTGTAGAAAAATTTGCAACTTTGGAACACCAGCGGTAGAAACTAAGATCATATGAATGGTCAAATAAGAAATTAATACTTGATTTCTGGATAAATCTATATGATTATAAAATGCATTAAATCACAATCTATTCTGAGAATTACTTACTTTTGCATTCACTTAGAAACGCGAAAGTTGAAAGGGTTTTAAGTGGAATGAATCCAAATTCGAAATGCAATGAGGTTAAAACTGTTCTGTATTTAATGTGGTTTTAAACAACTGAATGTACATTAAGCGAAATTAGTGTTATTTGAAAAATCTCAGCAACGAGATTTGTGGGGGTTGAGCGAAATAATTAGAGTAAATGGCTTCACATCGGGGTTATAGGCGCATCAAATCGACATAAAATCCACCAACAGTTTCATAACTGCCTCTGAGTGGCTCTTACACCGAACGAAAAATTAAACTAAATACTGCAAAATAGGGTGTAAACTTGAAGATATGTAGGTTATTTTCAACCTACAAACAACTCAGCTTATTATTCACTATACTAGCATCTAAAATTGATACAAATCAAAAAATTAAAAACAGCTTATTTTCTTCACCGTTCTTGAAGCGTTGAAACCACTCTCGCCACGTTTTTTCACTAATAGCGGCCTCACCATATGTATTTGAGAGCATTCGATGAGCCTCAGCTGCAGATTTCTTCATATTAAAGTAGAAAATTAGAATCTGTCGCAAATGCTGAGAATTTGGCTCGTAAGTTGACATGTTTAATCGAGAATAACTTTATGATGCAGATACAAATCGACTAATATTTCGATGGCTTATGGTTACAAATACCTAAGCTTAATGTGTGACATCTATAATCCATATATTTCGACTACCAGTTACAGCTACAGTCATCTATTGCTAAACGGTGGAAGCAACTTTTTACACCTAATAGTTAACAGAGTTATTTGCAATTAATAGTTTTGGCTAAAGCTTTTTATAAACAGACTTATAAGACACGGCTAGTCGATAAAAAGGGCTAACTTTGTAAGTTTTTTCTGTATATATATATATATATATATATATATATATATATATATATATATATATATATATATATATATATATATATATATATATATATATATATATATATATATATATATATATATATATATATATATATATATATCTGCAGTTTTCATAAAAAACTCTTTTTTTACTTAATATTTTATTATTTTGTTATTAAAAATATCTATAAAGCCTACTCGGCGCTGAGGCAAAACTATCAAACTATATATGATAAATCAGTTATGCAATAAAATTGTAACATACACTTCATATTACTCTTTCCATTTCAGGATGCATGGGTTCTTTCTTAGATTTAAGAAAGTTATCAAAACTAACTATAATTAAAATATGGAATTGATACAAAGAAATCTTCCAAGCACGAATCAAAAAAAAAAAAAAAAATTGGAAAGCGCTAAGAGCTAATCGAAAATGTTGCTGCTAAATCAACAATATAAGTGCTAAATCTGGCACGGAAAGTGCTAAAATGGCTACATTGATTGTACGTCTTTAATTCAAATTTCAACTTCCATATGTTTGCTGGGTATACTCACGCACACACACCTGAGTAACATTAAATTTTGTTGTCACAGTTCTCTGGCAGTAGCATGCAAAAGCCGTGGTACACAAACGAGTTCGTAAATGATGAGGCAAAACTGCGATGCTGTTACAGTTTTATTTTCCTTTTTTGCTTTAGAATATTTTACCTAAAATTTTTTTATATAAATCTGACTTTTGCAGTATACTACTTCGGCAAAATTGTGCTGTTTAAAAAAAACCTGTAAAAAATTTTTAACAGAATAATAAAAAGCACAACACCGAGAATAAAAGAGAGTTAAAAACCAAATTTTTTTGACACAGTTTGCTGTCTGTCATTTATTACATTCATGTCATGCCATTAAATGTTGAAATAATGAAAACAACAACAGTAACACCAATGTGCTAAAAGAAAAGTAAGCCAGAAATTAAACCAGAAAAAATTCACTTTTCCTTTTCAAAACACTTCATATACAAATAGCGATTAGGGTGGTAACTTTTTAGAAACAAGTTATAGAAAAGCATATTTTTCATACTGTAATCCAATAGGACATTAAGGCTTAATTATGAAGAAATACGTTTTTACTATTTGGCTTGCAGCAACATATAACTTTAAATTTGTATGGAGTCAGATGACGTCACTAAGTACATTATTATTTATTATTATTGAATTATTCCACTGCGACCAGAGTTGATCTATTGTGCGTCCCCTTGCTCCATTACGGGTTAAGTATGTCAAGAAAACGGACAAGTTCCTTCATTGGGAGTGATATTAAGCCACATTCATTTAAAATATGAGTAGTAGCCTATATCTTCTGTGTCCCAGTGCTCCACAGTGTGTGATTAAGTGCTTCATTGACTCCTCTTCATCACCGCTAAATCTGCAAATGTCTGTGTTGGAAATGTCCATCCTGTGCAGGTGCTTAAGGCAGATATAGTGCATCTGTCAATGTTCTGAGACTTTTCCTGTCCAGTTTTAGAGCACGTTCGTCCCTCTTTGTATCAAAATTTAGAAATTTCTTGGAGTGTTCAAGACAAGCTGTCTCGTTCCAATGTTGCTCAACGATGGACTCCGTCCACTTCCTTATCTCCTCGTTAGGGAGAGTCTTATGGAAGCCAAAAGTTGGAGTGGGTTCAATGACAGTCTCCTCTGCTCCGTTTTTGGTGTAAATGTCAGCCATATCAATGCCGTAGTGCCCCTCATGTCCTGGCAACCCAGATCAGAATAACCTGGTTCTGGCTTGCCAGTTCAGTTAGCCTTGTGACATTCCAGTACTAACCTGGACGTAAAGATACAACTGCTCAGGGCCTTCAGTACTGATTGGCTATCAGAGAGTACTTTTATCAGCACTCCCTTGTGTCCCCTATCGGAGAGTATTTCAAACACTTCCCTTATTGCGTATAATTCCGATTGGAAGATTGTGGTGTCTTTGCTAAGAGTTATATACTTGCGTAATCTAGGCCCCACTATTCCCCCTCCAACTCCTTTGAGCGTTTTGGATCCATCCGTGTACCACTTTTGTGAACTATCACGCAACCATCTTGCCATTTTGGGTTCATGCCCTCCCTTGTTGGGAAGATGATCCTAAACTTCCTGTCAAAGAAGTTAGTCGGATCTATAAGGTCACTTGTTTGAGATATATCGATTACGTCTCTGACTTTTTAGGATTGCAAGATGTCCAATAAGATTTCCTATCTTAAGTTTTTCCCTTTTGTAAATTGAGATGGCCTGAACTAAGTACATAGAATTGAAAAAAGTGAGGTTCGAATAAAATAAAATCAGTGGCCGTGTTTTGTGACTTTAGTCTCGAAAAAGGAAAAAATGTGTCTGTAACTTATGCCGAAAACTACCAAAAACAGATTACGTCATTATGTTATAAATCTCAAAATATATGATCTCATATTGATATGTAATTACAGAGGGTGAGTACGATAGCTACAAGTATCATCAACGGCGACTAAAATTCAGTGAAATTGAAAAATTTTCTGCAACGGCACCAAAAGTACAACCGTCGGCCATGTTAAATATTAATAAAGTGTGGCTTGAATGGTTTTTATAACAAATTAAAAACAAGAGACTTCTGAAAATTTATGAAAATACATAAAAACTAAAAAACAAATTGTTTTTAAAAAATGTTGAGCATTTCGTGTCGAAAAGTTCTTAAACAAGTTAATCCATCGAAAAATGACAAAAAAAATTTGTCTGTAACTCATGTCAAAAAAAGATTCTGTCGTTACGTTATAAATCTCAGAAAATAGATTCCGATAAAAAACCCGATGTACATATGTACAAACCAAAAAAATTTTTAATTTAAAAATTATAAAGTTCAACACAAATGTAACAAATTAATATATATATATATATATATATATATATATATATATATATATATATATATATATATATATATATATATATATATATATATATATATATATATATATATATATATATATATATATATATATATATATATATATATATATATATATATATATATATATATATATATATATATATATATATATATATATATATATATATATATATATATATATATATATATATATATATATATATATATATATATATATATATATATATATATATATATATATATATGTGTGTGTGTGTGTGTGTTAAAAGTTTTTTGTCACATCTAAGCCAGTGTGCAGCTGTTGATCTGTTTGTTATAAATGTACAACACATTCACACAAACAAGATAAAATTAAAAACATAATATACAAAGTAAATCAACTACAAATGATGTTGTTGTTTTTCGTGTACTTAATGGGCTGAAAAACCCGGGCCTAACACGTAGATGGCGCTAGTTTTATTGCAGTCGCCTTCTTCAGCTAATACTAAACTTTAAAAGACAGCTGCTAAAATTTCATGATATTCTGTTCATTAGTTTGTGAGTAACTGTGCTAAGAGTGACACTACTTTTGCTATTTTCAAAACAATGGATCAAAAACAATTTCATGTTTTAATTTTACACTGCTTCTTGATGAGAAAAAATACCGTTCAAGCGAAGCAATTATTGGAAACGTGTTGTGAGGACTCCGCTACATCAGGAACAACAATAAAAAATTGGTTTGCTGACTTCAAGCGTGATCTTAGAGACACCGATGATGCAGAAGGCAGTGGATGTCCAAATGAGGCGGTAACACCAGAAAACATAAAAAAATCCCCAAAATCGGCTTGAAAGATCGAAAAATTAAGTTGCGTGAGTTAGCTCGTAAATATATCAAAAGGATGTGTTGGCTTTATATTGCATGAGCATGTGACTATGAGAAAGCTCTGTTCAAAGTTAGTGCCACGTTTGTTCACTGTTGACCAAAAACGGGAACGTGTTGATAATTCTGAGCAGCGTTTTGAATGTGACTACAGCGTTGTTGGAGCGTTTGAAACCCGAAATTGCAAAGAAACGACCACATATGGCAAAGAAAAAAATTGTGTTTCAACAAGACAACGCACCGTGTCACAAGTCAATCAAAACAATGGCAAAACTACATGAATTGAACTTCGTATTTGCCAGATTTGGCTTCCAGCGACTACTGGCTGTTCGCAGACCTGAAAAAAAGCCCGCCGGTGGAAAGCTCCAGCCAAATGTTCATAAACACTACTCCCTCTTTCCCCTTCCTCCCGGCATATGCGGGGGTTAACCCTTGCATACTGGTTCAAGATAAAGAAATTAAATAAAGGAAATTTCAGTTTTTGATTTTGAATGAAAAGGTATTGGCGAACATATACGATTTCCCCTGGAAAGGCAAAAAAAGTTACTTATTGATCTATTGAATCACATCAAAAACCCAACACCATCCAGTTGCATTACAAATTTCTGAAATAGAAATAAAGTTTTCTAAGAATTCACATCTAATCTTGTTATTTCAACTACACAAACATTAAAAATAAAAGAAAAAAGAAATAAAATAAACTGAAAAGCAACAGCATTTGGCGCAACAACAACAATAATATTAAACACAACAATAGCAAATAATTAAAATCAATGATAATTGTTGTTATTTTTGTTGAAGTTGTTGCTTTTAATGAACTTAAATGGATGCTGGCTGTTAAATAAATGAAATGTACTAAGATGGTGCTACTGATAATGACGACAATGATGATGACAATAATGATGATTGCGACGATGGTTACAATAATAACGATTTCAATAAAGACAATATAAACGATGATGACGGCGCTAAAAATCATGGCACAGTTAATAAATGTTTCTCTCTTAATGAGCTAATAAGTGTTAAAATTTTATTTCAAAATGTTTTCATAATATTTTAATTTTCTTTTTCCCCATTTTGCTTCATCCTTTTTTTTTTTTTTATTTGGTATTTTAATATCTTGTTATTTGCTTTATATTAAGTTATTCTTGCTTTATTCAATTTTTTGCTTTCATTGTTTGTGCTTTGGAAAAACACAAATAAACTTTTTACTTAAATATCTTAAGGGAAATTAAAAGAAATTTATCTGTGGGGAGTTTTACAAATTAGTTGCAAATAAGTAGGAGTAATTTTGTGCAAACGATGATAAAAAAGTCGTAGGATTTACTTAAGTCAGAGTAAATCCCAGAGTTGGTTGGGGGAAAATGGTGATTAATTTGTTTTTGTATAGGTCTACACCAAGAAGAAGGTGATGCCAATTGGAGTAGAAAGAAACATGTGAGTTGTGTGGCAAACTTACTAATATTACAATGGCAAGCAGCGAATGTGTAGAACACAACCATGGCCAGATTTGAGGGAAGGAAAAAAGAATAGCTGCCGCAGAAAAATTATGAAAATAAAAATTTTGCTAATAAGCGATTTGCCAACACTCGTACAATCATTGTGAATTTTCTGTGTGCTATAAAAAATTTTCCTTCTGAAAGCTTCCGCTAGATACGCACCTAAATGCAACTAAATATTGTTTTCATATTGCTAACATTTCAACACGAAAAACCTTTAATAAAAACTTTAATATTCTAATCTGAGAAAAAGAATTTTCTCCAACACTAAAAGAAAATAAAAGCAGTTGCAAAGGAGCTTGGCATCACTTTATGCATTACTTGTTTAGTTTAATAAAAAAATTACCTTATTTATTTTAATTATACCAGAAATAATGGTTCTACAAGACTACTTGAATTTAAGCAGACGACAGAGTCTAATCACAAGCAGAGTGACCAGGTTGATGTGGTTCACTATTGACGAAAACTCAACTAGACAGCTTACAACCCATAGGAGGAGGCATATATCGAGGTTACCAGCATTGGTAGCAACGGTACAGTGAGTGCTAGAAAGTGCGATTTGTACTTCCATGTAGCGAATTTTGTCGTACTTGCAAAGACAAAGAGAAAAAAGAAACGATTTTTCATCTTCTCTGTGAATGCCCAATTTTGGCTGTCAAGAGGTACACCTTTCAGGAAAACTATTTTATATCTAAACTTAGAGAGCTAGCGAGGTCCAGACTTCATAACTACAGGTTGTACTACGTATGCGTTATAATATATTGCACGAGTGTGGTTTTATCAAAACGGGGCCCGTTCGACACTATTTTAGTGTCGAAGAGCACAGTGAACTATCACGTAATTCACCAACCAGTCAACTTGACTAGGAGAAAAATAGGAAAATCATTTTCTCGTTTTAAAGAGATAGCTCAGATAGAATAACATCTCATATACAATGCCATCCCAGACTTAGACTTATACACTAATTAGGGAGAGTCAATACGTTCAGTTTTGAAAGCCCATACTGTTCGACAGTAATACTTGTGCTAGATCCATTGTAGGATGTTTTCTGCTTAAATGGTCTCAATTCTCCAGAAAGCTGTGTTTAAAGGGTTAAACTTGCATTTAGGAAGTCGGCCTACTTTTTTTCTGAGTTCGTTTGCATAATGGAAATACTTCTATTAATATTGAAATGGCTTAAAAAATGAAGTTACTATTGCCAATTAACTAGACTATTAATGATTTACATTAACAATTTTTTTGGTAATAAAACAATCAAATCAAAATCACATCAAATGTTCAAAACAGTAAATAATTTACATTACTACTGTTTAGAAACTTTTATGGCTTTAATATATATATGTAGTGATGAATAATTCCATCACTTTTCAAAGAATGTTTAAAAACTCTTATTATTATTTTTTTCATCTAACAAGAGCCACTTTGCCCCTTTGAGTTTCTTTATTTTCAATATATTTTATGCTTACAGCCTCTAAGCAACTTTTCATTATCCTTCTTTCAGGCTTATTACCCTCAAAACTTACTTTTAATCAAAAGGTTCTAAATGTTGCTATAGTTTACAAAACTTTTGTTGTTTTTCTTCCTGGTGTACGCCAATCGTTTGAGAAAGAAGGGTGCCTGCCACAGCTTTTCAAAACAACGAACATAAAAACTTTTTGTAGCCTTGTAATTATTTATTTAACCATCTGTCTTAATTGACTTAAAGGTTAATATTATTCTTGAAATTAATCTTCGTTACAAACAACAAAACATATAAGAAAGCTTAGGAGATAAATATTGAAATTAGGATTAATTTACGTATTTATTTAACAGATATTTATTCTGCGGGCAAAAGCTTAATAATACGAGTGAGAAAATATCTAGAGACATTTATTAACTCAACTATTAAATGATTTTGTACACTTTCATACAACAAGTTAAGTATATAAGCAGTGTTGCTGGCCATTATGTAAATTTCCAAAAATTAGGGAAATTAATAGATATTGCGTAATAATTTTTTTTTTGCATCATTTATACCAGTTTACATAGTACGAGTAATTCACAATAAAAAGATTTTTAAGATTGGCAATAAATTTAAAATTGTCCTTTTTTTCCTACTCTGACAGTTTTGAAATTGGTTCACATCAGCGCCTACAATGACACCCTAATCTGAAGATGGAGCAATTCCACGGGTTGAATTATTTAGGATTAACCGTCGTGTGGCTTGCTAGGCTCACACAAGTCGCAGCTTTTCGCTATAAGTTTGTGAATAAAATACAACTCTCATATTTGGGTTGGCGCTTCCAAGTCTATTTTGGGGTTTCTCGACCGTGTATAGGAGAGAGCAAAGAAGCTTATTTTTTTATTTTTTTAAATTGGACAAGTTCTCAGGGAATGACCCCTACATATGAATGGCCCCTGCAGTGCATTGTACCAGAACTAGGAAAATAGGTTGTGTTGTGGAGGAAAAAGGGAGTAGTATTTGTGAACATTTGACTTGAACCTTTCAACGTTATAACAGACAGGAAACACGTCAGCAGGTAACTTATTCCAAAGGTGGAATAAGAAGAAAGAATTCTCTCTGTAATGCGTAGTACGATTTCTCGGGCAATCGACCACAAATGGATGAGCTCTGAACGATGCACGAGTGCTACGTAAAAATGTGCGAGTTTCAGAAACAGGGTCCCTAATCTCGTCAGAGTAAAATCCATTATAGTAACGATAGAACAGAGTGACGCTCCCCACAGAGCGTCGATACTCCAGTGAGTCAATAGAGTTGGATAGCCTACTGTCACCGATAAGTTTCTTCGCCCTCTCCTGCACACGGTCGAGTAACCCCAAAATTGATTTTAAAGGCAACCCTGTTTTCCTGGCCCCATTCGGAGATTAATAGAAGATCACTGTTCAGTGAATCGTTCATATTTTGCCTCTTGGCAATGATCTCGGATAGACGGGGCCTATAACTGAAAAAAGTACGAATGGCAAATGCTGCTGTCATGCCCGCGAAAGGGTTGGAATTTTGGTATAGCAGGTCATTTAGGAAAATAAGAAATAAGGTAGGAGAGAGAAATTGGTGACAGTAGAGTATCCAACACTATTGACTCACTGGAGCATCGACATAGTGTAGGGTGCGTTACTCTGTTCTATCGTTTCTGCAACGAATTTTGCTCTGACGAGATTATGGATCTAGTTCCCGAAACTCGCACATTTCTAAGTAACACGCGTACATCGTCCACGGCTCATCCAGTTGTTGTCGATTGCCTGGGGATCGTATAACGCATTACTGGGAGCATTCGTTTTCAGTCACATGCTTCGTGTGTGGAATAAGTTGCCTGCAGAGTGTTTCCCGTCTGTTATAACGTTGGAAAATCTAAGTCAAGTGTTCACAAACACTTCTCCCTCTTTCGCCATCCTCACAGCCTATATTCCTAGTTCTAAGATAAAAAAAAATCCTATAGACGAACCAGTTGCTTAAGAGTGCAGGACTTCCAATCCCTTCTGTATCCAATTTCTCAACAGTCAATAGAAGACAATTCTCAATGAGTTGGTAGGCCGACGCCCATTAACAGCATCAGCTTTTAACTAACTAGCTCGTCTAACCACCACTCCTGGTTCCTTACATGTCAGGTATCTGTTGCAAAACTACAGCAACTTAGGAGTTGTTAGTTATCAGGAAAACTATTTCCCTTGGTTTAAACCACAGCCGGAACTTTTCAGCCAAGGTAGGCACCCCAACCATAATCAGCACCGAGAGATCTGCAAGACAGAATCTTCCGAGCGTCTTGCAGATCCCCGTTCTGCCAATTTTATCCCTTGGTATGAGTTTCGGAAGTCCAAGACAATATAATGCCATGCGGCTTCTTAGAGCTTTGTTTGCTACTACGAACAGTTCCTCTTTATGTCCCAGAAAACAGAGTGCCCTGGTTTGGTCTACGACAAGGTAAAACCTGTTTTATGGAGGGTTCAAAACCCGACAGTGAAAAATTACTCTATTAATTTCGATAAATATAGTTTACATGCTGAGAGTAATTGGCAAAAAGTTTTTAAAATTAAAATTCAGTCACTTTCCGAATTAAAATAATAATTATATTGCTTAGTTAAAAGAAGTTTA
Organism: Thecocarcelia acutangulata; assembly: GCA_914767995.1. Lineage (NCBI taxonomy): Eukaryota > Metazoa > Arthropoda > Insecta > Diptera > Tachinidae > Thecocarcelia > Thecocarcelia acutangulata. The sequence continues at coordinate 143,147,483 of OU612094.1, read as the reverse complement.
AGTAAACATATCGCCTGCCCCACGATATCGAACGTTAACGTTCGCCAGTACTTTGAATGTCAGAGAACTGATTTACAGATTAGTGATGATTCGCAAAGCTATTTAGTTTTTATATGCTGATGTTATACTGTTGGTAACATACAGTTTGTAAAAAATGTCTTTTAAAAACAATTATTTATTTATTTTTTTAATTAAATTTAAATTCAATAACAAAATCATTTACTTTATATTTTTCGTATGTACTCGTAACTGTTGTATGGTATGTTGCCGACAAGAAGGCATCGAAACTGAAAAATGTATGCGCATGTTACAACAACAATGCTATAAAATAATTTAACTTACCGTGCCGTTACAAAGGACACTAATTTCATGAAATTTCGATATACGTACTATGAATAAATATTTCAATGAAATAATCGACTTTTTTGAAAATGAAAGTGAAAATTCATTATAAAAATGTCGCCGAAGCAGCGTTGCAAAATTTGCGTCGACTTCTCTCCATTCTTATTTTGTTTGCTTACTATAAGGCGTTTCAGACTATCATACAAGTCTAAAGATTTTGATTGGATTTTGTGAGACAAAACTCGAATGATATTTGTTTCAACTGTAAAAAAATCAAACGTACCATCATAACATTTTGTTTTCACACCATCACACATGAAGAAAAATAAAAAATATGATTTGAGAATAAACAGCGAATTTGCTTAACATCTGGTTTCAATATTTTTATTATTTGTTTTAGTAAGAAATGCAACCCTGAACCAATGAACAATATTATTGTTTAAACAAAATTCTAAAAATGTTATGGGATGTCAAATCTCTTACCGTACACTGAAAAATATTTGCTTCATATTTCCAATGAACCCATTCATTAGATAATTTTCATTAACGGAATGAAAAATTACGTTCCATGAATGAAAATTCATAGCATTAATGAAAAAAATCATTAAAATTGATTCATTAGTTTTCATAATTTCATTAGAAAATTTCATTGGATTTGTTATAAAAAATTTTTGAAGGCTGTGTGCAAAATTTTAGAGATTTATTAAAAGTGAGAAAATAAATATATTATAACTACTAACTAAATGACAAAGTAAATTATTTTATACACTAATTACTGTGTAAAAAATTATTTTAATAAAAGTTTCAATAGTTTTTTAGTTCTTATGAAAATTTTCATTATATTAACTAAACTTTTCATTAGAATTCATAAACTACCCTCATTTTAAATACCTACATAGTTGAAATCAAAAGCAAAGAGATGGGCTTTTCTCTCGTTTTTTGGTTAAAAGAATATTTATTCCGTTACAAATGCAACAACAAAGTCACACTTAATTTTTTCCTTAGCGTTCGTTGTGAACAATTATGTATGTATCTATACCCAAAGCAAACGTTTTGTTTTTGCACGCAACGGGACTTTTTTTTTGTTCTTCAAAAAGCAAAACATCACAAGTTTCCAAAAGCAGAAGCAAACGTTTAAAAAAGGAAATGAGTTTGCTGAAGTTCATATTTTAAAGTGAAGTTTGCTGAAGTTCATTGTTTAAAGGAAAATTAATATTTTATATGTTTTCCTGACGATGATAACAAATTGTTATCGAAATATTGAAAATAAATACTGTTGAATTTTTTATAAAAAATAAAACGATCTTTATCTGAAAATAAGAAATATTGACTTAAATAAGATCAAATAATTAAATGTCAAATAACCATTGTTTAAACTTATTTAATTATCCAAAATGTTTACATACATATTTAACATTACATATTATTTTTTAAGTTATTTTGTGTTGAATTAAAATGTTTTGATTTTCTTTTAACCATCATTCCAAATGAAATGTATTAGTATTATTAATTTTATATTATTTTCCATTATTATTAAAACAATAAAAAATTCTTTTATGCCTAATATAAAAAAAATTGTTTAGTTTATTTTCAGTAGCACAATGCTAATGAAAAAAGGTCATTAGAATAATGAAACCCCTCCTTAAACTAATGATTTTATTTCATTAGAATGAAGAAAATTTTTCACCAAATTAGTGAAGATTATCATTGGTTCAACGAATGTATTCATTAAAATAGTGAAAATATATCATAAAAATAATGTAACACATTCATTGGCCTAATGAACAAATAGCGTTTGAATAATGAAAAAGATACATTAAAGAAATGAAAGTTTTACTTAATGTTAATGTACCAAATTCATAAAACTAATGAAATTGAGTCGTTAGCCTAACGAATTTTTTCATTGTTTTAATGAAAAGTATTCATAAATGTAATGATTTATTCTTCATTAACTTAATGAAGTTTTCATTAATCTAACGAATGTATTCATTAAATAATTTTTAATGAAAGAAGATTCATTAGTCCAATGAAGGCCATCATTGGCCGAAAAATAATGAAAATTTTCATTAGATTAATGTCAAAATTCATTATATTAATGAAGGAATTCTTTTCAGTGTATTATATTTCATTTTCATAACGCTTTACATTCCCACTATCACACTTGCACGTATTATTTAAATTTTTGACTTGATAATCCGAAGGGCCCTTAATTAGAGTTGCAAAACTAGTTAGATATACTACGTTTATAAGTGCAGGTTTTTTGGGAATAAAAATATAGTAAATAACAAAAATTGCCGCATTAATAGTAAATAAAACTTTGCAAATAGCTGACTCGCGAAAACAATTACTGATTAAAAATTTCTTTGCAAATAACACATAAAAAGTTGCCACTGTGGAACACATGAAATATGGGAAAAAATTACGTGCCTAAACAAAAAAATTTTCAAAATTTTTTTTCTTTATTATTATTTGATTTAATTGAACGACAAAAAACATTTAATTTTTTCGTTTTTTTCTGTTATTATTTCAATATTTTGACTATATAGTTTACACTAACAGTGCTACCAATTATTTACATTTTGATCAAATGTCATTCTAAAAAAATAAAACTTTTCCATATGCAAATTGGCGCATAAAAGGTGAGTTACTTATTTGTAAATAGCTCTTATAATACAAATAGGGAATATGCTGTGTATAAGCGTAATAATATACAAATAGTTGAAAAAGGATATCATTATAAATTTTTTTATGAGATAATTTTTATAAAAAGACTTTCACAGTTTTCTTTACTCGAATGTACATTAAAAAGAAAAAAATTATAATTGTTTTCAATTGTGGCCGTGGTCCACATTCATAGCCAAAGCAGTTGCGCGGAATCTCTACACACACGAATGAATTGGTTTACCACGTAAACTACTTTCACCCATTTCAATGGTTTCGGTAGTTGAATATGCTGCGCGAAATATCTGCCCCTACAAACGCATTAAATTTACACTCCTTCCATCACGTGTTCACCGAATTTCGAACAAGACTGTGGACAAGAACTTACGTAAGAATCATTACTTTTAAAACTTATCTTCACAACGAGCGAGCGATGTTCACTGGATTACTGTGACATACTAACTATGATCGATCATTCGAACGGCACCAACCTCCGACTGCACAGTTTATTATTTTGTAAAATAATTGTATTTAAAAAAATAAATTTTGCTACAATACACCCTGTATTATAGATGTAATATTATTTTCTTCTTTAATTGATAGTAAATATAATCGGAAAGTATTATATTGCTAATAAATTAAATATTTTAGTTTTGTATAATATAAAATATTTTTTTTATTATTATAATTAAATTTTTTGAGAATGACAGTGCAAAATTAGTTTGCGCTGCCGGCAACACTGCAAACCGGGAAACATTTGAAAGCTAATTCCTTTGAAATCAGTTTCGATCTGTTCTCTCACTCTCTATCCCACTCACCTCAATAATAGTGTGGTGAATGAGGTGGAAAACCCCACTGTGTCAACTTGGAGCTAAACATCAAACAGCACAACAAGTGCACAATTCTTTTATTTTAATCTTTTTTTTTTTTTTTTTTTTTTTTAATTTCTTTCTGTAAATATTTACCTACTTAAATCATTTATAGTCAGTCGTGTTTTAATACGTACAAGTCTTTGTTTTCATCCTTTTTTGTTGTTGTTGTTTGTAGCTTATCAAACATTATCTTTTAATTTCAGAAAAGAAAGAGAAATAAAAATATATATTTTTTTGCTTTTCTTTGAAAATATACATTTTTTGCTTTGTGTATTTAAGACGCTGCTTAGTAGTTGTTAGTTTGCTGCTGCTTTTGCTGACGATTCTGTTGCATGAATGAAAGTATAAAATTATGTTCTTGCTACAGAGCAACAACAAAAACAGAAAACAAACAAAAAAAAAAAATAAGCATGTTTATTAAGTATAGGAAAATTTACATCTCGTAATTGACTTTTGAAATTAAGCCACTGTAATGATAACTGCTGAAGAGCCCGGGCAAAGAAAAGAAAGCATAAAACATTTTAAAGAGGACCCCAAGGTAATGAGTGCTCCTGCAGCAAAAAACAACTCTACAACACAAATATACACATATCTACACTTTAGTTTTCACATTAAATATAAATTATGAAGCCAGAAAGAAAAAAGGAAAACAAAATCAAGATGTATTAAAAAATCTAAAATGTTCTCAAGTACTTCATTAAGATATTTTAATGGTTCTTCAAACGCACAAATGCTTATTTTGGGGGCAAAGGAGAATGAAACACAAATTATGTTTATTTAAACAAATGAAAATTATCTAAACAAAATTTTGAATGCTTCACTGTTCTTTGGCTTCTTTCAAAAAGGGAGGATGCTAAAAATTCTACTCGTAAATCGTAATACTTTAAGGGTTTTTCTTTTCCGTTTTTCCTAAGATATCTAAATATAATCATATATTTCATGGGTACTTAATATTTAAATTTTATATGAATTTTAATTTATTAGCTACTGTTGCTTATATTAATCGAAAAGAAAATAATCACAAAAAGTAAAAGAGGGCAAATAAATTAACATTTTATATCAATAATCATTTAAAAAACACTTTAAAGTATCTATTAGCGCAGCATTTTGAAAAGTCAAGATTTAAATGATTCGCTGGAAATCTTCGTAAAGTCTTTGCAGACATTAAATGTCAACTCTGCTGGAAATTTTTTAATGAATGTTTTAGATAAAATCAATGAAAAAGGATAAGTGAGAACAGTATATTCATAGAAAAAGTCCCCAACGCAAAATTTACATAATGCCAAGTCACAGTGACTTACATAATGTCAAGTTTCATTGAATTATTCCAAAGCTGCCGGCTTTATTGTATTCTCCAATTGTTTCAAAAACAGGGACCAAAAAGGTAATGAAGTTTGATTTTTCTAAATACGAGGCATATGCGACTTATTTAAAAGCTCAACTACATACAGTCAGTCCTTGCTAGTCCGTACTTCACTTACTCGCATTTTCCTTCGTCCGAAAGTAATTTTTCATGGCATTGTGTATTCTAAAATCCATATAAACTGTTGTAACTTATTGCCAGTTCAGGGATAACGAAGCTGTACGTTCGTTCGCATAATTACATTTAAAATAAAACATTCAACACTTTATTGTTGTTTTAAATGTAATTGTGCGTTCAAACGAACACCTTCATTATCCGTTAACTGGCACTAATAGTGCATCGTTTTTTCTTTTTGCTGCAAGTATAAAATATTTTATTTAAAACATTATAATAACGTTTAGTGGAAACCGAAAAGGGTATAAGGGAATAGATCCGACCGTGTAAATGGTGTCATTATTTACAATATTTAAAAAGTAATAAACCATGTTAGGTTAGGTAGGCACGACACTAAATTCCTTAGTATTCCTAAGCTCTGCAGCTCACTTGGATCCTTATTTGTTCCCTTGTGTTTGCCTGAAAGTAGAGGGTGAAGATGGAAGGTAGAGGTGAAATAGAAAATAGAGGGATATAGTAGTTATTGGGAGGAGGAGGAAGCAAACCCCTTGGTGTGGCTAATGTACTAGCCGTCTGCTACTCCTTATGAATGAGACTAGAGCGGACATATTGACTGAGGCTCCTGTGACGAACATATTCCATGGAGGTGATGGATCGGCTCCTCCTCATCTTCATCGTGGCAACTTCTGCAAAATCGTTGTCGGGAAAGTCCAGTCTCCTGGCATGGTTCCCAAACGAGCAATGTCCAGTGAAGACTGCTAAAGTGTCAATAAAGATTTAAGAGCTGCTTCGTTCTCTTAAAGTTAATGTACGGCCACGCGTTCGTTGATATAAGGCATGTGGGCTCTGTGAACCATTTTTCCTGGTCACCTTCCAGCATGTGGACCTTTATTCTAAATCGATGATGAGTTTTTTGGCTAACTCGTCAGCGATGTTTTTGCCGTTATTAGAACCGTGTCCACGTAACCCTTTTAGAGTCAAGTTTGAATGGTTCACCCTCATGTTTAAAGACGTCCGGCATTCCTGGACTAAACTGATATGTTTTCATTTGAAGCACACTACATCCGTCCGGTAGTCTGAAGAATATTTTAATTCTTCCGGGTAAATGCATCCCCAAACCCTTTGTCCCCTTCTAGATCTGGAGCCGCATACGATATCGAGCAAAATTATTGACATTTTTCATTTTGATATCATGGCATACGATATCGAATATATTGTATTGCAATAATATAAAAACGTTAAAGGATTTATTTTTTGTATTTTTAGAAAACGTAGGTCTTCAATCTGTTACATTTCGTTTAAATTACGATCCGATATTCTGCGCTTGCCATAATCTAGATGTATTGTAATGTTATTCGATACGATAGTCAATTCGATATCGTATGCGGTGATTAGACCCTTGGCGTTATAAACTTAGAAGAATCTAGATTCTATGGGAGATTCCTCGATTTGGTAGTCAATTAAATTTGGGACTAGGGCATTCCGGATCTCAAGTAAACTGGCGTGTCCTCATGGTCTTTAAGTCCATGCTCTTGCCGCGTTCACGCTGATCGCGATATTTAGTGCTGTTTGTCTGACTTCCAGCTCATAAGTGCAAGAAGGGCTTTAGTTGGTGTTGTCCTCATGACCCCTGTGGTCAGTGTTGCTCGACTGACTTAATTAATTTGCAGTCTGTTGGTTCAAAGTCCAGTCCATAGAAAATTATCGGCTTTATGACCATTTCATAAAATCATACAATTCATTCTGCTTGTATGGCCCATGTTGAGCCTATTGCTTTTATGCATAGATACATGGCTGTTGTAGCCTTAGCTATTCTAGACTGTATATTCTCTTTCCATGCTAGTTTGCTATCTAATATGACACCTAAGTATTTTGCCTTATCCGATAGGACAAGTGTGTTGCCATTCATTTTTGGTGATATAAAATATAGGCTTTTATACTTTACTTTGTTTTCGAAGGGTTTGTGATTGGTGTGAATTTTGGTCTGGAGGTTTAACTGGACCATACTTTTTGGAAAACGAGGTTGGTCAAGCAGTTCCAGTTACTAGTTTTTGGTATCCCAACATGATAGCACAGTTCATTTTGCAGAAATTGGGTGATATTGGTGTAGTCAATATGTGATTTCAACAAGGCGGTGCCACATGCCATATAGTGCATAAAACAATTCAATTAGTACATGAGACATTCCCTGGTCTTGTCCTCTCTCGCTTCGGTGATCATGGAATTTATTCCAGAAACGAAGAGTACAACTGAAAAACGTTTCCCTGCGCAAAAATTTACATATGCGCAATGCAGCTAATATGCACATTTATTCGGTTTTAATTCTAAGTATGTACATATGTATTTCGATTTAAGATTTGCGTATGTTATTTCGTAACACGCTTGTAATACATAAACGGCGAAACATTATAGCTGAATAAATCCATGACTTATGTATGTTCCCAAATGGTTTTCATAGGACTTCTACACATACAAAAATATTTCATCAAACAGGAAAAATTATTCATCAAACTAGAAAACTGAACTATACTCGTACATATTTTTATTGGCGTTTAAAAGAAGTTTGTTTGTCATAACGTGTACCTGCTACAAGTAGATTCGTTTCAGCCTTATTGTCTTTTACAGTCTGTTTGTGTAAAGGAACCGCCATGAATAACTTCATTCTTGATAAATGAGAAAATAATTCTTAACCTTGCTATCAATGATGTATTGTATTTAAAAACAGGCTGTGATTGAAAACAAAGAGAATTTAATTTGAAAGTGTTTGCCCTAAAAATATGTTATTCTACCTTCACATATATGTAAGAAAATGCCAAAAGACATGATTATCATAATACTGATGAGTTTTAATTTTCAAAACATTAAAAACAACACACTTTTGATAAAAATCTCCAACAGGCACTTCAGTTTTGAACCTTTAACACTAATGGTTGTAAGAAAAAGGATTATAGTTTTTTTTTAAATTTTAAAATGGTTAATTTTTTATATAATGGAAAACCGGATTAAAAAATTTTTAATTACACACGTATACAACTGCACAGTGGTCATACAGTTTTTTTTTACAAAAAGTCAGACGTATTACTAACTGAAGTAGAAACGATCATATTCATGACAGGTTTATTTGACAAACGTCTATATATATATATATATATATATATATATATATATATATATATATATATATATATATATATATATATATATATATATATATATATATATATATATATATATATATATATATATATATATATATATATATATATATATATATATATATATATATATGTCATTTTAACGTACAGTTAAAGTGGCCCATTTCAATTTTAAACATATGGTAAGCTAATAATTCTTTTTGGATATAACGTTAGGAAATTTTCTCAACAAGTGCTTACCAAGCTTTGTTAAGTTTTTTTGCATACGGCCGTATATATTTAGTTTAACAAGGAACAAGTTGCTGTCAATGAATGAGGCACTGATTACAAACTTTTTGAGGCCCGAGTTAGAGAAAAATACAGAATTATAGTTCCATCAAGACGGAGCCAGAGCTCTCAAGGGCGAAATCTTAAAGTTAGCTGTGTGACACCCTATAAAACATTGTTTATTTGTTAAAATCTATAAATTTATTTTTTTCTGACTTCATGTAAAAACTTGGTTTAAGACCATTGTGCACTGACTGATATATGTATGTAAATAAATTCGAATAATAGAAGAGTGTTTGATTTTAAAATAGGGGTGGCAAAGCAACAAACGTTATTCAAATCTTTTCTATATGAAAACCTCATATCAAACAATGAACGAATAATAAAAAAAAAAAACAAACGAAAACACTCACACACACCACAAGCACAACAAAAATTTAGTTTCTCTCAGTTTAGACGTTGTTGTTTTCTTTGTGTGAAAAATTTTGAATTTTTAGAAAATGAAAATACAACATAACAGAAAAAAATAGTATGTACTTTACACACAACAATACCACAACAAAAACGAAGGCAGCAACAATTTTAGCATCAACAGCAACAACGACAAAATTTAACATCAATAGGAAATAATTGCGTAGAGAAACGCGTTGAGGCGTGATAAACGAAATAAAAGAATCCGTTGATTGAAAAAAAAACGCCGCTATAGACTTTAAGCAGAATAAGGGGAAAAGCTGGTTTTAATTCAGTTGGACTAGAACATTCATATACGAGTACATTCAGACAGACATTCAAATAATAGTTAATAAAAATGAAAGGAAATAAAAAAGCAACTACGATCCAACAATAGCAACAGTAACAACATCAAAACACCAGTACAGAACATTAAACAATTTAAGCTAATGTGATTAAAGGTTTAAGGAAAAACAAAAATAAAAACATTTTAAGAGACGCAACACCACTAACGATAAATCAACTAAATACTGTCATATGTATGTTTTAGTGATGTAACTGTTGTCGAATTTAAGATATAAGCGAATACGAAATCATTATTCGTAAATTATAATAAGAGTTAACAGTCGTTATTTTGACTATGTTTTTATAAATTCCATTCGTTCCGTGCGGCATGGCTGATTTATCTATGTATCAACAGTGGCTCACAGCCAAAGTGAGCCAATATTTTTAAAAATAATTTCTCTATTTTAAACTATTTTTTCTTAAGGTTTAGTATGACTATTACTGTTGGTCTCCATTAGCCATGAACTTGATTTGAGCATCATGGCGAACATCACAAATGGCATCGCACCCCTCTTGTCCATTTTGTTTAATTTTATTGTTTTTATTCGCAATGAAGTTGTGTTCCAATGCCAGCAACCATTAAGCATGTATGATGCCGAATTTACCTGTCTTTGGGTTAAATTCAAAATCAGGTCACACCTCTTGCACTTCGAGTTTCTTTACAGAAGTCCCAACACGAGGAGGGATACCACCTTCTCTGGTTTCGATGCCCTCTCCGACTCCATATCGAAGATCCTGGAAGATTGTCCGAGCAGTGAAATCGTTGTTGCTGGTGATTTCAATGTTCACAACTCTTCCTGGCTCCGTCATTCGAGTTGTACAACTCTAGAAGGCCAATATGTCGAGTTATTTGCTGCGCACAACCACCTAGCGCAACTAGTGAATGAGCCAACGCATATTCCATGTGTTGAAGGGCACCATTCCAACACACTTGACCTATTCCTGACTTCACAACCTGAAAAGTATGAAGTCAAAGTTAGTGCACCTCTCGGCAATTCGGATCATTGCATCATTTCTGCCTCCTTTTCGATCTCCGAACTTCGCAACGTTTCGAAACCAGCTACGAAACGTTCAATATTTATTTACGAAAAGGCGCGTTGGGCTGAGCTCAACCAATTTTAAGAGCATTTTAATGGGAAACTTTGCTTTCTAGATAATGACATAAATGCTACAGCAAAAATGGTCGAGAATATTATATTGCTAGGGATGAAATCATTCATCCCCTCCAAGCAGATTTCGATTAAACCAAAAGCAAAATCTTGGTTTAATCAGACGTGCAAAAACGCAGTCAGATCCAGAGAGGAAGCATTCATTAACTGGCGTGTAAACAAAACCCCAGACACTGATTTGCTACGCAAAAAGGCAAGACCTTCATGTGCCAAGGTACTTAGGCGCGAAAAGTTTCTTCACGAACAGCACCTTCGAGCCAAGGTCCTTGCAGCTCCCCGGGGCAGTAAGACCTTTTGGTATTTCGTTAAAAGAGTAAAGAACAGTGCTAGCTCATCAATCCCAACTCTCTTAAAGAATGACCAAGCATTCACCGACCCGGTTGACAAAGCTAAGCTGTTGGCTGAAATTTTTGCAAGCAATTCCTGCTTGCCGGAAAGCAGTCAACCACTTCCCGAGCTCGAAAGAGTATCTGTAACTATGCCAAAGATATTCTTCCGGGCGCGAGCAGTTAAAATGGTTTTGGCAGACCTCGGCATAAACAAGACTCCTGGACCGGATGGCATTCCAGCACTGGTCTTGAAGCAGTGTTCTTCTACGCTTGCGCGTCCATTTGCACGCCACTTCAGCATAATTTACCATTTTGGTGAGTATCCATCGTGCTGGAAGGTTGCTAATGTAACACCAATACCCAAAAAGGGTGGAGCAAACAACCCTGACCCGCCCAATTGCAATTTGCTCTGCACTCTCCAAAGTAATGGAGAGCATGGTTAACCATCACCTTATGTGGTATCTAGAGTCGCATAAATTACTTTGTGATCGTCAATATGGATTTCGTAACGGTCGTTCTACTGGCGATCTTATGGCATATCTCTCAGAAAAATGGTGCCACTCAATTCATCATTTTGGTGAAAGTAGGGTGGGGGCTCTAGATATTTCAAAAGCGTTTGACAGAGTGTGGCATGGTGCACTACTGGCAAAACTAACTGCTTTTGGTATCGGTGACGACTTCTCTCGGTTTATATCGAGCTTTCTCAGAGACCGCACTATACGAGTTGTTATAGATGGGGTCTCATCAAACAAGTTCAAGACTAATTCAGGGGTACCGCAAGGCTCCGTTCTTTTTCCTACCCTATTTCTCATTTTCCTCAACGACCTTCTCTTTCAAACTTCCAACCCTATCCACTCTTTCGCGGATGACAGCAGCATTTGTCACTCGTACTCTTTAGGCCCAGCCTATCAGAGATCGCTGCCAAGAGGCAAAATATGAATGATTCACTGAATAGCGATCTTCTATTAATCTCCGAATGGGGTCGTAAAAACAGGGTCGCCTTTAACGCTCGCAAGACCCAAGGTTGCTTATTAACGCACAAACAAACGACCGCAAGTGCTGCTTCATCTGTACTCATGGATGGTATAAATATTGAGGAATCGGATGCTCTTGATGTTCTTGGAATGAAGATACAGTGTGATGTTCGCTGGACTGTACACATTTTTCATATCTCTAAAGAAGCATTCAAATGCCTCGGTTCTTTGAAACGGTGTAAGATGTACTTCACTCCATCCGACCTCCTTACTATTTATACCAGCTACATCTGACTGAAAATGGAATACAACTCTCATGTTTGGGCCGGTGCCTCAAAGTCTATTTTGGGGTTACTCGACCGTGTGCAGGAGAGGGCGAAGAAGCTTATCGGTGACAGTAGGGTATCCAACTCTATTGACTCACTGGAGCATCGACGCAGTGTGGGGTGCGTTACTCTGTTCTATCGTTACTACAATGGCTTTTGCTCTGACGAGACTAGGGATCTTGTTCCCGAAACGCGCACCTTTTTACGTACCACACGTTCATCGTCCAGAGCTCATCCATTTGTGGTTGATTGCCCGGGGAATCGTACTACGCATTACAGAGAGAATTCGTTTTTCAGCCGTACGCTTCGTCTGTGGAACAAGTTGCCTGCAGACGTGTTTCCTGTCTGTTATAACGTTGGAAGGTTCAAGACAAATGTGCACAAGCACTACTCTTTCCCCCTCCTCACAACCTATTTTCCTAGTTCTGGTACACTGCATATGTAGGGGTCATCCCCTGACCTATAAAAAAATAAAAAATAATAAATAAAAAAATAAAAAATAAAAAAATATAAATTTATTTTTTACCAGTATGTTTTTAATTTTATTTTTTACCAGTACTCAGGTGATGACCCCTACATATGCAGTGCATTGTACCAGAACTAGGAAAATAGTTTGTGAGGAGGGGAAAAGAGGGAGTAGTGTTTGTGAACATTTGACTTGAACTTTCCAACGTTATAACAGACAGGAAACACGTCTGCAGGCAACTTATTCCACAGACGAAGCATACGGCTGAAAAATGAATTCTCTCTGCAATGCGTAGTGCGATTCCCCGGGTAATCGACGACAAATAGATGAGCTCTGGACGATGAGCGCGTGCTACGTAATAATGTGCCACTTTCGGAAATAATATCCCTAATCTCGTCAGAGCAAAATTCGTTGTAGTAGCGATAGAACAGAGTAACGCACCTCACACTGCGTCGATGCTCCAGTATGTCAATAGTATGGATACCCTACTGTCACCGATGAGCTTCTTCGCCCTCTCCTGCTCACGGTCGAGTAACCCCAAAATAGACTTTGAGACACAAATTCGTTCAATTGTTAGAATTCGTGTTTGTCAAACTTGACCTCCAGTGTGATTCTGTTACTTTTAACAAGACAATAGTATCTGTACAATAATTATAACGATATTTGACCAAATTTGTCATTCAGCAACATTATTTATAGTCGCTTTTGACTGAAATCAGTTGTTACTTTTAATGCACCAAGGTACAAGGTACACCAAAATACAGCTGTTTACCGTCGTTAAAATTATATTGCAGAAGTATACAATCGTTACCGCTAGTGATGAAATATGTCGAAAAAATTACGATTATCGGATTCTTAATCCGTTAGTACCAATTCTATCAAACACGGTGGAAATTTAATTTGTTTAAATCAGTTCGCTAGAGTCGGTGTCTGTAAAAGAATTTATTGAAACATACGAAAATTTGCAATAATAAAAATTTTGTGCTAGCGTTTTGGAAAAATTTTGTAATTAATAATTTGATAATTTATCAATTACAAAAGCAGTAAAGAATTCACGTTCTTTCATAAATACCAATTTCATTATTCAGTGTCTGCTTTTATTGTAATATTTGACAAATTTGGCTTGATCGTTTAATAGCAAAGCACTATTTTTGCAAAGCAGAAATTTTTTTAAACCGAAATGTTTCTTTTTCTCTCTAGATGTATACAACAGCAAAGTTGTCTTACTTTGCGCATATGATATAGTACGTTTCCCACATTACTACTCTGTAATGTGTGTACTCTGTGGTCTGATTGCGCTCTACAATATGAAATGTAAAAATTTTGGAAAGTTCAATAAACTTTTTTCTTACATTAAAATAAAAAGTTGTGTTGAAGAAATTTCAAAAGTGCACCGAAAATTAAAAAAAAATGCGCAGCTCACCGACTAAAGAATTTTTCGAAAAAAAATATTTTAAAAAACACCAAAAACGATGCAAAATGCACCGAGCTGGCAACACTGCTTGGGTCGTGTGGTGAAAGAAAAACTATTAGCTTCCACTGAAAAACTTCATCACAAGCCTCGTGCGATTACACGAGATTTAACAATGCAGCAAATCTGCAACGCATTTCGATTATAATTAACAAATTTGCTTATTTCGATGTTTTAAAGGTAAATAATTTGGCTGATGTTTAAAACTTTTAGATCGTAAAAGATCCTATACATAAATTGCATGTTGCGCAAGAAGAGTCGCAAAACAATTGCTCACAAATGTGTACTATTAGTTCTACCAGTCTCCAGGCGTACTAGCATTACATTACCAACTTTTCACCACAATGGAAGCTCACCAACATGATACAATGTGTTTATATCACAGATTAAAGAGAATGATCTATAGAAAGTTCAGGTTTTATCTATAAAACCAGGGTTGACAAAAGGCAAGGATTGTAATCACAGCACAGCTTGAAGTTTTTTTCTGTAACTAAAATTATAGATTATGCAATTAAGACAACAGCTTAGTAAGAACTATGAACTTTTTGTTTGGTTTCTTTAAAGCAAAGTTTTTTGTGCTTTGGTAAGAAATTATTTTGCATTAATAAGTCGCTTTTAATAAGGGTTGTATTCAGATTAGTATAGTATGCAACAAAACACTGCGACTGTAGATGATATACTTATATGCAGATTTCAAATCGTACACCGAGGCACGTGCTACTTGCCTCACTAATGTGTTTGCTGTTACCTTTAAAGGCAAAAGGGTTAAAAATAAAAAGTGTGCCATACTTCGCAGTTAATGCTTTTCGCTGCAGGGCAATAATATACGGGCTGGTTTTTTTTTCTCTTTTTGCGTTTTCAAATATTAAGAATAAAAAATTTACGATTATATGAAAATTCACTGCAGTTATCCCTTAAATTTTAGTTAAAATTTTGTTTATAAAAAACTTATTTATTGGACTTTGACCTTTTAGCAAAACTTCAATACCCAGCAATAAAAATATTTTGGTTTAGTTGAATAACTTGATTTAAGATGTTCAAAAAAAAAATTTAATTATTGAAGCCTATAAATTGGGCTTATACCATCATCCAATCCGCTTTTTTTCAAACCTAAAGAAATGGCAGCATGGAAAGAGTTTTGATCTTGAATGCAGAGGTCATTATCGAAACAAAGGAATAACAAAACGCTGGACGATTTATGTAGGTTAGTCGTCCCCACAAAGAGAACACTCAGAATGTAAATGTACTCGTATAAGCGCGATTACCCTTGAGGGCATTGCGTGGCGATCAATGATCTAAATTGTAACTTTGCTTGAAAAGTTGAGCAGTTTCTCTTTAAAATTGTCCATTTTTAACTGCCCTATTTTTATATTATCAACATGGAACAACGTAGGTTTTGCAGTTTTGAAACGAGCTTCTGAAAGTTTTAATTTTAGAGAGGCTTCATGTTGAGTAGTTCACGCGCAGCAGTTCACACAATACACATTTTGCTTTAATATGATATCATGTGAAACTATTTTGTAATGACAAGGAAGCAAAACTATTTACTCTCAGGCTATGCTTTTGGTTCACTGCATCTTTCAAATTCGTTTACGATGGTTTTATAATAAAAGAAAATATCTTTTTAAATCAATAGCTTTGTTATTAGGTGCACAACTATGCTTCCGCCGTTTTGCAATAGATAGCTGTAGCAGTACTCGGAAATGGTAGTCGAAATAAGTAGATCATAGATGTCATAGAATAAACCTAGGTGTTTGTAAATCTACATTATAAAGTTTTTCTTGATTATACAATGCTCTCAAGGTGAGACCGCTATTAGTGAAAGAATGGGCCAAAAGTGGTTTCAACGCTTCAAGAACGAAGATTTTGACGTCGAAGACCAGCATGGCGGTGGAAAGAAGTTTTCGAATATGCAGATTTGAAGGCATTACTTGATCACGATTCATGTCAAATGCAACAAGAATTGGCAGAGACGCAACAAACAATTTTCAAATGTGTGAAAGTATTTTTTTTATCTTGGGGTACTCAGCAGATAACTCCTTCAAGAACGGAGATTTTGACGTCGAAGACCAGCATGGCGGTGGAAAGAAGTTTTCGAAGATGCAGATTTGAAGGCATTACTTGATCACGATTCGTGTCAAACGCAACAAGAATTGGCAAAGACGCAACAAACAATTTTCAAATGTGTGAAAGTATTTTTTTTATCTTGGGGTACTCAGGAGATAACTCCTTTATATGCAGTGCATTGTACCAGAACTTGGAAAATAGGAAGGAGTTGAGTTTGTGAACATTTAACTTGAACTTTCCAACGTTATAACAGACGGCAAATACGTCTGCATCACACTATGATTGAAAAATGGGTTCATTAAGATATTCCCCAGAGCAGAAAATCATGGAGTTATCCCGGCCATGCTTCCATGTCGACGGTCAAACTGAAGATCTATGATTCCAAGGTAATGTTTAGTATTTAGTGGGACCAGCTCGGTATAGTGTATTATGAGTTCTTAAAACCGACTTAAATAATTAGAGGCAATCGCTTTCGAACGCAATTAGAGCAGTTGAGTCGGGCATTGAAAGACACGCGAGAGGCATGATAAAGTGATATTGCAGCATGACAATGCTCGATCCCATGGTGCAAAATTGGTCAAGACATACTTGGAGACGTTGAAATAGGAAGTCCTAACGCACCAGCCGTATTCTGTTCTGACGTTGCTCTCTGGCTGTTATTTTTGATCTTTGACACACGGCATGACGGACCAGCACTGCCGCTATTAAAAATTTCGTTAGTTCGTGGATCGCTTCAAATGAAGACCAGTTTTTGCACTGCGAGGCTCGTATGCTGCCCGCAAAAATGGAGTAAGTAGTGGGCAGCGACCGATAATATTTTGAGTAATAAATGTGCAGCCAGTTTTTTGCAACAAATCCTTGAATTTCGGAAAAACAGCGGAAGCAACGTTGTACACCAATAAAAAATATGCAACTGATTATATTTATGGTCATGAGAAGTATGCAGGAAAAAATGAACGACGACAGAAGACAAAATGTAATTTCAATGAAATGCATGCGTAATTAATTACTAGCACAGAAAAGAATAATATACTGTCTTAATTTGATTGAGTTAAACATTTGATTGATACAATTAAACATTTAATTGATATAATTAAACATTTAATTGATATGATTAAACATTTAATTGATATAATTAAAGATATAATTATTTAATTTAAATTAAAAAAATTAATGTTTGCAAACGTAAACAAATGCAATACAAAAATTTCATTAACATGATAAATCTGTACATAAAATATTTGTCTGAGCGCAAAATAATCATTTGATCTACAGCTGATTTACTCCTTATATATGTACGTCTTTTGCAATGCTGAAATTATACAGTTTTAAACACCTTTGGAATAACAGATAATAACATAACTCAGAGAAGAATCTTTCAAAACTGCGGGGCAATTTTTATACTGCTATTAACAACCATACATACATACATTTATATTTCTTGCCTCATTTTAAATGTTCGTATTGATTCTTCTATGCTTAAAGCTGCAAGGCATCAAAGCATAAAACGATACACGCCCCGCTTTTGCACAACATTAAACAACAAAATGACGTTTTTAATATTGCTGAATGGCATTTACGGCACAGTCGATGCCGTTAGAACGTCGACGTTTTGCGAATGCTTGCTTTAGCTTAGCGTGAGTGGCAATTGAAAATAAAACTTTTTTTCCCTTTTTGTTTTTTCGCTCATAAATATGGTTGAACGAACAAACGTTAATTTTGAATGACCGAATCTGTGTGTCCATCGTAGTGATTGAATAAAAGCTTGAGAAATGTGCACAAATAAACAATTTCAATATTCGCTAAGCAAAATAAGCATTATCATTATTATGATTATTATTGTTATTATTATTATTATTATTATTATATGAAATCATAATAAAATATGCAGTGATAAAAGCATTCATTACTGTGTATTTAAATGCCAAACCAAACGAAGAATAATGCAATATAGTATTAAAATAATTTTAAAATTTATACACTGAGAAGAAAATGTAATCCATCTGTACTTAAATCTATCCCCAGTGGTATCCATGTACGCTTTTTAATTCGAGTACAGATTACTTGATTCAAGTACGTATTTTTAAAGCACTAAATACTTACTTTTAGACATATTTAATCCTGAATCCCTACTTGAAAAAAGCCGAAAATTATATTGAGAGCGAATCAATCTTAAAATGCAATTGAGTCAACAATTTAAGAGTTGATTCAACCGGGAATTCGTACTTGAAATAAGAACAGTCTAGAGTATTATTATTTACTCCATTAGCTACTAATATTTACACCAATCAAAAAGTATGTACAGCTTGTTTTTATGTTTCCTTGCTGTACACACATATGTCGATTTTTCATGCAAGTTATACTAGCTATAACTATATACGAGGGCTGATCAAAAAATAATTCTTATTTTAAATGTTTTTAAAAAAGTTATTATTTATTTATCAATAACTATCTTGTCCCCTTCAAAGTATTCCCACTCAGATATGATACACTTATGTCAGCGTTTTTTTTTAATCCCCGACACACTTCTGAAACTAGCTTTTTGGTATCGCCAACAGCTCCTATTTCGATTTTTCTTATATATCCGCAATCGTAGTAAAACGCTTTCCTTTCATCGGTGTCCTCAGTTTTGGAAAGAGGAAAAAGTCAGCGGGGACCTAGTCAGGTGAATGCGGTGGTTGAGCCATGATAACGGTTTAGTTTTTGGCCAAAAAATGACACATAAGCATCGATGTGTGAGCTGGAGTGTTATCATGGTACAAAATCCATGAATGTTTTTTCCACAATTCTGTGCGTTTCTGACCAATTGCTTCTGGCAAACGGCGCATAACTTCAAGGAAGTATTTCTTATTGACCGTACGACCTTATGGCAAGAATTTATGATGCACCACGCTATTGCAGTCGATGAAACCCGTGAGAAAAACCTTGACATTTGACCGAACTTGGTTCTTCTGGACGCTTCCACTCACGAAATTTATAAATAACGGTTATTTTTTTTATCAGACCATGTATATAAGAGTATTTACATTAAGACTATACTAAGTATAAACATTATTTACAATGAACTTTCGATAATATATATGTGCACCCGAGATGAGAGGTGATAATTAACACCTTTCATCTATCACCGGCTACTTTAATATATATAAACTTTGCGCAAATATATTTGCATCATATTTTGGGAGATATTAAAGAATCATGTTATTTGTCGGGTTATAACTTCAAGTCAACTCTCAGCCTAGAAAGTTTTTTTTTCGTAGATGCTGATGAAGTATTTTAGCGACTACCCAGCTTTAGTATTCAGCTATATTTTCTGTCTTCTATGATCAAGTTTTATAGCAATTATTGTTATAATAAAATATAAGAATTTTTCTCGGGTGAAAAAAATAAGATGGTGTTAATAACTTTTATAACCAAATTGAAAAAGGAACAACTATTCAAAACTACATACAGAAACTTCCGATTATAATTGGAGCTTATGATAATTATCATATCGATAAAACAGAGCCAAACAACTGTAAATACAAATTTTAATATCAAAAGAATTAAACCTTATGCGGCATATTTTCATTTAAATTATTTATATTAAACTATCAATGACATATCGTGCCATTATATGATATGTCAGTGAGTTACTCGTATCACATCACACCTTTGCGAATAAACATAACACTTCAAATCTATCTTCGCTTGGTTTCAATTATTTTGTATTATCGCCAGTTTACTGTAAATCAATTAAATACAAAAATAACTAAGCCGAAAAATATATACGTCGATGCCAGTATGCAATTTTTGAATTTTTGTCAAATTTCGTAGGCAGAACTTTCTTATTTTATTACCCATGTTATTCAATGCAATATAGACGCGACAATTCTCGTAATATAATAAAACGATATTTATATGATTTTGATTTTGTGTCTGCAAACACAATTTGATGCTTATTTTTATTTTTCCGAACCAGAATAAGTTTTTCGCACATACAACGATACTTCCCCAGTCAATAGAATTTCCAAGAAAACTAAAATATATATTTTTTAATATTTTTGCATTTGACTTTTATTTGCTTACTGCTGCTGCTGAATATCATAAAAAATGTTTAGTTGAACTTTAATAGACTTGAGGGTTTCCGCTTTTTGAAAGGGTATCAGCACGCATTAAGCAAGAAAAGAGTGTATTGTAAACGTTTGTAAGAGTAAAAAAAATAACTCAATTGTAGTAACACCTGAATGCTTATATTGTTATTTTGTGACTTTATAAACTTCTAGTAAACTTTTCTCATCTAGCCACAATCATTTTATGATGTGATAAAACGAGTCATTATCAAATGATCATCATGGTCATAAAACTTTTGAATTAATATGTTCAGCTTGATGTCCAATCAGCAGCGTTGTCAACTTTTAACTTTAAAAATATACTAAAATAGAAGAAAATACGCGTCATTTCAAAAAAAACGTACCAAAATTTTCTTTTTATATAAAATTTTTATAAAAACCATTTTGTGCACAAAATATGATATTTTTAAACGAATTACACAACAATAAAACAGTCTTTTATAGGTCAAGTATTGGCAAAATAAAACACAACTAAACAAAAAAAAAAAAAAAAAATAACCCAAATTATGTACAAGCGAATTTTATTTCTTTTCGGTAATTGAGGTCAAAGTTTGAAATAAAGTTATAAGAGCTTCACAGCTGTCCTTGTTCTTAGAAGAGTAAAATGTAAGATCGGTTCACATTATCTACCTACATCCTTTCTTTAGGGGGGGGGGGGGGGGGGGGGGTTGGCCCTCATACCTAAAAATATTTTTGACCCTGCCTCTAGAGGAGTCAAATATGTGAGTGACGCCCGTTATTTTTCCTCCCGGCTTTTTTTCATAACATACCACCATATGGAAGTCTCCCCCTTTCATACATAATAGACAGTTTTAAACTATAATTTTTATTCAAATTAGATAATAACATTGTTCCACAGCTTTTTGTCCTTAAAAAATAGTATTCCAAAAGAATTAGTGTAATCATAATTTATATAACGAATTACGTGAAACGAATTATATTCCAGATAAATAACATCAAAATTCTCAGAGAACAATAAAAAAATGTTTTTTGCAGAGCAGTGTAATAAATAGCACTTCCGAAGAAGTTATAATCTACAACTGAGAGATTTTTTACCATGCGTATATGTTTTACTACGTTTTATACTTATATCATTACTGCAGAGTCTAATTCTTTTCTTAAAATTAAGAGTTAGAATTTTGCATTGAAATAGTATTGAATGTATTGTACAAAATAACCTCTCCTTATATTGTTACAAAAAGTTATATGGAATTTTATTTGCTGCCACCGAAAATGAAGAAATATTATATATATTATATAATATATTAATATTTTAAGCTCGTCCAACCAGCCAAATCAGCACCGAAGCCGAATATCCATGAAATCAAGGTGGGTTCAGAATAAAGTTTTGTATTATGAGCTGGTGAAATCGGATCCGACTATCACAGGGTAAAGAGAGAAGTCAACAAAAAGTGACCAGAATATTCCTCCAGACAGGAGGCCATAACCTTCCATCATGACAACGCTCGGCCACATTGTAAGACCGGTCAAAAACTATTTGGAAAACAGTGGATAGAAAGATTTATTTCACCCGCCCAGGCATGGTGCTTTCTGGCTACCATTTGTTTCGATCGATGCAGAACTTCCTTACTGGTATATACTTCACTTCAGAACAGGGTATCGGAAATTGGCTTGACTAATTCTTTACCTCAAAACCGGAGCAGTTCTTTTGGAGCGGAATCTATATGCTACCATAGAGATGCTCCACTTTGAATGATACATTATTCTCATTTTGTTATAACTGCATTTTTCAAGCAAAAGTTTCGACATTATTAACTTGTATACCCAATATTATACCATAAATAAATAATCGTAATAAATATATGACATATCCACTCCAATAAAATTTACCAAAAACTAATGTAAAGGGGGATAGACAAGGTCAAAATGATTGCTGTCAATTTCGTGTACATGTGCTTGTTGCTTTAAAAATTTTGTGCTTGATACCCATCAAGCATTCATTTTAATTATGATTTTGCGGTGCTCGTTTAATAGACAAAAATGTCAATAAATAAATATTATTTATTACAAAAATTTTTTTTCTTCTTTCATTTATTTTCGTTTTTCGATCCTGCAGCTTTCCTTCTGGATGTTGCTTTAGAAACGTTTTTAAAAGAGTACGCCTTTTACGCAGCGATCGCTTATTGTTTGCATATCACAACCCAGAGTATAGGTAAAAACGAGTAAACTTCCAAGGCATCTTTATTATCGTTAATTTATTCTTTTCATAAAATATTCTTCACAATTTAAATCAAAATAATAAAATTTTATTTTCACTTGAATTTCAAAATATTCTATTTCGATACTTTTTCATTCAATTTTCTTCTTCCGTTTTTATTTTTTCAAAGTCCTTTTTTCGTGAATTTTATACTATACAAAAGCTGAAGATCCATACCACGCGTTATATGCGCTGCTCTTTTTACACGTTTCAAACTTTCTACACGTTCCACACTTTTCTCTACGCTTTTCATGCGATAAGTTTTTTGTTGTGGTTAAAGTATTTTTTAAATAAGTCTAAGGTCAGACAGAGCAATTTTAATTGCCGAACTTTTTAGCAATTTTCTTTTGGAATTGCTTTCTTGTCCACACACAAAAACATTTTTCGGCAATTCTTGAGCTTTCTCTACTTATTATTTCATAAAATTTACATTGTATATGCACACACACATACACACATGAGAGAAAAGTAAGGAATTGCTTGCCGGTACTCGGCAATTCTCTTTCCCTTCTTATTCACCTCACCGAAAGCTTCTATAAAGTCAAGAATTGCCCAACTAAAATTGCTGTGTGTGACCTGGCACTAAAAACGTTATTTTAACACAAAAACATAAAATAACAATCTACGACACAAACATTCTTGGTGATAACTTTGAAAAAATAAAATGAATTGTGATCTGCGGCTATCAAAAACAACTGGAGGTTGCAAAGTAGAAATTAAATCTACTATTTGTGTCGTACACGTCTATCCGTCGTATGCTTTGTGATGTGTACCTTGTCTCATAAAATTGCACTGACTCTACTTTTTTGGCAGACGTTTAGAACGCGTTAACCTTCAGCCTAAACTGTATTTCAGATATCATATTTACAGCAACAACCAGTCTATTGTAGTTGTTTGCTACAACGGTTGTCATGTGGTCGTGTTGCCGTTAAAATAATAATTTTGAAACAAATACATGTATTTTATACTTGACAGCTTGTCGTCGGCAGCCTGCTGTTTTAAATGTGTTTAATGCAAAATCGTAAGTACAATTTTATAACTTGTTCAGTTTTTTGTGTATTTAGTCTCATCTGCTGGCCCCGCTGCAACGAATAACAACCATTTTTTTTTTTATGAGTATGTTTGCGCTAAACTTTTATGATTATTGAGCTTAGCAACGAATGAAAAAAAGGAAGAAAAAACAAAATAAAGTTGATTGTTGATGTTTATGAAGACTCTGATTATTGCTATGAATGGTAGCTTCAAAAAGAATAATTATTAATATACGAATGAAGAATATATATGTATGTATATATGCATATACTATGTTTAGCCAACATTCTTTTTTATCCGTTTATGTTAGCATTGCATATGATATAAACACGCCTTAAGACTTTTGGAACTAAATCTGGAAGTTCAGTTTTTCTTAATTTAAAATTTTTTATTTATTGAAATACAGACAAGCTTTTTTTTTTGCTGTAGAAAACAAGCGATTCTTTTGCTATTCAATAACAAGTGTATTTGGAAATTAAACAACTTCTTTAAAATCTCTTGTCTTTTATGGAATGAAAAAAATTCGTGAAAAACTTTTTAAGCAAAAAATTATCTCTATACAAATTTCTTTTCAAATTTCAAATTCACTTTATTTCCATAATGTTACATTTTTGTATAATTAATTTACAATAAAGAGTTTGAAAATTATCTTAAATAATTTTCAACATTTATAAATCTTTTACTTATTTGAAATAACGAATTTAGCTTATGTCCATTTATATATCATTTTCATTATCATTGTCAATTATCTTTCATTAGTTTTGCTAAACATATATTTGTCTTAACAAAATATTCTACTGTGAATTATTCTATTGGAAATGTTACGTGGAGAATTGAGGTTTCGAACATTCCAATATACAACATGCAGCTTTAATCTTTTTTGAAACTAACATTTTAACTTACTTACTTTTTAACCTCCGAAGCAGTTGCTTAAATTTACTCAACTTTTCTTAAAACTAAATCCTTACTATATACTTTAATATAAAACACGCATAATCATCAATCATATCCAAATACTAAGGTATAGTAGTGAGAAAAGTGGTGGCCTACTCCTAACAACTCATACAGTCCACTCCTATAAGCTAACCCTAAATTCTGTGGGACTACACCATTTTTCTTCTAACTATCTTTTTCTTTTTATTTATTAGGTTATTTTTTAAAATTTTAATAAATACATATGCAATATTTAAAATTTTTTTTATTTATTAGGAGGTAAAAGTTTTCAAAAACCTATTTGAACGTTTTAGTTTTTTTAATAAAATGGCTTATCCTAGAAAACTACTACACTACGTAAGATGAGCTAGCTCATTGATATGTTCAAACTCTGAGTTCTGGCATCTTATACTAAAATTGTCATTAAGTCTGACAATTTTGTCTGTAACTAATTCTATATCTGCAAGCAAGTGAATAAAACCATGGAAGGTTATAGATTAGTTTTAACAACTTGTTTTGTGCTATTTGGAATTATTTTAAATGACAATTTGCACTAGTCGACCATACAGGGGCTGCATAGTAAATTATGGAAAATTTATTTAAGTATTATTTTTTTATTGGCTAAGCTTACGGAGGAATTCCTGTTTAGAAATGGGTAAAGAATTCTTGTAAGTATATTTACTTTATTAACAATGTAAGATATATGTTCATGGAATTTTATTTTTGGGTCTAATATAACTCCCAGATATTTTACTTTATGTTCCCACTGAATAGGGTAATTGTTAAATGTCATACTACACTGCGGTAAGAAACAAGTCTTTCGTTTTCTAAAAAAAAATGGTTTGTGCTTTACTGGAGTTTTAACTTTATTTTCCATTTATTGAAATAATGTCTCAAGATTGACTATTATTTGGGTGGATAACACGTCGGAACAGATGTGTCATCAGCAAAAATTGAAACGGTACAATAATTTAATTGCGGAAAATCGCAAGTATATAAGCTGTAAAGAATGGGTGACAAACAGGAGCCTTGTGGACAGCCTGCTGGAATTGAATCTCTATATACACATGTACAATATAAGTTGATTTATTAATACGAACTATAGATTTTGCTTTTAAAAACGTTAATTAGTAAAAAATATGTTATATAGGCCAAGACCAATTATAGTAAAAAGCAATTTACTCTCTATATTTGCAAATTTAGTGGCTTTATACGCTTTATATGCATAACATCATAATAATATATTATTTGCATTATTGGCAACAGCTCTAATGCAAAAGCAAAGGAAATATTTCAAAATATATATGTATATAACTAGTCGTACTTGCGTACATGTATTCATGTTTGGACTTTATCAAAATCCTTTCTTAGGGGACGCCTACGTCATAGTAGCTATATGCATGGAAAGTCTCAATTTCTCTCAGAAATTGTAGCCAAAGTGCACGATATGGTATTAAATGATCGACGAATAAAAGTGCGTGAAATAGCTAATATCATGGGCATCTCAAATGATCGAGTCCATTTAATTTTGCATGAAGAAGTACAAATGAAAAAGCTTTCTGCAAGATGGGTGCCGCATTTGTTAACAGTCGTCGAAAAACGCATAAGAATGAACATTTCTTAAGCTTGTTTAGATCATTTTAAGCGAAATAAAATGGATTTTAAGCGTCGTTTCATAACTGTTGATGAGACATGGATCCACCACTATACTCCAGAGACAAAAGAACAATTCAAACAATGGACTGAAGCTGGAGGAAGTGTCCCAAAGAAGGCAAAAATAATTCAATCGGCTGGTAAGGTTATGGCAACGGTTTTTTGGGACTTCAAAGGTATTTTATTGATTGACTATCTGCAAAAGGGTAAAACAATAAATTCAGAGTACTATTGCAACCTTTTGAATCAATTAAATGTACAAATCCGAGAAAAACGTCCTGGATTACAACACATAAAAGTAATTTTTCATCAAGACAACGCACCATCGCACAAGAATGCTTTAACAATGGCTAAATTCAACGAATTCAAGTACGAGTTGCTTGACCACCCACCTAATTCTTCTGATTTAGCTCCCAGTGACTTTTACCTGTTCCCAAATCTAAAAAAATTCCTTGCTGGCAAGCATTTTACCTCAAATGAAGATGCAATTACAGTTGTAAACCACTATTTTGAAGACCTTGAGGAAAACTATTTTAATCAAGCAATAGAACTGCTTGAAAATCGTTGGACTAAGTGTATTGATGTTTCAGGAGATTATATTGAAAAATAAAAATATATTTGAAAAACTAACTATTCCCTTTCATTGATAGGCTAAGAAGTTTCCGAACCGCCCTCGTATGTTAGCCCGTAAGTGAACACCAAAATGAGTTTACGCAAATGAACACCAGGGTCTGGTTGGAACCGCTTGTATTTTGTATGGAATTTAATTTCTATTACATGTAAATTGATGAAATATGTTATTCATCCTTAAAAAATAATAATAATAAATTACAAAAAACTTCAAAAAAAATTAAAATTTTTGCAGCTTACGATCTTGTTTTTTGTACAAAAAACTTAAAAATTTTTTGACATTTTTAATATTTCACCAACAATTTTGTTGGATTCTTTAATTTAATTTTTTCTGAAGATGCCAACAAATTGTTGGCGAAATATTTAAAAATAAATGTTAGAAAATTGTTAAATTTTTTATATAAAAAATCAAGATCTTAAGCTGCAAAAATTTTATAAATATTTTTAATAACTTTTAGTTTTTTGGACTTGTTTCTTGGTTTGTCCATATTCATTTTATCGTTCGTAATAAAACTTTGTGCCAATTATTAAGTTTTTTATTTAAGTTTGAGAATATATATCTCCTACTACACAACGTAATACACCTTTATTATTTCAACAAAGCTACTTATTATTTTTTTTTATGCTTTAAAACACAATTTTCAGAAATTCAAAATCAGAAAAGATGTAACATCTTTTGAATAACGACAGGTTTTCCCCCTTTAGGCTGGTATAGCTCAGGGCTGCCAGAGATCGTTACAAAAATGTATATTTCTAACCCGAGAACAGAAAAAAACACGACACACTTGTTTTTCTATATAAATAGTGGTTTATTGATTAAAGTTAATTCTGCGTTACGCGACGGATCGCAGTGCCAACACCAATGCATCGCCTTTGGCCAACCGGATATGTCGAAATAAGTGAGGTTCGCGCGGAAATACAGTGAGGAGAGTCAACTCAAACCCTCAGGGAATTGAACGAATCTCGAATCAAACACACGACACAAGGTAGATTGAGCGTAGTGTCGAGTATATCCGGAGGAGAGCTTTACTATAAATCTTCTGAGGATTCTCTTTTAATAAAAGCCGGTTCACGCAAAAAATACGGTAAGGGGAGGTCAACTCTAAACCCTCGGTGGGTATGATGGGCCACGAATTACTACGCGAGGTTGGTTAAGCATCTTCAAAACTTGTTGTTAATAGGATAATATAAAAGTTTTGGAAGAAAATTTCAACAAAATCGGGAATATCTGGAAACTACAATATTCGTTCCTACTCTTCCATATTGGCACAGTGTATTCAAGTACTTTGCTACAATATTCATCATCAATGTCGTTGCAAGAACTTTTTTAAACCAAATTGAATGTTTTTTTAATATTTACAGTCTATCTGTGGCTTAGTTAAAAAAGGTAGTTTTTGTTTATAATACAAGCACATTTTGCTGTTTTTGTTTTTTACAGAAGAGAAGCTTTTTATAAAAACTTTCTTTTCCGGAAAAAAAAACTTTCCATACAGAAGTACATTTTGGCAAAAAGTTTGTTTTTAACAAAATATCCTTTGAAGAAACTTTTACGAGCGATTTTAATACAAATAGTTCTGTTGTAAAAAGAAGAGATTTAAGTAAGAGTAGTCTTTATTTTTAAGTATTGTAATAAAACTACCACATAAAATACATATCTATTTTAACTTTGTACATTTCGGGGTCAAAGTATCGGAACAATACGCATCATGTTCACATTATATTGGGTATACAAGTTAATAATGTCAGTTTGGACAACATATCGCATCACATATCGCTTCTTTATTGCAACATAGTCATAACTCAAAAAAGCTTGTTTCAAAGTTTTAGCTTTCATACAAGTCTTAGAAAATATCTTCTAGAGGAAACAGTTTAAAAGTAATTTGAATAAATTTTTGGCACAATATAAAAGGTGGTACTGTTAATAATTCTGAATTGTTAACTCGAAAAGCTCATTTTTTGAGATATGATTATATTGCAAAAAAGGAGCGATATGTTTTGTGCCAATACTAACAAATAATTTCTTTTGGGGGGTAAACATCTGCCATTATAATGTCGAATTTTGTGCCAAAAATTCGTTTTGAGGGGAAGCTGATAAGCTTTTTTTCAATAGTCGACGAAGATTGTTCTCAAATGCAAGAACTTCATTGGAATCACACAACAAACCATTTCATACGTTTAAAATCTTGGGGTTAATGTGGAGTTTATGGAACACAGATGAATGTTACGTCTAGAAAATTTGTATGAAATATACTCAATATTTCAAGGGCATTTCATAAAAATTTTCTAGACGTTTCACTCATTCCTGTCCACATAATTTAGAAGCAGGGAAAACGGGTCCCATATGAATTGAAACCGAGAGATGTTGAAAGTCGATTGTGCATGTCGAAAATTATGCTTGAACGCTACAAAAATAAGTCATATTTGTATCGTATTATTACTGCTGATAAAAAAAATTGATATATGACGATTACTGCAAGCGCAGAAAGTCATATGTAAAGCCCGCCTAACCAGCCAAATCATCCATGACGTCATGGAAATGTTCTGTGATTCGGTGGGATCAAAAAGAAGTAGGGGACCTGTACCGAAGATAATTGTTTCATTTGAAGAGGCCAAACAACGAAAACTATTCTGCCAGACAAGAGGCCATAATCTTCCATCAAATCAACGCTCGGTCACAAGATTGATCAAAAACTATTTGGAAAACAATGGACGGGAAGTTTTAGCTCACCGCCATTATAGCACAGACCTCTCTCCTTCTAACTACCATTTGCTCCATTGATGCAGATGTACCTTACTGGAATATTCTTTACAATTGGCTTGAATCACCCTTTATCCCTATGCCACCAAAAAAATGGGGAAGAATAGTATGGCTAACAATGTGCAATACTTTAAATAATGTATCAACTCACTTTGCCATTATACTAAATTCAAGCAAAAATATCTACATTACTAACTTGTATACCCAATAGTTTTTTTTGTGTTTTTCTTTTCAGACTTCGGAGATAAAAAATTTAACGAAAATCAATTGAATTTCTTTTATCACCTTTTTGCCAAACAACTGACCTTGAAAAGTCAACAACTTGCATACCAACCATGTCACACAATAACATACACATGCACCCGACCAAGTCATCTCGCTGGTCTTTTAATTGAATCCCCTCTTTCTATTTTCATCAAAATTATCTTGAATAAAAATAAAACGTTTCATTTAAATTAATTCCAAATCGAAATAAAATAAAATGATATTTACACACACAATTCAATTCAATTGGGACAAATGAAGCCAATAAACAATAAGAAAACGAATAAAATAAAATTTTGCAAAAACTTTCGGAAAAGCAAATAACATTAAAAACAACAAATTCTATAATAAAAAGAGCAACAACAATGTACAATGCAAATATTACTCAAGAGCTCAGAAACAATAAAAACAACAAGAATAAATATTAAATTGAACTTTTGCACTTGAAACTCCTTAATAAAACTAATTGAAAATTTTATGCACAATAATTGTTATGCATTCGTTGACGTTTTGCCATTCATTCTACTGCTCTATTCTTTTACTTTTTTCCATTTTTTTGCTCTCCCCCCTCTCATCCGCTTTTCAGTTATTTAAATTTAAGCACAACTATATTTATGAGTAGTTTAAGTACCCTGTGTGTTTTCTTAACTTGAGTCAGAATTTCAATGGCTGTTGTTTTTTGCAAATTTTACAAAAAACTCTTTAGTATTTAGAAATTTACATTACCAAATACGAGTTATACCTGCATATAAAATCATTAAGAGTCCTTTGAAAATGCACTGGAACCGGCGGTTTGGCTTCAAAAAACATGCACTGCTGTTCGATTTTTTGTGTTTGTGTTCAGTACAGTCGATCGCAAGGATAATTGAAGAGCGCCACTAATGAATGTATTTCTTAAATAGCAGCGTTTTTCGAGTGAATATAATTTTTCAATGAAGTCAATTTAATAGACGAGACAGGAGAAAAAAGTCGTGAAAGATTATCATATTTTGAGCTTGATTAAAAAAATCTACAATTCAAACAATGGCAAAAAGAAATTAATTTAAAATCTTAATATATGCGTAACTTTTAAAATACGTTCCCATTGTGCAATTAACAAAATAATATTGTTGCCTTAAGTAAAGTCAAGCAGAAAATAGTACTCCTGGTTATTTGTTTGTGCCGTTTACTGCTTTTGTTTAGCCAGGAGTACTAGTGTTGTTTTTAATTTTTTACTTTTATTTTAGGACCATTAAAAGCCTCAAAAGTAGTGGTCACACTTGTTAAATATTTGTTTCATATGAACGTTCCCTTATACATAATAAGATTTTATATTATATTTATTTATTTATTTAGTAACTATACAGTTGCAAAGTAAATTTGCAAAGTATAGGATGCACAGCATGGGCGAGGTGACAAAGACCACAATGCCCAAGATGGTATTAACAGTACTTTTGTAGCGTCGCTGTGACTAACTATAACGACCTTCACATTGGAAGTTTCTACGTGGTTAACAATGAATAACCTCTAAAAAAACTGTAAACCAGTGTGGGTGAGACGCAAAACTCTCGAATACCGAACAACAAATACAAGCCTGACCGCACTTGAGAAATAATTACGATGACGCGAGAGCTGTTCTTCAGCCCAGAGCTGCTTTACGACCGGATTTTATGTTATATATTTTTTAAAAAGGCATCTTTTCCTAGTGATGTTAATTGTACGATAATTACCGTATTGTACGGTAATTTGCACCTTCAAACGGTAGCACGGTAATTATATTATTTGTACGGCAATTTTCAAAAGACAAAAACAAATTATTTCATTTCATTTTTAATACTTCCAAAATCATATTTACGTTATTATATGAGTAAAAAAGAACAGTATCACTGCAACTTTTTGTGAATCGGCAAAACTAATTATTAAATTGTGGTCATTCCTGCCATAAATTGCTAAAAACTACATCTCCTAAAACCAGAAAACAATAACGATTATTAATAAAACACATCTAAAGTTCTTTTTTTATATAGAAGAATTTTCGCATTTGTTTTACATAATACACATTAAAGGCAAATTAAGGCATTACGAAATATATGTATAATGCGTTTTAAGCAACGCATTTATAAAAAATGTTGTATACGAGTATGTCATTTAAGGTATATGATAATTTTTAAGGTATATGATAAAGTTTGGTCTATAATTTAATCATGAATCGTCTTACAAACGAACAACGCTTGCAAATTATTGAATTTTATTACCAAAATGCGTGCTCTGTTAAGAAAGTTCATCGCGCGCTTCTTCCATTTTATGGTCAGTTTAATCGACCTACTGAGGCTTCTATTCGGGCTATTGTAAAAAAATTTCGCACCAAATTTACATTGTTGGACATTAAACCACCAACACGCTTACGTAGAGTGCGAACTGAAGAAAATATCGCAGCCGTATCGGCCAGTGTTGGTGATGACCGTGAATTATCGATTCGGCGCCGTTCGCAGCAATTGGGCCTCTGTTACTCCACTACGTGGAAAATTTTTTCCAGGATTTGGGTGTGAAGCCTTATAAGATACAGCTGGTGCAAGAATTGAAGCCAAACGACCTACCACAACGCCAAATTTTTGGTGAATGGGCTCTTGAAAAGTTAGATGAAGATCCACTTTTTTATCGAAGAATTGTGTTCAGCGACGAGGCTCATTTCTGGTTGAATGGATACGTGAACAAGCAAAACTGCCGTATTTGGAGTGAAGAGCAGCCAGAAGCATTGGAAGAGCTACCAATGCACCCACAAAAAACAACCGTTTGGTGCGGATTATGGGCTGGCGGCATCATTGGGCCGTATTTCTTCAAAGATGATGCGAATCACAACGTTACTGTGAATGGTGAGCGCTACCATGCGATGATAACAAACTTTTTTTTTGCCCAAAATGGAAGAGCTTGACTTGCATGACATGTGGTTTCAACAAGACGGTGGTGGCACAGCACGCGAAACAATGGACCAATTCAGAGGCGAGTTCGGTGAACAGTTTATTTCACGCTTGGGACCAGTCAATTGGCCGCCCAGATCGTGCGATTTAACGCTATTATTTGTGGGGTATGTTAAGGCTAATGTCTATAGCGACAAGCCCGCTTCGATTGACGCACTGGAAGCCAACATTGCCAACATTATTCATGAGATACCGGCCGAAATGTTGGAAAGAGTATGCCAAAATTGGACTAAGCGGATGGACCATTTGAGGCGCAGCCGCGGCCAACATTTGCATGAAATAATCTTCAAACATTAAATTATATCGACCCAACTATCGATCCAAATAAATATTTCATGCATTTTTCTGAATTTTATGTGTTTTTTTTTTAATTTCCGATAGTTCTTATAAAATCACCCATTACAAGATATATACGAGTATATAGATTATGTGGCAAAAAATCCAATTTATCCAATCTTTATTTTTTATTTTTACAATGATAGTGATAATGACACAACGTTAACAAAATTCTATATTCTTGACTTGTGATTGATTGGGTGTGTAAACGTTATATCACCTTCAGTGGATATTCCATATGCTGCCAATGTATGATAAGATTGTAAAGTTTTCTGAAATTCTGCAGAAAATTAAGATTTACAAAAAACCACTTATCAAATTTTGCATTTAGATTTCTCACTCATTGAGTAGAAAAGTTTTTGATAAAAATACTACTAAAATACATACTACAACTTATTTTTAGCATGGAGAAAATATAACTATCAATTATTTAAAAGTTAGTTATTACTGTTGTGATATTCGTTCATTTGGTTCTTTTGCTGAATTTTTAGAATATCCACTTTTCTGCTTTAATAGCGTAATTGGTATTAAGAGCAATTAAGCTAAATACTTTCTGTACGGTAATTTTGCTTAAAAAACGGTAATTTTTTTTAAATCGTACAGTACTTTGAAAATAAAAATTAACATCACTGCCTTAACCAAGAGCCACTTTTGGTCAAGTCGTTTGCAAAAGGTAGCCTTTGTAAAACTATAACATTTAGAAGGAGTACCATTGGCCCAGGCAAAATATGATATCAAGTCTTTTGGAAGTAAAGGGTGGTTAAGTTTTAAGGGCCGGTGTTGATTTTGAATAAAACACAAATTATTTGGGAACTATTCTAATGTCCATTTATTATGATAATATTATTGTGGTTTAATTAGGTATGGAACAAAATATTGGCCAAATGGCCGCTGCGACCCATCCGATAGTCTAAATTTTTGATGACATCGAGGCATAATTGAGGTTCTATGCCGTTAATTTGCCGAATTATCTCATCCTTTAGCTCTTGAGTTCTTGCTGGCTAATCAACGTACACATTTTCGCTCAAATAATCCCATAGAAAGAAGTCCAGCGGTATCAAATCACATAATCTTGGCGGCCAATTGACATCGCCACCACGTGAGATAACACGACCATTGAATTTCTCGCGAAAAGGAGTCATTGTTTCGTTAGTTGTGTGTGGCAAGTGGCACCGTCCTGTGGAAACCACATTTTGTCCATATCCATATCTTCCACTTTCGTTATCATTTTGCAAAAAATGCAGCCTGGTGATGTCGTCAGCCCATAAACCGCTCCCAAACAGTCACTCTTTGTGAGTGCATTGGCTTTTCGACAATCATTCTTGGATTAACATTCGCCCAAATGCGGCCATTCTGCTTATTGACGAAGCCACTGAGGTGAAAATGTGCCTCATCACTGATTGATTGAAATTGATTATTCACTATTGCCATTTCTCGCCACCATTCAGACCATTGACGACGGTTGGAACGGTCAAGAGGCTTTAGTTCGAGAGTCAATTGCGCCCAGTAAGAGTGTCTTTATGCATTATGTTCATCAACAGTGAACGTGAGAGGTGCAGTTGTTCGGCACGACAACGAGTTGAGGTAGGCGGCTCTTCAGCCACACTACAGCGAGCAGCAGCAATATTTCCGGCAGAACGAGCTAAACGTGCAAGTAATGGTGTTTTCACACTTTTTACAGAGCCAGTTTACTCAAATTTTTGCACGATTTTTCGGATTGTACGCACATTTGGACGATTAAATTGACCGAAAAAATCACGAAGTGCACGATATGCACTTTGATTTGAACGCCCATTTTTATAATAAACCTGAATATGAGTAGCATTAACGTGTTGCTCGATTGTGTGTCTTTCCATGGTTAACATTGAGTTAGTCTGAAATTAAGAAATGTCGAATGAAATGCAAATAAAAAAGTTTAACATTTAGGTGTGGTTCACATTCAATATAGGCCCTTAAAATTTAGCTACCCGTTATTATTATACATTAATATGTAAAGTCATATATCCATATATTTAATGGAATCAGAAGGTGTTTTTGTGTTGTGTGCAGTCAGACGGCCGCAGGCGATCTGTATCGAAAACAAATGGTTTATTTAGAGAAAGAGAGAGCAATCAACGAAAAACGACCAGAATATTGTTCTATGATGACAACGCTTTTTTACATATGTAGAAAAAGTACTTTTTGTGAAAATTTCAAGGTAAAATTCAAGCTTTTATTTTGTGAGAATATATATTTTAATAAAAATTATAATATTGTTTCATGTTTAAAAAACGACCTCACAGATCTATTGTCTAAAAATTGCTACTAGTACTAATTGATAGCTTACAAACGTTTTGTGGGAAAATAAGATACTTTTCGTATAAATAAAATTGAAAAAAACTAAAAACACGCTTCGATATCAAACTGAACTAACTATCCATATAACCAAATAATTACCCGTATAACGCATTCGAATTTTTTTTTTTAATTCCTAAAATCGGCTTGAGGAATCGCCAAAATTTCCCCACCTCTTTAGAAGCAATACGTCAAATTCAATTTTCGCACTGAAACGAATTTACTGCTTATAGTTCAGATGCATAATCCACGGCAAAAAGCACACACCGAATATTAAAAACCGGTTACAAACCGGTTAGCAAAGGGGTTCTGATCTTTTTTGGGAATCCCCAAAATTCCCCCATTTCCCCGAAAGCAGTACGGGAACTCCAATTTTTACACTAAAACAGCAATACTGTATATACAGTCTTATATACCTGCAAATGTAATAATCACTCATATGGCATGCCTTTCGAGTGTTCTAAACATACAAATAAACATGCAAGTGAAACTAATATAAGTGTATTAAAAAAAATAAAATTTTTTAGACGAGTCACTCGTCTGTGTGCTATGAATAAATCAAAAAGTACAAAAAGAAACCAAATAAATCTTGTTAAAAAGCGGTGTTTTAAACGGGTATCATTTGGGAGATAATAACTTTTATTAAAATGCTCTCTGAAAAAAGTACCACTATTTACTAAAATTACATGTTGGTCATAGATAAAATTAGCTTATGCAAAACAGTATCTTTTGAAAAATGTACTTCTCTCAAGATGCTGTCGCAAACTTGCAAGCTTATGAGCAAAATTCATATCGATGTGTCTATTCTTTTCCTACAAAATAAATGCTTGTTTGTAACCTGCGTAAATGAAAAACAAAAATATTGAAAGTCTACCTAATTTTTTCGTACAAAATGTTCAAAATTTTGTATGTTTTTCAAAAGATAGCTTTTGGTTCTTTTTTGCAATATTTCCATTACTTCAATCAGTCATCATGACAGTTTCTTGTATTAATATTTTACAAACAAACTGTTATTGCTCAAAACTGCAAAAAAGGCAAATGTTTTAAAATATAATTTGTCTTTTATCACGCTTTAAATTTTTGAAAAAAAAAAAAATCAATTGGTTTTCAATCAAATAAACGACATTTATATCTTGTCTTACACGTTCGTCGTATCATAGACAATTGCATTAAAAGTTACAGAAAAAAAGAAACATTTATTTAACAATGTTAATATTATATCATAATGAAAATGTAATAGTATTTAACATTTATTTCACATGCTCGCAAGTCGGGAGGGCCGGCAGGGAACGGATGACGGCAAACAAATGAAAAATATCACACATTCATCCACTTGTGTGGCACAAATGCATAAATGAAAGAGCGAACCGAACGAATGAGAATAATTTTATGTTGCGTTCAAGTAGAATTTGGCATTGATGATTGATTGATTAAATTATAGTATTTTAAACTTTAATGTACGAGTGCTTACACACACAAGCATTCATACATATGCATATCGAATGTACGAATATACCCAGTTGTCCACGAGTTGAAGATATCTTAAATGACTGTATCCGTCGTATACCGTATCATCGATGATTATAATGAAGATTTAAATAATTAGATTTCTCTACCATATCGTCGACAGCTGTTTACTGCCAACAAATAAATATGTATTCCCAAATTCTGTACGCACACGTAGTCTCAGATTCTTGTTATTTGTTTTCAAAATATATTTTGTTTGAGTGATTTGAAGACTAACTTGAACACTTTGCCGTTCATCTTCCCTTCAGAGTATTGTTTCTAATGTACTTGGTATGAATAATAGTAACCCAATCTTTTTGAAAGTAATTTTTCCTCCCAATAATTCCCTTTCTCACATATTTGTTTTGTACAATTTTAACAAAGTTGTGTTTTCCGGTGGGAACTATACATATAAAAATTAATTGTCTGAAAGATAATCAGGTTTTACGATAGGTAGAAGTTCTATTACCGTAATTGTGGAAGTAGTTGAAGATCGGAGATGTACGATCTATATAAATATTATTTTAGTTCTGATTTTAATTGATCACTGTAAAGCATTTGGCATTATGGAACAGAAAGTCGTCTTTTCCAGAAGCGAGGAAATTATATAAAAATGTATTGCCTGAACGACAATCAGTTTTTATGACAAGTAGTAGTTATATTATCGCAATTGTGGATGTGTTTGAAGATCTGAGATCTAAGAACGATGTCAATATGGTTATATTTGCGACTTTAGTTGATCACAGTAAAACATTGGGTACTATTAATCAGAAAGTTCTAGTGTGAGAAATCCAGAAACTATTTAATTTTTCCAACTCGTCTTGCAATTTTATCGCTTCATATCTTAGAAATAGATATCAAGCACTTCAGCGGAAAGATTAAATACATGTTGGGCTTAATGTTAGCAGATGTGTTCCACTGAATTCTAAACAGTAGAGTTCATATATATGCTGATGAATCAATGTTTACATGAGAGCATTTTTGTTTATTAACTTCGGTTTTCCAAAGTTATTATTATTGAAACATATTCCTGTAAATTTCGTGAAGCTAATTAGTGGTTTTCTTAAACGCTCAAGTACGCTGTGTCGTCTGCAAAAATTGTAGTGTGGATTTCGGATGTCGTTGGCATGTCAGAGGCGTAAATCAAATATAAAGTTGGCCCCAGTATGCTACCTAGGAGAACTCCCGCTTCGATTGGCTGAGTTGAGCTTATAAAATCGCCTTTTCTGATAATAAATTTACGGCCACATAAATAGCTTTCCAGAAGCTTGTGAGTGTTTGCAGGCAAGTTCAACTTTATTTTGTGCATTAATTCGTCGTACCACATTTTATCAAAAACTTGGGAAACATCAATGAATAGAGATGAACAATATTTGTTCTCCTCAAAAGTCTTTCTTATGACATTAACTAGTATATGCGTTTGTCCTATTGTGCTGTGGTTGGCCCGAAAGCTGAACTGATGATTAGGGATACATCCTACATCATTCAATATTGGAGTCAACTTCATCATTAAACATTTTTCGAATTTCGAAATTGTTGGCAGTAGACTTATTGGTCAATATGATTCTACTTTAGTGGGATCCTTCCCTGGCTTGGGTATCATAGTTGAGAAGATACTGTTATTTTTTATACCCTTTTTTTCATACAATTTTGCCAACTGGGTATGTACATAAGTATAAATGTAAGTATGCATATGACTTTGCATTATTTGAAATCAAAATTTTACTCGTATGTTGTACGCCACTATGCGCATAAAAACATAATGAATGTATGTACTCACATACATGTTTGATCATATATAAATACATATGTATATATGTACATATAATTGCTTGTACAAACTGTATGTTAAAAGTCACTTTAAGGTTAAATGTTTTTGATGAAAAAATTGCTTGACAAAAAGCAAAATAAATTACAAAAACGAATAGTTATTTAAATGTTATTCGAAAAGTTAACAAAATCAAACGTTTAAAAGGGTTAAGTACAAAACTTATATCAAATTTCTTGTTGAAATTGAAAGCTTGTCAGCATTATAAATTCAATGCCTTTTATGTGGCTGGTTTTTTGTTTTCATCGTTAAAAAAATATTTTAGCATTAATAAATAGACTAGCATGATGCACTCTGGGTGCTTTCATGACCTGCATAGAGTGTGCAAGAACATCCAGCAGGAGACCTTGAATGCAGCACGATATGAAATGAATATGAATTGCAGGATTTATGAAGAAAATGCATATTGATGGTCATACATTGACACCTTGCTACTGATGTTTAACAATTTTTCTCGGGAAATAAAAAATAAATACTTTACAAATTTGCGCGAAATCAAGACAAAAGTAAATAAGAAAGAGAAATTGGTAAACAATTTTCATAACATATGAAATGAATAAGGAAATTTTAATTATTCATATTGTTTGGCAATTTCAAATAAAACCAATATTATTCACTGAAATCTATATTAACTGAGTTTATTGAAAATGTACTTGAATTTAACGTTAGTTGCAACATATAGTATATGTATGTTAACGAACAAAACCAGCTTATCTTAGATGTGAAATAATATGTCACTTTAATCATCGTGCGCCATGAGTGTTTGGGATGTTTTTACGTTAACTTTGATACTCACACTTTATTCCAATTATGTAAGAACTATGAAACTCTCTCTCTCTCTCTCTCTTGAACTAACTTTGAAATTGACACCGCTTTTCTTTCTCATCTTCAAAAGGATTTTTTTATATATATAGTAAAAAATATGGCATACCATCGTCACCGACAGAAGAACCAGTGCGATCAAGTATCTACAAATTTTGGAATCATCTCTTATTATTTACAACCATTGTAAACCCAGGTAAATAATTTAATAAACGACTCCTGTATTTTATTGGAAAGAAATACTAAATTCCTGTTTATCTATTTCTTTCCCACCAAAACACCCATTATAATTGACTCACTTCAAGTTAATTATATTCCCAATTCTGCTTTGGATAAAGGAGAATTGTGTTTTTAGCGCCCAAAAAAGCAGCAGTTTGTTCAATTACGTTCAGGCAGATGTTTGGCAGACTGTCATAAGTCAGAGAAATAGGCAAGTCTAGTGTGTTAATACACACTGGTATTAAATGCAAATAAAGTTGTGAACTAAAGAAGTACTGTATATGAAACAAATGTCAGCTTCACTGTTTAATATGCAATTGAAGAATTCGCAAAAGCGTTTTTAAAGGTACATACGTAACACTATGTATTGATTTCGGTACCTGGCTGATTTTTTATTATCTTTTTCCTTTGTTCACTATGCCCTACCAATAAGTGACAAATTTTAGTCAACAGACTTTTAAAAATTGAAAGCAATATCTTAAGGTACGTGTTTCAAGTAGTTAGCCCTGTTACAATATTGTATAGAGTGAATGCAACATATAAAAGCAAAGTGTATTTAGTAGCAGAGAAGTCCAAATATAAAATTTAACAAAACCTGATATTCTTATCACATCAGAGTTGTACTTTTGGGCTTAAATAGTTGGTACTTTTAGTATATACTAAAAGGCTGCATAGAATGTTCCAAAGAACACATCTCACTACCATGCAGTAGTTTCAAGCACTGTATTTTAGAACAATTTTTAGAGCAAAACAAACAAACAGCAGAACATTTAGAAACAGAACAAACACTTCATAGTTTTCACATTCACCCCAATGCTTGAGAGCACCTGAATTCTATTTCATAGCAAAAACCAAAACAAAGCATCAAGCTGAAGCAAATAAACGATGACTGATAGGAAAACATTGGCTCATGCGCATACTTTGTATACAGCACTTGTGCACTAATACAAAGCCAAAAACCATGAACAACAATAAAAGTTTTTATAAACAACGCTGAAGTAGAACATTGAAGTTCTACTTCAACTTTGTTCTATTTCAGTTGGTTCTACTTGCGTTTGGTTCTGCTTGTTCTAAATGATTATTAGACAATATTCGATCATGTGTAAATCAAATGTAAAGTAGGTCCTAGAATGCTACCGTAGGGAACTCCGGCCGCTTTCCAGAAGCTTGTGAGTGAACATTTTGGAAGTGTTTGTTTTGAATGTAAACGTAGAAGATGGATAGTACTTGAAATTATTACGATGTCTTGTGAGACATTATTCTTGTGCTTAAGCAGGCCTCTAATCCATACATGGATTTTCATGGTTTTATTGATTTCAACATTCGATTTTATATGAGAGTGAATTATCTAAGAGCGGTAAAAGAAAGAACGCGGTTCGAGTCCTAGTGGGTGCTGATGAGTAGTGTAGCGGCTACGAAACCGCTAGTTGTGTCCGCTAGTTAGTGTATTCAATTATTTTTTATCATCTTTGATCAAAAGTTATTGATCTCGGCAATTCTTGTTATAATTAAAAAACAAAAACATTGTTCGAGGCCGGATTTGAACTTTAATCAGACAAATAACATCATGTAAGTAGAAATACGGAGTATTACGTTAAAAATTGTAATTAAAAAAACGCGTCAAAAATTAATTTTGGATGGCCATTACGCGATTAAAAAGCTTTCGCTTTCGTCTTGTAAGACATTTTTCTTGTGCTTGAGCTACCCTCTAGTATATACTGCCATTTTTAAAACTCCAACCAATTATTGCATGTTGTTTTGGTAAATGTTTTAGACGTGTAACCATCATTTAATTTGGTTATTCTTTTCTATTGTGCTACGATGTTACGTATGTCACAAATGTAAACCTTGAAAATATTTACAATACACTTTTATTCTGAGAGAATTTGGTAATATTTTGCTTCTACAAAACCCAAACACTTTGGTCTGTATTCATAGCCAGATGTAAAGTATACTTTAAGACAACTAAAGTTAACTTTTTAAGAGTCGAGTTAAGAGTCTAAGTCCTTCATAGCCAGCTTTAAGTATAAGAAGGTTTACCGTTAAAATCCTACTCTAAATTTAAAACCAGCTACACCTGTATTTAACTCACTTAACAACATCATCAGCTGATCATTTAAAAGTGAAAAAGTGTATGAAAACAGAAGAATGTGTATATTTCAAGACAGAGAATGATTTTGCAATTATTGAAGATTACGGTGAAGAATTTAATCAAAGGAGTCGAACGAAAGCACTTTCAAGAACTGCCTTAGCTTTCCAATGCCACTATCATATCCTGATGATATCATAGCTTTCCATGCACTCTTATTGTCTTTTAAGGCTAATATTGAGTTCATTATTTCGTGCGAAATTCTCTCAAATTGCATACAGAAGTGTTTCGTATGAAATATCTGCGAAATAATTTTAGAAATGTAGTACTGAGTTTTTAAAGCGAAAAACACACAATATCTTTGGGGCGTGTTCCGAAAAAATAAAAATGCGCTACAGTTTACTTAGAAAATAAACTTATATTTATTAATTAAATAGTTGTACAAAGAATAAAGTATGCTGCTGATATCCTTAGGGAACGCATGTCAGCAAAAGAGGAAAAAGAAA
This sequence comes from Thecocarcelia acutangulata, assembly GCA_914767995.1. Taxonomy (NCBI): domain Eukaryota; kingdom Metazoa; phylum Arthropoda; class Insecta; order Diptera; family Tachinidae; genus Thecocarcelia; species Thecocarcelia acutangulata. The sequence continues at coordinate 143,104,915 of OU612094.1, read as the reverse complement.
AGGAAAGAAATTGTAAGTCAGAAAAACAGCGTCGTAGTACCAGTTAGTTTTGTACAGTGTTGTCGAGTCACCACAGATAAAAAAACAATTTCGTGGTTTAATTTTATTATGCTTCTGGATGGGGAAAAATACCGTTCAAGCGAAGCAATGGCTTGAAAAGTGTTATGGGGACTCCGCTCCATCAGAAACAACAGTAGAACGTTAGTTTGCTGACTTTAAACGTGGTCGTGGAGACACCGATGATGCAAAACGCAGTGGACGTCCAAATGAGGCGGTAACACCAGAAAACATTAAAAAAATCAAAACAATCGTTTTGACAGATCGAAAAATGAAGTTGCGTGATTTAGCTGACATCTTAAAGATATCAAGAGATTGTGTTTGCTCTATATTGCATCAGCATTTGGATATGAGGAAGCTCTGCTCAAAGTAGGTGCCGCGTTTGTTCACTGTTGTCCAAAAACGAGTACGTGTTGATGATTCTGAGAGGAATTTTTACGTCGATGTGTGACAATGGCTAAAACAAGGATCCATCACTTCACTTCGGAATCAAAACGATGGCCATCTGAGTGGACAGCAACTGGTGAATATCGTTGCGTTGTTCTTGATGGAGATTACGTTAATGAATAAAGTTGATTCTGAACCAAAAAAAAAAACTGTGTTCTCTTTGTTAGGCCCGGGACTTTTCAGTCCATGTGGTAGGTATATAGTTTAAACGTACAAATGTATATTTTTACTTTATTCTTAAAGCTATACTTATAAAAAAAAGAGAAACAGCTGTTCAAGGTTGCCGCTTTCTAATGTTTGATTATCAATCGTGAGTAAACATTCAGCATATAAAAGTTGACACTCATTTAAAGCCAGTTCAAACTAAAATATTATTTTTTCGACTATCACAACAAAAAACATAGACACAGTTTTTTACTTAAAGATTTACTTTAGCAAGAGTCGAATTTAGCGAGTGACTGTGAATACTGACAGACCTTTGTGTTTCTATGTAAACATACTTTTACTGAATTCTAAGCCAACATGCAAGTTAAGAAACGATATCATCATTCATTAAAAAATAAAAAGCAAATTCTTTCCCACAAAATCTTGCTGACGTTCAGTCTGCTTAATATAAAGGGTTTAATGTTTCAACGTGCGAACTATTAACAAATTAATTTCACAACAGCCAAAAATCCTCATATTACAATAAAATAGCAACTATCACACTTTTTGCTAAACAATTGGATAATATATATTATAAGAAGCATTTTTGTAATTAGTGCTAAGTTAGCTCTAGAACAAACAAGTTGACAAATGTCAACAAAATAAAATAAATTTTTTTTTAATAAAATTTTGGATTAAAAATTTAATTGGCGCCCAACGTGGGGCTAGCCAAGGTGACATATCCTGAAAAAACAAAGTAAGGATCCGCGGCTAGCGAATAAAATTAAAAAATAAGTATCCCAGTGAGAAGGGAGAAAAAAAACACAACAACTTTAAAAATAAGTAAGAAGTATCCCAGTGAGAAGGGAGAAAAAAAACACAACAACATTAAAAATAAGTAAGCAGTACCCCAGTGAGAAGGAAAAAAAAAAAAAAAAAACAACAACATTAAAAATAAGTGAGAAGGGAGAAAAAAAACACAACAACATAAAAAAAAAAAGTAAGAAGTACCCCAGTGAGAAAGGAGAAAACTAAAATATTAAAAAAAAAAATAGGGAACAAGTACCCCATTAAAAGTGATTATCGTGTAAAAAATTGAAAAAAAAAAACAAAAACAAAATTTTGAACAAAAATTTAAGCTATCAGACAAGAAGTCCAACTCCAACCACAATTGATGACAACAGCCTCAATCAACAATTTCAACAACACGGAAGACAACATTTCCCTCAGTCAACAACCAACTTTTTAAGTAAGTTAAGCTAGTTAATTATTGTATGAAACATTTTTGTAATAAAAAAAAAACAAGTGCCAAAAAATAACATAAACACGTATTTAGAATAGAAGCAAAATTACTTTTCTTTTATTGTGCTTATAAAGCGATCCATTAAGACAAAGAGATTGCACTGTTTTCAAAAAAATATACAATAGGAGACTAAACATCCTTAATGCCGGACGAAACAATCGACGAATTGACAGACAGATTAACTAGGTCACTTACTATGGCCCAAAGCTCAGCAACAGTATCAGGTACATCAAGCCTGACCGAATTACAAAAGAGGCAGATAAAAGAATTAATTAGGGAAACAATCGAAACAGGTCCCTTGAATAGGAGATTAGATGAAATCAATAGAAATTTACAACAGCTAAGTGGAGTTAATATAGTTGAAGAATACAGAGCGCAAAATATCGACGAAAGTATAAATTGCGATGAATCATTGGAGGTCATTAAATCATTGCCGGTATTCAATGGCAAAACCTCATATGTAAGTTGGCGCGAAGCTGCCAACAATTCAATAGGTCTTTATAATAGAGGCAGTCGTAGATATTACGCCGCTCTCACAATTTTAAGGAATAAAATAGTTGATGAAGCGAATGATATTCTTACCAATCATGGTACAGTGCTGAATCTGGAGGCCATACTAAGCCGTCTCGATTTCGCCTATTCGGATAAAAGACCAATTCACATTATTGAGCAGGAAATAAGTATAATGAGGCAAGGCTCATTAACAATTCTTGACTATTATAATAAAGTCAACGAGAAACTCACTGCTCTGATTAACAAAACTATTATGACTCACGGGTCAAATTCAGAACTAACTAACGAACTTAATAGGAAAAACCGACAACACGCATTACGAATTTTTATCACAGGATTAAATGCCCCCTTGGCAAACATTTTATTCTCATTGGCCCCAACTGATCTTCCAAACGCTCTTGCGAAGGCTCAAGAACTAGAATCCAATAATATAAGGGCTAATTTTGCCCTACAGTTTAATAGAAATTCCCAAAACTCTAACCAAAAACCACAAAACACATTGCGTTTTCCTCATCGAAATGAAGGAAATTTTCCAAGGAATAATTTTTTCCAAAACAGAAATAGCCTACCAAAACCAGTACCTATGGAGTTAGGCAGTTCAGCAAACATTGTGCAAAGGACACAACCACTAAATAATGGATATAATTTTAGAACAGCTGCGCATACTAATTTTGCAAATGCAAATTTTGCAAATAGAAATCCAAACAATTTTCAAATTTATGAACGGAATCAATATCCCCAAGGTATTAAACGCCAACAACAAAGCGGTCAAAACAGTTACCAACCGCATCATAAGGCTCAGAGAATAAACAATCTAAATGAGGATGCTTTTTTAGAAACAGCACCGGTTTGCCCTACATCATTAAAAGAGGAACATCCGGAAGAGTCTATACAATATTAATTGACAGTGGCGCTACTAGCTGTTATTGTAGACCAAATGTCCTAAAAAATAGAAAACAATTAGTTATAAGCAAAAGGGTGAAAACTATAAACGGGTTCACTATTATTGATCACTTTAGTGAAGCACAAATATTCGGAATAAAAGAAAGATTTTACGAGATCTCCAATCTTGAAGCAGATATTTTATTAGGTTACAATTTTATGAAAAAGGCAAACATTATATTAGATTTTGAAAAAGGAACGCTCTCAAGTGGAAAGCATAGCGAACAATTTTTAAATTTTAATAAAAAAGGAAAAATAGAAGACATTAGAGAAAATGAATCTGAAGATAGTGAAGATATTGAAAAAATTAATTATATTAAACAAAATAATGAAATTGAATATTTAAGGCAAAAAATAATTGGAGAAATTATGAAACTCCATTCGCGCATTAATATGCGATTACCTTTTAGAACAGATGTGAGAGCAGAAATAAACACAATTGCTGGAACTCCTATATGGAGTAAGCAATATCCTTATCCCATGTCTGTTAATACGTTCGTGAACAGTGAAGTAAAAAAATTATTGGACAACGGTATTATTCGTCCAAGTAGAAGTCCCTACAATTCACCAATTTGGATTGTACCAAAAAAAGGAACAAATGAAGACGGATCCTCGAAGTTGAGGATGGTAATCGATTATAAAAAATTAAATGATCAAACTATAGCAGTGAATTATCCCATTCCAGACTGCAGTGTAATATTATCAAATCTGGGAAAAGCTAAGTACTTTTCCACAATTGACTTAGAATCTGGCTTCCATCAAATATTGATGAAAGATTCAGACATAAGTAAAACAGCTTTTTCCGTGAATAACGGAAAGTATGAATTTTTAAGGATGCCTTTCGGGCTAAAAAATGCTCCAGGTATATTCCAGGCTGCGATGGACGATATCCTGAGAGATTACATCGGAAAATTTTGTCATGTCTATATAGACGACATTATTGTGTTCTCGACTTCATTAGAAGAACACAACAATCACCTTTTTAAAATAATAGAAACCCTTAAAGAAGCAAACATGAAAATCTCATTAGAAAAATCAGAATTTTATAAAAACGAAGTTGAATTTTTAGGTTATATTGTAGGATATAACGTGATTAAAACAGATCCCAAAAAAATTGAAACTATACAAAATTATCCTTTACCGGTTACCTTGCGACAACTTAGAAGTTTTTTAGGAATGTCAGGATATTATAGAAAATTTATAAAAAATTATGCCTTAGTTACAAAGCCACTAACAACTTACCTATCAGGAGAAAATGGTAGGATATCACAAAACATGTCAAAGAAAACTAATATTGAATTAAATAAAGAAGCTATTGGAGCGTTCAAGAAAGTAAAGGCGTTGTTAATAGACCAAGTTGAGTTGGTACAACCAGATTTTAACAGCAAGTTTATTTTAACAACTGATGCATCGAATGTAGCCATAGGAGCTATACTGAGCCAAAATGGGAAACCTATAACTTTCATTTCAAAAACTTTAAATTCCACTGAAAGAAATTACGCGACAAACGAAAAAGAATTATACGCTATCGTGTGGGCGTTGAAAACACTTAGGAATTATTTATATGGCGTAAAAAATTTAGAGATCCACACTGATCATCAGCCGTTAACATTTGCTGTTTCGACCAGAAACCCAAATGCAAAAATAAAAAGATGGCATGCCTTTATTGAAGAATTTGCCCCAAAAATTATTTACAAACCAGGCACAGAAAACGTTGTTGCCGATGCACTTTCCAGACAAATTTTAAACCAGATTTCGGATAATGACAGTATCCATAGTACACAGCACTCAATAGAAAGTAGCGATAGTTTTAATATTTCTGAAACTAATAAACCTCTTAACGAGTTTAAGCAACAAATACTTTTATCAAAAAATAGATTTACAATTCATGAATCTATTAACGTATTTGATAAAACTCGTCATATAATAGAATTTGACACAAGAGAAAATCTCTTGATTATTCTCAAAGAATTCCTAAACCCAAATTTAGTTACAGCTATACATTGCACACCAGAGGATCTATATGAATTCAAAGAAACAGTTAGAAATATATTCACCAATAAATTTTTATTCACCAAAATTTTTGCAAACGACATTACTAATATTGATGACCAAAAATGTATTGTAAAAGAAACACACATTCGTGCTCACAGGAATTTTAAAGAAAATTATAAACAGATTTACAGACAGTACTATTGGCCAAAAATGATAGATAACTTTAAAGAACTTATAAGACACTGTGAAATTTGTAACAAAGCTAAGTACAATAGGCATCCGCAAAAAGTAAAAATTGGAGAGGCTCCAATTCCTAACAAAGAGGGGGAGTGCCTTAACATTGACATATTTTATGCTCAAAACCTTAAGTTCATAACCTGCATCGACGCATACTCAAAATTTCTGGTTATTAAATCCATAGAAGATAAAACCAATTTAGGAGAAAAAATATTAGACATATTGCAGAGTTTCCCTGATGCAAAGAAACTCACTCTCGATAACGAACCTGGCTTTACGTCACCTCAGTTCAAAACACTAATGCAACGACTAAGAATAGAACTTTACTATTGTACTCCTCGCCACAGTACAACCAATGGACAAGTCGAAAGAGTCCATTCTACCATTATAGAAATAGCAAGATGCCTTAAGCAAGAATATCATTTAATTGACGATACAGAGGCCTTCTACAGAGCGGCCCAGCAATATAACAATACAATACATTCTGTAATAGAAAATAAACCAATAGACATATTCTTCAATAAAATCTCACATAACCTTCAAAACAGATTAAAGAAAGCACAGGAAAAAGCTATTCAAAGAAGTAACTCAAACGGCGTTAAAATATATCAACCCGGTGATGTTGTATATGAAAAAATAATTGGACAACGTAACAAGCTGTCACTTAGATTTAAGAAACAAAAAGTTCAAGAGGACTTAGGTAATAAGATCAGAATACAGTCTCGTAATAGAATCATTCATAAAGATAATATTAAGACCTGATTTCTTGCTACAATAATTTTTCGCTTACTCTCCTTGCAGAAAATGATTTTTACAACTTTTATACTCCTTTCGTTCTTTGCTACATGTCAGCTAGAGGTACAAATACTGGACTACACCAATTCACAATTAATTTCAGTTCACTTAGGACAAACTAGACTGCAGAACGGTAATTTTAAACTAATTCACGTACTGAACTTGACGGATTACGAACAGATAACTCACAACTTAAACATTGAAATCAGTAAAAAATTATTAAAAAATAGTACAAACCTACCATTCATTCTGCATGATATAAACGAAATAAGAAACCTTTTAAAAAGAATAAAACCAAGACATAAACGTTCAATAAATGCCATAGGAACAATATGGAAATGGATAGCAGGTACTCCAGACCATGAGGATCACCAAATTGTAGTAAACAAAATGAACGGACTTCTTACTAACAATGAACGACAGGGAATAATTAATAGAGACTCTATTGAAAGAATTAATGAACTGACAAATACCGCTAACCAAATTTTGAAAACAGTTCAATCCCTTGAGCATGTTCATAAAACAATAGAAGACACCATTATAAATAAGCTAAGAATTATTAGAGACGAATTGTTGAACATCGAATACGCCTTACAATGGGCAAGAGTAGGAGTTATTAACTCTTTTATACTTTCAGGAAATGAAATTTTTGAAGCAAAAACATTTCTAGACAATGAAAACTTTCCATATAATAATCTTGAGGAAGCCTTAGGATTTGCTTCCATTAGAATAGCAACAGACGAATCAATGATACTATATATTGTAAATTTACCAGCTATAGGCAAAGATATTTGTGAAAAAATACTTATTAAACCAGTTAAAAAACACCAAACAATTGTAAAAATTAATTCAGAAGAAATAATTAAATGTAATAATAAAATTTATGAAATTAAAAGCAATTGTAATCAATTTAATGATTTGTCTATTTGTAATAAAAATAATTTATTAGATATAAGTGAAACAAATTGTATACCACCGCTTTTGAATAGCAAAAAGCATGATTGCATAATAATAAATAATCAACACGTACCATCAGTACAAGAACTTTCTAAAGGAATATTATTTTTAAATCAATTCAAAGGATTTTTGGAAGTATCGGGAAACAAATCTTATCAATTATCTGGAACTTATATAATAAATTTTCATAATGACACAATCACTGTAGAAAATAAAACTTTTATATCAAGAGAATTAACAACATTAAACCCTCTTCCAGCTGTTTTACAGCTTTCCAATATTAATTCTACTACCCAAGAGGTCCTTTCACTTGAAATGGTGAAAGAACTACAAACAACCAATATCGACGAGATCGACTTAATATCAACAAAAGGAAACATTATGTTCTCACTAAATTTATTCCTAACTGCAATTTCAATTTTCAGTTTCATTATCATATTTTTCAAATTTAAAAACAAAAAGCAAAATACAGATCTCAATGTAACAGCAATAATTAACGAAACGTGTAAACCAGAGAGTTCAGCTCCCGAAGAATTACCTCCTGTCAATCCAAGACGAGAATTTCGAAGTTTTAATGACCTTCCAGTTTTTTAACAATCGGGACGATTGGTTTTACGAGGGGAGGAGTTAAGAAACGATATCATCATTCATTAAAAAATAAAAAGCAAATTCTTTCCCACAAAATCTTGCTGACGTTCAGTCTGCTTAATATAAAGGGTTTAATGTTTCAACGTGCGAACTATTAACAAATTAATTTCACAACAGCCAAAAATCCTCATATTACAATAAAATAGCAACTATCACACTTTTTGCTAAACAATTGGATAATATATATTATAAGAAGCATTTTTGTAATTAGTGCTAAGTTAGCTCTAGAACAAACAAGTTGACAAATGTCAACAAAATAAAATAAATTTTTTTTTAATAAAATTTTGGATTAAAAATTTAATTTGCATACATTTGAGTTGTACCATAAACAAAATAAGATTTCTTATACAGCAATTGACACATAGCAGCGTAAAAAACTCATAAAAAGATCAGAAAATCTAAAAGGGTTTAACGCCTTAAGTTAATTACCTTCCTGGGGCCAAGTGCAAGATACAATTTAACTACCATCACATCACCATCACCATAATTTTAATACATTGTTCGGGGCAGGTTGACATACATAGACACCTCTTTCCAAATTAAGGTTTTAATAACGAAAACACAACGCGTAATTGTAATTGCTATTGTATGCATGTACAGTTGTATGTTTGCAGCTGCTGACTCAGAGCCAAGGTAATTTGATATTAGTGTGTGCATGAGCGTTCGCTTCTACTGTACGTGTACTTTGAATTTATAGTGCAAATGCTTTTCTATTTCTATTCCTTAGTATTTAGGTTTCCTTAAGTTGCTTTCCTGCCAGTTCTTCTGCCTGCACGACTGTTCGCTGACTAGCATAGAAACGTTAATCCACAGCGTCATTTCAAATGGGTTTAATGTATTTGAGCAGCGTTAACTTTTAAAATAAAAGATTGCAGTTAAAAATTAATTGCTTTTGCACAAAAGCTGAAAAAGGAAAAAGGCATTACGCTGAAAATGCAGAATTGTAGTTTTAATTCATTGTAGATTTTTTTACTTCTTCATTTCGTTAGAAAATTAAGCAAAACAAAGCGGTATCAAGCCAAATGGAAATAAAAATAAAGAATCTTTTTAATACGCGCGTCACCACAAATCATGCGACAGAAGACAATAAAAAAAGGGAAATTTCTTGAAAGACATACGACATCAGGTAAAACATGTTTTTATACAAATGACTTAAGTGGCACCTAAAAAAAATTTATGTATACACTGTGAGAAATCACTGATTATTTGATTATTTAAAAAAAATGGTTTTACTTAAAAAAGCGAAATGCCCTCAGAAAAATTCTCGTTTAACGAAATGTTAGATTTAACAGGCTGCCAGCTATTGTAAAACCAGCCCACTTGGGTCTAGTCTGGTTCCGTAGTGTTACCTGGATGTGATACGTATCTCAGTAGATTTACATATTACTGGTTTAGAACCAACTCGAGGATCGGATAAAGGAGTCCAATCGACTTACATCGCATTCATCAAATCATGAAGCATCAGTCTGCCTAGGTACAATGCCCTTATATAAGAAAGAGCTAGACACTGACAGAGGAAGTGCTCAACGCTTTCTACTTCCTTCTCGTCTCGCAACTTCTACAGAAGTCTTTAAATGGAAGATTTAAGCTCCTCGCCTGCGTCCCTATGTGGCAATGTCCCGTCAGGACCGCCACAGCAGAACGTAACCTTCGTCGGGACAAGTCCTTAAGGATGATAGTCCCCCTGTTATCATATCTAGGTCATTTCAGCCTTGATATTCGACAGCTATACTCACTAGACCATCTGTCTTCAGAAAAGTCTAGAAAAGTTGACGCTGTACTTGTTTCTTACAGCTCGCAAGCGGGATTCCAACGGTCCCATCAATATATCTTTGTTGTAGCTGGACACCGGCCTTTGCCAGTTCATTCGCTACTAGATATCCGGGCACTTCACTGTGCCCTCGCACACAGATAACGAAATGTTGGTCGACTGATATTATGAAAAAGTGTTTTTTTCAAATGTCTGAAATAATCAAAATTTCTTTTAACTTTTTAAACTTAGAAAATTTAAATTAAACAAAAATAAATTCTTCAATTTTCGAGTAATTTTTTAGTACTGAATTAAAATTAACCTTGTTTATAATTTGTATTTAATTTATTAGCTTTTTTTTTAATAATTTCCTGTTTTTAAATAATTATAATGTTCTATTGCGTTTAAAATTAATCAGCAATGTTCCGAGAAACCCACGATCTCAAAACGCAAAGCGTTCTGAAAAACGTTTAATTGAATTTTTGGTGTTTTAAGGAACGCGCATTTTACTGGCGTTTCTTATTTTTTTCCGAAAAAATACAACACGCAAATAGAGACATTTTTTAATTTGGGGTTTTTAATTGAAAATGTGTAAAATTCTTTCAGCTTTTTATTGAAATAAAAAGAAAACACATTAAATTTTAGTTATAAATATTTTCATTTCCTTTTGCAAGTTCAGTTTTAGCAAATTCAATTCAGTTCACTTCAATATACACATGATAATGTCGTCAATTTTAAGCGATATGCGTTTACTTAAACACCCATTTGGCTATTTCAAATCGCGAAACCAAACTTCTTGCGTTATACGTTTGTCAGAACACCTAGTTGGCGTTTTTAAACAGAAAACGCTAAATTTAAGCGATTTGCTTTTCTCTGAGCATGTCTCTAAGTTTCGAAAGTTTTATAAAGGTTCGCTCATGAAAGTTTTTCTATCATCAAATTTAAATAAAGCAAAGTGTGTGTGCGATATCAGCGGATTTTTTTTTCTTTTGAAACCTAGACCATTATGTGTAATATAAAGGGAAGGGAATTGAATTTCTTATAAAAAAAAACACTTGGGCTTTTAAAATGGAACAGCAACCTTTCTAAATCCTTTATTTAGTAAAAATAAAAAAGTTATAAGCAATTTAAACTTCTTCGGTAATTTCAAGCCACTTCGTATAAAATTTCGCAAATGCCCTCTGCAGCTGACTTTTACTGCTGGTACCGGTTGTTTTCTAGGGCTGCTGTGGATTGTGGTTTATTCACATAGTGACTTAAGAAAAAAATCTCTTCATCTGGATAATAAGTTCACCTCAAAATCGGGTAAGGCCAAGTTCGAAGGCAGGCGTCATTTTTTTCCTCCACTAATACTGACGATTCAGTTCATATATTTGGTGGCCATACGCAGTAGAATTACTTTAAAATCTTTTCTATTTATGATATTATTTTCTAAAGGTGGAAAGACTTCACACACAGCTCCGAAGGATTACAGGCCGATAAGCCTGACATCCTTTCTCCTAAAGACGTTGGAGCGGATGGTTGATCTATATCTTAGAATGTCAATAAATCCGTGCCGTTTATCTGCATCTCAACATGCCTATACTAAAGGAAAATCCGTTGAGACTGCGTTGCATTCGCTCGTGGGGTACATAGAAAATTCTCTAGAGCAAGGGGAGTATACATTGGTGGCCTTCCTTGACATAGAGGGAGCCTTTAATAATGTTGCGCCAAAAATCATTACTATGGCTTTGGAAAGGCTGAACATTCGTCAGCCGATTATAAGTCTCATATGGAGTCTACTGACTGAAAGGGTCATAACATCTAGTATGGGACGGGCCACCATATGCAGAGTGGCAAACAGGGGTACTCCGCAGGGGGGAGTTTTATCTCCCTTCCTATGGAATCTTGCCCTAAACTCATTACTGGTGGAGTTAGACTCCATGCGTTTCAAGACTGTGGCATATGCCGATGATATTGCTGTGGCGGTGTCGGGTAAATATCCGGACACCCTCTCACAGTGTTTGAATTCCGCACTGAGGATCATAGATGGGTGGAGCACCCATAGTGGTCTCAGTGTGGATCCACAAAAAACGGAGCTTGTACTTTTCACCCGAAAATACAAGACTCCTCCTTTCGATCTGCCAACCCTAAAGGGCGTTGAGCTTAGTTTGGCAGATAGTGCCAAATACCTGGGAATCTATCTTGATTCAAAACTGTCTTGGAAGAAGAATGTCCAATTTAGAGCGGACAAGGCGGCTGTTGCCTTGTACCTGTGTCGTAAGGCCATTGGGAAGACCTGGGGCATAAATCCTTGGAATTCTTGCTGGCTATTTAACATGGTAATAAAGCCCATATTAATGTATGGGGCGCTTGTTTGGTGGACGGCTTTAGAGAAAACCACCTATTGCAGATTCATAGAAAGGATACTGCGGTCATCTGCTTTGATGGTAACGGGTGCTTCTTGTACTACGCCAACTAAAGCACTAATTACGATGATGCATTGGCTGCCAGCTGATCTCATGGCGAAGGAAGTGGCCATGTGCTCGGCAATTAGGCTAAAAGCCAGTGAGATGTGGAAAGAAGCGACAGAAGGTCACGCTTCGATAATAGAAAGAATAATGGACCTCCCGGAGTATATTGATTACTGTGCACCAGCTCTAATGCCCGACAAGAGATTTGACGTGATCTCATCAAGGACGGCCTCGGCAGCGAACCAAATGGGTCGCCAAGAGGACGTGCTTGAAGTTTTCACAGATGGATCCAAGTCGGACATGGGAGTTGGTGCTGGTATCTTTATGCCCCAGTATCAGAGGAGGATCAGTTTTAAGCTATACGATGAGTGTAGCGTAATGCAGGCTGAAATTACAGCTATTTTGAGAGCAGCTAACTGGCTGAGGTACTATAGGGTATACGAGGTGAATATCCGAATCTGTAATGATAGTAAGGCTGCGTTAAATGCGCTTGTGGGTGTCTATACGACGTCCAGGTTGGTTCAGGAATGCCGGATATCTCTTAATGAGATAGCGAGACATTCGAGCCTGGAGCTTTTCTGGGTACCGGGGCATAGTGGAGTGCCCGGAAATATTGTGGCGGATGAGCTGGCGAAAGCCGGAGTTCGTCTACAGAGAGGGGACATTGATACGATGGTTGGAGTCCCGCTTAACAGCTGTAAAAACCAAGTGCAGCGTCAACTTGTAGGGACTGCGCAGGACAGATGGTCTGGTGAGGTCACCTGCCGAGTAGCAAGGCTGACATGGCCTGCGTATGATCGTAGTAGAACTGCGGTCTTAAAGGGTTTTCCCCGTCAAAGGTTGCGTACCTTGGTGGCAGTTCTGACAGGACATTGTCTCATAGGGACGCATGCTAGGAGGTTAAATCTTCCATTTAATGATTTCTGCAGAAGTTGCGGGTATGAGGACGAGGAGGAAAGTGTTGAGCATTTCCTCTGTGGATGCCCGGCTCTCAGTTCTATGAGAGCGCTGTACTTAGGCGGACCGATGCTGCACGGGTTAGCAGATATATCGGAATGCCGAGTGAACGGACTAGATTCCTTTATCCGGTTTTCGGGTTGGTTTGAATCTGAACCGTCGGGGGAAGTGTAAGTCTCGCGGGCTGTACTTCTCCCTCAGGCAACACAACGGGACCAAAAGGACCCAAGTGGGCTGGTTTCATGAAACTGGCGGCCTGTACAACCTAACCTAACCTATGATATTATTTTACCTACTATAGATATTATTTTATCCTATTCTAGATATTATTTTATCCTAGTCGTTAAATTTCAATGGCCGATGTTGAATGTAAACCATTCAAATCGAAAAGCATATCGCCCACTTCGTAATTTTTTCGGTCAACTTAATCGTCATATGTAAATATTTGAGCAAATCAGATCTGTAGGAGATGTAAAAACACCAGCTCGTACCGCTCTTTCGGCTGAAAATATTGCTGCTGTTCGCGATAGTGTAGCTGAATGGCCATACACCTCAACTCGTCGTCGTGCCCAAGAATTGAAACCCCGTCGTTAATGAACATTATGCATAAAGGCTGCAATTGACTCTAGAACTAAAGCCTCTTCTGAGTAGTCAGAATGGTGGCAAAAAATGGCAACAGTGGATGATCAATTTTCGAAGAAAATTATCTTCAGTGATGAGGCACTCTTTCACTCAGTGGATTCACCAATAAGCTTTTACCAATGCGCCTGCTACAACTTTTCCAGGCACTTCATTGTGCCAAGAAAAGCTCCTGGTTCGAATAGCGGGGCAATCGCTTCGATATATCCGGTATTCACGAACCAAGTCGCACATCCTATAGACGCCCGCTAGTACACTCAATGCATCCTTACTATCATTACAAATATCCTCTCCGTACACCCTGAGCGCCTCAACTAGTTACCTGCCCTAATTAAAGCCGTGATTTCCGCTTCCGTTACGCTGCACTCATTTTTCAGCCTAAATCTAATCCTCTTCTCATATAGTGTGGTGAAAATGCCCCCACCAACTGCCGAATCCAACTTGGTTCCATTGGTAAAGATTACAAAAACTTATTCTGAACGATCTATAGCGACCTGAAATCTCTGATGAGCAGTAATCAATATTCTGCGGAAGATCCTCTTTCCATATTTGAGGCATGACCATATGTTGCCTCCTTCCACCTCCCGCTAAAACATAGCCTGTTTGCCGTATTCTATTTTGCCATTTCGTTCACTATGAGATCAGCCGGCAGCCAGTTCAGCATAGCGAAAAGTGCTTCCGAGGTCGTAGTGCCAGAGTCTCCATGCACCATGAACATATATGTACGCATTTTCGTCTCTACGACCTTGCAGTAGGTGGTTCTCTCCAGAGACTTCTACGATATGAGCGCTTTATACATATATTAAAATAGGCTTAACGACCCTTTAAAATAGCCATCAGTAATTCCAAGGATTTATTCGCCATATGTTCTCAATGGCCCTTCTACACAAGAATAAGGCGCTATCCGCCATTTCTGCCCTTGAGTGTACATTAACCTGCCAGGAGAGTTTGTAATCATAGTAGGATACCCAGATATTTCGAAGTATCTGATAGCTTGAGCTTTACGGTTGGTAGAGCTAACGATGAAGTCTTGTATCTTCGATTGAAGAGTACAAGCTCCGTTTTTCGTGTAGACTATCCTTCAACAAGGATGTAGTCGTACGTAGGTTAAAAAGCATCCTGTGTTTGCAAATTTTTTGAAACAAAATTGATTAAAGGAAATAAAATATTTAATGCATATGTCATTCAATATGAGATGAGTATAGACAGAGATAATTTAATGGCTCGGTGGCTGAGAGGTTAAGCCAATAGCTCATGATACGTCATGACCCGAGTTTAAATCCGAATGGGTGCTGATGAGTACTGTAGCGACTACGAAACAGCTAGTTGTCCCCAGCTAAAGTTTTGATTATTACTTTTCTTGCCTTTTCAAACCAAAAATTATTAAATTTGTATTGTAAGGAAATAAAATATAAACAATTGAGCTATTTATTCACTACTTTAGTTTCTAAAATTGATATCAATAAAAAAATTATAAATAGCTTGCTTTCTATGTTCCCCAGCTATCTATATAATAATTATATTTTTTTTTTATTCCAACATTGGAAGCTAGAATAGTGAATAAAAAACTCAATCGTTTGAATATTTGTTCTCTGCTTTTCGATACTTTCAAAAAGCAAATCGTAGCAACCAACGCTTGTAAAGAAATGTTAGAGACGTGTATAAATGAAAAAGCTTTTTTTGTGTTTTGGCAGGTATTATTAGAGCATTTTTTTTTAATTCTCAATAATTTATTTAGATTGTTGGGATATAAAGTTGAATGTTTGAGAATATATATTCAAAAAATGCCAAAGTCGACTGATGATCAGAGTAGCTCCTATGAAATGTCGACATATAGATAGCTGGGAAACATAGCAAACAAGCTATTTATAATTTTTTTATTGAAATAAAATATAGTTTTATACAAATTTTATATTACTCAAATTGTATTATCACACAGTTCAATTCAGTGATGAAACAGAATTCGTCAAACCTTGAGAAAATAAGAAGCCATAAAATGTTTTCAAATGAAATCACAAATTTCATTCTCGAAACTAAAGTTAATTTCTTTCCAAAACTCTACAATTTTTATTTTTTGTAGAACCCAAAAACGAATTGAATTCTGTTTCCGAACGGAATTGAACTAAGCGATGTAGTTAAATGTTCGATTAATTCTTATAGAACAGAAAAAGAATTACAATACTTTAATCATTTCTCTCCAAGTATCTTTATTTATTTTCCGTGTATAATTGTTACAGCAACTACTTCAGTGGATGCATGTGTAGTTGTCGACAAAAAAAAAGGCACATTAAACCTCTCAAGGATTTAAAACTGTCTGCCTTTGGTTATTTGAATGGCTGACTAGCTGAATGGTTGGCTGCTTGCCGTCTTAACATGGCTGCCAGTCTAAGAAGCATTTTAGTCTACTGGCTTTTTATTCACTTACTCTACATATAAATGACATTTTGTCAGGTATTAGTGTCGCCTGTTGTAATGTCACATACTCTTCTACCAACACGAAGAAACTAAAGTAACTAAACAGTACAATAAGTAGTAGTAAAACTCATATGCAAAAAGGAAGTTATAACAAAAAGCAGCAGCACAGGAATATAAAAATTCAAAAAACCACAAAGCAATTACGAGAATACAAACAAGCCTTATAAAGCGGGTAAATAGCAAAAAAAAAAAAGCAACAAAGTACTTGTACTCATTCGGGTTTTCAATGTGGTAAAACTTTACTAAAAAACACATACATACATATATAAAGCTAAAACAGAATTAATATATACAGGGTGGCCCAGAAAGACCGAAGTGGTGTGAATTGCTTATAACTTTTTATTTAAGAGATATTTTTTTAATTTTTTTTTTTTTAAATACATTAAATTTATGGGGAATATTTTTGGATTAGTTATTAAAAATGATATCCCGCAAGTGGTGGCCATATTCTGCTTCGCACAAATGTGCTCTTTCCAACACATTTTCCATGACCTTTCGCAAAACTTCCGGTGGTATGTTGTTAATTTCTTCTCGAATATTGGTTTTTAACTCCTCAATAGTCCTAGGCTTATTAACATAAACTTTTCCTTTTAAATAGCCCCAAAGAAAACAGTCTGGAGCGGTTAAATCCGGGGAACGCGGAGGCCAATTAAAATTGCTGTTACGAGAAATTATTCTTTCACCAAAGATGTCGCGTAAAAGAGTCATTGTGGCCCTCGCAGTGTGCGCTGTGGCTCCATCCTGTTGGAACCATATTTGCGGATGGTTTTCCACGGCTGGCCTTACAAAATTTTGCAACATGGCCCGATATCGATCACCATTGACGGAAATGGCGACACCTTGTTCATTTTCAAAAAAAAATGGGCCAATGATCCTTTCTGAAGAAACACCGCACCAAACGGTACACTTAACTGGGTGCAATTGTCGTTGATGAAGTACTCTCGGGTTTTCCGTAGCCCATATCCTACAGTTTTGCTTGTTAACGAACCCATTTAATTGAAAATGGGCTTCGTCACTCATTATTAAGTTATGAATAAAATTTGGATTCTCTTGTGCTTTTTGCTGGAAATAAATTGCATAGTCAAGTCGTTGCTGGTAATCTGTTGGTTTCAATTCTTGGACAAGTTGAATTTTGTATGGAAACAATCCTATGGTGTGCAAAGTTCGCTGCAGCGACGTCCTTGAGAGGCCCAGTTGTGACGAACGTCTCCTGGTTGATGTTTCTGGATCCTCCCGAATACTCTCCTGTACCACTTGAATATTGTCAGCCGTGTGGACAGTTCGGTGTCTGCCGGGACCAGGAAGGTTCCTTACTGCTCCTTGTTCTCGAAAATTTGCAACCAGACGGTTTATTGTTGACTGAGAGGGTGCAACCCGCACATTAAATTGACGACGGTATGCACGCTGAGTCAACACAATGGACCGTTGATTTGAAAAGTAAATTTCAACAATTTGGGCACGTTGTTCAATTGTGTATTGCTCCATTATAAATTATCCAAGTCTTCTTTACAAAATACTGAAAAGAAAAGAAAAAAAAAATTATAATAAAAAAGTTATAAGGAATTCACACCACTTCGGTCTTTCTGGGCCACCCAGTATATATGTTAGTAACAAAAAATGTCGTCAAAATTCCCAGGCTTTTGAGCAAAACTGTTTGACAAAAGGTCTTACTGCCAACGGTAACACAACTAAAAAAGTTAAGTTACAACCTGAAAAAAATATAATATGTAAAATGTTGTAGTTGGCTTGTATTAGTTAAGAGAAGCGCTCGCCTTCCTGCAGACGATTCTGCTGCAACAGGCTAAAAGCAAACGCTGCTGCCTGGTGTGCTTGAACCACAATAAGCGACAAATGGGCAAATTACTTACATAAATGCTTAAACAAGAACAAAACCAATTTGGTGTGCTGCTTCCACTTCTTTTAATGCTTAATTCTTCCTACACTTAACAAAAATAAGCCAAGTGTGTGTTAAACTCTTTGTTGGCCTCTGGTCTTTTGGGTTTCATATTCACATTTATGGTTTCTTTTTACTGACTTCAGTTGATATTCTGAATCTAGACCGTTTTCGTTCTTTTTTTCCTTTTTTTAATTTGTGTTTATATTGTTAAATTTGACATCCCATTGCGTTTGTTTATATTTGTTTATGTCTGTTTTAATTTACCTTTAAGGATCAAAAGGCATTTTACCTTTTTTCCGTTTTTTTTTCTCTTCTGCACACATATTTTCCTTAATCTTTACGTCGACCACAGATTGTACATGCAGAGAAAAAGTTGTGTTGAAGGCACTAAATTGTAACCAACAGGTAACCAAAGTTTTGTTTATCTGTTGAATTCCTTTCTTGAACACTAAAAGTTTCACACTTGAAACTACGGATATATGCATATGTATAGGTGAATCCAAAACTATTTCAAAATTAAAGAAATATTATCAGAAAAGACAAAACAATTTCGTAGTACTTTTTAGATTTTTTTTAGGGCCTCGGTATATTAGCACTCTGTCTTAAGATCACCGCCCAAAGAACTGGTATTTTTACAATACTTGAAGTTTTATAATCTGAATATTACTTTAAAATAAAAGAAGAAATTAAATATTCAAATTCGGTTATTATTTTAAAGCTTGTATATCAAAAGAAAAATAGCGCCGCTAAACTATAGCTAACTGTTCCCCTTCTTACCTTCAGACTAAAATTATCAGAATAATATCTAATTCATTATATTATATGATGGGTTGGTATCATTTGTCTGGCTCAAGTTCAATCCTGGCTAAAGCCAAGAAATATTTTTATTTTTAATTATAACAATAATTATACCATACCAATATTCTAATAATAAAAGGAAATGACAATAATTCCTAAATAGTTTGAGTTTTATTAAAAATCACTATCGGCACATAAAATTTCACTAGCTTTTAGTAGAATAAACATCCAAACCGGTCATTTTGTAAATTTATAGTAGCTTGGGTTTTTCAGATTATCCTGTTCAGGCAGAAAGTAATTAACATATATATTTAATAAATCGGCACAGTCTCAATTATAATTTGACTAATTAAGACATATTTTTTAACAAGCGAAATTTCGGAACTCTACAATTCTTTAATATCTAGCCAGTTACAAATAGTGAGTTAGTTGTGTGAAAATAGCTATTTTCAACAAATTCTTTAATCAGTTTAATGCAATTTTTTGTTTGCTTTAGTGACCAGTTAGAAAATGTTCAATCCCCACCAGGCAAAGATAATTTTTGAAGTGTATCAAAAGTTGATATAATTGCACATTTAAAGAGCCAACATAATAACCTCGTAGTCTTTAGTTGTTTTGTGGTATCTCTTTCTCAAGCATTTAATGCCACCTATTTAATTCTGTTACAAGTTTTTAAATAAACGAAAAAAAAAAAACATCGTACGCACACAAACAATTCAACATTTAGCCATCAGTTTCAAACATAATGCTCCTTTTAACTTAAGCTTCCTTTAAGCCCTGTTATGTCGTCTGTGCAATATTTTTTAATATCTTTCGCTGGCCATTCAAACCAACAGCAGGAACTTTTGTTTGAGTTCAGATATTGTGTGGTGTGATGGCAGCAGTTTGGCCTCTTTTTGTCCCTTTTCCTGTCTGTTTAAAATAAATTAAAAAAAAGGAACAACAAGAAAAAAATGCAAACAACTATGCCCTGGCCTTTTAACTTGTATTTTTTTCTGTTTGTTAACAATATCCACTCTTTTTTGTTTAATTTCAACTACATGGATTGTTGCTTGTTGAAAAACCATTATAATATTTTTACTGTTTTTGTTACTCTGCGGTTCTGTTTCCACATACATACGAGTATTTTTTATTCAAGTTTTGCTCAATTTGTATGAAAGAAAATTAGTTTCATTCAGGAAAACAAAACATTTTCTTAAATTAACATAAACGTAGTTCACATGTTTAATAATAAACAAAAGGCGGACCAGGTTATATTGTATACACTCGTACATAAAATAAAAGGAAAAGTAAACATGAATTTTTGCCAATGTATGATTTCGTATATGTATTTTAAACGTTTCGTAGCTGTTTTTGGAATATTCTGAAGTTATGAGAATGAAAAGGAGACAGAAATGCTGCAATGATGCGAATTACTGAGGGGCAATAGTTTTGAGAGTGTTAAGTCAAGAATAGATCAATTATGATTAAATTTCGATGTACGAAATATGTGTTGGCATTAACTAATGGTACAGGGTGATTGTACGCACTCAGCTCAACATGTTGCCCTTCTGGAGGTTGTATATCACGAATAGCGAAGCCAGGATGAATTGCAATCACCAGCAACAACGATTTCACTGCTCAGAAAAACCTTTAGGATCTTCGATTCAGTGTACTTTTTCCCTCAGCTATACACAAAAACTAGCTACCTAAGAAAACCCACAACGGGACCAACGAAGGACCCTCGTAGGCAAAAGCCTGAACAATGTAGCCTCCTAACCTAGTTTAAAACATGCTTAAAACATATGACTTTTACTCTAATTTTAATATAAATATCCTAAAATAGGATTTTCACAAGCAGCACCGTACTACAAAACAGCTTTAATGGAAAAAAAACTACTAAGACAATTAAAGCTAGAGTTGTTGCTTAATTAGTTAATTAACTACGAACTTATTTACTTAACTATATGTAACATAGAATATAAAACCATGAGCTCAATTCTTTGCGAAAATGAAATCCAAACCGAGTTTTTGCCTTTCAGGAAACAAAACACCAAACAAATTTTTTAAGCCATGCCGCAGAGTTCACTTCTGCTCGGTAATGAAATCTAATCCCTTTTTTTTCATTAGGAAACGAAAACCCAAATAGTTAATCGGGATGGAATTTTTAATTTCAAGTATGAAATTAAAAATTCAAAATGGATCATCTTTCCAAGAAAGCAAAAATAGGGCACAAATCCAAGGTGGATGCGAGATGCTTCATAACAGTGGTACACGGACCGATCCAAAATACTTCATGGAGTGGTAGCAAGAATAGTGGAACTTAGAGCATGCAGAAAAATAACTCTAAACAAGGACTCAACAATCCACGATAAGACAAGCGGTGTAGATACTTTCCGATAGGAGACACAAGGGTGTGATGACAAAAATACTCTCTGAGAGTTAATCGGTTCTCAAAGCCCTGAGCACAAGGCTAAAGGATTTGGCAAGACAGAACCAAATTACTCTGGTCTGGGAGCCAGGACGTGAGGGGCACTGTGGCAGACATCTGTACTAAATAATGAGCAACAAGAGTCAACAAGCGTCTCCTTAAGAGGGAGGTAAAGAAATGGCTTAAGTCCATCGTGGAGGTGCACTTACTGTTACATCTACTATATCTGCCTCAATAAGCAATAGGCATTTCCAATAAAGACATAATCAGATATTGCTGTGAGGAGGGGGAGTCAATGGAATAAGCGATAAAGGCTACTACAAGCTCATACATTGAGTGAACATACCCATTAAAGGAGTTAGTAAGTTTTTGTTTGAAGTACTTAACCCGTAAGCAGGTAAGAAAAAGCACAACAGATTAACAATGGTCGCTGTACAAAGAACCGTTTTGAGCCACTTCCTACTCAAATAATAATAAATAAAACTATTATTTTGTGTTAAAGATGATTTTACTTTTTGCTTTTTTGTTTATTAAATAACTGAAAATGTGTAGAACTCGTTTCCAAATGAAATTGAACTCGGTGGCATGGCGATTTGAAATGAAACCATATTCAGAATAAAATCAATTTTATGAAACATTTTCTGTCTAATATCATCGCATTTCGAAAAATGTTTTCATTTAAAGAAAAACCAAAACTTGGCGTGAACTTAGTGTCCTGACTGGTAATATTGATTTACAATCATTTTCCATTCTAGTCTGTCATCTGTTGCATTATTTGTTGATTTAAAGTGAAGCCATAGTCAGTTTTCTGAGCTCCGTGTACATTTTCCGCCTCGACTGCCTTGTGGTTTTCATTCCGAACTATTTTCCGTTAAATCAGTCTAATTCAGATATACAGCATACATTCCTATTTTTGACTTGTGACTCGTGATTCATAGTGATGTTTGGTTCGATTATTTGTCATAATTTATTGGAATATATTTTGTTCTACCAGAAGAGGTCATATACTCGTATATCTTTTGAATTTAGTGCCAGTGGTGTCTTCGTGGAGATTGATATAAGTAATAACATACTACCGAGCTGGTGTTAATACGAACCAACTCAACTTAGACATGCTGCATCCATAACATCAAAGGGAAATTAGCATATATTATAACTGGCTGAAAAATCTTGCTATATAAATATTTACCTGAAAATGCTCCCATATATTCCAAGAGGCGTAATCGTCCTCATATTAAGTCGACACAAAAGTTTTGGCATGGCAATGGAATAGGAAATATCCATGGTATATCAACGAATATAAATAATTGCTGTCGAAGACGAATGTATAACCGATGACGCCTCTTGGAATATAGGGAAATATTTTCAAGTAAATATTCATGCGGAACTATTTCTAGGCAGCCTCCTTCAATCAGCTCATAATTTGTTTTGGTTTCCCAATCGACAAAGGGAAAGAAAATGAACAGAAACAAAAAAATATGCAAAACCTGGATAAAAATAAAAATTACTGAAAATTTTTTAATGACCCCAAGTTATCTTGGTTTCAATTTTGGACCTTATGTAACGTTAGACTTAAAAATTTCGTTCGAAGAGCAGGAAACTATTAATACAAATATTTGAACTCCCTAACTCTCTTATTTTTTAGTGAATGAGTTGAAGATTTACCCACAATTTTTGGTTTTACAATCTTTCAGATTTTTGTCCCAATTTTGAATACCCATATTTTATAGAAAGTTTCTGTTCCTAACTAAAATTTACTGGCATAAAAATTATTTGGTTTGGCCACCTTTGTCGCACACTTTTGCCTATTTTCATTCTTTTGCAGAGACATGATGTTGAAGAGACGACATGTGTGTAGGTCGTTACTGTCGTTGTGTTTGTTTTTGTGTGATATTTTGTATTTGTGTAAGTATTAGCACACATTGTTTTCCATATTAGCAAACAAATTAAACTATTTGTGACATGCTTTTATACTTTTTCTAAACATTAGCAAACACATACGAGCTCACAGATATTAGATGTTTTATTATGCATATATGAAGATAATTATGCAGCCGTATGAATCTATGTACATGTGTAAGTACAAGCATTTACACTACACTCCAAATAAATATTGTTGCCGAATATACACATGTAGTAATATTAAGAAAAAAATGCTTTTTGAATATTTAGTATATTTCGAATGAGAAAAGCCCGTCATTGAACTGTAAAGTATCGAAAATCATTTTCAGCTATAAATAAATATAATTCAGGCTCTTTCTTGATATATATATATATATATATATATATATATATATATATATATATATATATATATATATATATATATATATATATATATATATATTAAAGTGTGACTTACATTACCACCGAATATTTGCGTACCAAATATCCATTAGCTCTTAATTGTATAAATTAACACGTTCCTTTCAAATATTGATTCATAACCTGAAATTACTTGCTATCCTGTCTTGCCTGGCGATTTTCCCTCTAGGATTGTTATGAAATGTAATTGGCTTTTGTCATTTGCACTGGAGTGTATACAAAGATTAAATCCTTGTATAATGTATGTATTTTATATTGAGATTTTCTTGTATTAAGTTATTTTCTGTGCTAATAACTACGCAGAATAATTTTACTTTTACTACTCTAGAAACTAATTTAAATACTTTTATTATTATTATGCCAAGTGTGGATTGCATAATGAAAAATTTATTAAACGTTAAATGTCTAGGCCGTGCGGCAGTGATGAAAGTATAAAATTACTGAAAAATATACACACTTTATTTGTCAAACACCAAATAAAATTTATAAAATAGAGAGCTTATGTAAAATTGTTATATAAATTTAGTAACACCAAAGATAGTTAATAATGAGTTGAAATTGTCAATCAAAAGTTTTGAAATAGAAAATGTGTTTTAATTAAGTGTCTGTCTAGTGAATTAAATGTCTTAGAACATTTTCATTAACCGCAAAGAAGCAAGCGTTTGCATGTTACACGCAATTGGTTAGGTTAAGGTTACAGCGAATAAGAAATAAAAAAAAATTTAATTAATTACGTTTTAATCCTAATTGAAAATTTTTGCAGCCGTGGTCGCCCTTTCATTCTATAGATTTCATCAATTATTATGTACATGACACATCGTTGGCATGAAAATACTTGGCGTATTTTGACTTTAAAAAAAAATTATAAGGCAGCTCAATAAAACAATGTTAAGTCATTGTGAAGTGTACCCATAGTATTTAGAAAACAATTCTATTTGATGACAATTTTCATTGATGATTTCCTGCGATATAATAATAGAATTTATTTTTACTTCTTCCGCTAGAGTTTACGTGATGGCTGCTTAAAATAGCTGTCAAACTATGCCAGCAGCAGCCTGTCCAACAGGCGACAGTAGTCTAGAGTTAATAACAGAGGCAAAATATGATTTTTTCACAATCTCCGAGTGGATTCGTAAAAACAGTGTCGATTTCAATGCTCGTAAAACTCCTACTTGTTGCTAACTCACAGACGTGTGGCCACGAATGCTGTATCATCTGTTATCACGGATTGACGAATCGAATACTCTCGATGTTCTTAGAATGTAGTAAATTCGCTGAACTGCGCACATTTGGTATTCTCAAATGAAAGTCTTGGTTTTCTAAAACGATTCAAGGCATACTTCGCTGCTTGCGATCTCGCAGCTACTAAAATTGGAACGCAAAACTCATGGTTAGGCCGTGGATTCAAACTCAATGTTGGGGTTATTCGATCGTATGCCAAAGAGAGCGAAGAAACTTAATGATGACAGTAAGGTTTCTAACTGCAGCACCGTAATCCTCCCATGGGACAAGGTTTGCCTTGGCGCATTCCTGACCAGGTCACGTCACTCTGTTTTTTGGGTAAAGACGGGAAGAGGTCCCTAGTTTTTGCAGCAAAAGCAAATAAAACTCTAGGAAGCCGCATATCCTACGTTGTGTTGGCTTTCGAAACCCTTACCATGGGTTTAAATTGGCAGAACGGGGGTCAGCATGGCCCCCGGCTGGTTCTGCTTGCAGTTCAACCCGGGCCGATCATGGTTGAGGTATACTTGTTAATTGCTTGGCGTGGCTTTTTTCGGGGACTAACAACTTCCTTTTTTAGCGCATGCATATGTTACAACAGGTAGATGTTGCCAAATTTTATCCCGATCCGTTCAGTGGTTTCATTGATAGATCACTATGGCAATCAGTCAGTCAATCAGTCACCTTTGAGTTATACTTATATATTTAGATACTTATACAGCATGAATTTCGAGTGTTTCAAAAAAAAAAACAAACATATATAAGCTTGTTAATAAAAATTGGTTTTATGTCAATGTGATTTTTACAGAACACCGAAGAGTGTTTCGTCTTGGAAAATTATATGAAAAGCATCCAAAGAATTGGATACTTTTGGAATTGGTATGAAATCTACCAATTTTGGAAACGAAAATTGCACATGCAAGTTTCTGTTCTCGAAACTAAAGCCGATAAGTTCCACATACCAAATGAAATGTTTATTTTCATAATTTCATTGGGATTAAAGTAACAAAATACGTTATTCGGAATGTAAAACTCAACGGAATGTAATAGAATTATTACATAACTCTTGTGAATAGACACAATTATAGCTCTCTTTCGAATGCGGACTTGCTTTTAATAGATTTCTGTCTATTTACGGCTAGTTTTATGTTTTGTCATTTTAAAAATATTAATATAAATATTTCTGAGTTAAGATTTTCAATGAGTACCTTACTGTACGAGTGTTCAGGCTTGATCCATGCCAAAATTCTTACTGCTGCTGAAAACAAACAAAATGTTTTGCAGTTTCATGATGGCTTAAAAACGTTTTGCGTCTAAATATTAGAACTTTTTATTTTCCTTTTTTTTATGAGAATGTGAACTCTAACAAATGTACCCGTATGTATCCCACTGTGAGTACTTATTTCTAATTAATTTGAGGCAATTTTAATCCTTACATTGTCAAAATATTTATTCTGAAAATTCTCTATGGAAACAAACCCCCCTCCCAAAACAAAAAATGTTGGATGACAGACACACTCACCAGCAACAAAACAGCTAGTTAATAGTGTGACAGACACACACAGCCAAACATATACTCATATTCACATACACACACACACATACAATTATACATTTTCTACGTGACATAACTATGAGGTCTTCGTGGCAATATGAGAAATTCCTTCATAAATTGTTTAAATATGTGTCAAAAGGATTGTAAGACTTACTGGAATTCCCGGGCAAATTTCTTTATTCATTTAATGAATTTTAAATGGCATAATGAAGTTCTTAAAATGAAGCAAACACCTACATAAATTAACTGGGGAATTATGTTTCTGCAGAATTCTTTTGTATGGTTTTGACATTTTTCATTTTTTGTTTTTGTTGGCACGGTTTCACCGTTTTTTTATTGAAATCAAATTCGTTGAATGTGTTGCAGCTGCCAAAATAATCTGAAATATTGCTGATATGAGGTGAAATAAAAACAAACGCAAAGTAAAGGCAATTGCCTGGTCTGGTGGACGGACGAAAGAGTCAGACAAAAACAAAAGATGCTTGATTCAAGTACATAAGTACACATTTCGAAGAATCATCAAATTGAGGTATATCTGGTTTGGCAATAAGTCAACTTTAAGATTAAAATCTTCTAAACATTTTATTCGTTTTTGAATATTTGGTAAAAGGAATTGTTTTCAAAGTCGCTTGGAATAAATAAATTAATGTTAAATTTAATACGTGCCTCAATTGTGTTCTGCTTATTAGTAAAACAAATAAAAACGGGTTTGCTTCCATGTAATTTTTACACAAGGGCTAATAGTAATATGACGGGAATGGTTATTCTGTGGGCAAACATATAATTTCTTCGTATTATCTTGGACTTTTAATTACCATTTGAAGCAAGAATGCACGTCACACGTAAGAGTATATGTCAGATGCCAACACTAGAAATGTTGTAGAATGCTTAAAACGGACCTTAGACTACACAGAAGTCATTACATATAGCTGTCAGGCATTCAGTTCTAACGTATGAATTCTTAATAAAGAGTAGTTCCACTAAAATGCTTAATTTTAATTGCAATAACACCAAATGTGTTCAAATCAAATGGCGAACGCGATGTAAGAGAATGCAGCCATTGAATTTCTCGCGCAAAAAAAAGTTGTGTTGGCGGTGTGATAAATGGCATTCTGTTGGAATCATGCATCAGTTTCAGGTCCATACCCTCCATTTATGGCCAACACAAGTCCGTTATCACTTCGCACCATTTACGGTGACTGCTTCGCCGTCGCTATTTTCGAAAACATATTGGCCGATGACGTCTCCAGCCTGTTAATCCCACAAATAATCACTCTTTATGAATGCATCGGGTTTTCATCGGCCCACATCGTGAGAGAATGCCAATAACTGGTTTGATTAGTGCAAAAAGAAGTGGATGATGCTTGAGCGATGGCAAAAAGTAGTTGTACTAAATTAAAGTAGAGGCTGGCTGCTGAAAGCCGACACCAAAAAAAAAAAAAAAAAACCCGTAACAACTTATTTTCTGTGTACCTAACTTGTTCCAATTTTATTGTACTTTATAGATTGATCTTTAAGTTTAACTAAAATGGAGAATTGGTACAATAAAACAAGAATTCGGGTAGAGCAACGCTTTTAGCTTTAGAGTCCGTTGTTTCCACCAAAAAAGAACATATGCGCTCGTTTGGCGGTACCGCTCCTAGCACATGGACTATACTGAGGCTCGTAAAGAATTTTGCTGATCGTGGCACAATTGCAAGAAGGCCTTATCAGCGAGATCCCTCAGATCGGACGCAGGAAACTATCGCTGCTGTATCTGCTGCCATACAATAATTCTACAGTTTCAACAAGGAGCTCATCTGCTCAAACGGGTGTCAGCAGACAGTCACTGCAAACAGTTTTGCACCAAGATTTAAACTTATTTTCATATAAGATTCAATTAACAAACTGAAACCTAGAGATTTCCCGCTTCACTTGGAATTTTGTGAGAAGATCATTCAAATGGTGTCAAGGGATGAAAACATCTTCAAGTGCACTTTTATGTCTGACGAGGCATATTTTTATTTAAACGGCAATGTTAACAAACAAAATTATCGAATAGGGAGTAATTACATCCACGCATCACGGTGTTGTGTGCAGTTTCTTCAAAGTTCATTGTCGGGCCTTACTTTTTTGAAAAAACCGGTCTTACTGTTACGGGTAATGGGGACCTTTACTTAAACATGTTGAAAGAGTTTTTCTTTCCAGAACTATGTCGAAAGAGAATCCCTTTTAACTCTGTTTGGTTTCAACAAGATAGGGCAAGTTGTCACATAACCACGCCTGTTATGACAGAATTGAGACAATAAACTGATTTCAAGAAACTCCACATTCCGTTCAACTCCCAGGTCTTCTGATCTCACTGCACTAGATTTTTTTGTGGAGTTATTGCAAACAAGAAAATTAGAAAAGAATCCCAACAAATTTGGATGATTTAAAGCAACCTTTTCGAACGGTAACTGAGCCAATACTCCAGGCAGTAATGAATAACTTTTTGATAAGAAGTCGTACATGTGTCAACGAGGGTGGAGGCTATTTGAATTCAAATATTTTCAAAATTTTATGAATTACTTCAATAAAAATATATTGTTTTTAAAATGAATTACTAAAAAATAAATTACATAAACTTTATAAAAAGTTATTTGAGTTTATTATTATTAAATTAATTATTAAATTAAAAATTAGTTAATGAGCTTGAACAAGCATGTATTTTGAAAATAAAAGATAGAATAAAATTTCTATTAACTTTACTAAATTAAATTATTTAAATTAAAAAAATTATAAAAATTTTTAACCCTAAAAAAAATATTAAAAATTTTAATGAAAAAGGTAAAAATCTTTTTCAAGCTAAATATATTTTATTTTCTATCTGTTTTTAATAGAAGTCGTACTAAACAATTTAATTACAAGTGGACTTTAAAAGAAAATGAAAGCGGGATTGGTCAAACCAATCCTAAGTTGTCTTAAATTACGCATAAAATTCTTGAATCAAGCGCAGAATTCTTAAGCCGAGTAAAACTACCAAACGTAGTTACATACAAATAAATTGCTGAGAGATAAGAATATAAAGATCTGTTTTTGAAGTATTCATGTATTTTATACTAGCTGAAACGGTCCGCGTTGCTGGCCCTAAGCAGACATTAGAGTTATATTACCACACGATTTAAATTGAGCTTTTAACGAAATTTATGGCCTCTAAATAAAAATCCTGGTAGTGCAATATGAAAATTGGTTTTTGTTCCCCCCGGACGCAGACCAAAAATCAAAAAAAAATCAGACATCACATTGTCACCCACCTGAATATTCTGAAAATTCCCTAAAAATTTCATCAAAATCAGCCCAGTCGTTTTGGAGTTCATACTTTACATACATACACACATCCTGTTTTAGATATAGATAATGGAATAACAAGGTGTCCCAGAACCCAACTTCAAGCCGAAGCAGGATGACAAGATTTTTTTTAGATTTTTGTTCTGATTTTTCTCATGATGGTTACAATCAATCTTGTCATCCCACTTCGTCTTTACGTTGAGTTCTGAAACACCTTATGCAGTAAAATATTTGAAACTATTGCTTAAAATATAAATATTTTAAACAACAAATTATTTATAAATATAAATTTTCTTAAAAACTAGTTAATTTGTTAAATTTTTAAAAACTTGTTAAAAACTAGTGGTTTTATGCATTATGAAATAAAATATTGAATTATTAATATTAAAGTATACATATATAAAACTACTGCATCTTATAACATAATTTTGTCTCAACATAAAGTAGTGAATAATTAGTCTAGTTTATTGTGAATGTTCGAATATGCTGTAAAATAATGCTGCTTAAAGAAAACAGAAATATATGTAGACACTAAAGGACGAAGCGTCTTTAAAGTTACGCTCAAAAGTTCAAAGTTACGCTCGTTTCTTCAATGAGGACTCAACTTTCTAATATAGTATTCCTAATTAGTGAGTAGGCAATTTAAAATCTACTAACCAATAATCATCCAACCCCTAAATATCTCTCTAACTCGCTTGCCGCATTTCTTCACTATTTTCTAAGTTTTTTAAATCTACTGATATCTAGAGTAGTTCCTATGAAACATAGGCAGCCAGAAAACACAAAAACACGCTGTATATGTATTTTGATTGGTATAAATATTAATAGGTAATAGAGTAAATAATCGTAGACTCAATTGTTCTTTGACAATAATATGTGAGTGTTCAGTTTATTTCTAATACGAATTCGGAATTAAATCAACTCTAAAATTATTCTATCTATTCTTAAAATTTTTGTATCTGAGATATCAAATCAATCTCATTTTTTACTTATTTCAAGTACGGATTCGGAATTAAGTATGTCTAAAATTAAGTATTTAGTGTTTGAATAACCCGTACTTGAATTACTTGAATCAAGCACCACATTTGATGTAAGAAAATCTATACTTACCGTACTTTTGACACCGCTTAGGATTGATTAAGTAGGGATCGATTCAATTTTCTCTTCAGTGTAGTGATGGTAACTAACCAATATTTCTTCAGCGAAAAATTTTGTGGTGGAGATAAAAATAACCCAATCAAATATAAGGAAAAGAAAGTTAGTCTGCTGCCGCGTTTTCCCTTTTGTTTGTGAAGCAATCTACTATACGAGTAGGCATAGTTTAAACGCAACACTAAATATTGGGCGATCTGCTAATGTACCAGTAAGTGAGCTAAAACAATGCTGATATTTAGATGCAGCATGATTTTCGTTAAGCCATAGGTCTTAAAATATTTGCGCCCTCAATAAACGTGGGCTTAAAAGCTAAATACGAGCGCGAAATGATAATAAAGCTACCCAAGTAGGGAAAATATCTTTTTTAATCAAAAACCATTTATTTCTCAACATGGCCTCCTTTCAACTCAAGACACTTAGCATGCCAATATTCCAACTTTTTTATACTTTCTAAATAATACGATTTTGGAAACCCCTCAGATTACGGAAATACGCGTTAGTCTTCGTTTGCGATTAATCTTTTTCCTGCGCGCCATTTCTTCAAGTTTGGAGACAGGAAAAATTCCCTAGGAGATAAATTTGGACTATAAGGTGGATGATCAACCAATTCGAAGTGTATTTCACGTAATTTTAGCATCATATCTAATGCTGTGTGCAACGATGCGTTGTCTTGAGGAAATAGCACTTTTTTCTTCTTCTCTTCGTTTTTTCTTCATTGCATCAATCAATAGATCCAATAATGCCCGATAATACTTTCCTTTTTCTGGATAATCGATGAACAATATTTCGTGTGCTTCCTAAAATACAGTGGCCATAACCTTGCTAGCAGATTTCACCGTCTTCGCCTTCGTCGAAGCACTTCCACCAGCTCTCATCCATTGTTTCGATTGATTTTTGGTTTCAGGTGTGCAGTGGTGAAACCTCATTTCATCAACAGTTATTAATCCACGCAAAAAATCAACAGAATTACGCTTTATCATGACCGAACGCTGCTGTGTAATGGTCTGTCAAACTCGTTTTTGTTCGACACTGAACAAAGGCGGCAACCATCTTGCCGATAGCCTTGTCATATGCAAATGTTCGTGCAAAATGTTGAACTTACGTTCATATGATATGCTGACTATGTTGACGTTACTGGAACATTTATAACGATATCGACCTTTTTCTTGATATTTTCTTCAGTAATCATCTCCTTTGGCTTTCCTGTTGATGGTATTGTTGCAGTGCTTTTTTGGCCGCCTTTAAATTGAGCAATCCAAAATTTTATCATGTAATCTGACGGAGCAGACAAATCGTAATGTTTATCGAGCTTTTATTTTGTTTCTTTCGCCGTTTTCCTTTTCAAATAATAGTGTTTATTCACTGCACGAAATTCACTTTTCCATTTTTGAAGAAACGCAAAAGTTGCTTAATTCAAACGACTACAAAAGGTAAACTAATCGATGAGTTTGGGCAAATCAGCTGACGTTTGACAGATAGAAAATTCAAAAAATATATATATATATATTTTTTTGAGTGTGTTTGTTCTGCCATCTAGCGCTTCAATATCAATCCCTCGTACTCATAACACAGGCATGAGCGTAGCGTTGCATAGTGCTGCTAAAAGAGTTAAAAATTCAAGTTCAAATTAAATTTGAACTATTTTGTTGTATTGTTTAAAATATTTCACCGCTGCTATATTTTTCTTCTGTAGTGCTCTGCAAATTGGCAAGAAGATCAATGTCTGGTTTTGTATAATAATTGCGGTAAAAAAAAATTGAATTTGATGAGCAGGGAATGTCTGACAGGTTGAAAGGCAAAACAAGGCGTCGTTCTGCATCTAATGGGCGTTATCAATGTGTGGTCGTCATCATTTAAGTTTTGTTGTTTTATTGTTTTTATTTTTTATTTTTTTCAGATAAAATGTTGGTCGGGTTTAACTTTAAAACGTTTGACTTTATTGTTGTTTGCAGAAGAGCTAAATGTACGAAAGATTGAATGAATGAAATGTATACTTTCATTTGTTTGCATGCAGAAAGGTTAACCAACATTAACATGATGTCTGTATAAGAATGCATGAATAAATGTGTGTATGAATAAATGTATATATTAAAATTAAAGAGGATATCGAATAACATCAACAGCACAGGAATAAAGTGTTTAAAAAACTGTGCAAAAACAGCAAAAAACACAAAAAAAGACCAATACCCGCAAACGGAGAAATTGTACACTTGTTGTGGCAGAGAAATTGCGGCATAACCTTTTAAGTCTTTCTATGGATATGCTTATGATCTGTTAAAGAGAAGTAGAGAATATAAATCAATTGCCAAACAAATTGAAATAACTTTAATTGATTTAATATGATGTTTTTTTAGTAAAGATTCTGAAATAAATTATAACTAATACAACCCTCAGAACTACTGGACCGTAAACCAGACAACAAGAAAATGAAAATATTTTTGCAAACAAAAACTCATATGCTGATGTGGTCGGTCGGCAACTGTGCTTTTAACGTTTAAATGAAAAGAAAGCAAAACAAACAAAAAAGAAATATCAACTTTTATCTTGTGCATGTGATAAAATAAAGTGTTTATATGAAATAGAATACTTTACATTGAATGGGATTATTGGTAGTTATTTATTTGCTGAATTTATTCCTCACACACAACTTCACAAAGTTGCCAAACTAAATGAATATAACAAGTGATGTGCTCGTGAGCGTTTTTTTTTTGAAATCACGCATGAAATATCTATATTTGCAATTGTTAATAAATCAATTAAACATATTTCAACATATTACTTTAAAATAAAATCCAAACTAAGAGAATTTACAAAAAAGCTTTTTTGCTTTTTTAAATGTGTACACAGTGTAGACTTTACAACCGTGGCAACGTCAAATATAGGGTGTTTTTTTAAGCTAGATAGAACTTTAAATTGTAAAAAGTAACACAAAAAATTAAATTTTGATGAAACATTTTTTTTATTTGTTTCAGTATACTCTGACAAATCATCATGAATAGACTCACGCTTGAACACGACTACGAAATTATCCAAATTTACCTTGAAAATCAGTCGTCGATTCGCGCAACTTATAGACGAAAAATTGTGTTCAGCGATGAGGCGCATTTTTGGCTTAACGGGTTTGTTAATAAGCAAAATTGCCGCATATGGAGTGAGACCAATCCACAAGAGACCCTACAGACTCCATTACATCCAGAAAAATGCACTGTTTGGTGCGGTTTTCATGCTGGTGGCATCATCGGACCTTATTTCTTCAAAAATGAGGCCGGAGCTCGCGTTACGGTCAATGGAGATCGTTACCGCACCATGATCAATGATTTTTTGTTTGAAAATATGGATGACATTGATCCGGAGGAGATGTGGTTTCAACAGGATGGC
Organism: Thecocarcelia acutangulata; assembly: GCA_914767995.1. Classification (NCBI taxonomy): domain Eukaryota; kingdom Metazoa; phylum Arthropoda; class Insecta; order Diptera; family Tachinidae; genus Thecocarcelia; species Thecocarcelia acutangulata. The sequence goes on along the minus strand of OU612094.1, from coordinate 143,070,555 downwards.
GCTACGTGCCATACGGCGAACGCAATCATCGACTTACTGAAATCAAAATTTGGCGATAAGTTGATTTCGAGAAATGGACCTGTCAATTGGCCTCCAAGGTCGTGCGATTTGACACCTCTCGATTATTTCCTGTGGGGCTACGTGAAGTCACTGGTTTATGCTGATAAACCAGCAACAATTGACGCCTTGGAGGCCAGCATTGTTCGTGTTGTTCGTGACATACGGCCAGCAGTGCTCGAAAAAGTGGCCCAGAATTGGACGTCCAGAATGCGCTTCGTCAAGAACAGCCGCGGTGCCCATATGCCCGAAATCATTTTCAAATGTTAATGTCACGTATTGATCTTTCGAATAAAAAAAAATTTTGATTACAATTTAATTTTTTGTGTTATTTTTTACAATTTCAAGTTCTATCGGGCTTAAAAAAACACCCTATAGTTTGATAAAAATTGAAAAATATACACTTACGGCCGTATTCAGAAAAAATATTGTATGCTCATTAAACACTGTAATTAACATACAATTATTTTATGAGTAAGGCCATTAATGTTTTTTTTTTTGTACAGGATGTCCCATGTTACCAAAGGGGTTTGAACTCAATATTTTTTTTTTTTTTTTTAGCTTTTATTTATTTATTTATTGAATCTCCACAATGTGAACTAACAATAAGTATTAAAATCTTAATACTAAATACAATAAATTAACTAAGTCCAGCCAATGCTAGACAAAAAGTTTTATTTTGCGCCAATTATATCGGTAGAATCACCTACTTAACGCTCTGATGGTGGCAACGGTATCCCTTCTTCCTTGGGTGAAGTTCCAATTTGCTGATATACCTTGTCGCATGCTTTGAAAACTCATCTTTTACCAGTGGAACACACAGATCCTTGTGAATTCGGGAGTTTTTTACGTACCATGGTGCTGCAGTAATTGTTCGAAGAATTTTGTTTTGTCGCCGTTGCATTTTTTCAATGTTTGACGCTGAGGCGGTGCCCCATAATTGAATTCCGTAGCGCCATATAGGCTTTAGTATTGCGTTGTATAACAAAAGTTTGCAATCTAATTTCAATGTAGAATTTCTGCCCATAAGCCAATTTAATTGCGCTGCTTTTAATTTCAACTGAGTGACTTTCGTGTCAATGTGAGACTTCCACGTTAACCTACGGTCGAGATGAATACCAAGGTACTTGACTTCACTTTGCTGCGGAGTAGGTAAATTGTTAATTTGGATAGCTGGACATGTTTGTCTACGCAGTGTGAATGTAACGTGAGTACACTTTTGTTCATTAACTTTAATTTTCCAAAGTTTTAACCACATCTCTAATATTGAAATATACTCCTGCAAATTTCGCGAAGCTACTTGATGGTTTTCATGTACGCTGCAGAATACTGTGTCATCTGCAAAAGTTGAAGTGTGAATACCAGATCTGGTTGGCATGTCAGAGGTGTAAATTAAATATAAAGTGGGTCCCAGAATGCTACCTTGGGGAACTGCTGCCTCGATTGGCTGAGTTGGGCTTACAAAGTCGCCTTCTCTGATGACAAACTTCCGGCCGCATAAATAGCTTTCCAGAAGCTTGTGAGTGTTGGCAGGCAAGTTCAACTTTATTTTGTGCATTAATCCCTCGTGCCACACTTTATCAAAAGCTTGGGAAACATCAATGAATAGAGCTGAGCAATACTTTTTATCCGCAAAAGTCTTTCTTATAACATTAACTAGTCTATGCGTTTGTTCAATGGTGCTGTGTTTAGCCCGAAAACCAAATTGATGATCAGGGATGCATCCTACATCTTTCAATATTGGAGTCAACTTCGCCATTAATAATTTTTCGAAAAGTTTTGAAATTGTTGGCAGTAGACTTATTGGTCTATATGACTCTACTTTAGTGGGATCCTTCCCTGGCTTGGGTATCATAGTAACCATAGACACCTTCCACTCTGCAGGATAGTATTCTAGGCCCAAAATAGCGTTAAAAATAAAAAGAAGAATTCTTCTAGCAACACGGGGTAATTGTACAAGCATTTTGCCAGTAATTTTATCAAAACCTGGAGCTTTTTTTGAGTTTACTTTATTTATAACGTTTTCGACATCTTGAAAACTAAGTCTCAAAGGCACAGGCGGTGTAACAGCATGGGACGGAAATTCAGCAACATCATCCACTGTATCATTTGCAATAAAAACGTTTTTCAAATGATTAACATATACCATCCCTTTTTCAGAATCACTTCTTGCCCAATCGCCAGCTGAAGTTCGCAAAGGTGGCTTACCTATTACGGGTCTTTTCAGACCTTTTGTCGCTTTCCATAAAGAATAGTCGGTTTGCGGGCTACCATCAAGACGTTCTAGATAATTTTTGAGGGAAGCCATTCTTTGGAGTTCAAGCAGATTTTTCAATTGAGTTATGCACTCCCGTAGCCTGCTTTTAAGCTGGGGAGACCTTCGAAGTTGCCACTCTCTTCTAACTCTTCTTTTTTCTGACAGAAGTTGCTCTATTAAAGACAAATACGTTCTATTGCTTACATTCCTGGATCTTATATGGCTAGTGGTGGCATGTTTTACGGCTAGATTAAGGTGTTCAGAAAATTCGTTAATCTACACATCAATATCCTCAGGCGTTCTTAAGGCAATATTTTCTGTACAATGAGTACTCAAATATTTCTTATATTTTAGCCAATTAACTCTAGTGATGGCGAACGTCAAGTCACTAAACGGGAGCCAACCTCCTGGGGGAACGAAACGGATATTATATTATATGAACTCAATATAACTATTTTATTATAATATAATTGTGTCTGTTAAACTACTTTATTCATATTATTCATATCCCATATACTCCAGGTTTGGTTAGTAACGTTATTTGCAAATGTGCGTGATCGCTGATAACTATATTAAGAATAAAATCGGAATTTTCTACTGAGTTTTAAAGAAAACAAATTACATAATCCATTTTCTGTTTACTGTTCTACTACATGGGCATAACACATAGATGTCGCTAGTTTTATTGCAGTCACCTGTTTTTCAGTTAATACTAACCTTCAAAAGACAGCTGTTATTCATGTGTCATGCTATTCTGTTCATTAGTTTGTGAGTTATTGTGCTAAGAGCGACGCTAGTTTTGTTATTTTCAAAGTAATGGATCAAAAACAATTTCGTGTTTTAATTTAACTCTGCTTCTTGATGGGAAAAATACCGTTCAAGCTCCATCGGAAACATCAATAAAACGTTGGTTTGCTGACTTCAAATGTGGTCGTAGAGACACCGATGACACAGAACGCAGTGGACGTCCAAATGAGGTGGTAACACCAGAAAACAAACAAAAAATCCACAAAATCGTTTTGAATGATCGAAAAGTGAAGTTGCGTGAGTTAGCTGGCAGAACGTGCTGGCTTTATATTGCATGAGCACTTGACTATGAAGTGAAGTTGCATAAAAGTGAAGTTGCGTGAGCTAGCTAGCAGAACGTGCTGGCTTTATACTGCATGAGCATTTGACTATGAGATAGCTCTGTTCAAAGTGGGTGCCGCGTTTGCTCACTGCTGACCAAAAACGAGAACGTGTGGATGATTCTGAGATGAGATGTTTGGCCTTGTTTAAATGTAACAAACATGAATTTTTGCGTCGATATGTGACAACGGATGAAACATGGATCCATCACTTCACTCCGGAATCAAAACGATCGTCATCTGATTGGACAGCAACTGTTGAACCTCGTCCAAAGTGCCCAAAAGCACAACAATCGGCTAGAAAGGTTATGGCCTCGGTACTTTGGGATGTGTGGTGAGTAATATTCATCGACTATCTTGAGAAAGGAAATACCATTAACAGTGAATATTATATAGCGTTGTTGAAGCGTTTGAAGGCCGAAATTGTAAAGAAACGACCGCATAATGCAAAGAAAACAATTTTGTTTAGTCAAGACAACGCACGGTGCTTGTCACAAGTCAAAGAGAAGCAAAACAGCTTAGATTGAGGATCAAATCATTGTGTAGTTCTTTTAAAAAATATATATTCACTTTCACTCACTTTTAGTTTTGCCCTTTAATATGTTAAAATTGACAGATTCACATTCGAAACAAATCGAATTTGAAGCCATGCAAAAGAGCAGTAACCTTTTCTTTGATGAATTTTCAGGCGAAAACTATTTCGTTTAGAGAAAGACTTTTAGTTCCTTTTTTAAAAAATATTTTAGTGAAAAGATATAAAACTTGCCCATCTCCAATCTGAACTTTCAGACTTAAGAATTTTATAATCTTTATACTTTGTGTGTAATTTTTCATCCAAGTTTTCTCTAGATTTTGCTACCACTTGTTTTGTTTTTTAAGCACACAGGAATTTATTTTTTATCTTCACATGTATGTATCAGCAAATTTTTTCCAAAATCTGTTTACGACAACAAACAGTTTTCTTAAACTTTGTTGCTTAAGAAAATAGTAAAACATATTTGTTGGCAGGGTTCAAATATGTTTTTTTTAATGTTTGTTACACAATACAACAGATTTTCATTTTTACATATTATTTACACAGGAAAAATTGTCGCCTTTTTTGGTGTTGAAACCGGATCTTTAACAATTTTTTGAGGATTTAGTAAATTGTTTTGTCTCTTTTTCATAATAAAGTTATTGAAAAGAACATATTTGATGACAGTTTTTAGTAAATCATAAAAAATGCGACAAGCAAAAAGCAAAAGATGGGATTCAGTTTACAAAATATATCATGATTCATCGTGAGGTTTCAATTATAATACGAGTACAATATAAAACACATAAATTTGAAAGTGAACTTACCATGTTTACTCTCGGTAAAACAAGAATGTCATAAGACATTTACTGATTGAGAATTTCATTATGTAAATGTTGGCGATGACTATGCCTGAGATGGTCCATTCCGAAGTTCCTATTTTAGGTGACTCGTTGGAGTATAGTAACTAGTATATTGTGAGTAAACACGAGTGTTGACTTACAAGGTCTCTAGAATAGCTAATTTATTCTTGCAGGTATCAGACTTTACACATGCCCAGAGAAAATTGTCCAAAGATGTGGCTTCACGTTATCTAGATGGTCCCAGACAATTTACAAAACGTGACATTAAGTGTTCACCAAAATAATTTCTCAATAAGTCCTTTGTTGTATGTGCTGTATGGCTCGTAGCGCTGTCTTGTTGACACCAGAGCTAATCGAGACTATAAGCTAGAAATTCAGGAAACACATACTGTGTTGACATGCTGATAATAACAACGAGTCGATGCACTATGTTCTTTGTAAAAAGTGGTTAAATTTTAAGGGCCGATGTTGCTTTTAAATAAAATAGAAACTATTTACAAATTATTGCCTTTTTTATTGCGATAATATAGGTATGGTTCAATTATGTATTAAGAAAATAACGGCCAAATGACCGCCGCACCCTCGGTGGCCCACCTCCATCCGATGGAGGCTGAGGCATAACTGAGCTTCTGTCATATCATATCTCAGGAATCTCCGGGGTATCCAGCGGCCTGCCTACCTAACCTAACCTATCTCATCCTTTAGCTCTTGAATTGTTGCTAGCTTATTGACGTACACATTTTATTTCAAATAACCCCAAAGAAAGAAGTCCAAAGGTGTCTAATCACTTGATCTTGGCGGCCAACGGACATCGCCACCACGTGAGATAATACGGCCATTGAATTTGTCGCGCAAAAAGAGCCATTGTTCTGTTAGCTGTGTGGTACCGTCCTGTTGAAGCCACATATCGTCCACATTCATATTCCAATTCGGGCCACAAGAAGTTCGTTATCATCTCACGACAGTGAACACCACTTACAGACCGTACTCGTTTTGGAAAAAAATACAAACGCTTATTTGTATTCACAAGTCAAAATATAATAAACAGCTTGTTTTTAATGTTTCCGAGCTGCGTTTAATCTAATCTAATCATCAGCCGACTTTGGAAATTTTTTAAAATTCAAACATTCAACTTTATATCCCAACAATCTAAATAAATTATTGAGAATTTAAAAAGGAAAATGCTCTAATAATAACTGTCAAAACACAAAAACAAGCTTTTTCATTTATACACGACTCTAACATTTCATTACACCTTTCAAACAAATGAACAACCGTTGGTTGCTACGATTTGCTTTTTGAAAGTATCGAAAAGCAGAACCAAAATTCAAACAATTGAGTTTTATTCACTATATTAGCTTTTAACATTGATACCAATCAAAAAATTATAAACAGCTTGTTTTCAGTGTTTCCCAACTGTCTATATGTCAACATTTCATAGGAGCTACTATGAAATGACGGCATATAGACAGCTAGGAAACATTGAAAACAAGCTGTTTATAATTTTTTGATTGGTACCAATGTTAGAAGCTAATATAGTGAATAAAACTCAATTGTTTGTATTCACTGATAATATAATTGAATATAATTGAAAATAACCCCTATTGAATTACAATTAGAGACCTTTTATATTGGTAATAGAAACGGGTAAGCAGCAAGTCAAGGTTCCAGTGCCAGAACAAGGAAAGTAATAATATACATCGATAGAATTATTTCACACACTTTGTGGGTGCATTGGCTTTTCGATAATCATTTTGTTTATTGGCGAATCCACTGAGGTGAAAATGTGCCTCAACACTGAAGATGTATTTTGCGATATGCATTTCGATTTGATTTTTGTTACTCGATTATTTATCATTCCAGGGTTCAAATTACATTAGTCTGAAATTGAGAAAAGTCAAATGCAATGCAAGAAAGAACTTAACGTATAGGTTCACTTTCAACATCGGCCCACCCTATCATACTATGAGCTATACTCCCTTCACTACGTGCTGAATTTTCTTCTTGAACAAGCACCACATATGTGGTGCATTGTACTTTAACTAGGAAAATAGGTTAAGAGGAGATGAAAAGAGGAGTACTATTTATGTATGTTTGACTTGAACCTATGTATACTGGATCTAACCCGTCGAGTGACATCCACAAATGTAATGTAAGTGCTGGGAATAAAATTTGTGAATAGTTTCAGCAGTTCAATTCTGCGCATTGTGAGTTCTTCGAATCTCAAGAAGAACAAATCTCATAGAGTACCGAGCAACTTAGAAATGCTGTTGTGGCATTAACCTTTGGCTTATCTGAACATAAATGCTGTTTGATATGAGTCATATGTGATCTGTTAAAATATCGTAAGGAAAACTAAACCTCGCGATGAATCATCCGATATATGAAGATAAAATTGCACCCATCCCACCATTCAGAGTTATATACTTATACCTTATGACAAGGGTTACAGAAAGGTCAAATATATTGCATGCTTGGTTTCGTAAAACATACGAGGTCTGATCCAAAAATAACCATTATTTCAATTTTTTTCAAAAAGTGTTTATTTATTCATCAATAACTGTCTCGGCCCTTTCAAAGTAGTCCCACCTCAGATATAATACACTTATGCCACCGTTTTTCCAAACCTCGAAACACTTCCGACACGCGCTTTTTGGATTCGCCAACAGCTCCTGTTTCGATTTTTTTTTACCTCCTCTATCGTAGCAAAACGCTTTCCTATCATCGGTGTCTTCAGTTTTGGAAAGAGGAAAAAGTCAGCGGGGACGAAGTCCGGTAAATAAGGTGGTTAAGGCATGAGGACGGTTTTGGTTTTGGCCAAAAATTCACGCACAAGCATCGATGTGTGAGCTGGTGCATTATCATGGTGCAAAATCCATGATTGTTATTTCCACAATTCTGTGCGTTTTTTACGTATTGCTTCGCGCAACGGTATTGAAGAAAACAAAGACCAAAACCTTCACATTTGACCGAACATCACATGCTTTTTTCGGCGTTGGCTACCATTGAGATGATTGGGTCAGGACGAACTTCGTCATTGACATCTGCTCGGCCTTCCTTAAATCGATTATACCACAATAAGGTTTGAGTCTTATTTCTAATATGTGTCAAATTGCATGCTTAACCCATCTTTCAGAATGGCTAAACTTAGTCTATATATCGCAGGCTAAAACATCCCGCTCTGTCATAAGATATGATTTAATGCAATATGTTTCACAAAGCGGAATTAGGCAAAAAACTAAGCAGCCTTGACTCTAAAGTTTTCAAATGCACTCTTACGCTGCTAGAAGATATAGAATTTGTTTGATGTAAAATAAAACAGTTACAAAGTCCACTTCCAGTAGAAAAAAAAGGAAACACACGTCTTTAATTTTATTTTCTTTAAGCAAACCAAGAAGAGTGTTTTAAACAAAATGGCTAAAATCTTAAATTTTCTGCAATTAAATTTCCACAATTGAGTGCATTTACTTTATACAATTATAAAACAATTGATATTCTTATCCTTGCCGCAACTTGCTTCATTGCCACCTTCAACTGAATGCATGCAAATGTAAATGAAATGCGAGTCCTATTTCAATTTGCCACATAAGTTCATTTGCAACCACTTTGTTAACGCTCGAATGCATTTAGCATTTCCACTAATACATAAATTAAAACATGCAAAGAGTAATTTATACCCCAACATCGGTCTTAAATACATAGCAAAAATATCTAATATTCTTAATTCATTTTACAAATTAAATAAAACTTAAATTTCTTGTTAAACCAATTTGTAAATTAAGAAAAACTTATTACTTGGCACACCGAAAAGAACTTGAAGATGTTTTCTTAAGCGCATAGCAAGTAAAAAAGAAGTTGTAAAAGGAAAAATTCCCTAAACTAAAACAATATACAAACCCAAGAGTGCAAAAAAAAGAGAAATAACTTCAACAACTAGAAAAAATTAAGAAATTCATTTAATCAAAATCATGCTTTACACCAGAGAATCGTTTTTTTTTTTTTTGTTGCTTTTGCTCTTATCCTCAATGCAGTTGTTTTCTTGTTCAGGGTTTTGGATAAAGGATATAAAAAATTTCTTACACCGAGTTGTAAATCATACAGACACTTCTTTACAAACAGTTACTTTAACTACAACTACTAAATAAGAAATTTTCACACATACACATAAAGAACTTCTTTTTAAGACTGCAACTAATAATAAGGAATAGAAACTCATTTTCATGAACATCATCTTGTCTAGTCAAGTCTCGTAAAGTTTACTAGTCTCGTCGTCTAGCATCACTGCGAAAAACAATAGAGGAAAAAAAGGCCGTCTCTTAACAGCGGCAGAGATTTCCAAATGGTACCAAAAGTGATTCAAAAGTACGTTTTAAAACGAAGAAATATTCGGTAGTAAGAAATGACTAAAAACTACTGCTTTCTAATTTTGCAAGGTGCTTAAGCCAGAAATCCAAATAAGGTGTTTTTTATTTCGCGGTAGAAAGACTAATTATTGATTTATACAATTTTACCTCACAGAAAATCCTGTACAAACATCTGGGGTTATAACAATTACATATATGTGATCAATATGCGGCAAACATTAACGTAAGAGCTCGGTGCCTGAGTTGGTTAAGCGGTCGTATTAAAAATACATGATGTTCACATGATCCCAAGCAGACCTGCCACTCAAAAATTTTCAATCCGACAAAACATAGCAAAAACCTTCCGAAAAGACCAATTTTTTCACATTGAAAAACATACATATATATATTTTTTACATAAAATATAATTTTAATCGATAAAGTTTTTAAATTATAATATAAAAAACAGAAATAACAATAATGTACCGAAAACAAAGTTTAATTTCGCAACAAATTTCACCGTGTAATAATGATATCAGTATTCAACAAGGTCGGAAATTTTTAAAATAAGGTAATATAGGTAAGTCTGCTTCAGAGGGTGTACTTGTTTGTAACATATTAATGTCATCACAATTAAAGTCAAATCTAGATGTCATTTGAACTAGGAGCCCAATATAAAATTTTTTATTGTTTAACTTCTAAAATTTCGTTTGAATTCATATTTTTTCCAATGTACACTTCAGCTTTTGTGTCAATAAAAATATTTGAAATGTCAATATTGACATCAATTTCAGCATTTTTACAAAGAAATATTTCACATTTGCTTTTCATGCTTAGAAGTAAATAGGATTACCGAGACCTTAAAATTTTTGAGGTGAGCAATGTTCAGAGTTTCCTAAAACGTAGAGTTGAATTTTTCAAAAAGACCAAAAAAGGGTTTAGCTGACCAGCCAACCAAACAAATAATATCCGACCAAATTTGGTCGGAAAAGACCACAATGGCAACGCTGACTCCGAGTTTGAATCCCAGTGGGTAGTGTAGCGGCTACGAAGCAGCTAGTTGTCTCCCAGCTATGGTATTCAATTATTTTTTCTGTTCTTCTTTGGTCTTATTGTTTCACAGCAATTATTGTTATAATTAAAAATAATCCCTTTACTTGAGTGAAGTTGGACTCGAACCAGAGAACAACTTTGAGTGATTGCAAAAAAATCATACTTCCTCAACAACATGAAAACCATTTAATTTCGTTCAAATATGATTTTGTATTCAGCCGCACAGGTGCGCAGTTGATTCTTAATCAGTAAACACAATGAGCGATGCAATCGCTATGTGAGTGAAATCATCGTTAAGGTTCGTACTTTAATACAAATGAATGCGCATATAGTTCGGCATACATTTCTTGTGTTTGAATTTTTGTTTTGGAAGAAAAAAAAATTAACAAAAATCAACAGTTTTTCTGTATGGTTCTGTTGAAAAAAAATCAAAGTAAAATACACATACATAGAAACAAAAGGTTTTCATAGCAAAAAAAAAATGTGCATATTTTTGAACATTTGCAACATCTAACTTTTAGCCGATTTTATTCAGCACTAAAACGAACGCGCAATATTTACAAGGCGAGTTGATTTTACTCAGCATTGAGCTTTGTTGCTAGATTTTTGTTGATTACAAAATCAGATTGTTTACAAGGCGAGATGATTTTACGCAACGTTGAACTTCGTTGCTTGATTTTTGCTTGTAAACATTCTACAAGATGAGTTGATTTTACTCAGCGTTGAACTTTGTTTTTGATTTTTGTTGATTACAAATTTTAGTGTATGATTTAATCAAGAAAAAACTTAATTTTTGGTGAACACTCGAACTTACAAATAGTTAGTTAATATCATTAACTCACTATGTTGTCTAGAAGTAAAATTGTCAGAAACAGGATCATATTTTTCTAAATAAATCCGTCATAATAAAATTAAAACGGTATGATCGGCATATACTGGCGGTACCAGCTAAAGCGTTTGGGCAGTGTGAAACTTTAAAAATAAAAATTTTTATATGGGAAAGAGCATAACATATATATTTTTTAATTTAGTGAAGGGTTGGGGCAGGGAGGGGGAATACAATTTTTACTCTCCCTTAAAGCTGCACCTGGTGGGTTGAAAGATGGTAGACAGCGCTCAGGAATATCAATTGTTACGTTACTCAACAGAAATCGAAATAGACACTAGTATTTATAACATTATAAGCATAAGTCTCCTACTTTTTGGAGTTAGTAAGTCGAGCTCAGCTAGCTTCGTACGCCTTTAGGCCTAACCTATCTGATGACAATTTGATTATTGCTTTAATCAAAAATTAACTTTAAACTATAATAAACACCAGTTAACAAAATTAATTTCTTTAATTAATTTATAAAATGTCTCTAGTATTATCATATAACAACTTAATAATTTGCTTTTTACAAAAAAAAAAAAAATATAATTTATATTTATTTATAAATAGGTAATATAATTAATTATTAAAATATAGTACAACGAAAAGTATTTACAAAAACATTATTTGTATATCGAAAAAACACTAAGACCGTTTTCTTCGATAAAGTAAGGCCCGATAATTGAACCTTGAAGAAATTGCACACCACACTGTGATGCGAAGTGGATGTAATTGCATCTGATTGAGTATCTGTGGGTTAGAATTACCCCATATTCGACAATCTTGTTTGTTAACATTGCCGTTTAAATCAAAATGTTCCTTGGCAGACATAAAAATGCAGTTAAAAACATTTTCATCCTCTGACACCATTTGAATGATCTTTTCACAAAATTCCAAGCGAATTGAGAAGTCCCCAGGGTTCAGTTTGTTTGTTAATTGAATCTTATAGGGCAATAAGTTTAAATCTTCGTGCAAAATTCTCTGCAGTGACTGTCAGCTGACACCCATTTGAGCAGATAAGGTCCTTGGGGAAACTCTAGGATTGGATTGTATGGCAGCAGCTACAGCAGCAATAGTTTGCTGCGTCCGAATTGAGGGATCTCGATGATAAGGCCTTCTTGCGATTGTGCCACGCTCGGCAAATTCTTTACGAGCCTCATTATACTCCATCTGCTAGCATGAGTGCCACCAAATATGCGTCTATATTCTCTTTGGACGGAATCAACGGACTCTAAAGCGTGAAAGCGTTGTACTATCCCAATTCTTGTTTCATTGTCCCAATTCTATTTTAGTTAAATTTAAAGATCAATCTATAAAACACTACAAAAAATGGAACATATTAGTTGCACAGAAAATAAGTTAGTACGTTTCTTTTTTTTTTTTTTGGTAGCAGCTCTCATCTAAGCCACACTGCTTTTGTTTTACTTATAGTAGTCACAATTCAAACACATACAGATATTATGTTTGTTAGTATTAGTAACAATTTAATAGCCGTTTTACTCTTAAAATATTGAACCGATCAAAATGAAATTAAATTCGGTCACTTCTGTGCAGAAGGAACTTTAAAACGATATATAAATCAGTGCAGTAGTACGGCTACTAAACGGATGTTAAAAAACGTGTTTGCCTATTAATTTTATAGATACTTCCTTTGGTGATTGAATAATTTATTTTTTGTGTTGCAAGTACAGCAAAATATCATAAATAAATCAACAAACCCGTGTTAAATTTAAATTCTTTATTCACTCGCACTCCATGTTTTAGTTTGGCTATGCGACTTTCGAAATCCCCCATTAATTTTTCATTCTATATAGTTAAATGTATACTCGTATATAAATCACTCCATCTCTTTTACTTCACGCATTATTTTTACCGCAAAGACTGAAACTCTTTTGGAATGTTTTGCTATAAAATATAAACAAAATATTTTTTATTTTGAATAAAACTAATTATTTCCTTAGGGATACGTTCATCTACCCACATTTCGCCCGAACTAGAGTGAATGTGTTCAGTGTTCAACAACAGCAACGACAACAATAACACCATTTATTTAACCCATGTGTGCGAACGAGGGAAGCACATGAACTGACTTTAGGCGAACTTAAATGTCTGCCAAACAAAGAGAGTGGGTGTAAAATTTTAGTTAATTGTAATTCCTTCTTTTTTGAGTTTTTAGCTACTTTTTTTTTTTTTTTTTTGCAACTTTCCACTTAAAGTTTATTTAACAATGTCTATGCACCTCTTTTAGAGTGTGTGTTTGCGAGTGAATATCATCTGTCTAGCTTTTCTAGTTTAACATTTGCCTTTTTTCAAGTTTATACACTTTCAGTTTTTTCTTTCTGCCGTTGTTACTTCAAACAATTTGTTAGTTTTGTAAATTTAAGGAAACACACAAAGAAAAAAAACTAACCAGAGTGCGTGCTAAAATTCCGGAAATTGCCAAGAATAAATACAAAGTAACAAAAAAAAAGAAAAAAAAAAAAAGAAATCCACATACAGTAAACATGAAAATATATGTACAACAACATAAAAAGGTTATTGCTTTGGGCAATACAACAACAAATACACACAGTCATACAAGGGTTGTCTAATATTAGAAGCTTAAATGTTTCTACGTGTTAGAAAATGTGTGAGTAGGAATGTTAGATGGAGTTTTTATTTTGGGTGAAATTGAAATTCTTATAGAAAAACATAGAAAATAAAATAAAGTAATTTTCCGTTGAAAGTTTATGAAATATAATTTTGTACATACACATGTACCTACATAACGGGTGCTGCGAATACAAATATATTTCTTTTTAAATTTAATAATTTAATTTAACAATTAACATTTAATCAATCGTGTTTCATTTCATAATTGAAAAATAAGTTGGCAGACTTTATATTGGCTAGTTCGCCTGCCCGTTCATTACCATTAAAATCTTCACACACAGGGACTTAAGCTAAAGTAATTTTAGGTGATGGGTCAACTTTGACGGCTCGTACTAGAAAGTACACTGAAAGAAAAATGCTTCGTTACGAAAAGTACTGCTTTGTCTTCTATCCTGCGTACAGCTGCTATTAATAATTCCTTTTCAATGTAAATCATTACCTTGCAGTGTCAGAGGTGTTGGACTAATTTTTGTTAGTTCCAGCTTCGAACACTGCTTGCCACATTAATTCTCTTCAACGATGTGCAACACATTGTAATCAACGAATGATAATTTACAAAGTGTATGATATTAGTATATGGAGTTCCCAAAAATCAATTACGTTGATCTTTGGTAGCCATTTGTAACGTTGTTTTGTTGTCGGCTGAGGTAGCAAAGCGACGTCCAGGGTCTACTTACGGATCCACGAACCTTAAGTAATTAACGAGACAGAATTTTCTTCTTTGAGGCTTACAATAATCCAAATTCTCTTTATTTAGTATTTACAATAATAATAACAATGATAGGTTTCGGCTCAGGATGCTTGCGGTTCGACTTTTATTTCGTCTGTCGTTCGTGCAGGTTTAATCTGTGGTGATGATTGCTCGCGGCCTTGTTGGATGTATACCTTCGTATGGGCACACCTCGGGTTCGGTAAACCAACGGTTAATAGTGAGAAGTCTTCGTAGGACGGGTCGGGTGTACGGACTGGCTTTAGGTTCGGTATAACAGTCGTACTTCGCGTACTCTGGAATCGGTTTCGGTAGGGACTCTCTCGGGCCAGGATAACAGCGGCCGCTGGTGATAATTTGCTCTTAGGGCCGGTCGTGTGTATCTCGCCACAATCTGGGTACGTGCGAAATGGAGGACAGAGATGTTGTTAAGTGAACAGTCTAGCCCGAAGGCTGCTGGGTAAACAGTCAGCCGAAGCTGCTGTGGGAACAGTCTAGCCCGAAGGCCGCTGGGTAAACAGTCAGCCGAAGCCGCTGGGTAAACAGTCAGCCGAAGCTGCTGTGGGAACAGTCTAGCCCGAAGGCCGCTGGGTACACAGTCAGCCTAAGCTGCTGTGGGAACAGTCTAGCCCGAAGGCCGCTGAGTAAACAGTTAGCCGAAGCTGCTGGGTATATATAAAAAATCAGCCGAAGCTGCTGTTGAATATTCGTGGTATAGATATCTTTCGATACCTGCACCTGGGTGATCCCCATTTGTTGTTGATGCGTTCATCCAACATACTGCCAAGAGATGACAACGTTGTCTTCTGCCTCCTGACAGTAAGCTTTCCATACTGATTTAATGTAACATTATACCATTACATGCGCCGCTCATTTTAGCCGTCAATTGCACTCAAAATTGACATTGCCCGGGGATCACCACGCGGAGGACCGCCTATTCTTAAATAGACGATAGATATATATATATATATATATATATATATATATATATATATATATATATATATATATATATATATATATATATATATATATATATGTATATATATATATATATATATATATATATATATATATATATATATATATATATATATATATATATATACATATATATATATATATATATATATATATATTATAACCATACGGATTTTTGGTTTCCTTCACAGTTTACAGAGATATGCATGAGCAATAAAACATTATATAATATCAAAAGATACTTGGTTTAGGCACACCCTATTGGTGCATTTATGTGTGTATGTATGTGAGCTGTGCCATAAAAATGGAAATAAATTCATAACCTACTGGGAATAATCAAAGCAAAATTGTTTAAAAAATCATTATATAAAAATTTTTTTTAATCGGTGCGTTCATTAAGGATACATATAGATAAGGATGTTCGATTATTCGACTTTCGAGCAATGCTTTAGAGTTATCTAGGCTTATTAAGAAAATGGGCATTCAAATCATATAGCATATCGTATACTTCGCCATATTTTCGGTCAATTTAATCGTCCAAATGTGTGTACAATCGCAAAAATTAGCGCACACAGTGTCTGTAACATATGTGAAAACACAAGTGCATGATCGTACAGTTCGTTCTGCAGAAAATACTACTGCTGTTTGCGATAGTGTGGCTAAAGAGCCGTCCACCTCAACTCATCGTTGATGATCATTATGCATAATGACTTAAATTTACACGCATACAAGGTGCAAAATTGCATTGTACTAGAACTAGGAAAATAGGCTATGAGGAAAGAGGGAGTAGTGTGTGAGAACATTTTTGACTTGAACTTTCCAACGTTATAACAGACGGGAAACACGTCTGCAAGCAACTTATTCCACAGACGAAGCGTGCTGTGTCAGTCGTGTGTTTGTGTGTTAATAAACAACACTGGGTCTTAGGAGCGTTGAAGGCGACCCTGTTTTTACGACCCCATTTAGAGATTAGTAAAAGATCACTATTCAGTGAGTCATTCATATTTTGCCTCTTGACACTGATCTCAGCTAGGCCGGGCCTATAATTGAAAGAGCACGAATGGCAAATGCTGCTGTCATCTGCGAAAGATTGGATACGGTTGGAAGCTTGATATAGAAGGGCATTGAGAAAAATGAGAAGTAGGGTAGGAGAAAGAATTATCTCAAAAACTAAAGCGTCCAAGCGTCGACAATGATCAGAATGGTGGCAAGAAATCGCAATAGTAGAAGCACACTATCACCTCAGTGGATGCGTCAATAAGCAGAATTACTGCATTTGAGCGAATAATTATTTAAAAGTGTTTGACGCCAAACTAAAGTACCCACAACGAGTGACTGTTTAGAGCGGTTTATGAGCTGGCGTCATCATTGGGCCGTATTTTTTCCAAAACGAAGGCGGTCAGGCAGTTACTGTGAATGGTGTTCGCTATCGTGAGATGTTATTGCACTTTTTATGGCCCGAATTGGAACGATATTTGGTTTCAGCAGGACGGTGCTACTTGCCGCACAGCTAACAAAACAGTGGCAGTCGCACGTTGTGGCAATGCCAATGAGCCGCCAATATCATATAATTTGACATCGTTGGACATCTGTCTTTGGGGTTATTTGAAAGAAAAGGTGTACGTCGATAAGCCAGCAAAAATTCAAGAGCTGAAGGATGAGATAATTCGGCACATTAAGGGCATAGAAGTAGAATTATGCCTCAGCGTCATCAAAAATGTTGACCATGGGATGGAGGTGCGCCGCCGAAGTCCTGGCGGCCATTTGTCTGATATTTTGTTCTATATATAATTGAACCATACCAATATTATCATAAAAAAGAAATGACAATAATTACTAAATAATTTGTGTTTTATTCAAAATCAACATCAGCCCTTAAAATTTAAACACCCTTTATATACACATGTGGGTTTTCACAGTTTTATTGGCTACAACATTGGATTTTATTTGAGAGTGCATTATTTAAGAGCGGTGAAAAAGTCCGGTCGATTGCGTTGACCAGTGATTCCCACTAGTATCCATAATATGGAACAATGAAGTTTTTAGAACATCAAAACTGAAACAAAAAAAAAAATTTACCAGGCTGTCAATCCTCGACCATCCGGCCATCTATAAGCTTCTTTAAATTACTGAATTTGTCTTTCTCATAATCATGTGATTCACATTTGTTTACGAACAGCTCAAGCACTTGCATGGCAATTATGAAACACAATTCTGATCCCATAAATTCAAACTAATTTTAAGCAGTAAAGCTCAAATTACAGAATTTATTTTAAATAATTATGCAAATCCTTAGAAGCCTGTCATGTGAACTTAAAATTTTTTGCCAAATACATAATTCATGGAAATATGAAATTTTTAAAGTTATTAAATTTTGGTAACTTCATGAAAGTCTAAAGTGATTTTTAGTCAAAGCCAATAAGAGAAAAAAAATCCGTCTACAGACTTAAAACTTTAATATTTTATGAGTTTTCTTATCTCTGAAATAACTTTCGTTTCTTTCTTTTGTATTCTTGCAGATTTAATTCGTTGCTTGGTAAAACTTCAAAAGGAAAAAAAACAAAAATGAGCCAACAGGATGACACTTGAACAGGTCCTAAATTAAAGAGAAATAAAAGGCAACCGTAAGAAAAACGGAATATATGTGCGTGCGTACGTTACCAAAAAATAAATGTAAATAAATACCAGCAAGTGCAAGACAACAAGTGCTAAAGTTTAGTAACAAAAAATAACAAATACATGGTGACAAATACATAAAACATTCGAAGAATTTTATAAGAAAAAGTAATTTAGAAAAAATAGAAACATTTAAAAATAAATGTTTTGATTCAGGACATTGCGTTGGAAGTACGTAACAGCTTTTGGTTAGAAATTTACTTAAAACACTTACCAGATGTTTTTTTAATATTTCTCATTGTGTTTATTTAAAACATAAAAAAAACGAAAGAACTTGTACCGAGAAATATTTACAAAAAAAAAAAATGTGTTTGTTAAATATTTGAGAAAGTATTTACTCATTTTTTGTTTAAAAGAACAATAAAAAGACATTCCTGTCAACTCTATTATCAAAACAGAATTCTGCTCTATCCACTGCTGGGTTTCGTTTGCATTAATCTCCATTTGTTTTTCTTTCATTTTCTTTTGACGTTGTGTTGTTCATCTTTATGCGATGCCCCCAAGGAGTCTGCAGTTAGATATAGTTTATATTTAGTTTACTTTTACATGATTTGACAACAAAAAGGACATCACATTGTCACAACAGGATAAAAAACAATTACCTCATAAAAGCAGACAAACAGAGCTAAAAAAAAAAAACAAGAAAACTAAAACTTAAGCACAAAACCAAAACACAGAGAGAATAATAGTTCCTTTCAAAAACAGACAGTTTCGAAGAGGGACTGCAACCATCATTGGTGATTTAGAGACAAGTGACTACAAAGAGTTATGAGAAGAATAGATAAGGGTGCTGGTACGACACCCTCAACCACAAGAACTTGGACAAACAATATGCTAGCACAGACCACATCTTCCAACTCAACATTAGCAACAGAAAAAGCACAACCACAGCCGCAGCAGCAGCAGCAACAGCAGCATAATAACAGTAAAACGCCAACATATCAAGAAAATTATAACAATGAAATGTCCTTGAAAGATTCCTCGAAAATGTTGCCACCAACAACAAATACAACGAATCATATTAAGCAACAGCAAATATTACAAATGTCAGACACACATCATCGCCACATAGCTAAAGGTAGGACAGAAGCCGGAGAAAATGTAGCAGCAGCAACAACAACTCATCAACAAACTAGTCGCCTTGAAGGACTTAATCAAACAAATAAATGTCCCTCAAACAGAAACACAAAAAACCCTCAACCATATAATCATCAACAGCATCTCCATCAAAACCAACAGCAACTGAAACACGTCAGTGCTGAAGTGTATAAAAGTTGTCCTGCAGCAGTAAATAGCAAAACTTCCTCAACAACAACAGTAGCAGCAGCAACAATAGCCCCAACAACAACAGCGAAACAGCCACCTTCATTTCATATAAAATCGTTAACCAGCTGTTCCTCCGCCTCTTCCACCTCATTCTTAACATCAGCCATTTGTCCTTCTGCCAAATCCTCGACAGCGGCAAAAAGCCAAGCAACAAAATATTCACTTTCATTATTAAATTTATTTTTTTACATCATGTGTGTCACATCGTTGGTCTTCTCCTTGTACTGCAATGTGCGACAAACGCACACGGAACGCACTCTGAGACATTTAAGGGAATTCGATGAACGTCTAATGGATGTGGAAATGCAATTACAAATGCAGCAACAACAACTGCAGCACATAAGTCATACACTGACGCAACAACACGAACAACTACTTCGAGCATCGAACTCTCGAAGCAATGACAATAATAACGACGACGATGATGAAACGGATGACGAAGACGACGAAATGGATACTGCTGATATGGATTATAGTGCAACGTCTCTAAATGCTGCAACTAACGGTTTGGGAAATTTGAATATTTTACAGTTAAAAGATGCCAAAGATGTTACACAAGCTGTTCGTTTATTAACGCGCCAAGTGGGTGAATTACATCGTCTAAGACGTGATGTCTCCCAGCTACAGCTGAGTCGTCGCACCCAGCATCGTCGTCAGACGGGTATGGGTGGTGGCAGTGGTTCCAGTTCACATGAACGTTTAGGCGTAGCAGGTGGTAGTGAATGCGGTTGTCAACCAGGTAAGTTTTCTTTTCGCTATAACCTTATATTGGCTTAATTTTCGCTTTCGGTATTTATGCAAATTGGTTTTAACAATAATTACCCATCTTGTGATCAGAACTTAAGAGATGTTCGACACCGTTCGTTGATTACTAACCGTTCATCAAAACAGTTGTATTTGTGAGACAACTAAATTAACAACAAAACAGGTGCCTGATAATGAGTTTAAACGCAAAATTTTATTGCCACATTTATTTTTTACAAGTTTAGAGGTTTCAGAAAGTTGTACCAAAACTCATTATTGGAAAATTTTGATTCGCCAAAAAAGAATGTTGAAGTTTTACACAATTTTCATTAAAAGGAATACAAGTTTTGCTAATTACATTGTTAAAAAAAAACTTTCGTAGATGTAACGATTATTTGCATTAATTTTACAATTTTGTCACTTTTTTTGGGCCAACGTACAGCTTCATTCGGGTTATGAATACTGTTTCATTACGAAAATGACAATTGTAGATAGAACGAAATTTGTTCGGTTGTGAAAAAAATAGTCTGTGGCGGGAATTGAACCGCCGGCCAAGCACTCTACCATATCACACATCGAGTGTATAAATAAAAAGTTTTACATTTATAATATATAATAGTATGGCCATTATTTTAAGCACATTGTTTTGTATCTGTTACGAAAGTCGTACACTAACACAATGAAATATTTTCATTATATTTACTACACTGCTTAAGAGTTTTAGCGAAATTCTTACATTTCTATGGAACAATTTTTCGTAACACGAATGAAACTATTTTCGTAATATTAATGAAGCTAAAAAAAATAAAAAAGTGGTGCCACATAAAAGTTGCATCAGATTAATGAAGCTTTCATGAGCGATATCTAACTTTGTATCGTATTAACGAAAGAATGGCAAACGATTTCATTTTCATAATAAAGTGTTTTTCTTTCATAGTATAACTAACAACATTATATGGGGAATTTCAAGTGGAGCAAATAGATATCGGTCGTCTGTGACCGCTATGTTATTCTAGTGGCATCTGTGTAGTTTATTGTTTATTATTCAGACATACCACATCTAAATTACACTACTGTATTATAAATAGTTCAACCACTTTTGAGTGAAATGTTATTTTTAACGATGAAGCGCATTTTTGAATAAAACCTTACTTGATTAAGTCAAACTGCCACACGATATTCAGCAAGTGGCCATGAAGCCACAAAAAGTTACAGTTTGGAGTTAATTTTGCAGCGGCTCACCATTGTCCCGCCTTTCTTTTAAAACGACGTTGATATCGTTAATTTTGAGATGATAATTGACTTATGTTTTTTCTTACAAATTAAACGATATAGAAATAAACGACATGCTACTGCACACAGCAGACACCATAGTCCACATTCTGTTTGAACGATTTCAGGATGTGTCTATCTTTTGCAAAGGTGAGGCTTTCCAGTTCACGCAATAGATTTTTTGTTGTGGGGTTTCCTGAAGACGAAGATCTGTGCTAGTAAGCAGCATTCGACTAGTTTTTATTATATTATTTCTAGTGACCTCAAACATTTCTACTTTCAAATATTTAAAATGCAAAAACAAATTTTTATTGTATCCATAAGTCACTGGTTTAGATCTGGTTCGAAGGACCATGCATTGTGTTAAAAAATCCCTTTTCATTGTTTTGAGAAATTATAAGGATGCGTTGAAGTATGAAAAATAACAAAGCACCCTGTTAATTGAAAAATTGTTTACTGGGAAGTTAGAGGGTTACCTACCGTTGGTGTGTTGGATTTAAGGTGCTTTATTTGTTTTTTGACTTAATGTCGCAAAGGCGTTTAGTACAAAATATGCATTGCAATTTAACATTACATTAAAATTTTACATAGCATTTAATTCCATAAATTCATATTTTACGTTAGCATAAAATGATAATGCCGCGTACAAAATAATAAATTCATTACATAGATTGTGTAAAAAATAAAAATTTATTAGATTCAATTATTAAAAAAAATTAGTTCTATAAAAAAAAATAAAATAAAATTTATTATGTGAGCCTAAACATACCTTTCAGTTGTGTTGGATCTCCGAAAACGTGGATCAGCCTCTGGAAGGTTATGCTTGCAGCCTTTCCCAGCGCTAATCATGGTTGGGTTTGAACCTAAAACCGTAGGAAGGGGAATTAGTTTCCCTTATAACTTTGGGGCATGCCAGTTTTCGGAGGCTAATAACCTCCAACATCCTAGTGTCTTGCAATATATACATACTTATAGTGTAGGGAAACAGAAGTAGCGAATAAATATGTACATCAGTAACTGAATTTACGGCCTTATCTGATGATGGACTAGTTCCACGTAGTAAATTATTCACGCTTCACCAGTGCCCCCGTGTGGCTAACTAGGCTCACACAGATATCAATTTTTGCTCCTCGATTCTTGTTGAGGAGTTCGGGCCTTCTAATCCCTCCTGTATGCGACTTCCCAGCAATCAATGGAAGACAAGGCTTATTGAGTTGGTAGGCCGAAGCCAACTAAAAGCATCAGCCCTTAAACTAACTCACCCGTCAAATATCACCACTGGTTTCTTGTAGCACAGGCACCTGTTGCAAAGGCAATAGAAACTCGGAAGGTTGTTAGTCCCCAAAAAAAGACCACACACTATACAAATATCAGGGATACTAACTCGCTCTTCTTGCGCTTGCCAGAACGTTCCAGCCAAGGTAGACATTTCACTATGATCAGCCCAGGTTGAACTGCAAACAGAACCACCCGGGGCAATGCTGATCACTGATGTTATTTTTCTTGATTTGTATAAACTTTACTGGCTAGAAAACTCAATTATTCGAAAAAATTAGATATTACGGAAAACTAGTTTGCCGAGCTTTTAAATTTACAAATTTATTCAGTCAAAAAAAAAATATATATTCTTGGCGCTATTTTAACATTCGGCAAAATACTCAATTAAAATATTGACGGATTAAAATCATTTGTATGCAAATAAAATCA
Source organism: Thecocarcelia acutangulata (assembly GCA_914767995.1). NCBI lineage: Eukaryota > Metazoa > Arthropoda > Insecta > Diptera > Tachinidae > Thecocarcelia > Thecocarcelia acutangulata. Next base: position 143,047,406 of record OU612094.1, on the reverse strand, counting down.
TATAAAAAATTTTTTTAAACTTACACACTATTGCAGAGCACCACAAAAATCGTTCAATTTAAAAGTATAAACGCTTTGTGGAAGAAGACTTTACAGGAGCCAAAATATAATAAATAAGTTGGAAAAAAAGCAAAACAAATAAGAATTTAACCAACAAATGATGATACTTAAACATGAAAACAAAACTCAGTAGTGGTAAAGTAAACAGTTTGGTAGCTTTTACATTTTATTACATACGTACACATATATATATATATACATACATACACCAATACATATAAACTTCTTATAAGAGAATTTTAAATCAATAGCGAACACAGCTGTTCTAAGTAATATTTTATCCATTCTACATACAAGTGAAAGGATGAACATACGCGCTCTTAAATGTATGTGTGCACGCAACGCAAATGTCCTTTCACTGCCAACACATTGAAACTGACTCATACTGAGTCATAATCATTTAAGTGGCAGGGCTGCCTGCCAGCAAAGAAATCTTGTTATATGGAGTATAAAGTATCTGTTTAATGCCCAAACTTTTATTTATGTATTATATACATACAAATCTTTGGTAGCAAGTCTTTCATTTATTCATTCATTTACGTAATTCGCTTAGATTATATGATACTACATTTATACTTCTTCCTTGTTTTTTTTTTTTTTTTTTTTTTTGTTGTTTGCAGTTTTCGCATTTCATAAATACTTTTTTCAAGTATGCTTCACTACTGTTGTTCCTTCGCCTGTTATTTTCAATTCATTATGTTTGTGTTCATGTCGTTAATTGTTGGCAAATGTCAACACCATTTGCCTGCCTGTCTCACCCCTCCCACCAATCTACCCCATCCCACGCCTCCACACCACAGAGCATTCAGCGTGAAAAGTGGCAAAAACAACAAAATTTGTGTGTTAATATTCTAAATGCTGGAAAAAAGGAAAGTTTCTGCATTTGGTGTAAATGTGAACGAACATGTTAAGTATTGTTATTATTACTTCTTTAAAAAGAAAAACAAAACAACAAGAACAATTTATGCGTATTTTACACGCAACATGTTGCCAACAAATAACATTTTATGGAAGAAGGATGGCCAAGCCAAATGTGTTGGGTCCAGAAATTATCTTATCATCTGTTTTATGATATCGAACGCTAATGTGAGCATTTACAAGCGAGGTCAGATATGTAGTTTTCATTCAGACAATATTCGGTTCATTAACCATATTGTTCTGCTGTGCATATGCACAAAATTTTGTTTCTTCCGTGGGGTACAGAAGGATATGGGTGCTTTATTTGTTGTAGCAATTAAAACACAAAATTTTGTTTCTTCCGTGGGGTACAGAAGGATATGGGTGCCTTATTTGTTGTAGCAATTAAAACTCTAGAAAGTTTCAGCATGAATAAGGTTATGTTGGAATATCGGAAAACCCTCAAGCCAAGGGTTAATTGGCAGAACAGGTATACGCACGCCCCTCAAGGTGATTCTGCTTTGCAGTCTATCCTTGATCTAATCGTGAGGAGCCTGCATCATAGCTGGATGTTTAGATCAACAGTCGTAGAAAAGGGTAAAGTATTCGCTGGTAATTTGGAGCATGGCCGATTTTCGGGATATTAATTTTAGTCCCCGAGGTGCTATTTTCTTGCAACAACTGCCTGTAGTGTAAGAAACCGGAAGTAGTGGAAAAGAATTGCATCACCACCTGCCTTTACGGCCTTATCTGATGAAGGACCAATTTCAGGGAGTGAATTATTCACGATGTACCAGCGCCCCCATGTGGCTTTCCAGGCTTACATAGGTAGCAATTTTTGTCATTTTTGGGTAGTGTTTTGTCTCTCATCATATGCATACGTCTTTTGTTACTGCTGTCCGTATTTTCTATAAGTGGATGTTCATTAATTAAATTCGTATAAAACCAAATTGCAACGGAATATGTAAGAAGATGTGTACACGTGTTTCTTTTTTTTTTTTTTTTTTGTCTTTTTTCACCGTTGTCCGTGTTTTCTTCATATGTTTATTATTAATTTCTTTTCAATGCATTTCTTTACCTTGTAGTTAGAAAGGTGTTGGACTAAATTTCGTTAATCTGAGCAGTGTCGAAGGTATATACACTGGGCACTAATCAGTTTTAACTAATTTCATTCCAACATTTTATATGCTGCTATATTGGTTGTTTTAGTTTTTCGTGTTGATATTGTTTAAGTTAAATCTCCACGACCTCTACTCCTTCTTTCCTCCTCATCATAACCTATTTTCGTAGTTCCAGTACAATGTGCTGCATATGTAAGGGCCATCCCCTGAGTACTGGTCTCAGATAAAAAAAAAATATGATTGTAAACACATGAGCAACTTCTTGTTGATGAGTTCGGGTCGTCTATACCCCCTTCTGGATGAATTTTCCCGGTAATGAATGGAAGACAAGGCTTCATGAGTTGGTAGGCCGAAGCCCACTAGGAGCATCAGCCCTTAAACCAACTCGCCCGTCAACCATCACCACCGGTTCCTTACAATACGGGTATCTGTTTTGTAAAGGCAATAGACCCTCGGGAGGACGTTAGTCCCCAAAAAAAGCCACACACCAAAAAAATATCAGGGATACTACCCCCCTCCCCCCCCCCTCCACCCTTCCAACATTTTAGGTATCAACAACAGCCATTAACGTTTCAGCCTCTACCATGATTAGCTCCCGTTGAACTGCAATTTAAACCCGTGGTAAGGGTTTCGGAAGGCAGCACAACATAAGTCATGCAGCTTCCTAGGGTTTTATTTGCTACAACAAACCCTTCCTTTCCTTACCCAAAAAAAAAACAGAATGCCCTGGTTAGGAATACGCGAAGGCGTTCCCCGGGGGGAGGAAGCGTATGTCGCCTAAGCACCTCCTTTTTCGTACTCTTAGGGAGAGAATCCATCCCGGAACTGCCTGTGTATTACTTCAACGTAGGCACTTAGAGTGCTGTGGCACTCTACGTGCCTACCATTATGGACGGTAAGTCTCCAAGCATTTAAACAGACCATCATGCACCAGTGCAGGCATGGAGATCGGAGCGGGTGGCCACGAAACTGGAAATCGTCCTTTAAGGATTTAGTGACATAGCGTTCTTTAGTGCAGCACTGTCACAATAACGCTTCTGCGACCGAAGCTAAACGTTAAGTTTGTTATCATTTTAATATTCGCGATAGCAATAATTCTCCAACGATTCAAACCATTAAGCATGGAATCCAGAAGTTCGAGATGACTGGATTAACATTAACAAACCAACGACCCGAGCGCCCTAACACATCAAAGGAACCGTAAAACGTAGAGCGTGTACGAGCATATGTTGGACAACAAGCCAATATCTACTTGTAAGCTGTCTGCGGTTCTGTCTAAATCATCAGTCATTCGCGTTTTACAATATGATGCAGCAATATTATTCATTAACTGAACAACCCCGATTTTTCCCCAATGAGCTTTTTCATTTGAGGATATCTAAAAAGCAAAATTGTCAGTAATAACCCGACGGCCATTGCTGAACAAAAGGATATATGCGAGAAAATGCAACACATTTCAACCGATACTTGAAAAGGGGTCATTTAAAATTTCCGGCCTAGGTTGCATCAGTACCAGAGTGAACAACTATCACATTTTAATGATGTAATTTTCCAAAAATAAAACCGTATTTTATTTACTTTTGTAATAAATAAACAGTTTTTTTAAACATGTGGCTATTAGTGTTTTATTGAGCATTTCGAATGTTAAGAAAATCTGTATTTATGTATGTCTGCATCCAAACCCATTTATATTTTAACTCATAAGTTGAGCTCAGTCTAAATCACGTTAATCGCAGAATTTTTTCGCTGTATTTTGTTACTGCGTTCCATTTGGTTTCGCAATGGTATCTACCATGTTCGCTACAGTCTCTCGCTCAAGCTCCTGTCGATCCCCATCCCAGCGGGAGCACTCAAAGAAGGTATGATCAGCATCATCTATCATCAGGAATTCGAGAAAATATCCGTGACCGGATTATGTTCGGGTGAGATGAAAAATCGCCCTTCCCCATCTGAAATGAATAAGCCTTGCCATCCATCCTCTCTTGTATCAGTATTCCATATTTCCTGCTACATTTTTAGAGTCTCACGCCTACGGATAAAAACTTTCTTTCCCACGTAATCACTCCGATTCAACTGTCTCAACATCTCTTTATTCTCTCTAATATACGCAAATCATACCTGCAATGGCCAATGCTGACGTTACTCGCAATGCAGCTGTCCTCTTCGAGCCACCAAATTCTCGAAGCCTAAGCTTTTGGTTGACAGATGGCGGGTACCTGTCATTGCTAACTGCTCAATCTGCTACCTGCTATTGCAGTTAGTATGGTACAGTTTGGATTCCACAATATTTTCAGATACAAAAACAAAAGAATTTTAAATAAATTATATTTTTGCAGCTTAAAGTCTTGATTTTTTTTATAAAAATTTGCAAAGTATAGGATGCACAGCATGGGCGGTGTGACAGAGACCATATGGCCAAGATGGTATTAAAAGTACGTTTGAAGCGTCACTGTGACTAACTATAACGACCTATGCCTTTACATAGCAAGTTACCGCGTGGTTAACAACGAAATATCTCTCAAAAACTGTAATCCAATACAGTTAGTTGAGGCAAATCGTTAACCAGCGCAAGTGAGACCCAAAACTCTCGAAGACCAAATAACAAAACCAACAAGTCTGAACGCACTTAAGAAATAAGTGCGTTCTTCAGCCCAGAGATACTTTACGACTGGTTTTTTTTTTTAATATTTTGCTGAGGATGATAACAAACTGTTATCGTTACTTTTTATGAAAAACATAAATGATCTTAAGCTGCAAAAATATAAATTATTTAATATATAAGAAGATCGAAGAATATAAGGATAAGAAACAAAAGAATTTTTAATATTTGGAAAACTAAAGTTTGTCGCCTTTTTTTTTTTTACTTAAATTTTTAGACATTTGAGTTGTTGTTGCGAACTATTTTGCTCAATAATGGATTTTAAATATCAACAATTTCGTACTTATTGTTTAAGAACTTAATTTTTGTATGGAATATTGAACTCAATGAAGATATTTGTTGAGGTAATTTCTATAAAGGTGCATATTCAACATTTAGAAACCGATTTTAACTCTGAATCTTTTTGTTTGCAAAGACTACATAGTTATACAAAAGCATCGCATATGTTAACGTTCATCTTCACGGGATATGCCTTTTATCATTTTTAAAGTGATAAATTTAATTTTTTAATTTCTGCATGTTTTTTTTCTGTTTTGTTTCGTCGTTAGAAGTAAACAAAAAGTAATAAGTGACATTATTAGTTGAAGAAGTGCCGCTGAGTAATTGTAATTTGTGATCTGACAACAGGGCACCCTTCCCCAACAAGCAAGCAATAAAATTTTACACATTAGATCATAAATTTTCTCCAACTCAGTAATAGTGGTAGTAAATACGAAAGCAGGAAAATTGTTGAAAGTTCCAATCTGAAAAGTAAACAAAGTTTTGTGGTTCCGGCATAACAACAACAATAAGTTATATTCTATAAATTTCTAAAACAAATTCATAAAAGTGTATTTAAGAAGTCTTATTACTTAAACCAACATTATCAAATACTTTTGGGGGAAAAATTCTTTATCTAAGAAGTAGCAAAACATACAAGCATATTTTTGGTTCTTTGAAATGGGTCAAACTCATTTACTCAGTGGCCATTTTTATTATTTTCCTGCTAGAGTTTCTTGTTTCATTTTGAGCGCATTACTTGAAATCTGCAGCATTTTCACAATTAATTAAATCTTTTAGTAGCCATAAATTATTTCTCACCACACCCTCTTTTATTGGTTTTGTATTAAATGCATAAACATGTATTGTTGCTGTGTCGCTTCCGATTGACTCAGAAGTGGATGACTTTTATGGAGGTCAGCCATATTACCCTTAAAATAATTAGTTTAAGTTAAAGTTTAACCTAAATGTGGGATTCTTTTTATATTTTTATTTGGTTTAATTGTAACCAAAAATTGTCACAAGGGACCGTTCACAGACACTTGTCGTGCGGCAATTTACCACTAGAAATGAGACGTATTAAGTACTTTAATATTTTTAATACATTTGCTTACTTGTATACATGAGATATATAAATTTCTTTAGGTAAGTGGAATTTATTTTGCACAAAAATAGTACAGTGTGTCGGACGGGAAGGTATACTACTTTGTTTTTTAATAACATTTGAATAAATGAAAGAGAATAGATCTTATATTCATAAGTACTTTACTTAATGTACGGAATACAATATTAGATAAATATTCGCCTTTGTTAGCCTCGCAAAGGCGAGCCCTTTTGAGCACATTTTTCATTACATTCTCATATATTTCACGCCGTATTTCATTAATTTCATTTCGAATATTTTGTTTGAGTTGCTAAAGCGCGTTACTGGTTTGCTTGCATTAACCTTGCTTTTCAGATATTCCCAGAAAAAGAAGTCCAGAGCAGTCAAATCAAGCAACCGTGGAGGCCAATCAACATCAAAATTTTTTTAAATAACTTGTTGTGGAACGAGTTCTAGCAATAATTTTATTGTAATCCTGTCTATATGTGATGTGACACCGTCTTCTTGATACCACATGTTAATCAAGCCCAAAGCATGCTGTTGTGGCGTTAAAAGTTTTTTAATCATAGCACGATATCGCTCCCCATTCACAGTTACCGTTAAGCCGTTTTCATATTCAAATAAGTAAGGTTCCTCCTGACTAGACAGGTGACTGATGAACAATTTGACGGTTTTCAATTATCCAGAACTGACTAGTCTGTTTATTTATATATCCATTCAAATGCAAATGTGCCTCGTGTCATTCATTACGGGGTTTTCATTAAAATCAAGGTTGTCACGGTCAAGTTATAAGATCCTATTGGCATATATACGGCAGCGTTAATGATCTTGTGAAAGAAGCTTATGTGTCAACTGAATCTTAAATGGAGACAACTGCAAATCCTTGTGCAAACTTGTAACCAAAATTGTCCAATTGAAGACCAAGCTCCTGAGCACGGCATCGAATTGAGGTTCTTGAGCAGCAGTAATGTTTTCAGCCGATCGTGCAGTACGTTTTGGTCCGTGCTTGGGCCTTTTACCTACAGAATCTCTTTCTTCGAAATCATTTACTACACGATAAATAGTGCCATGTTTATTGCCATGTTGTTTCTCCCAAAAAGTGTTCATCATTACAGTAATCGATGATTGATTTTGATCAAATGTTTTAACGATTAAAACCCGTTGGTTTATCGAATATTTTTCCATAATTAAATTGCCACGTGTCTACATCACGTCTGCCAAAAAGGAACTGTTAAGACTAATGTTTACATAAATGGTGGCTAAACAAAGTAGTACACCTTCCCAGCGGACACCCGTTACAAAGATGTTTTGAACAGTTTGCAAACTCCCTTTCGTTCCTTGAGCATAGCCAATGAATATCAATATATGAAAGTTATTCGAATATTAAATATTCTATTACAATAAAGTTGTATTGTATTGTATTTGTAACTATACAGATGCAAATAAATTTGCAAAGTAAGGGATGCGCACCATTGGCGGAATAACTTAGACCTTATGCCCACGATGGTATTACAATATTTTTTTTTTTTTTTGCGGCGCTGTAACTAACTGTATCGACTTCGCATAGGAAGTTGCCGCGTGGTTAACAACGAAAGACTTCACAAAAACTGTAAATTAATGCAGTTAGTTGAGGCAGACAAATCTCTCGAATGTCAAACAACAACGACAAGCCTGATCGCACTTAAGAAATAATTACGATGACGCGAGAGCTGCTTTACGACTGTACAATAAAGTTATTTTATACTTTGTTATGGTTGTATAATGATAATATTGTTATTATTATTTATGACACGAGTAGAGTCAGTTACAATAATAATATGGTTGGGTATAACAATAACGTAACTTATTTTAATTAATACAATAGGAGTTCATCGCTCTTGAATCTGTATCATAATAAACCCTGTTCAACAATTATAATGCAACTTTTAAACCCGCTCTTTTATTGAAAATCAGAGACAATAGTGCGATGTTTGATTCGCATTTAATGAACAAAATAAAATTGAAAAAAAAAGTTTTAGAGTAACGATTAAAGTTAAATTTTTTTACAGTAACGAAGAAAATTCTTCTAGTACAAAAATTATAACGCCTGCCAGTTGTACAAATTTTGAAGAATAAAAAATTTCAGAAAACATAGTTCCTTTTGCTGCATAAAGTTTTTCAAACCTTTTATCTATACTCATAACGCCACTCGCAAAAAATTGTATCTTTGAGTTCGATTAGAGACTCAAATTGTTTATTATTAACACGCTTATATTAGCTCCACTTGTATATTTGTTTGCATGCTTGCAACTCGCGAAACCCATGCCGTATGAATGAATATTGCATATGTAAGTAAATATATAAAATTGTATATACAGTGTTGATGTTGCCGTATTGCTTTCCGCGAAGTGGAGAGATATTGGCGATTCTCTATTTTAGGAATTGCCATAAAACCCGGCACCACCTCGCTAACCGGTTCGGAACAATGTTTTCATATTTGGTGTGCGTTCTAGGCGTGGATCGTGTAGTTAAGCTATTAATGGTCATTCGCTTTAGTACGAAGCTGTTGTTTTGCTTCCGAGAAAGTAAGGGAATTTTGGGCATTCCAGAAGTCGATTTTGGGAATTCGCAAAAACACTCGTGAGACGTTGTCTAGCCGGTTTGGAACCGGTTTCTTATATTCGGTGCACGTTTGTACCGTGGAACGTGTGTATGAACTATTAACGGCCATTATGGACCCGGTTTTACGGATAATTATCCGGTTTTTTGTCGGTAACACCTCTTTATAAGCGTCATTAAATGTAAAGCACAAGTTGATACAACTGTGACTAAAAACTTATTAATTGAAAAAATCTAATTTATATTTGCAGCAAAAAATAGAATTATAAGATGATAGAAGTCTTTCAATAAATATAGTTTTAAAAAACTAAAAAGGAAAAAATATGTATGGTTTAAAAAACTGAAAAACATGCTTTGATATGCAAACACAACTCTAGGAAGCCGTATGACTTATGGTGGACTACCAAGGGTTAAAATTGGCAGAACGGGGATTAGAAAAGCGCACGGGAGATTCTGTATTGCAGATCTCTCGGTGCTGATCATGGTTGAGGTGCCCACCTTGGCTGAAACATTCTGGTTGTGGTTGAATCTAAAATCCCAATTTTAGTTTCCCTGATAACCATGATGTATGCCGGATTTCGGGGTGCTAACAACCCTCGGAGGTGCTGCCGTTTTGCAACAGATACCTGAAATCATAGGAGGGAGAATTAGTTTCCCTGATAACTTTGGTGCATGCTGGCTTTCGGGGGGCTAACAACCCCCTGAGGTCCTGTTGTCTTGTAACAGATACTGTAAGGAACTATTAAGGAACTTCATTGAGTTTCTGCCTACCAACTCATTGAGTCTTGTTCTATTGACTGTTGGGAAATTGCCTACAGGAGGGCTTAGAAGGCCCGCACTTTTAAGCCAGGGGTTCGTCTATAGGGTTACAAACTTATAGCGAAAAATTGCGACCTGTGTGAGCCTAGCAAGCCACAATGAGGCGCTGATGAACCGTGCAAAGCTCACCACTATCATCAGATTAGACCGTAAAGGCAGGTGCTGTTGTAAATTGATTTCACAGCTGCATGAATCATTTTTGTTAGACAACAAGCAAACGCTAATATCATTACAAAAAAATCGTTTATTACTGAAAATTTAAGAAGCAGACCATTATTAGTTTTATTAGTAAGATAATTTGGTTAATACTGCTTGCTAGATATATTGTTTAAATAAACGTAAAATGCCATCTGTAAACCCTTCCTTAAATAATTATGTACGTATGGCTTTTTTCGTTCCATCGCGTCCTCTACTTCTGATGCCGAAAGCAATAAAACATTTTCAAAATTATTTTGCAAACCAAAACAACCATAGTTTTTATCATGTTTCACCAATATAAATTATTTGCCAAAAACGAAAAAAAACTAAATAAAACTTTTGACAAAATTTTAGTATTGTTGAAGGTTGGTTACTGTGTATGAATAGATCCAGAGCAGTGTCAAAAATGTGTGCCTGCATACGTTGCACTCGTTTAATAAATTTATGTTTTTCCTAAGAGACCAAAATAACGTGGAGAACAACACCAAGTAGAGTGGTAGCAACAGCAGAGGTGACAAGCCGCAGTGGTGTGTTGCCCCAAAACGCAAATAATAAAACTAAAACTGGCAAGAGTGGCAGATAAACGTGCTGGCATCTGTAGTTTACAGAAATATTTTATTTATGGAATAGTAGCCAAACCAACAAACAACCGAACGAACAACATGAAATCAGACCAGAAAACAAACAGACAAATGAAATCACACCAACCAATAATGGCTTAAATGCAATTCTCTAAATAGTGGATTGTTATAGACAACGGAAGTTTTCTTTCTATGTGTCCTGTCAAAAAGGTGGTTCTGTAATGAAAAATAAGTATGTTGCATTCATTTTGTTTAGTTGCAAGGCAAACTATAAGGGGAACTAATAAATGATATTTTTCAACACTTAAAATAAAACAAAATCAAAACTATTTAGTGGATTGTCGAAACTAAATAAACAAATATGCTGAAGGTTTAATCCACTTAAATTTTTTTCACATATATCATTTTTTTATGACAGTAGTCGCTTATCAGGTATTCATGGTGTATTGAGATGAATCAAGTTTTCCTCTATCTCTTTATAATAAAAATCGGGTATTTTCTGCAAATCACTTTTAATGAAAGTGATATCGCTTTTTATTGCAACAGAGGCATATCTCAAAAAATTAGCTTTTCGGGTTAACAATGGAGAATTGTTAACAGTACTACCTTTTATATTGTGCCAAAAGTTTATTCAAATTACTTTTGAACTGTTTGTTTTAAGAGATATTTTCTAAAAAAAAAGAATTGTAAGGAAACTAAAAATTTGAGATATGTTTTTCTCAAAACAAGGTTTTTTTAGTTATGACTATGTTACAATAAAGGAGCGGTATGAAATCATACGAAAAGTGTTCTACATGCAAAACTTTTTGGGTTTTTGTGATTTGGAGCCAATGTGCTCAGGAGCTGCCAATATTACGCTCATGGAAAAGTAAAAATACTTCGAAGAACAGAAATTATTTAACATACAAGTGATTTAAAATGTTGTATTTCAAACACACATTAAATTCTGTATAGAAATGTCATTACAAGGGTCTTGCTGGTATACTTTACTGCTTAGAACGTCTAGTGGCTGTGACGAGTCAGTCAAAAGTAAACTCAGATAAAACATCTACACTTTTACGCATTAAAAGACTTGGAATTTTATTAGGTCATTTTTATATTCTAATGAAATAAATTAGTGAATTTAAATTATCTATAACAAGCTATAAAATGTGATACACACTGACAAATTCATAGCTTACAATATTAACTTCTGTGTTGTCATATTACACAAATGTGTAACTGATTTGCTTCAAAACTTGTCTTGACGTCTAAGTCTGATGGTGGACCAATTACACGAGTCAAACAAGTTCACGGTTCATCAGCACTGCAATGTGACTTTCAAGGCCCACACAGTTAGCAACTTTTTGACATAAGTTTTAAAGGGAAAAAGTAAATGCCATTTTATGCCATATTACAAATTAGTGTTAGTGGAACAAGCCTTTCGCTACAAACAATTATATATTGGCAAATGAAACCAAGAATATATTATCTCTACTATAAAGGGTGTCTCTTGTTCTATAAACGGTGTCCCAGAACTCAATGTGAAGCCGAATATAATTATCCGTATAACGCGTACCAATTTTTTTTCAGAATTACCAAAATCGGCGTCAGAAATCGCCACAATCCCCCACCTCCCCGGACACAATATGGCTACTTCAATTTTCGCACTAAGCTGAATTACCGTTAATAGCTCCTTCCTTCCCTTCACGGCCAAAACTCGCACCGAATATGAAAAACCAGTTCCGATTTGGTTGGTAAAGCGGTTCCAAGTTTTTTGAGAATTCCCAAAGTTAACTTCAGTAAACGTCAAAATCTCTTCACTTCCTCAGAAGCAATACGGCAACTTCAGTTTTCGCACTAAAGGGAAAGGCCGTTTAGAGTTCAGATGCATGCTCCATGGCAAAAAAAGCGCAACGAATATGAAATACCGGTGACTGAAGTGGTTCCGAATTTTCGCACGAAAGCAGTACTGTATATGAGTCATTCTACGTTAAGAGGTTATCTGATGTTAGCAATGGCGTTGTGGTAAACATATTTAAAATAATAACTTTTTTCAATATAATCGTATTTAAACAAGTAGTTTGAATGCATTTTTAATAACGGTCAGTCAAGTAATCTACTTTTGCCAGTATTCTAAGTGACCATGGGAGATACTATACACAGAGTATATACATGAAGGCCGTTTTTTATAACTCGTGAGTGTTAGAACGACGAAAGGAAGAGCTGGACTACCTTTTATACATACACTATTGAAACGTTACATACATTTTTGAAACGGTAAAACACTTATTACGTATATAGTGGATACGTGTTGCTTTAATATATACGTGAAATAATAGGAAATAACTAAAATATCACTTCCTTATCTACCCTGGACGCAAAATCTCTAGCATGTCTTCTGATGAAGCAGGGGTAATACGGGAGGGAAGGTATTTTCATTAAAAACTTATTATTGTAACGAAAACAAAATACTAACACAGTAAATTATACTGAAAATATAATAAATACATATTAAAAACAAAATTATACCACAAATAACGAGCGAATAAAACTCGGAGATAGATCAATCATTGCTATTTAAGTTTGCAGCGTCAACGCAATTAAGCGGCATTTTTAGACGGTCGAAAAATGTGCAGGGTAGGAGACTTAAAATGCGAGGGACAACAACTGTGTACAGTTTTTAATTATAATATAAAAGTAATTTGAAAATGTATTTAAACGACTAGCATTGTTATTTATACTCCTTTATGTAATTAATAACAATTAAATGTTTATTGAACTAGTAATATGTTAAATTTCAAAAATTTTGCTATAGAATAGGCCAGGGTTCCAGGAATCGTGAAGTTGTGACCAGGTATGGCAATTTATTGTTAAAAAAGTATACTTCATTTATTGTTAGACACATGTGATATTTCCACAAATTTTCAAATATATATGAATTTTTAATTTAGCCGTCGATAGTACTACATATGTAATAACCACACATAAGATATGGGGTTCCAATGTTGAGCCATGAGCAAGTGATACAAATAGTGACGTCATGCAATGAGACGGAGATGCGGCGCTTAAACGTGTGCGAATGAAACAGAACAGTCGCCATGACAAGCAAATGACTACGCTACCAGTCTGCCACCAGTTAGTACGTTTCTCTCATTTGTCTACCGAGACAACCTGTATATGTGAGAACTATGAAGATCTTGAGGTTTTCTTTGATTCCAAACTTTTTTTTTTATCAGCGCAGTAACATGTGTACAAATAACTTACCTCTAGGGCTTCTTTTTGGAAGTCTTTTTGGTCTGGAGAATAAACAGCTACTGTAGCCATTAAGCATTTCTTTACATCTGCAGTCACCTTAGTGAAGTTAGTAGCAAATAAAACTATACGAGGTCTGATAAAAAAATAAGCGTTATTTTCAATCTGTTTCAAAAAGAATTCATTTATGGATCAATAACTATCAAGTACGATTCAAAAGTAATCCCCCTCAAATATAATACACTTCTGCCAACGTTTTTTCCAATCATCAAACACTTCTGAAACGCGCTTTTTAGTATCCCCAATATCTCCTGTTTTGATTTTTCTTTTATCTCCACGATCGCAGCAAAAGGCTTTCCTTGCATCGGTGTCTTTAGTTTAGGGAAGAAGAAAAAGTTAGCGGCGGCCACGTCCGGTGAATACGCTATTGTGTTATCATGATGCAAATTCCATGATTGTTTTTTCCACAATTCTGTGCCTTTCTGACGAGTTCCTCAGCGCAAACAGCGCATAACTTCAAGGTAGTATTCCTTATAGACCGTACAACCTTCTAGCAAGAATTCATGATGCACCACGCCATTGCAGTCGAAGAACAGTGAGCAAAACCTTCACATTTTACCGAATTTGACGTGCTTTTTTCTGTCTTGGCTCTTCTGAACGCTTCCATTGGGATGATTGGGCTTTGGTTTCAATTTCATAGCCATACACCCATGATTCGTCACCAGTTATGACCTTTTTAAAAAAATCTGGAACGTCGTTGACGTTGGTTTTGCTCAAAATTTAGCAGTTTTGGAAAAATCTTCGCTGCCACACGTTTCGTGCCTAAAACATTCGTAAAAGTTACTTGGCGTAAGCCGAACGATATGTCCACATCATCAGCAACCTCTCTGATAGTGATGCGACGCTTATCCTCACTGCTTCAATATTTTCATCGGTGGTTGACGTGCTCGGGCAACCAGGACAGGCATCGTCATTGACAGCATCTCGGCCTTTCTTAAACCGGTTATACCACAATTGAACTTGTGTTCTGCTCATAGTAGACCAGCCACAGTCAACATTTCAAAAGTCCTTGCGCATTTAATTTTATTTTTTACACAAAACTTGAAAAATCGAAGAGTACACCAAAACACGACAAACCTTTTTACTTGTCAAAAACAAACTGACAATCCAAAATGGCTGATCTTGCCAACATATGTATTAGATTTGTGTACCAATATAACAGAAAAAATTTTGAAAATTGTACACACGTAACTCACGAAATTTGAAAATAACGGTTATATTTTGTACAGAGCTCGTACTGCTCGATCATGTGACATCATTTATAACAATAAAGAGATCGGCGATCGAAAAATAGTTGCTTTCTTCTGTTTTACGCGATGTCTCGCTCCCTCACATAAAATCTTATTTTTATTATGCCGCCCACTGGGTTCAATCTTTTACTTATATTCAAGCATTAATATTCTCCCAATATGCCCCTCTTAAGCAAGAAATCTGAAGTCGTCTGCATAAGTCTATTTAACACTTTATCAGATTTATTACGATTTAAAAAAAAAAATTTTTTTTGTGCTAAATTTGTTTGTATAAAATTTGTTGAATATTTCAAAACAAAAATAAGTTTTTCTATAATTAAATCACCAGCTGTAATTAAGTTGGTTTGTTTTCCCCTTCTGAATCGGATATTGGCTTTTATTTTTGCGGCCACGGATAATATATAATTATATATGGCATATTTACTCGATTGCTAGAATTCTTTAAATTTGTTTAAGTTTTGTTTTTCTTAATCATTTAATTGTCTGTATAAAAATGCACAAACAAACAATTAAAAATGCCATTTAAGTATCAGCATGCAACTTCTGCTACAAGTAAGTTGTTGTCGTCTGCATTATTTTTATTTTTTGTTAAAAAAAAGAAGAAAAATCGAAAATATGTGACACTAAGAATGTTGCACTCCCCGCTTAATGTCTTAAACAGAAAATTTTTCGGTTTCAACATTGAAGACAATTGTATCCCAATAAGAAGTCAGATCGCTAGACAAACAGTCACTCATTTTCATTCCCAGAATTTCAAAAATCCTCAACCAAAAATCACTGCAGTGCAATGTCGTTTAAGCAACTATAAATAAAATTCGGCGTACTGCAAACACACGCTGTCTGCCGTATGCATGCATTGCATACGAGTATGCATATGCAGTTGCTGTTGCTGTTATTTATTATTTTTACCACCAATCACAATTTTTTGTCTTTTTTTCGGTTTCTCTTGAACAAAAAAAAAAAGTAAAAAACAGAGATAAAAAAAATTTGTCATCGACAAAGTAGTGGGATCTTAAGGGGGATCAAAGCAGCGCTGCTGGGTGAGATGCCAGATTAAGGTAAAACGTGTAAATTTTGTGGTGGGTCGGACGGTCAGTTGTGCTGATATTTATTTTATTAAAAGTTGTTAAAGGCTGAAATATTGCGGGTTGGTCATGTACAAATTGAATTATGTTCTTTTCATTTTGGCAACAAAACGAGCAGGTCAAATATGGAAAGCAGTTTAAAGTAGAATAAATAAATCGTCTTCGCTTATTTCTTTATGAGTGTAGGAAAATAATTTTATATGAAGGGAAATATTTTAAGTTTTTATTTGTGTATCTCAAAGCTAAAGCAGAAAACAAATGAATAAATGTTCTTGCATTATCTTGTTGCCATAAATTTTGTAATTTCTTTTGAAATAAATATGAATTACAAAGGTGATACAGTAGGCGCTTGTAAATAAGAGCCACTTTGCATCGGAAGAAATTATATTTTTCAAAGATTTCTTTTAGCAAAATCAACATCAAAGTACATTCTAGAGAAAAAAATCACAACAAATACTTCTGCATGTAACCGGGTAATTCATCATGAGGTTTGATTTCCAATAAGCTATTTTGCCATAAAGGTGATACAGTAGGCGCTCATAAATAAGAACCACTTTGTATCTGATGAGATGGCTTTAGCTCAAAAGTAATTCTAATTTCTAAAGGTTTCTTTTAACAAAATCAACATCAAAGTACATCCTAGAACAAAAAAAAATATAATAAATAAACAATTCACAAAAAATATTTCTGCATATAACCGAGTAATTCATCATGAGGTTTGATTTCCAATAGGCAGATTACGCATGACTTTTATCAAACTGCTTTGTCAGTACTGTTAAGTATTGTTTGGTAAGCCATTACGGCAAGATTCACAACACAATAGTATTTCTAAATTGTTCAGCTGAAGAACAAACAAACTATAGCATTCTGTGAGAAATGTATTCCTTGCCGTTTTGTTCAGAGATTAAGCATATTTCTAGCTCAATTAAGTTAATGAAGAAAATTGCCGTCTTTGAACCGATAAGTAACCCGACTAGTAGCAAAAGCTACCAGTATATCAATTAAAAACAAGGGTATGGTGGTTCTTATTGTCCTAAAAATGGGGCAAATCAGAACGCTATCGCTAATGGTAACCGTTATCGCACCACGTTAACCTACTATGTATTTCCTGAAATTCAAGATGGCTCTACAATGCGTGAAACAATGGACTTGTTGAGAATTTATTTTGGTGAGCACTTAATGTCACAACATCAAATAGTACAAATATTGAGCAAATTTTATTAAAATTACTGACCGGATTTAATAGCAATGCAATTCATTCACTTGAATTGTCGTACCTAAAAGTGTGCCAGCGTAACAGCAATAACTTGCAATGTCTATCACTAATACTAATATTAAGGGCCCGTTTCTCTATCTCGAACGTTAACGTTAACATGCTCTATTAATGTTAAAAAGAAATATTTTTGTCGAACTTGTTAGCTTCGAAGTAGCAAATCGGGAGATAGGATAAAGGATGAGGCAATATTTTGGCGAAGGAAATCCAGATAATGGATCAAAAATCAGTTGTTTGTCAGCCAACACTCATGCAGACATTAGCGTTCGAAACAGTTAGTCCCAATTTTCTTCAAACTTTAGTTGCGAAAGTCTTGAGTTTGTAGACAAATAAGTGAGGTAAGAGTGAGGAGTGTAAAAATGAGTACATACTTGTTTGTACTCGAAAAGTCATTTGGTGCTATCATTCGTTATGTCAGAAATTTGACATATTGATTTTTTGTCCGCAGTAAAAGCAATATTGGCGCGAAGTTGTGATATTATAATTCATTTGAAAACAAATTTTAAATCAATGAAAACCATATATGTACATTAATTCGTGTCAAACTACAGGCAGGACTACTTTGGAAGAAGTGAAAAGAAAATGAAAAAATTTGGGAACGCAGTACATGCTTTGTTAAGAAAGTGTAAGCAATAGAAAATGAAAATTGCTCAAGTAAAATTGCTGTGTGTGAACTCAAAAGCAAATTTAAAAGAACATTTGTTAAGACTTGCACAACTAAACTTGCCTGGGGAAAATTTAAACTTATCAAGAGTCACACTATGCCATAAAAGCGCGGTGCTCAAAATCATGTTTGGTCTTGGCATCAATCTCAATAAAACTAGATCTCGATCATAATTTTTTTACCATTTTTTTTTATAAATTAAATTGAAATGTTGATTTAAGCTTGAAGTCAGTTTGTTATATAAAAAATAAAACTGACCTCAAACTTAAATCAACATTTTAACCAAACAAGTGCTTATTATCCCAAGTATTTACTCCAGATCAAGGACTATGTGCTTCCTTTCGTTTAAAACTTTTTGGAAGTGTAATAAATGTAAGAAAAATGTTCTGTGTTTAAAAGGAAAAAGAGCGTAGCATCATGAGCAAAATATTTGATGTGTACGGCAATCAAAAAGCCAAATTTAAAAAATGCCGAATGCTCTGTTAGCATGCTTTAATAGAGAACATTTTTCAGTTCCATCTCACAACCTCAACTCAAGCAGAGATCTCACTAAATTTGTTACCTTAGTATAAACGCTGCTGGGAAATTTATTTAGTAGGAACTTAAAGTAAATTTTTGTGAGATAAATTCCAATATATCATATTTAAGAAAAAAATTTTATAAAATCCGATTTAATTTGCATTAGTTTTAGGCACACAAAAGACAACTCAATATTTAAGATAAAACGAACGGAAAACAGATAAGGAATAATAAATTATTTATAAGTAAACAAACTGCAATGAATTTAAACAATAAACTCTGTGAGAAACTAGAAGGCCAGCAGTTTTTGATTTTGATTTTAATTAAAATTTATAAATTTAAATCTTCAAAATGCAAATGATAACAATTTAGATTTTACGATAAATAATAAGAAGGTGGTTCATTACGAGGTGTTTTCAGAAGTATTTTAAAGACAAATCATATTTCACTAAGGTTAGGTTTAACAGGATGCCAACCATTGAAAGTCCGGCCCACTTGGTGCCATCTAAGTGTGATATGTATCTCAGCAGATACATTGCTCATACTGGTGCATCTGCTTTAAGGTAATTGAATTAAAAAAAATCAGAGCCATTTTAGTGAAAAAAATTTCTTGTTATGTCAGGTAATTTTTTTGATAAAAATGTATTAAAAATTTATATTAGTATATACTCCAAAACAAGTAATGCAAGTATAGTCTATTTTAAATAAGTTGATATGGATTAATTCACACAAATTGTGTCACACAGTTATGTGACCACAAGTACTCGTATTGTCAATGTGTACCCAGCAAAAAGTAATAAACTACTTAATGAAAACATATACTATAAATAAATTTAAAAAACTTTTACTCGCTTACTTTGTAAGTTGTTCGAAGACGTACCGCGCACTTTTTTTTTTTTGGGAATATTCAATTAAATAAATTTGTTCTGTTTTCTGTATTCTTTTCATTCTTCACTGAATGTTTTATCTTTCTTGGGCTTTTTTATAATGTTTACTATTAAAATTTCTAATTAAATTTTGTTTTCATGGCAAATGTATTCAGCACTAACAAAAAAGAAAAAAAAAACAGAAAATATATTCTCAAATATGCTGGATGCTCTCCAGATTTATCCGCATCCAAGTTTAAACAAATGGTTAAGTGGTAAGAGATTTGTATTAAAGGAAGAAAGTACCAACAGGGGTCATGAGTAATCTTATTGTTTGTAAGCGGTAAAAAGATTAAAAAAAGATTCTACTACTTGGCTCCAGTTTATAGAAGATTTTGATAAGAAATAAGCAGTTTCTGCAGAAATAATTTTATTTTCTCATATAAAGAATTTTAAAGTTTATTTTTATTTTTTGCTGGGTATAAATATACATATAATAAATATTAAATTCAAATTGTATTACAATAGAATTTTCAAACGCAAGATAAATATTAATGTGACATTTCGTATCATAGTAAAATGGCATAGTTTTAAACTACAGGGTGTATGCCGGGAAGGTATACTACTCGCAGTATCGCTCCCCATTCACAGTTACCGTTACGCCGTTTTCATTTTCAAAGATATAAGATCTAATGAGTCCGCCAGACAAAATTGTATTCTAGGCTGTCACTTTTAATCGATGCAAAGGTGACTTGTGAATAATTTGAAGGGTTTTCATCGCCCAGAACCGACTATGCTGATTTATATATTCATTCAAATAAAAATGTTCCTCGTCATTCATTATGATTTCTTGATAAAAATCGTGTTTGTCATGGGCGAGCTTTAACATCCTATTAACATATGTACGGCGGCGAAAATGGTATTGTAGAAGAGACTCTTGCGTCAAATGAGCCTTATATGGAAACAAATGCAAACACTTGAGTAAAATTGTGGCCAAAATTGCTTTTTGATGGCCAAGCTCCTGAGTACGGCGTCGAATTGAGGTTGATAGAGCGTTTAGAACACTTTTCAGCTGATCTTGCAGTACGTTGTGGTCCTTGCTTGGGCTTATCACCCTGTTTCTTCGAAATCATTCACTATATGATAAATAGTTCGTTTTGTTGGGGGTTTCTCCGAAAAATTTCACATAAGCTTCTCATCGCCACAGTAATCGGCGATTGATTTTGATAAAATGTTTAAACGATTAAATCTACTTCACGAATGCCAAATATAAAGTGTCAAGACTAATGTTTACCAAAACAGCGGCATATCTAGAATACCTTTTTGGTGGACACCTGGCATTTGTTAGCAAAAAATAAATATAAGAGCAAATTTTGTTACTAAAATCGAAGATAAAGCAATTAGATACAAAACACACAGTCAAATGTACATTGCCACAAATTTAAAGAAACCAAATTGGAAATTATTACATATTTAAATTGAATTCTGAATTCAGTAACTTTACTAAAAGCTTTTGATTTCTTCACTATAGAAAAGCATAAAGCTAAAACTAAAGTTTGATTTGTATTGTATTGTTAAATTTTAAAGGCCGATGTTGAATATGAACCACACCTAAACATCAATTTTTATTCTGCATTTCATTAGACATTTCGCAATTTCAGGCTAACTCCAAAATATATTAGGAATTATTGTCATATATTTTTCTTATTTATTGTATTTGTTGGTATGATTGAATTATAGGAATAAAGTATCGGAAAAATGGCCGGCACACCTCCATCCGATGTTCCAAATTTTCGATGACGCTGAGGCATTGTTGTGGTTCACGTTAATGTGCCAAATTACCTCATACTTTAGCTCATGAATTGTTGCTGGCTTATCGACATACAAGTTTTCTTCCAAATAATCCCAAAGAAAAATGTTCAACAGTGTCAAATCATACGATCTTGGCGGCCAATTGACATCGCCACCACGTTAAATAACACGGCCATGGAAATTCTCTTTCAAAAGAGCCATTCTTTCGTTAGCTGTAAGGCAAATGGCACCGTCCGGTTCACATCCATATATTCCATGTCAGGCCATAAAAAGTTATTTTTCACAATTGCGAACACCATTCACAGTAACTGCCTGACCGGCAGAAATAAAACGTCCTTGTGATGAATCCTGCCCATAACCCGCACCACTCTTTGTGGGTGCATTGTTTTTGAACAATTCTGCTTATTGACAAATCTACTGAGGTGAAAATGTGCCTCATCACTGATGATAATTTTCTTCGAAAAGTGATCATCCACTGTTGCCATTTCTTGCCACTATACTAACCATTGAAGAAGCTTGGAACGTTCAATAGGCTTTAGTTCTTGAGTCAATTGCAGATTGTACAAGGGTGGTTCGGAAACTTCTTAGCCTAGCACAAAAAGCGCGGTATAAACAGAAAAAACTTAAATGTTTTGGAAACTTCCACCTCTGCTATGCGCACATGTTTGTTTCGATCTGGTAACTCTTTCATATAGAAACAGGTGTTCACAAAAGACACGTCCACGATTTTTTTACAATGGAAAAATTAGAAATGCGTGGTGTCATTTATATTTATATAAAATATTTATATACAAAAGGTTTATCGGGACAATTGAGTTTTTAATCGCTATTTTAGCTTTTTTATACCAATAAAAAGGTGTAAAGAAATGTTAGAGACGTGTATAAATGAAAAAGCTTGTTTTGTGTGTTTTGACAGGTATTATTAGAGCATTTTTCTTTTTAAATTCTCAGCAATTTATTTAGATTGTTGGGGTATAAATGTTGAATTTTTGAGAATATCTCTCAAAAAATTCCAAAGTCGACTGATGATTAGGATAGTGCCTATAAAATGTATATAAGGAAAACAAGCTATTTATAATTTTTATGGGTTTATCGGAACAATAAATTCATAATGATATGGTGAATGTGTTAGGTGAAAGTGCTCCTTCATATGTAGCAGTAAAAAAATGGGTTGCTGAATTTAAACGTGGTCGTACAAGCATTGAAGATGAACTACGTAGTGGACGCCCAAAAAGAGCAACAACAACAGAAATTGTAGCCAAAGAGCATGATATGGTATTAAATGATCGACGAATAAAAGTGCGTGAAATAGAAAATTGAGTTAGTCTGAAATTGAGAACTGTCAAATATAATGCAGTTTAGGTGTGGTCCACATCATTCAAACAATTTATTAACTGATTCAGCAAATTTCTTAATTGAACATGAAAAAAAAATTCTGTGTATTTTAGAGTATTGTTATAGAACGTATAATAATGTTACTGTATCCATTTTTCTGTCCCTTGGAAATTCTGCATAAATTTAAAATTTTATCAAAATTGTTATAGCCCAAGAGCCTACGACGGCCAGACCGTAAATATTTTGTACTTAATTTGCCCAAGTGACCATACTACAAATTCTGTAGTAGCTGGACATTGTTAACTGTATAAGGGGCAAAGACAGAGAAACTGTCAGCTATTATAAAATAACGAAGGTCTGGCCTACGTGGGCCTTTGCTCTATATAACTCTTATCGAAACATAAAGCATATCTTACTCCATGTTTGTGTATTCTTTCACATATATTTTTTCCATAAACAATTCATTACTTCATATAACATCATTAGAAAAAAACAGTAGAAAAAGTAATATTTTAAACTTATAATAATAAGTTATACCATAAATAATTAGAAAAAATTTTTTATTAATTGTTATAGTTAAGGTGATTGATTTAAAAATGCTCAGAAAAATGTTTACTTTGTGTGTATACTTTTTCTGATTTATTTATTTATATTTTATTTTAGGAGACTACAGTACAACAAGACTTAATCTTACTTGTATTTAACAGTACTGCTATGGCAGACTTAAAGTCGGCTATTTCATTAAAATACATTTAACCATAAACAGTATATAAATAAAAAATTATTTAAGGAAATAAAAGTTTGTATGTAGCAATAAAGAAAAGACTGCTTACAAATAATTTAAGAAACTAAAATGAAAAGAAATGAAAAATTTTTATCATTAACCATAATCAGGAAAAAGTGCTAATTTAAAGTGCTTAGTACTGCTAATGATTTGTATATTGGGTGGGAGTTCATTCCAGAGACGAAGTGTCTCTCTGAGATTAATTTTCGATAGCGAATGGAGTTTATCTTGCATCCTCTGTTGGCTCTTGAAAACATAATTCTTTTGTAAAGATACTCAGGTGTTTTATCATAGATTATTTTGTGCAAAAATTGTAGAGTGCGAAATTTTAAAAGATTTTCAAAAGAGATTTTATAAATTTGGTAAGAAAAATGAGATATTCTGCTATTTCTGTTCTGGCCATAGATACAGTGGGGAGCAGAGGTGAGTACATGTTTGTAGTTTAT
Source organism: Thecocarcelia acutangulata (assembly GCA_914767995.1). Classification (NCBI taxonomy): domain Eukaryota; kingdom Metazoa; phylum Arthropoda; class Insecta; order Diptera; family Tachinidae; genus Thecocarcelia; species Thecocarcelia acutangulata. The sequence continues at coordinate 143,023,782 of OU612094.1, read as the reverse complement.
ATACTGATACAGGCGCATAACATTTTTAATAATTAGCGATTTACTTTTTATGTTTTTTATTTATAACTTAGATACTTACAAAAGCATATATAAATTAAAACAAAAAACTATTTAATCACAGAAAAAACGAAATCAAATTAAAATAACTCTTATGTACTCAATTTTGCACCTTCAGGCAATAACTAAAATATGTTGTGTTTTTAGTACTTTGTACATAACCCATTCTTTTTTCACGCTATTTGTGCATTTGGTCATGCTTTTGACTAAGTTTTGAATAATTCCATTTGGAATGTGCTGCCATTTTAGCTGCACCTGTGTCCATAACTCGGCTACGGTTGATGGAGCCTTTCGATATATGTAGTTCCAACCGTCTTTTCAGAATTGAACACAAATTCTCAATTGGATTGAGGTTGGAACTTTGCCTGGTCACTGTATCAGTTGAAATTTTTGGCAAGTCAACCATTCCTTAAGGATTCTTGAAGTGTACTTTGGGTCACCATCCTGTTGAAATATAACTTCTTTCTCAGGGTATGCGATCATGGCAACAAAATGGGGAAAAGAGGTCCGTAAGATATCTAAATAAATTTCCTTTTTCATAAATTTTTTGTTATGGACCGAGATGCAACGTTATTAAAAGCCACTTTGAGTTTCTGAGGACATACCGAATCACAGCTTGAAAATATTTCACAGCCATAAAGAAGCGTCGGAAGTAAATAAGATTTAGCAAGGAGCATGCGTATATGTAACGGCGTAAAAAATTGAGTAATCCAAAGATTTCTGAGCATAGAGTAAGTTCTCCCACATACTACATTTATGTGACTCGACCAAGAGAATTTGTTATTTATTACAAAGATTTCACGAAATAACTGGCCGCTTCAACCTTTGTTTTAATTAATTAATTTTTGACAATTTTAATGGACCTGTGTGTGTGTATAGTATCATGTATGTATGTGCAGTATCATAAATGATATTCATGCTAATTTTTATGTTCCAAAATTTTCTACAGTGCCCTTCGAGCGGAAGAAAATAGCCAAAAAACAATTTGAAATAAATCACATAAAATTTTCAAAGAAACACAAGTTTAGCCCAACTGCCAAACTTAAGATAAATTAAGGACAGGAGGGCTCTATAATAAATGTGGTTGATAACAAATCTGAGGGTGTAACAGATTTTGTCTATGTCAGTAAAATTTCTGACTCTAACTAGCACACACACACACACATGCCCGCACGCACACGCAAACTTCTATATAAATACATGATTAAGCTTAAGCATGTACGAGAAGACATCCATTCATATTTGAATGTGGTTGGATATAAAAATATATACATACATACATATATATTTATGTGCAAAAGTGTATGGGCTCTTTTGCGATTTAAAATTATGTATTTCTTTACAATTTTCTAAACTCAAACGACATTATTTTTCTGGGAAAAAATATTAAATTTCTATCACAGCAAAATCAGAAATCTTTCAAGTGCCTACAAAAAATTTCAAAAAATACCAAATTTTTACAAAAAAAAAAAAATTAAATCAAATAGAAAAAGAAATCAAACAAATACTGAAACAGAATCATGCAGAAATTTTAAGCAAACCATAACTGCGGCTCTGAAAAAACAATCATCATGAAATCAGGAATATAAAAATCATACATACTTATATTATTACATGCACGGAAAGAAAAAGTAGTTTCAAATATGGTTACAACAACGTTATTATATATTAATAGCTGCATGAATAAATTCATTTGTGTATATACACATTGAAAACACAATTGCCCTATTCACAATCTTGTGCAAATGGCCTTGCATCATTGCATTTGCAAAATGATGGAGTATATTCTTGCTTTACACTAACAAAAGATGTCAGTTTTGCAATTGCAGAAATATGCAATCTCAAATGCACAAGACTGTGAATCAGGCTAATATTCTTTCACATATTGAGTACTCTTAGGGAGATTAAGAGAGTAAAACTAATGAAAACGGAAAAGAGAATGGATTGAGTTTTAAAGCTGATCATAATAAATAGATTATTTCGTGTATTCTCTTTTAATTCGAATATTCATTTATTCAACTTTTAAACTTTAAAGGTTGCAAATACACGATTACAGTTTTACTGAGAACGAAATATATTAAAAATATGAATGAACTGAATATTATTTGAATGTACGTTACATTCATCATACTATAACAGTGCAAGTACAACTTTACCTTCGCGGTTTTACAATAGATGGATGTAGCGATAAGTGATAGTTGAAACAAATAGATCATAGATGTCATGAATTTTTGGCTCGTAAGATGACATATTTAATCGAGAATAACTTAGTGGTGCAGACACAAATCGACTAATATTTCGACTAATATATGGCGTTATATTTACAAATAGCTCAGCTTATTATAATAAGTTATTCTCGATTAAATATGTCGTCTTACGAGCCAAAAATTCGTCCTTTTCGAAGATCCAAAATCGGGGGCATTACTTAGTCAAGACTCATGTCAAACGCAACAAGAATTGCTAGGATTGTTGGAAGTGACGTAACAAACCATTTTGAAGTCATGCTTCCATGCTTCCAATTCGACGGCTAAGCCGAATTTTCACTGTTCTCAGGTCATGCTCAGTATTTGGTGGGACCAGATCGGCGTAGTGTATTATGAGCTGTTAAAATAAACTGAAGCAATAACGGGTGAGCATTATCGAACGCAATTAATGCGTTTGAGCCGAGTATTGAAAGACAATTGCCAACATATATAACAGACATGTGTATCAACAAAACAGAAAAAATGAGAAAATTGAACATACGTAAATCATGAAATTTGAAGCTAACGGTTATTTTTAGATCAGAGGCTAATTCTGTCATTCGCTTACGAGCGAGTTTTTACTCGAATGTGAGAGTTTTTACACTTTTGGATTTATCTCATTCGATATCGAGTAAAAGGTTTCGAAATTTTTAGTGATGGCATTCGATAGCGAGTAACCATTCGAATGCAACCGTGCAACTTTTCACTCGTAAGCAAAAGTACTATCGAAAACCAGCCAAACAGAAAAACACAAAAGAAATGTAAATAAAAAATTTTTTTTGAATAGCAATAGTAGTTAAATTAAATTGAGAATTTTTGGTTCTTAAGGCTTTTTTCAATTCATATGATGATGTATATGACGTATATATACAGGTATATGTATATAAAGATGAGCATTGCTAAGAACACATAAACTTATATTTGAAGTCACATGTTATTATATTCAAGAATTTATTTTTGTTTTTTTTTTTTTTTTTAGAAATGCATATATACATAGTTAAATGGTTGTTTTTTACATAATGGGTGATTTTATAAGAACTATTGGAAATTTAAAAAAAAAAACACATAAAATTCAGAAAAATGCATGAAATATTTATTTGGATCGATAGTTGGGTCGATATAATTTAATGTTTGAAGATTATTTCATGCAAATATTGGCCGCGGCTGCGCCTCAAATGGTCCATCCGCTTAGTCCAATTTTGGCATACTCTTTCCAACATTTCGGCCGGTATCTCACGAATAATGTTGGCAATGTTGGCTTCCAGTGCGTCAATCGAAGCGGGCTTGTCGCTATAGACATTAGCCTTAACATAGCCCCACAAAAAATAGTCTAGAGGCGTTAAATCGCACGATCTGGGCGGCCAATTGACTGGTCCCAAGCGTGAAATAAACTGTTCACCGAACTCGCCTCTCAATTGGTCCATTGTTTCGCGTGCTGTGTGGCATGTGGCACCGTCTTGTTGAAACCACATGTCATGCAAGTCAATCTCTTCCATTTTGGGCAAAAAAAAAGTTTTTTATCATCGCACGGTAGCGCTCACCATTCACAGTAACGTTGTGATTCGCATCATCTTTGAAGAAATACGGCCCAATGATGCCGCCAGCCCATAATCCGCACCAAACGGTTGTTTTTTCTGGATGCATTGGTAGCTCTTGCAATGCTTCTGGCTGCTCTTCACTCCAAATACGGCAGTTTTGCTTGTTCACGTATCCATTCAACCAGAAATGAGCCTCGTCGCTGAACACAATTCTTCGATAAAAAAGTAAATCTTCATCTAACTTTTCAAGAGCCCATTCACCAAAAATTTGGCGTTGTGGTAGGTCGTTTGGCTTCAATTCTTGCACCAGCTGTATCTTATAAGGCCTCACACCCAAATCCTTCCGCAAAATTTTCCACGTAGTGGAGTAACAGAGGCCCAATTGCTGTGAACGGCGCCGAATCGATAATTCACGGTCATCACCAACACTGGCCGATACGGCTGCGATATTTTCTTCAGTTCGCACTCTACGTAAGCGTGTTGGTGGTTTAATGTCCAACAATGTAAATTTGGTGCGGAATTTTTTTACAATAGCCCGAATAGAAGCCTCAGTAGGTCAATTAAACTGACCATAAAATGGAAGAAGCGCGCAATGAACTTTCTTAACAGAGCACGCATTTTGGTAATAAAATTCAATAATTTGCAAGCGTTGTTCGTTTGTAAGACGATTCATGATTAAATTATAGACCAAACTGAAGTGGCACAAGATACAAAACGTGCGTGAGCTGTCAAAACTAGTGTTGCCAAAAAGATAATAGCAAAAAAATCACTCGTTACATATTGAATTGTTGTTTCTATTTACTTTTTTTTTAATGTACAAACACGCATACATGCCTGATTTAAATGAATTGTTAATGTGAACGTATGTGTGTTTATTTATTTTTTAATGTACAACATGTATACAAAGTATGCAAATACATACAATTTTCGGCAGTGATATAAAACACCTTTTGTCAGTATTTTGCAACACTGAAATGATAACTCAACTCGTTACGTAACAAGTCACATCATTAGAAATTTACATGATATCGAAATTATTTTCTACTCGATAGTAATTTCGATCACGCATGACGGAATTAGCCCCCAGATCATGTATAGCTAGTTTTTTACAATAAAGCCTCGAATTTTAGAAAAGAAAAAAACGGCGGAAGCAAAGTTGTACATCTATGTAAAAAATGTGCAGAATAAAGTCACGAAGTTTTAAGATTTAAATACGTATTGGTAGTTCTTTTTGAAGACTCAATAAATAAAACGAATGTAAAAAATAAAGTCAGAAAATATTAAACTGAAGTTGATAACCCGCCATTTACACATGTAAGTGCAAGTTCGAAAAAGTCAATACATTCAAAATTTTTTTACGAATACTTAAAAATCTTTCTTATTTACAACTTAACTTACAATCCAATTCAGTTGTAAGCGAATTTTCAATACTTACTGCAAGCAAAATGACTAATATTTAAAGAAAGAGAGTTTTAAATCAAATTAATATTAAATATCAAAATCAAAATAATGTTCATAGCTGATTTTTATTATATTTATGTAAAAAGAAAAATAAAGAAAGAACACAGCTGTACAGATATATATTTCAATGGTAGTACGAAACACAAAGTACATGTTTTTTGGAAAAAGTTATTCCATGTATATACATATGTTTTTCTAAACGGCAATACTGGATCCATCTTTGGTTTCATCAAATATTATTTTAAATCAATTATTTTTCAACAAATAAAAAAAAATTATATGAAGAAGGAATTAATAAATAAATTAAGCTTTAAGTTTGGTATATTTAACATTTTTAACCACAAACATAAAGGAATTTTTAATAGATTTTTACGTTATAACTAGATTTTGAAAATGAACTTGCACTTGCCTGTGTAAACACAAAAGTAAGTTGCGAGACATTCGAGAATTTTTTGGATATTTCCGATAATAATATGTATTCTGAAATTACTGTAAGTTACTTGCATGTATAAATGCAGTTTAAAAGAACTTTGTTATCCATATCTGAAATACAAACATAATTTTAATTTTTTAATAAATTTTTAGTTATTTTTTGTTAATAAAGGCTTTACATTTGTCCTAACTACGAGTATATAAGTAAGTGTCAGTGATCACCTAAAATCATGTTTTTGCTTGATTAACTCATACACTAAAATTTGTAATCAACAAAAATCAAGCAACAAAGTTCAATGCTGAGTAAAATCAACTTGTTTTGTACACATTGCGCATTCATCTTACCTAGCGTCTCCACATAGCAATATTTATTGCGGCAATTGTCAAATTTAATTGCGTCCATAAAATTTGCGATGTGTAGACCGCAAATTGCTATAGATTGCTACAATCTATTGCGCAATGATTGCTGTACTGATTGCTTGAGCAATTATTTCCAAGCAATGGGCTGTCAGTTGTATATAAATATAACAAACACAGTGATGTGCATATAACAAACACAGTGTTGTTTATACAACTTCCCATGTTGAATTTTGTTAGTATTTGTGATGAAGCAGTAATACGTTTACGCCACCTAGAGCAATTAGCAATCGCTATACTGTTATTCTGCCGACGTTTTTGCTTGAGCTTAGGAATAAAAATTGCTATGTGGAGACGCTAGGTTAGTGTTGAATAAAATCAGCTTCATGTTTGTTGTTGCTTTGATAGTGAGTTGTATGTATGTGGCGTTTTATCATATTAGCTTAAGTCGATTTTAAAAAATTGTAAAAATTGCTGCAAATTCGATTATTTGAGTAAATATGGTTTTTTGGTTTGCAGATATAATTTTTTATATTATTCACAAAATTTAGTTATAATTATGGTTTGTCTTTTTTTCTTCTAAAATTTAGTTATTCATTTAAATTTCCCTTCAAAACTTTTTTTCATCTTATCTCGACTTAAGCTGTTATGATAACATGCCACAGATATATGCATACATTCTTCTTCGCTTTTCTTAAATTCTATTGAAAATAATATAGTTATTTATAGCATAAATGTAGTTGGTTAGCATAAAAACAATGTTTGGTATAACATTAACATGGTGCCTTTTATGAATGCAGCGGTTGCCTACATCTATAACTATGCTGTAGTTACTTATAACATATTTTTACGATGATAAAGCTTATCAATGCAGTTTCACATATAACATTATAATATTATCAGCAACAACCATATAATACAACAATAGTATGTAGCATTTAGATTATTGCCATGGCAACCAAATTTTTTCTACGTGTACATACATACAGAATGTATAAACACAATTATATATGTATGTGTGGATATTAAAGATGTGAATGTGTTTGTACTGGTTTCGAAAATATTGTTGACTATTTGCAATGTCATGGGTGGTTGAAAGTATCTGCTTGCATGCATAAATACATTAAGGATCACAATCATACAAATACAATTCTAAAGCAAGAAGAAAAAAATATATTTTTATGCTTACATATATGTACATATGTAGTTCAAATGCCTGCAAACATTGTTAAGGATATTTAGCCTGTGTGTCCTGTATGGTGTGTCTGTTTGCCTGCTTGTGTGTATTTGTTCATTGATGATACGTTTGGTCATTGATTTTCTATATGAGTTTGATTAAGAGTTTTGGCTTGTAAATGACATATTTCATTTTTATATGCTCTTATGGACATCAAGCTAAATTTAGGAATGAGCTTCAGTGGCTGTGTGTCCAGCAGCATTCTATTCTATTTGTTTCTACATTTATATGGTTGGTAGCAATTACACTACATATCTACAACTATATTATATCTACAGCTGTATTTCTGCTTCTCGTTTAAGGTTTATTTAAGTTCAACAATATGTTTTGGGGGCATTTAGAAAAGATGTGAACTGCAGTTGTTCGTATTAATTATGAATGAAACGGGATATTGAACGGTTCCTTCCATTTGTCATTTATGAAATGACAACTTACTCAAGAGAAGACAAAAGCAGGTTTACTGTGTTTTAAAAATTTAATATGAATATTTTACTGAAATAATACATGATTGTTTTTAGTTTTTTCCCCTGGCAATAATCATTACATACACGTATGTACCGTATTTTTTTTTTGTTTCAACATAAAAGACTAAAAAGTTGAAATTATAATTTAGAAATTTTTAATAATATAATTTTTTTTCTCCAGGAATTGAAAAAGAACTTTTAAAATTTTTCCAAAATTTACAGCTGGAAAAACTGCCGAAAGGAGCGCAATAGTACATGTTTGACACAAACAGGGGAAACTTTTGTAGCTTTTTTTTTTTTTTTTTTTTTAATTTGGACCAGTACACCGGGGATGACCCCTACATATGCAGTGCATTGGAACTAAGAAAATAGGTTATGATGAGGTAGAAAAGAGTTAATTTCTTTGACTTATCCTATCCTATCTATCTATCCTTTCATTAAACTCCTTTCCAAATATTGTTTCTATAAAACATGACAATAATTTGACCTTAGGTTATCTGTCAAGACGGGAAATAGAAAGTAGAGGCTTTGTTTGTCAAAAGCAAAGAACAGAAAAAAATTTGTTTCATGATCAGTAACGAAATTCGCAGAACCAATTAATAAATTGTTTGAATGCGGTCCTGTAAAGGAATTTTTGAATTAAAAAACAAAAATTCAGTTAAAATAATTATTGATTCACAGCACCTAATTTTTTTATACTCGTAAAGACATGTAGAGGTATAACTAAAAACTAACCGTTATTTTCAAATTTCGATTTTTTTTGTGTTATGATCTACATATGTCTGTTATATGTATTTTGGCAGTTTGTTTTCGACGTATGAAAAGGTTAGTCGTGTTTTCGCGTGCTCTTCGATTTTTTACTGTTCGAAAAAATGGATCAAAGAAACTGTATAAGTTTTGTGTAAAAAATGAAATTAAAAGCGCAACGACATTTAAAATATTGACTGTGGCGTTTGGCGAGTCTACTATGAGCAGTTGTGGTATAACTGGTTTAAAGAAGGCCGAAGGAAATGAAGAAAATTATTTTGGATAATCGTCGAATCACTACCAGAGTGGTTGCTGATGATGTTGGCACATCGTCCGGCTTATGCCAAGCAATTTTTACGGATGTTTTAGGCATGAAACGTGCGGCAGCGAAGATTCTTCCAAAATTGCTAATTTTTTAGCAAAAACAAGGTAGCATTTGATATCTCTCTGGAGCTGTTGAACATCGCCATCGGCGATCCAGGATTCCTCAAAATGATCATAACTGGTCACGAATCATGGGTGTATGGCTATGGCATTGAAACTAAAGCCCAATCATCCCAATAAAAACATCCAGAAGAGCAAAGATTGAAAAAAGCACTTCAAGTTGGGTTGGTTTTCTAAAAGCTTGCAGCTTATATAATTTAACTTGCTTCTTTTCTGAATTCAAATCTGGCTTTCTTTTTTCGTTCTCGTTTATTTTACATTAAAACTGATTCAAAAGCAAACAAAATTTTTTTTCAATTTTTTTTTTTTTTTAACTTGGACTAGTACTCAGGGGATGACCCCTACATATGCAGTTCATTGTACCAGAACTAGGAAAATAGGTTGTGAGGAGGAGGAAAGAGGGAGTAGTATTTGTGAACATTTGACTTGAATCTTTCAACGTTATAACAGACAGGAAACAAGTCAGCAGGTAACTTATTCCACAGGCGGAGCGTACGGCTGAAAAACGAATTCTCTCTGTAATGCGTAGTACGATTCCCTGGGCAATCGACCACAAATGGATGAGCTCTGTACGATGCACGCGTGCTACGTAAAAATGTGCGAGTTTCAGGAACAAGGTCCCTAATCTCGTCAGCGCAAAATCCATTGTAGTAACGATAGAACAGAGTAACGCACCCCACACAGCGTCGATGCTCCAGTGAGTCAATAGAGTTGGATACCCTACTGTCACCGATAAGCTTCTTCGCCCTCTCCTGCACAAAATTGGTAAAAGGGTAAAAAACACGTTCAAACTACTTAAATATTTAACAGCTAGTTTAGCAATATCAAAGAAAAATGTATGTGAAGGAAAGCTACACAGAAAAAAAATTTTTTTTTTGTTCAATTTGTTGCATCAATTAATAAATTGTTTGAATGCGGACCTGTAAAGAAATTCGTGGATTCAAACAAAAGTTTAGTAATAATAAATATTGATCGAAAATAACTATTTTTTAAACAACAACAAAATACGATATCCAAGGTTATTTTTTTGATATATATATATATATATATATATATATATATATATATATATATATATATATATATATATATATATATATATATATATATATATATATATATATATATATATATATATATATATATATATATATATATATATATATATATATATATATATATATATATATATATATATATATATATACATATATATATATTTTTTTTTTTTTTTTTCTGACAAAAATGTTGTTGATTTTATTTTGACTATAATTTTTATCGTGTAGTTACTCACTTTCGAATCAATTTGGGTTTATCGATCTCACTATTATTCGTTCGTATGTACTTTATGCATTTTAATTGAATTTTGACACATCGTTCGCATAGACTGAAATTAGATGAATCCAAATCAATTAGATTTTGCTTAGATTTGTGAACGTAAGCATGTTGTCGATATTGGTAAACTGGCTGTAAATTGAATAACCAATGTTGCTGAGAAGGCATAACATTTTCTTAAAAGTGACTGAGTGATTAAGACGGCCTTTCATGGTGCATCATGACCCATGTTCAAATCCGAAAATAGAAGCGGCTTGAACTAAAACCGATGTACCAATGCACAAAAAAACACTAAAAATCTAATATAAAAATTTCAAGTTCGACAATAAATCAATAAATTAATATTTAAGAAATTTTATATTTTCAGATATTATTTAAAAATCGTATATCGTTCAGATTTCCTTATGCCCCCATGCCTTCACAGTTAAAAAATCTCTCTTTGTTTACAACTAGTAATAGTAAAATTTTTTTAATATTGATGTAAATTTTTGTCCACATTCAATAATTTGGCACTGAATGCAAAATACTTGGAAATAATAAATCAAGTTTGCTTCCTGCTGCATTTGGCAATATTCCTTTCCATGGCATACATTATATGTACGAGTACATAAAAAAAATATTCATCAATACTCGTAGATCGTTTTAAACTAAAAAGTACAAAAAAAAAAAAAAAAAAAAAAAAAAAAATATATATATATATATATATATATATATATATATATATATATATATATATATATATATATATATATATATATATATATATATATATATATATATATATATATATATATATATATATATATATATATATATATATATATATTACATATTTGATATATATATATATATTACATATTTGATTACAAATCAAACACCCACACACACACACAGCTATGTACATATGTATGTATGCATACGAACATAAGTGCCACCTAACAACATTTTCAGAACATTAACATCCTTACAATGTCATATCACAACATCCTTATGCATTGTAAAACACGGACATAGTTTTGCTAACAACTTGGCATGTGCTTGTGTATTGGCCATGTTAACAAAGTAAACAAATTTTTAACTTTTACAATGATGTAATAAGTGTGCTTATAATAAGCTTTTGCTGCAATAAGGTCATAAGTAAAAAAAGCATATTTTTTTAATTGACTGAATTTTTTGCAAAATCCAAAGAAAAATGCAGACAATAATTGTGCGCCATGACGTTAGTTTTGAGTTGTGTTACTATGGTAGTAAAGGCAGGATATGAGTATGTATGTATATTAGATCCACTCATCTAAGATTAGTTTGTTAAATGGAGCTAAATTAAATATGGGTTTCTTTTGCTATTCGCCCCATTTTAAACGTTAAAAGTTCTGTTAATAAAAGTAGGTTACTAAAATACAGAAAATGAAATATACACGAGAATAGTCCAAACCGATTTTTTAGTGAAAATATCGCGTAAGCGAACTTAAACAACTTCTTATGTTCATGTAATTTTATGCAGTCTACTAGGAACCCATAGCTTGTTATGCTCAAAATCTTTTCCTTTTTTTGAGAAATCTTTTAAGATAATGGTTATACGTTGGTGGAATTTGCTTCTTTTTTCTTAGCGATTTTTTTCTGAATGCAATAATGTGTTTCGTTTGAAGCTTTTACAGCGTTATTGTAATTCTTAGTATTTTTCTGGCACACGTTGCCACCAGGGTGGTCAGATATCGCGATTTCTCGCCAAACGTGGCGAATTTTTATCTACTATGGCGACTAAATTTTTAGTTTAACGACTGGTTTTTTTTTTTGCGATTTAAAAACCATATGGCGAAATTACTTTAAAGCTGGCATTCCCATTTTATCGAATGCTTTGTTGTCATACTGAATGCTCAAATGGTTTAGGGTAAACTATGTGTTGAAAAAAAATCGTCAGTTTTTTATACTCATAAGTCCGATAGCGATCAAAATGAATCAATTAATTCTTAAATTTCAGTCAGATTACATGCATGCATAACTATTTTCTACTACACAAGTGTTTTCCTTACAAGTTTTAAACCAAATATGTTTGCAAATGCAGATAATGTCTTGCTTATAGTAAATGCAGCCATTGATAGATCGGACCCTTTCCTTTTTTTTATGTTTGACCAGTACTCAGGAGATGACCCCTACATATGCAGTGCATTGTACTGGAACTTGGAAAATAGATTAATAGGGTGGAAACTGGGAGTAGTGTTTGTGGCGGTTAAACTTTAACAATAACAACACGAAAGACTAAAACAAACTCTATTACAGCATTTAAATGTTGGTTAAACTAGTTAAAACTGATCAGTGCCCAGTATATACCTTCGACACTGCTCAGATTAGCAAATTTTAGTCCAACACCTTCCACACTACAAGGTAATGAAATGCGTTGGAAACGAATTAATAATGAACATATGTATGTACATATATAGAGAAAACACGGACAACGCTGAAAAAAGAAAAAAAAACATGTACACATCTTGCTACCTATTTCGATGTACTTTGGTTTCATACGAAATTGATAGTGAACATATATATAGAAAATACGGATAACGATAAAAAAAAAGAAAAAAATAAACAAAGGGAATAGGTAGCGAGCTGTGTATATGGCCTGCTACCTATTCCGGCGCAATTTGGTTGCATACGAATTCAATTAATGAACAAACATACATGTATAGAAAATACGGACAGCAGTAACAAAATACGTGTGTACAGAATGAGAGACACTACTCCCATTCCTAACATTAAATGAAATAGATTATGGCTCTGAATATGAAACTCAGCTAAGGAATACAGGAATAATTTAACACCAGAGGAAATAAATTATTTAACAGAAAATTGTCGCAAACAATTGAAAGGTGTAAAGAAATGTTAAAGACGTGTATAGATGGAAAAGCTAGAGCATTTTTCTTTTTAAATTCTCAACAATTTATATATAGAGTTAAATATTTGAGAATATCTTTCAATAATTTGCAACTCCTACTGATGATTAGGGTAGCTCCTATGAAATGTCGACATATAAACAGAATCAGAAGATGTTTAACGTGGGTTCCTGTCTTGACGACCCAACTCCACGGTGATTCTCTCACAAGGCGAAAAAACGTTTACCCGGACGTCCCCATGCATGAAAAATTGTCACGCATGACCATGCATGACCGTGCATGACAAATCGTCATGCATGGGTACCATTTTCGTTCACATGCTGAATGGCGCATGCTCTTCCTCATGGTGTAGGGTGGAGCCTTCCTAAAACTCCTTCCGATCTCAGGTTCACGGCACCCGGTTGCAGTGCATCTCCAAACCCAGTCCGAAAACTCTCCCCGCATTTGGGTATTAAACCACAAACTCCACGTTGCCCACGAAGGACCTCACCATAGCCGGGCGAGAACAATGTTTCCGGGGTTCCCGGCTGCCGTCGTACAAGAAAATATTAGCCTCTGGTCAGACTATTGCAGCCCTAAAAAGGGCTGCTACAGTTTTAAACCCCAAACGGTTCGAGGAACTGCTAGCCCCCATAAATAACAACACTACAGCACTTATTACACACATTAACACCATAACACAATGAACATAGGTAGCCAGGAACATATTTCTGGAACCAGCACCACATAAATTATAACAACAGCTGTCGACATATAGACAGCTGGAAAACACAGAAAACAAGCTGTTTATAATTTTTTAAAAATTGTCTTACTCATATGAAACAACTTTTGAAGGAAATGTTGTCTCGCTTACCTGAAAACATTACGCTATTTAAAGTTTTTAAAGAATATTCAATAACAAATTACTGTAATCCGCTAATCCAAGCAAAGTTTTCCGTGGTTAATGGTTCGTTTAGTATTGCCACCATAATGAAATAACCGCAAAGTTACGATTTGGCAAAGACTTGTATAATGACTATAAGTAATTTTGCCAAATTGAACTCTATACTTCCATTATTGCATCCGTTAAGGATTCTATCATATGAAATTGTCTTCCTCTTTCATAAAATTTTCTTGCAAGACATCCCCAGAAATTTTCCATTAGATTTAGGTCTGATGAATAAGGGGGTCAATCCAAAAGTTGAACACCTTGTGGTTAATTGCACCAAATTTGATGACTCCTAAAAATTAGCTTAATTTACATCTTAAAGGACACACATATATTTTAAGGCAAACTCCATTCAGAATATTTAGTTTTTATTGAATTTTTATTATTTTGAAGACTTTTTCAAATGCACAAAGTTTTGCCATAAACATTATCGAATTTTAAAAATGTGAGGGTGTTTGTTAAATTTTGAAAGACACTACAGACAAACATTTATGTCCAACTCTAATCCTTAATTTTAGTCCTGAGTCATACCATAACGGTAGGGCTTTAGCCAAACTAAATTTGAGTTGTAGCCAAGCTTGATTTGATCTTATAGTATTTGGCAAATTAAACTATGGCGAAGTACACAAATAAACAGCGCAATAAGATTATTGAACCTTTTTTCGAAAGTCTCTATTATAAAGCCAACATACACACGCAGAGCAAAAGCAATTTGAAATATGGTTACAGCAACAATAGTATATACTCTGTAATGTTATGTATTGTTGGCAGAAATACTTATTTATAATTTATTTCCCCATAAATATGTACTTGTTTGCATTTCCGTAATTCTATTGTTACCATCTATCAATTGCAAGACATGATTGCATATAACAATAGTAAATATGAAAAATTTTTTAAAACAACAATAGTTCTTATCGCGCCCAACACCAAAGAATTTGTTTTTATCATATGTATGAAGAACTAATTCACGTGCAACATGTGTAAGTTTACAGAACAAATTTACTATTGTCATTATTAACAACATTTTTGTTCTAGTCATTGACATGTAATATTCTATCTACTGTATTTTTAGGAGTAAAGGTTTGTATTCTTTGCTTGTTAAACTTTAAATTTAACAAAAATAAATAGGTATTGAGTGAACGCGGAAATAAAAACGTTAGTATACTAATATGTAACCACGTGTGAGCGAATCGTAGCCAACCATATTATGTTATAGCCAACCATATATTATGGTCTAACCTATCCATACTATTGTTACAGCTAGTAAGAATTCTTAGGTTCAATCATACTATTGTTGTGTTTAACCATACTATATAACATCCAATAATTTTTATATGGTTATATATGAGATTTGATATTGCAAACGCAGATGAATCGCTAATAAATGATTTTGTTTTGTTGCAGCCAAGATACTTCCAAATCAACTTGTTGCCTTAACTCCAATCATATGCATGCAACCCATATAATTCTTTTGGAATTATTATTAATTATTTTATAACATCAAAATATATCAGACTATATCTCTTTGTTTTAATTATTTTATGAAAAATGTATGAGTGTTATTGAAGAATTGTTTTATTACAATAAAGCTACGCATAGAAAAAAATAAATGGTTGATATGACAATATTCTAAAGGCAACATACTATTGTTGAATAATATGGTTGGTAGGGAGAATATTATATTGTTATATTTGAACGCCGTTCATTGATTTGTCTTAACATAGTTTTGTAAGAAAAATGTTATAAAAAACTATGGTACTGGTTCAACATTGCTATAATTGGAAGCAACCGCAGTATTAAAAGAAGGTACCATGATAATGTCACAGCTAACCATGTTATTATGCCAACGAATCACATTACTTTCACTAATTGTTGTCATTGCACACAGTATTAATTAAAAAGAGGGCGTTTTTGGATAAACAATACTATTTCCTTTATTTCAATATTAATAAAAGGAAAATATTTTTATAAAATAAAACAGTTGAAAACAATCAGCCAAATAGAGTATGGTATCACAATGCCGAAGGGATTTTGATCTCAATGGGTTCTAGTATCTATTAGCTGAAATAAAAATAATTTATTGCGTATTTCGTCGATAACTGCGTATTTAAAATTCATATGTGTAACCATATTAGTTTGGTTGGATGTATGTAACATTGCATGGTTGTTCGCAACAATAGTATGGTTTGTAATTAAAATTATTATGGTTGGAATAATAGTATGGTTAGGTACAACCATAATATAGTTGGCTGACAATATGGTTAACTTTACCATAGTATTGTTGAGTACGACACCCATACATATATGAACATCTTAATATTATCGCGTACCTTTCGATTTCTACAAACATTCTATATATATTTTTTGTACAATTTTAGTTTGAAGTCTTTTTTCTTCTTATGTAGATCAACAAAAATTTTTTTTACTTGAAATCCATACCACAGCTTTTTTTTATAAAACAAAAATAAAACTAAAAGAAAATTATATGTCAACGACTAAAATAAAAAATCGTTGACAATAGTAAGTTGATTTTGTAAACTAATATTTGTTAAATGTATATAACCGTATCATACATATGATAAAACCAAATGTTTCAGTATTGAGTGTTATAAAAGCTATGGTGGTTTTTAAAAATTTACATACAATACTAACATTGCATGCAACCATATTCGGAAATTATTAGGTGTTAATAATAGATTTGCAGAAATGCACACGAAAACATATTTATGGGAAAACAGACTATAATTAAATTGATAATCGGCTGTTTTCAACAATAATACATAATCATGCGGCGTATGTACTAATGTTGCTGTAACCTTTTTCAAACTGCTTTGCCTGTATTTGTGACGTTATTATGATTGCATAAATATTATATATGAAAAAGTAGGGTTGGTTGGCTCAATAGGTTCAACAATGTTGAAGCAGAATAAAGTATAGATATATCTAAAACATTTTTAACAATTGCGTTTTAAATATAACATTGTCATATAAATCAAATAATTCAACAATAGTATGTTGTCCTAAGAATGTTGTTGTATCAACATTTTTTAATATTTTTTCTACGTATGGAATCAAAACTTTAATAAGTTTTAATTTAAAAAGCTCATTTAAAGTAATGTTATAGAAAGTACTATAGTGATAGTTTCGCACTAGTATAAAATTAATTTCAGATCTCGTGTCAAAGCTGTGGACTCAATGTTGAAGAACATTAAGAATTCTAGCGTAATTAAAAGTGGACTTTTGCTGCTTATATTCGTGGTTATAAAATCCATTTTATAGAGATTTGTTCAGAGACTGAACTTGCAAGGACACATGAAATCAAATCTTAACAGAGATGTGAACAAAGACTTCCAACAACAGCTGCTCTACGCCGCGGGGACAGCTAGTTTACTATATTTGCCTTAAAGTGTTGTGATTTCTAAAATAAATAAAAAAATTTTATGAATTATCCAAAATAGATTAACAGCTTTCGATGAAACCAACTGTCTTTGCTGAGTCGGCCTAATGTACGAGTCCATGTACATATATGTACGTACATACAAGCATTGTTCTAAGTTGTTTAGAATTACAAAAATATGTCATTCTCATAAATACAACCAAGCTACTCAAATACATTTATGATGCAAACTTCTATTTACAACTGAGTGTTTGCAGAGACATCCACTAAAGTCGTCAACGCACACACACATACAAACACCCACATTTATGATCCTGTGCTTGATGACAACGATAAAACACTTACTCACATGCTGGTGAAAATAATGCAAAAGTGATTATTGAAAGTACAAGGCATCAATTATCTACAACTTTCCTTCCACCGTGCTGTTGTTCATCATGTGCATGCATCGGAGTGAATGCAAGTGTGTCCTGTTTAAGTCAGCTACAACAAGTTTGATAAAACACAATGGACAAAAACTCAAACCTGTCTGATAGATATAACGGATATTTGAGTTGCATAAATGAAACCATGGAAATTTTCAATTATGGCTAAAATGACCATTTAATACATATTGGAGGGAAGCTGGGCATTGAAATCTAAATATGTATATACCAGTAATGAATTACAAAATTTAAGTGATATGCTGGTTAATTGCTTGATTTCTACATTAAAAAGTAATATAGAAATATTTTCATTAATGAAACAACTGTGTTAAATAAGCATACTAAATTTAGGCAATTACTTTATTCATTATTGTTTGTTTTCTAGATTAAAAGGAAGTTGAAAGTACTCGTACAAGCATAAGTAAAATGGTATTTAAGGAATTTTTAAGTTTGTAGAAAAGAAAATTAGTGTAAAGAAATTCTAACTATGCCACTTGGTTATTATTCGTTTTCGGGGGTGTTGGATCATTTTATATCGCTAATAAAAATTGTTAATTATTTTTTTCCGGAGAGGGGAAAAAATGCGTTACGTACTGAACAAAGACTCCATACCCTCCGCTTTGTATCCCTCGAACCGATCACAACAGTGAACTTACCAACTAAAAACCCCCCTCTTCTTCCTGGGATAAAAATTTCCATCCCGGGTCCGCCTTAGCATTGCTTCGGTGTGGATTCCCAATGGCTTAATCAGGCCTTCTCTTCACAGTATCCCTCGTCTGGAAGCCTGATTATTAGCCTCCAATTTGCCTTTTTTGCCGCAGAACTTTTTCACAGAATCGTGTTGCCGCTAAAAAGTTGGCCTCGCTCACTATGTTCACGACATTCCCTACCGTTATTGAGCTACCATCTGCAATTCTCTATGAGCTTCCGCCCATCGAATACGCTTAAAGAAAGTGTGTTCAGCATCGTCCAGGACTTCTTCTTCTTCGTATAAACAAAAAAGGGTGTTACATTTACCCATTTTGTATAAGTAGCTTCGATAATAGCCGTGACCTGGCAGAATTTGAGTCAGGTAATAGTTCACATTCCCATGCCGTCTGTTCAACCATTTCTCGATGTTGGGAATGAGACACTCATCCCATCTGCCCCTACTATCAGTACTCCATCTAAACTGCCAACTGTGTAAAATTTTTTCTTCGTATTTGCACCAAGTTGTGTACACGCGGTTTTTCTTTTTTTCGCCGTTGTCCGTGTTTTTTTGGTTTTTTTTCTCTTTTTTACCATTGTCCGTATTTTCTATATATGTATGTATGTTCATTACTAATTTCGTATGAAATCAAAGTGCACCGTAATAGGTAGCAGTATGTGTACACGTGGTTTTGCTTTTTTTCACCGTTGTCCGTGTTTTCTTTATATGTTCAATATTAATATTATTTTCAATGCATTTCATTACCTTGTAGTGTGGAAGGTGTTGGACTAAAACTTGATCATCTGAACAGTGTCACACCTTTGACATACACTGGGCACTGATCAGTTTTAACTACTTTAATTCCAACATTTTAAATGCTGCAATAGAGTTTGTTTTAGTCTTTCGGGTTGTTACTGTTTAAGTTAAACCTCCACGAACACTACTCCTTCTTTCCTCTTCATCTCAACCTATTTTCCTAGTTCCAGTACAATGCACTGCTTATGTAGGGGTCATCCTTGAGTACTGGTCCCAGATAAAAAAAAAATCTTCCAAGGTCTGCATGACAAGTTTATCTTGATATCGTGCTAAAGTCTGTGCCGCCAAAACCGTTCGGTATGCAGATGTAACCCGTAAAGCAGCTACCCTGTGCACCGCTAACAATGGTTTTTCTCTACTTTGCGCCCTAACTTTCTGCCCCCAGATTTCGCTCTCACAAATAAGGATGCTATTGCATGCCACCTATGTTCACAATCAGCCGGCTTAGTCGTCCTGTTATTCCAGTAGCCTTATTAACAGCATACTGAACCTGTTCCGAGAAAGTTAGCTTTGACTCAAGCCTTATCCCGAGATATTCATAAATTTCCCCGTTGTCAGGATGAAGTCATCAAACTGTATATCGATTTCCATCGGAATATGACTTCTGCTAAGGATTAAGAGCTCAGTCTTCTGCTCAGCCAATTGCAGGCCATGTGCATCCAGCCATCCTTTTGTTCTTATCATCACTTGCCTCAGCGTTCTTTTTTCCTCCTCAACATCTCTGGAGCTAATGAATGCTACAATCTCGTCCGCTTATTCAACCAGGAAGCTATCCTGTGGCATTTTCTCCCGAAAATGTCATCATAGCTAAGGTGCCATAGGTCCGGTCCCAAGATAGAACCCTTCACAGCCTGATATTAATTTCTTTCTTTTCCGACCTTCCGTAGTATTTTATTCTTAACAAGTAAGGCGGTATCCGGAATTTCCTCCCTAGAGCTTGAAGTATATCCACCCATCTCAGACTATTAAATGCATTGTTTTACGTCCAGTGCAGCTAAGAGAATCAGTGGTCTACTGAAGTGGTTCCCTGTTTGCGCAGCCTCAACTGCCTCCACGATGACTGCTCCAATCGTTGATCTTTTGGGTCTCAAGCCGTGTTGTCTCTCAGAAAGCCCTCCTCCAGCAGTCAAGGCTTCATTGACGGCAGTTTTCCTGCTGTGTCCAACATACAATGTGGTCTATATGCAGATGGAGAGCTCGGATCACCTTTGGGCTTGCTGATGAGTACAAGATGGTGACTTTTCCATATCCTTGGGAAAATATACAATGCTTGCCGTAGACAAACATTACACCCGGCCGTCTAACCGCTATTTCTTTTATTACATCCACTGGTAGTCCATCTGGTCCAGGGAATTTGCCATCCCTCATGTTGCTCATGGTGGTGGTCGCTCTGCGTCCACCAATTCCTCCATGGCTTCATGGAAAAAGCGTAGTCACAATGTTATCCGTTGTCCCACTCATGTTGCCTACTGGGGACTTCGCAGCAAGCTTTCCATTACAAGCTTATACCCAGTTCCCCACGGGTTGTTATCCACTCGAAAATCTCTCCATAGCTGCCAAAAGCAGATCTTTGTTAATATTTTCTAACAATTTGTTAACATTAATTTTTTGTTATTTCATTAACACAATAATTTCTACTTTCACGAATTATTTCATCTCGCGAAGTAAAAACTAAAATATATTCTTTTTAAAATTAATAAAATATTACTTACTTTTGGGTTGAGTAAAGTAGGTTAGGTTTGGTTAGATTTGACAGGCTTCCAGCTATAGTAAAGCCAGCCCACTTGGGTCTAGTCTGGTCCCGTTGTATTGTCTTTGAGTAGAGTAATTATCTTATGATAAAAATTCAGTGCAGAGAGTGTAGATGAATGTGTGTTTGTTGATGGTTGAATGAGATGACGGTTAGGTCGATTCCAGACGGAGATGTAAGAAGATATTAGAGCTTTGGTACTTTCTCCTCAGTAAAAGAGATATTACGAGTATGGTTTTATTTTTTTATATTAATTATGAAAATAAAATGATTAAAACGATTAGATTTAAATTTTAGTAGATATAAAAAACTAAATGTAGAGGTAATGCTAAGCAGGAGATGGTTATCCTTCCTTTTGAAGGATAGATAGAGTTTTTATTTTATGTTTTTTTTTTATGAACATTTCTTTTTTTTATGAACATTTCTTTTTTTTGCTTCAAACTTGACACAATTATTTGACATGGCAATTAAAATGCAAAAAAAATTCCCGATAACGGTCCATATATATCCGAGAAAAAGCCTAAACCGATCTTTTCATGAAAATGTCGCGTAAGTGAACTTAAACAACTTTTTTTAAATAAATGTTATTTTTAATTTCTTCAAAAAGTATTTATTTATTCATCAAAAACTATCTTATCCCCTGCAACGTAAGCCCGCTCAGATATAATACATTTATGCCAGCGTTTTTACCAATACTCAAAACACTTCTGAAACGTGCTTTTTGATATCGCCATTAGCTCCTGTTTCGATTTTTCTTTTATATCCTCAATCGTAAAATGCTTTTCTTACATCGGTGTCTCCAGTTTTGGGAAGAGGAAAAAGTCAGCGGAGGCCAAGTCCGGTGAATACGGTAGCTGAGGCATGATAACGGTTTTGTTTTTGACCAAAAACTCACGCGCAAGCATTGTTGTCTGAGCTAGTGCGTTATCATAGTGCAAAATCCAAGATTGGTATATCCACAATCCAGTGCGTTTCTGATGAATTGCTTCGCGCAAACGGCGCATAACTTCAAGGTAGTATTCCCTATTGACCGGACGACTTTGTGGCAACAATTCGGCATGCACCACGCTATTGCAGTCGAAGAAAACAGTGAGCAAACCCCTAACATTTGACCGAACTCGACGTGCTTTTTACGGTCTTGTCCGGTGGGATGATTGGGCTTTGGTTTCAATGTCATAGCCATACACCCATGATTCGTCATCAGTTATGACCTTTTTGAAGAAATCTGGATCGTCGTTGACGTTGCGGCGTTGTTATACCCTTCACAAAAATGTAAAGGGTATATATAAGTTTGTGATTCCGTTTGTAATTTCTACAGTTTTTTTTTTGCGACCCTATAAAGTATATATATTCTGAATCAGAATTAATGGAAAAGTCGATTAGGCGATGTCCGTCTGTCCGTCTGTCCGTCTGTCCGCTGTTGAAATACCGTTTCTGAGAAAACCATTAGACTTAGAAACTTTTTTCTTTCACCATTCTTTTACCCCATCGATTCATGGGTTTGCTATTGAAATTCAGTAATATCGGTCCACGTATAGCTGAGATATATTCAAAATTCCGAAAAAAGCCATTTTTTTTTGCAGTTTTGTATGAAAATTTTTGAAAACAAAAGTTGTTCGTTTTGCTTCAAACTTCACACACTTATTAAGCATGGTGACTAAAAGACAAAAAATTTTTTTTTCAGATATCGGTCCATATATACCCGAGATATAGCCCAAACCGGATTTTTAATGAAAATGTCGCATAGGTGAAGCTAAATAACTTTTTTTTGCTCAAAAGCAGTTCTGGTAATTATATAAGGTTACATAAATATGGAAAATGAAAATTTCCGATATCGGTCCATATATACCCGAGATATAGCCCAAACCTGGTTTTTCATGAAAATGTCGCGTAAGCGAACCTAAACAACTTTTTGGTGCTCAAAAGCAGTTCTGGTAAGGAAATAGGGTCATATAAATATGAAAAATGAAAATTTTCGATATCGGTCCATATATACCCGAGATATAGCCTAGACCGGGGTTTTCATGAAAATGCCGCGTAAGCGAACTTAAACAACTTTTTTGTGGTCAAAAGCAGTTCTGGTATTGAAATTAGGTTACATAAATATGGAAAATGAAAATTTCCGATGTCGGTCCATATATACCCAAGATATAGCCCAAATCGGGCTTTTCATGAAAATGTCGCGTAAGCGAACTTAAACAACTTTTTTGTGCTCAAAAGCAGTTCTGGTAATGAAATTAGGTTACATAAATATGAAAAATGAAAATTTCCGATATCGGTCCATATATACCCGAGATATAGCCCAAATCGGGTTTTTCATGAAAATGTCGCGTAAGCGAACTTAAACAACTTTTTTGTGCTCAAAGCAGTTCTGGTAATGAAAAAGGGTTATATAAATATGAAAAATGAAAATTTTCGATGTCGGTCCATATACACCCGAGATATAGCCCAAATCGGGTTTTTCATGAAAATATCGCGTAAGCGAACTTAAACAGTTTTTTTGTGCTCAAAAGCAGTTCTGGTAATGAAATAGGGTCATATAAATATGAAAAATAAAAATTTTCGATATCGGGCCATATATACCCGAGATATAGCATAGACCGGGGTTTTCATGAAAATGCAGCGTAAGCGAACTTAAACAACTTTTTTGTGCTCAAAGCAGTTCTGATAATGAAATTAGGTTACATAAATATGGAAAATGAAAATTTTCGATGTCGGTCCATATACACCCGAGATATAGCCCAAATCGGGTTTTTCATGAAAATATCGCGTAAGCGAACTTAAACAGTTTTTTTGTGCTCAAAAGCAGTTCTGGTAATGAAATAGGGTCATATAAATATGAAAAATAAAAATTTTCGATATCGGGCCATATATACCCGAGATATAGCATAGACCGGGGTTTTCATGAAAATGCAGCGTAAGCGAACTTAAACAACTTTTTGTGCTCAAAAGCAGTTCTGCTAATGAAATTAGGTTACATAAATATGGAAAATGAAAATTTCCGATATCGGTTCATATATACCCGGTGTATAGCCTAACAGGTTTTTTGATGAAAATGCCGACTAAACAACTTTTTTGTGCTCAAAAGCAGTTCTGGTAATGAAATAAGGTTATATAAATATGGAAAAAGAAAATATCCGATATCGGTCCATATATACTCGATATATAGCCTGAACCGATTTTTCCAATAACATTTTTTTTTGCTGAAAAGCAGTTCTTGTCCTAAAAGAAGGTTACGACAATAAAGAAAATTCAGATTTCTGATATCGGTCCAGATATACCCGAGATATAGCCTAAATCGGGTTTTTCATGAAAATATCGCGTAAGCGAACTTAAACAATTTGTTGTACTCAAAAGCAGTTCTGGTAATGATATAAGGTTATATAAATATGGAAAATTAAAATTTTCGATATCGGGCCATATATACCCGAGATATAGCCTGAACCGATTTTTCCATTAAAAAATTTTTTTTTTTTGCTGAAAAGCAATTCTCGTTATAAAAGAAGGTTACTAAAATACAGAAAATAGAAAATTCCCATATCAGTTCATATATAACCGAGCATATTTAGGTCACATTTTTAATATACTATACATATTCGTGACTATCGTGAAGGGTATTTTAGATTCGGCCCCGCCGAATATACTACACTCTTACTTGTTTTGACTCAAAATTTAACAATTTTGGAACAATCTTCGCTGCCGCACGTTTTATGCCTAATACATCCGTAAAAATTGCTTGGCATGAACCGAACGATATGCCAACATCATCAGCAACATCTTTGATAGTTATTCGACGATTATCCAAAATCATTTTCTTCACTGCTTCAATGTTTTCAGCGGCTGTTGACGTGCTCGGGCAACCAGGACGGGCATCGTCATTGACAGCATCTCGGCCTTCCTTAAACCGGTTATACACAATTGAATTTGTGTTCTGCCAAACGGCACAGTTAAACATTTCAAATGTGCTTGCGCATTTAAGTTAAATTTTTACGTAAAACTTAACCAACATATATTACAGACATTTATACCAACATAAAAGAAACAAATTGCGAAAATCGAACTTACGTAACTCACGAAATTTGAAAATAACGGTTATTTTTTATCAAACTTCGTATATTTAAGTGACTATCGTGAAGGGTATCTTAGATTCGGCCCAGCCGAATATACTACACTCTTACTTGTTGTATTTTTTTTATAAAGATTTACCTGTTTATCGATAGTTCATATTTAGAAAGAAAATAACTACACATATGCAAATTTTAAGTCTAAAATGGATCAATATTCTTTCATTATTAATAAAACATTTAAAAACTTTGTTGTCCTTCAAAACTTAATTTTGCATGTAATGAGTGAACAAATGATATTACTCTTCTCTATTGGTTTAAATTGTCAAATAATGAACATGAAATAATTTAAAATATATAAATCATGTCGTATTTTAAAAGTACTTTGAAATCATAAAACCTTCCTGATAGGTTGTTAAAAGGAACAAATTTAACTCACGGTGGGCACCTTTTCTGGCAGTGAAACCTAATTCGCTAGTTAAATATTTCTTTTGTTGATTTTAAATCGGTTTCCAATAAATTTGCATAAGAATTCATACTAAAGTACAGAGTTCAAACAAAGAACGGTTAAATTTGTAGCTTTAAAATTTCTTTTCATTTTCTTCCTTCTTTTCAACACATCAAAGTGTCATTCATTGGCCTCCATCATCAACATGTTTGTAATCATATGGTTGCAAAATATGCAGAGTTCGAAAAACAAAAAAATAACTTAAAAATGTGCAACGAATTGCAACGTTCTTTACAACAGTCTGTCAGCCAGGCAATCCATCTGACCGTTCTTTTGTCTGTGTGCCTGTCTGTCTGTTGTCTTTGATTTTGGTTTGTGTAGTACAACATATCGGACATGATGTGGTAACGTATAAATGTTGTACTTGTAGTTGTTACCAATTTAAATGTAAGACAAGCGAAGAAGAAAAAAATTCAAACTCCCCACAAGCACAGAAATAGCAAAGAGCACGTTTTAAAGGCTCGTTTTTATAAAATTCGAAATGCATGTATGAGATTTGGTTTGGTAGAGAACTGCATTTCGTTAAGACCACGTAAGAAAAAAGCATAAAAAATTTTGTTGTTAACTTTAAATGCTAATGAAAAGTATTGGTAATTTTTTATTTTGCCTTTTTCGAACAGTAGAAAATAAAACACAATTGCTATTTTAAAGAAATGAAGAAATAAACATTGTCAAGTCATGAGGAGTGGTAGGCATGAAATTGAAAAGGAAAACCCATAGCAAAAAAGAGGCCCAATTATTGGTAACTAACTTCCAAAACTGCTATTTAAGCCATAACAAAATATCGGGAAGAAAACATTAATTCTACATTCGTTCATACATACCAATAAGTAGTCTGACTACCAGAGACAATTGTAGGCAATCAATTGTATAGAAGTCAAGTCAGTCTCTTTAAGAAACGTGTATGGACTTTGTTGCCGGGCTAATAAATACAAAAATGCTACATGATTTTTTTTTTCTATCGCTTAGTTGTTGTTGCTGTTACATGTAGTTCAACACGTAACGTAGACAATTATTTTCCTGAAACAGTCGTCTGTCTGATAGAGACACTTTGAAACGAGACCTTAAAGAAATAATGGTTACAATTTATAGTCTTTTGAGCCACCGGTTCGTTAACATGTTTAAACATGTCTGAGCCTTTGAAAGCAACCGAGACAAAATATGACTTCTGTTCTTTATTTCTAACTCCATCATTGTCATTGTCGAATATGAGATTGCTTTTCTTATTAAATCATTTATTGTGGCTTATAGATTCGTAATGGTAAATTAAGCACGTTATTGAATTTTTTATAATAAAAAAATTGTGTAATAAAAGGGTGAGTGTATTTATAGGAAAAAAAAGTTTTTTAAGAACACATTTTTACATAAAACTAAATAATTGAACCATGTATACAAATTTTAATGATGTTTTTTTTATATTTTTTTGTTTATTGATTAGAAAATAAGATATTTACACAATATAAACACTAGTTAATAATATTACTATTTACATACTTATAGTACGTTTCCGTATAGGTAATTTGGGCCAAATCATTTCATTTGCCCAAATTAAGTAATTTGCGACGTGATTTCCCATATATTTCTCATATGATCAAGTTATCGCAAATGACTTAATTTGTTTCAAATTAAGTCGAATTTGTCTGTGCAACACTGTGTGGCTATTATTCTTATAAATACAACATTGGGGCATTCATTATTGGTGAGTTACAGTTCGAAAAAGCGACATTTAATTACGAATTAAAATGGCTGATTTGTTTGTTTATGAAGTTGAATTTGATAAAAACTAAATGTTATTTTCAGTTTTATAAGTTTTTTTATTTTTCTTTATTAAAATTATGAAATAAGATACTTATATTTGTCTATTTAATGCCAATAAATAAAATAAAGAATATGAAACTATTTCGTTTGTTTGCGAACTAGGTTCTCTAGGTCTGGTCCCGTTGTGTTAATTAGATTCTCTAGAGTAATGACAAATTAACGAATTGCTTCCGAGCGCCTGTATGTGGCCATAGGGTCTTCATTAAGCATCTATCTAAAAGAGCTTTCGTATTCCATAAGTAGGGAAGGTTCATTTGTATACAAGTCACAACTGGCTAGTGCTCTGACGGACGCACCCATAACTACAGCCTGATATCCAAATTTCTTACAGTAGTTGTAAATTTTAGTAACAGATACTACTCGTGGGTCCTCAGGTTCATTTTATCTGTATTGGCAACAATCAGACTCACAAATGGGGAAATCAGGTCTATATTTACTTCGGCACAAGCGACGAAAACAATCAAGTCAAGCTACACTCTACACGTTTGATTTCTAGCATTCTTGCGGTTTGGATACCCTTCCATGTTGAAGCTAATTTAAGAGGAATGCGTTCCTTTCCCGATGTCTTCTTATAAGGAAATCAACTTTAAATCTTTCTTTACGCTTTTTCCGTTTTAAAAAAAGTCGGGCATTAACCTTCGATGAAACGTGTCTATCACAATTTTCAATATCTCACAGCCAAAGAGAACACGTAATAGAGAGCATCATTAATATGCTCATTAGTGTTCAGCGTGCTTAATTGTATTTAAACAGCTTGTTGCACAATGTTTATTGGAATTTTTTTTTCATAAAATGTAATCAAAGAACACAAACGTCAAATTGATTTCGAAAATACGATAAGAAAATTACTTACAACACAGTGGAAACACTTCGATATGGTTTCCTCAAATCAACTTAATTTGCTTGTAATGGAAACGTACTATTATATACAATGTCTCTAAATCGAGCTCTCTAGTGCTATTAGTATGAATAGTTGTTTCTTACAACGTGGAAATTAATTTTTGTTTCTTTACATGAAAATAAGTATATACAATAGTTTTATATGCAATGAAAATATTTAAAAACATTGCTAGTATATGAAATGAGGGGAAAAAAGTTGGCATTTTAAAGATATGTTAAGAAGAGTTAAGAAGAATGGTGGGACAATCACAATTCACAGAATCCTCTTCCACCATATTGATTGAAAGGCTTTCGTAGCTATAACGATTTTTAACACGCTTATATTATTTTCACTTCTGTTTGCTTGCTTGTTTGATTCTTTATATGTTTGCAACACTCAAAACCCATGCCATATGAGTGATTATTACATATGTTGGTAAATAAAACTGCACAAACAGTGCTGTCACTTTAGTGCAAAAGTTGGAGTTGCCGTATGGCTTCCGGGGAAGTGGGGAGATTTTGGGGATACAAGACGTTGATTTTGGGAATACCAAAAAAAAAATTTATAACCATTTCGCTAAATGCTTGGGAATGGTTTTTCATATTCGGTGCACGTTTTTGCCATGGAACAAGCATCTGAACTCTAAACGGTCACTCGCTTTAGAGCAAAAATTTGCTTGCCGTATTGCTTGTGAGGAAGTGGGGAGGATTTAGATGTTCCTGAAACCAACTTTAAGAATTCCCAAAAAAAAAAAAAAAATGCGGAACCACTTCGCTAACCGGGGTGAATTTTTGTTGAACTTTTATAACAACAAAAATTCAATAAATTAATACTTACATCTCTGGGTACGGAGATTTGTTAAAATTCAAATATATGTATGATAATAACTAAAAAGAAATACCGCTAGTTCTGAGACAGCAAACGCTGTACAAACAATGTGGGCAATTAACAAAATTCATATGTGATTGAATATGAGATGAATATAATTAGATAGAGAATAATTAAATGCTCGGTGGCTGAGTGGTTAAAGCAGCAGATCATGATACGTCATGATCCGAGTTCAAATCCCAGTGGGTGCTGATGAGTAGTGCAGCGACTACGAAACAGCTAGTTGTCCCCCCGCTAAAGATTTAATTATTATTTTTCTTGTCTTCGTCAATCAAAAATTATTGATCACAGCAAATTGTATCGTAAAAAAATCCTTCTTAAAAAAAAAACTTAAGAAAGGAGAAAACTTGAACTATAAACCTGTTGTACAAAAGTACAAACCAAAATTTTAATTTAAAAATTATAAAAGTTCAACAAAAATTCAATAAATTTATTTAGATTGTTGGGATACAAAGTTGAATTTTTGAGAATATCTTTCAAAAATTTCCAAAGTCTACTGATCATTACGGTAGCTCCTATGAAATGTCGACATATAGATAGCTGGGAAACAGAAAACAAGCTATTTATAATTGTTTTATTTATTATTCAATGTTCGAAGCTAAAATAGTGAATAAAAAACTCAATTGTTTATATTTATTTAATTTAAATTTATTTATTTCCAATTTTGCCGCTGTTTCTGGGAAAATTAAGCTTCATTCCGATTGCAAATATTGTTTTATTTAAGAAATAACAATAGCAATAACAGGAAAGTCGTTCGCCTATGAAAAAAAAAAGTTTGTCGAACCTGCGAACAAATATAAAAATTCTTGAAATGTAGAAGAGTGCGTTTTAGCTATCATCACAATATGTAAGAGCCAACTCAAATATTGTTAATTTAATTACAAATTAATTTATAAAATATATACAAAAAGGTACCGGTAATAACTATTTTACAAATAATATACAAGAATAAAAACAAAAAACAGATAGTATCCTTAAACTTGAAATAAAATATATAATTTGAATATTAAATAATATAATAGCGGATTAACAACTTTAATAATTATTCAACCCAAACATCTTAGATTCTGTGTTGCTGAAGGCTGCTTATTACACGCTGAACGTAGTGAGATCTTGTACAATCTAATATTACATCTAATGTTTTTTTGAATTTGGGTAAACGGTAAGAATGTGGGGTATAGTAAGCGTCTCATCACAGATGTTACATTTAGGCGGATCAGACTAATTTAATTAATTAAAATAGTTTGAAATAATATTGAATTTGATTTGAGTGAAACCATGTATATCAAAAAGGCCATTATCATTTGAAAATTTATTCCTTTTACACTTCTTATTCAGTCGTTTGGATATTTTCCCCACGAACTGGGGCTTCGAAAGTGAAAGATTTCATCGGAAATGGAAGAAATCGTGAGACGTTACAAAGGCTAGTGGGATGAACAAATGATGGCTGGCTGTTGTTGCTCCCTAATTCGCGAAGATCCATCTGAAAAAAAAACGCGAAAAGTTCAAATCGACCGTCAGTTTAATTAAAATTTTTTTAATTTACCCTGAATATATTGTGTGAGCAATGAAAATGCTTATATTGTCGTTCCACAAAATCCTTAACAAAAACTTTATTTTTCATCATTGTTTCTTCAAGTTACGCTTAAAATGTTGGTCATTAAATAAACTATTTGGTAAAGAAATAAAACATTCTAGATCTTTACTACAACGTAGAAAAATATGAAATAAAAATGAAAAATTTTGAAAAAAGGTCAAAAATAGGTAAATTTTGAACTTTGAGGTGTCATAACTCGTCGTTTCTTGTCAGATAGAAATTCGACAGAAAAGGCGTTCAATTACCTTTCTAACGATACGGCATTTATCTCCATCAGACTTTTTGGTTGGGCTCCACAAGGGTTTGAGTGGGACTATACAAGGAAAAACACAAAAGTACCGTTATCTAAAAAACGGCACTTAGGAAAAAAAATTACAGGGTTTGTCATGTTCAGGAGGTCCGAATTAATTTATCTAGGCATGTGACGTTCTTGGTATTTTTTGGCTGTAAACCAGTGTAGTTATCACTGTTTTTATAGTGTTTATTTTCATTCATTTATAAAATTGTAGTTAGCTGTTTGCCTGTGCTTTCGGAAAGAGCATTGTATGCTGATTTGCAGAACACCAAGAAATCATTACCCTAATTTTAAAAGGTGTGGGGATTTAAAATCCCCTAAATGAAAAAAACTATTAAAATTTTATTTCATCTCTTCGCTTATTTTGGACCACCCTATATATTTATTTTGATTCGGCAAGAAATTTGCTTACATAGTATATGCACACTTTCATAAATATACATACTTATGACATTCCCTCCTTAATATAAGAAAAATGTTGTTAATAATTTTAGTAAAGTAAACTATTTTACTAGATAATAATATAGTTTAAAAACTAATAAAAAATACACATCCGTATCAAACTAATTATCCATATACCCAGACATTCGTATAACCTTAACTATTATTCGTATAATTATTAAATTCCCAAAAACGGCTTTGGAAATCGCCAAAATCTCCCAACTCTGCGGAAACAATATGGGAACTTTCGTACTAAATCGAATAGCCGTTAATAGTTCAACACATGTTCCACGGAAAAACGCGTACCGAATATGAGAAGCCGGTTCCGATTCGGTTCCGGTTTTTTTTGGGAATTTTGGAAATTCCGCTTTAGGAAACGTCAAAATCTGTTTCGTCCCCGGAAGAACTACGGCAACTTCAATTTTCACACTGAACCTATATAGTACAGATGTATGTTCAAAGGCAAAAACGCGCACCGAATATGAAAAACCGGTTAACGAAGCGATTCCGATTTTTTTTCTGGAACTCCTATAATTGGCTTCGTGAATCCCCAAAATCGCTCCACTTCCGCGGAAACAATACGGCAACTTCAATTTTCGCATTAAAGCAGCAGCACTGTATACTCGTATATAGTGCTTACATATTTATTAATCACTCATATATCAAGGGTTTCGAGTGTTTCAAACATACAGGCAAACTAACAAGGAAATATACAAGTGAAACTAATATTCAAAAAAGCATCCTTTTGGGTGGACTTGCGGAAGATTTATTAAGTAATACATCTACATACAATTTTATTCATAATATTTTAAGAGTAAGAATATTAATTTAAATTAGTCTTATTATTGAAATTTTATTTTAATCTTTCTTCACAAATTAAATTTATTACTTCAAGTTTTACGATCTAATGTTTCAATTGTTCAATTGTTAATTTTTCATTTTGCACCACCTTCTCTTTAAGTGATTTAAGTTTGGCAATGATTCCATTCAACAAACAAAACGAGGAAAACGAAAAACCGAAAAACCGAAAACTAAATAATGATGACAGCTTTCAGTATTAATTTCGTCATTAATTAATGATAATTTGTTTTCTTGTTTTAACCAAAACAACGACAACAACATAAACAGCAGTGCAAACTACTGCTGTCTGCCACTTGCTGATAACGATTTAGTGCTGTTATTTTGGGGATTAAAAGCTGGGGACTCTGAAAATAAATGATGAATTGAGTTTATTGGCCAGCTATTAGGAAACATTTAAAGCACAACAAGGCGTGACCCAAAAGAAAAAATAAAAATCATCAAACGAAAACACTAAAAAAAAAATTTAACACTTTCGGGCGACAAATCGTATCACGGCACGCGATCAATTTAAAACAAACTTACATACCTGCATGCATGCATCTGCATGTAGGAGGTGTATATGAATATATGAATGATATATATCTATACGTGTGTATTTGGTGGTGCTTTGGAGCTTTCCCCCTTTAAAAAATGTTGAATGTAAAACATTATACAAAATCAACTAAACTGCCTTTATTATACAAACAAACTTATATGTACGTAGTATGTATGTATGTAGGTACTGAAACTACCCAGCTAACATTTTCAATCGTTGAAGACTCTACTGGGAATCTCAAGAAGAGTGTTTTTGAATGTTATTTTTAATCACAGACGATCCCACGTACGGAAGTAAGTGCTACAAAAGCTGATTCTTCTATAAGACTCTTAAAGAACGCTTAAGACTCTTATGATAGTTGTACAGGCAATCGTCGGAGACTCGTGTATATAATATCTTACAACTCCTCAAGGAATCAGCCGTGTAACGCTTGTATGATTCATGCAGGAAACAGTACAAAGCACATTAGATATTTTAATACTATATATAATTCGCACTGATCACCATAACCACCGCCTACACTTTTTATGCTCGAAAGGTTATTAAACAATAAAGAAAATACGCTGTTTGATTCTGATTATCTATAACATAATTAAAAATATAAGCATATAAAAACAACAAAAATTTTTAATCGTCCAACAAACATTCCAAGATTGTGTGACGAGCGTGACAGATAATTTGTAAAACGAAAGAAATAAGTATATGTTTTTTTATTGTTACTCTTCAGATAATCGTCAGAACAATCTTTTGCGGATTGTGTATTGAACTCCAAGAATCTTCTAACAAACAACATATGCTAGCTGGGTAAATATGTTTATCGAAAAGGTGTTGTAATAAAGAATAATATTTATGCACAAAAATTCTTTAAATATTTTTTTCTTTGTTAATTAATACGTGTCTATTATAATTTTCACCAAGAATTTATTATTGAAATTAATGTTAGTGAAATATATTTTTCTTTCGAAAAGAAGAGGTATTAAAAAAAAAATTGTTTTAAATAAACAAAAAGAGGTAATAAAAGTTTTAAAATATTAAAAGCAATATTAAAAACTAGCAGGTCGCATATACATAAGGCAAGTTAAATTTTATTAAAATACCAAGAAGAAAATATCATTGATTTTTAGTTGTTATAAACAAACATATGTAAGTTGCTATTATTTCAATTGGTATCTTAGTTTGGCACAAATCCAAGTGGTCCCTTTTTTATCAATGCTCTATTCTATGTTGATTTTAAGGCATTCGTCGAAAGTCCGACACTAAAAAATACGTATAGTAGGGCCAATTCCCACTATCTTGGTAGCCAATTAATGTCACCATCAAGTAGTACATGCAGCGTGTACATTGTGGAGTCGACTGTATAACACACAGAGTGTCATACTTCTGAAACTACAAGTAGGCTACGTCTATAGCGGTCAATTTCAGCCAAAAGGAATCGGCTCGTTCTTCACAGATTGCACGGCCTGATGACGCCGCCAATAGGAAATCGGCGCCAAGAAGTAGCATTCCCATCTGGTCACCCTTGTGTTGACTAGCGGCGATCTATATAGGGTGTCCAGAACTCAAGGTAAGGCCGAAACAGGATGACAAGATTTATTATGACCATCATAAGAAAAATCATAAAAAAAATTAAAAAAAAAAAATAAAACATACTTAATGTTTAGTTATTAGATTCAACAGTATTTATTTCGATAACAATTTGTTATCATCAAATGTTATTATTTTAATAAAACATTTACACAGTTCAATTTGCAAAAAAAAAATTTTTCTTGAAGAAGACTGTGGAAATATTGAATCAAAGAAACAACCATAATTTTTATAAGTGACCTCTACCACAACACACAAACAATAATTTAAATATAAAGGGTCGAAAATTAGCAACAAGAAAGTTTTTATAATTTGTTAAAGTTAACAATTATCGCTATTAATACCTTCAAGCAAATCTGTCGCAGTGCCATCTTTATCAATAATCAAACGCTTAAACGATTGTAAAGCAAATTCCGTTTTGTTATATGTGTAGAAGACACATTATACTACTTTCATAAAAATAATTCAATAGCGAGCATATTAGTATTTGAAATAAAGGCATTAATGTATAACATTCAATTAGGGATGGATCCTACTAAAGTAGAGTCATATAGACCAAGAAGTCTACGGCCAACCGTTCAAAACTACTCGAAAAATTGTTGAATCCAATATTGAATAGTGTGGGGTGTATCCCTAATCATCAATTTCGCTTTCCGGCTAAACATAGTGCCATAGAACAAACACATAGACTAGTAAATGTGATAAGAAAAATTTTGGATTACAAGAAGTATTGCTCAGCTCTATTCATTGACGTTTCCCAAACTTTTGGTAAAGTGTGACACGCCAGTTTATTGCAGAAGATAAAGTTGAACTTGCCTGCAAATGCTCACAAGCTGGTGGAAAGCTACTTATGTGTCCGCAAATTTGTTATCAGAGAAGGCGATTTTATGAGCGCAACTCGGCCGATGTATGTATTTGTTCGCCAATGTAGCATACGAGAACCTAGTTTATATTTGATTTATACCTCTTATATGCCAACCAGATCTGGTATTCCCACTTCAACTTTTGCAGCTGATACCACTTTCTGCAGCGTTCATGAAAGCCATCAATTAGCTTCGCGAAATTTGCAGGAGTATATTTTAGTATTAGAGAACTGGTTAAAACTATGGAAAATCAAAGTTAATGAACAAAAGTGTACTCACGTTACATAAACAAACATGTTCAGCTATCCAAATTAACAATTCACCTATTCCGCAGCAAAATGAAGTCAGGTACCTTGGTATTCATTTCGACCGTAGGCTAACGCGGAAGTCTCACATTAAAGCAAAAGTCATTCAGTTGAAACTAAAAGCAGCGCAACTAAATTGGTTTATGGGTAGAAACTCGACATTGAAGTTGGATTGCAAACTTCTGTACGGTGCTACGGAATTCAATTATGGGGCACCGCCTCAGCGTCAAGCATTGAAAAAATATAAAGGCGACAAAACCAAATTCTTCGAACGATTACTGCAGCTCCATGGTACGTAAAAAATTCACGAATTCATAAAGATCTGAGGAATTTTCTAAGTACGCGACAAGGTATGTCAGTAAACTGGACTTCATCCAAATCCTCTTGCGCGTAATATTCTTAACTTTGGCGGCCACACTCGGTTGAGAAGAAGGGATACCGTTGCCTCCATCAGAACGTTCAATAGGTGATTTTACCGATATAGCTCCCGCATAATAAAACTTTTTGTCTAGCATTGGTTGGATTTAAGTAAAAAGCACATTTTTATTTATTTTTTTTGTATTTTTTTAATATTTATTTTAATATTTAGTACTAATTTTTTTGAATACTTATTTTGGAGATTAAATAAATGAAAAACGCTTAAAAAAAAGTTTTTTTTAATTGAAAATGGGTAAAATTTTTTAAACTTTTTATTTAAATAAAAAGAAAACACATTAAATGTTAATTGTGAATAATTTTATTGTCTTTTGCAAGTTCAGTTTTAGCAAAATCGATCAGTCCACTTCAATATACACATGCAAGTTGAAGTCATCATTTTTAAGCGATATGAGTTTTCCAGAATACCTATTTAGCGATTTCAAATCGCAAAACCATACTTCTGGCATTATACGTTTCTCAGAATAACTATTTGGCGTTTTGAAATAGAAAACGTTAAATTTAAGCGATTTGCGTTTCTCAGAACATGTCTGAATATTTTTTTTAAACGTAAAAAAACGAATTTTCTTTCTGTATCTTGCCGTTTGGAAAAATTTTATTTTTCAGCTAATATTTTCGTTGCCTCAGTAAAAATATTTCTCTAGAATAAGTAAAATGATACTTGTAGTTAACTATATTATTTTCAATAAATATATTATGATGCAAGCATATGGAACGGCTGGTTAACGTGTAACAAAACCCGTAATTTAATCCACAAAAGAGTTCAAGAAAATTTTCCAAGTAAAGCTAGAATAACATTAGTTTTTATAGTTTCGATTTTACGAAAAAAAAATTTTTGTACCAATAATCTTTTTTCCACTTTTTACAAAAAATCCCATCTTTTTTTGTTCAAGAAAAACTTAATTACAGATTTTTGAGTGAACAAATCTGAACTTGAAATTTCATTAACTCCATAAGCTCATGTAGAAATCCGACACCTATAATACCCACATATTTAAGTATTTAGTTTTCTTTTAGGCGATCAGTACTCTAAATCCATTATTTATGGATTCTGGTTAAATAATTTTTTTTTTATTTTATTGTTGTTCTTCGAACTTCAATACAGTACAACACGCCTTGTAATACGCATCAATGAAAGTGTACAAAGCGCTTTAAAGTTAAAGACTACTACAAAAGAAGCATTAAAGAAGAAATAAAAGAAGAAATAAAGATGATAAACGTTTGAGGTCTAAGCGCACGATAAAACTTGAAACCACAAAAGAAGAAATTGTATTTTTACTTCTGCTAGTTGTCGAAGTCGTTTGGGCTTAAGTTGTGGTTAAAACGTTTTTCTTTACAATAAAATGCGCTTTAGTTTCGGTCACTTAATAAAGGAAGGAAAGAAGTAAAGCCAAACAATAACAAAAGGCGATGATATAAAAACAAATCTTGCACCTTTGTTGTGTTATCAGAGCTCATTAACTACAACTTTATGCACATACTCATTCAAATACTAAAATGTACAATAGAACCAACACCTTTTGTTTCACCTACATGTTTGATAAGCAAACACTTATACCTCTGACCCACTGTCACCACCTTAAAAGTTCTTACGGGGCTTTTCAATTTCTTTTTTCATTCGTGCCTTAAAAACTGAAAAAATTTACATTCTGTTCTGTTCTCTTCTTTTTGCTTTATTTTATTTTTTTGTTTTCTTGTACTCGTATGTTTGAGTAGTTATGTGATGTGTATGCATGTGGGAATGTATGACTGTATAAGACCCTAAGAAGTCTTTAGCGTTAATATTTTACTATTTGTCTAGTTAAGTGCCTTTTAGGTTTGTCTGTCTGTCTGCAAGTTCGTCCGTCTGTCCATTCATTTAAAACACATGCAAATGCCATCATAACAAGCAACTGCTTATACGGCTTTTAATTTAGCAGTTGACTTGTTAAAACCGTAAAATAGTGTTAAAGAACATTGTGGTGCAACGTGACTGACCAGAGAATAAAAATGCAAGAAACGACATTCGAACAACATGCACTCCAACTATAGATAAAGCAACAGCATTTTAATTTTTCTCTACAGCTTCCCAGCAAAAATTCAGATATTTAAAAGCATTCCGTGTTAAGATTGAAATGGCTCAAAGTAAAAGCAAGATTCTGAGTTTGTCATGGATACTGAAATAAAAAATTTATAAATCGCTTTTATTTTATAATAACCATAATCTCCCAACTACAACATTCAATAAGGATTTCCGATATTTCACAGTTGATAGCGACCGTATTTTTTTTTTTGCGGTAAGAAGGCTAAAAGGCAATACTGACGCATCACAAAGACCGTGACCTTTGAGGTGTGTCGGGTTTGGCGTAGAGCCAAAAACCTCATCTTTTTTACTCTAAGGGAGAAAATCTAGCCTATAAATCTACCTGTGCATTACTTCAGGGCGGTTCTTATCTGTGGCACTCTACATGCCCCTAAGCTATATACTTATATGCGTCCAGACCTGCTTATAATGTAACTTATAGAGTCAGCTGACTCCAAATCACGTTTCTTTAATCGTAGAGTTTTTTCGCAGTCTTTTGTTACTGCTATTCATTAGATTTCGTCCGAAATAATGTTATCTACGATATTCGCTACGATCAATATTCCCGTTTCTGGCACAAATTCCTGCCGATACACATGCAAGCGGTAGCACTCGAACAAGGTATGATCAGCATTATGGATCACGCAATATTCCTCATATAAGCAAAAAGCAGAGTTACACTTCCACAAAGAAATCCACCCCCTCCTTCCCGGGAACAAGTTTTGCCTTAGCGTATTCCAAACCAGTGTACTCTGATTTTCGGGTAAAGGGGGGAAAGAGTCCCTCGTTCGTTGTAGCAAATAAAACTCTAGGAGGCTGCATGACTTATGTTGTGTAGGCTTTCGAAACCCTTGCCAAGGGTATAAATTGGCAGAACGGGGATCCGCATGCCCCCGGGTGGTTCCGCTTGCAGCTAAAACCAGGGCTGATCATGGCTGAAGTACCTACCTTGGCTGGAATGTACTGGTCATAGTTCAAACCTAAAGACGCAGGAAGGGGGAGTTTGTGTCCCTGATAACTATTGGTGTGTGGCTTTTTCACGGGCTAACAACTCCACGAGGTGCTGTAGTCTTGCAACAGATACCTGTACTGTAGGGAACCAGTGGTGATGATTTGACGGGTAAGTTGGTTTAAGGGCTGGTGCTTTTATTGGGCTTCGGCCTACCAACTTATTAAGCCTTGTCTTCCATTAATTTCTGGGCAATTGCATACATGGGGGATTACAAGGCCCGAACTCCTGAACAAGGGGTTTCCCGTATGGCTACAAACATATAGCAAGAGTTGCTACCTGTGTATACCCGGTAAGCCACACGGGATCGCTGGTGTATTTGGAATAATTTACTCTGAGGAATTTGACCATCATCTGATAAAACCGTAAAGACAGGTGCTGATGTAAATTTTTTTTCACTCTCTCTACGAAGGAATTCGCGAAAATATACGTGACCGCATAATATTTGGGTGAGGTCGTCATTATTTTCTCTCCATTTCCTGCTTAGCCTTTTCTAAATATCTGGGATAAGCCTTTCCATCCATCTTCTCCATGTGCCAGTGTACCTTCTTTCCTGCCACATTTATAGAGTCTCGCGCCTAAAAACTTTCCTTCTAATGCGATCAATCTCATTCGACTGTTTCAACACCTATCTTTTTCTTCTCCTTAATATACTCAGATTAATTGGAATCATACATGCAATGTGGTACTGATAAAGCTGTATATATCAAACTGGCTATAATTTTTACTGCCTGGCAAATCGGTATTAACAGATATATTGTTTCACAACACATGCAAGTGATTACACTGGGTGTTCTATTAGAATAGCGCCCCGCAGGTTTCGCTCATTTTAAGGATGCTATATATCGCAATGTGGAGTACAAAATTGAGTCCAGTGAGTGAGTTCAGTAATCAATCAACTTACGATGACGGTGACTATTCTGATATGTGTGCAGAAAAATCAGTCAGTCGCTTTCTCGTCGCTCCTAAAAACACGGCCTTTCAGACGCTACAATAATTTAAATTTTCCCGCTGCAATGAAAATTCACCTGATTTACAAGTTTAAAGCAAATGACCAGAGACATCGTTGAATGTATATGATCACAGACAACAACCTACGATCGTTGAATCGCCTACAGATAGATAGAACCTAAACAAAGAAAGTATCTTTTGTGGTGGTGGTTATGTTTCTTGATAAAACAATTGTTGAATTTGAAACAAATGTGTAAATTTTTAAGTCATCACCTGCCATTATGGCTTAATCTGACGATGGACCAACTTCATGGGATGAATAATTTCGCGCCACCACCAGCTTCCCTAGGTAGATTGTAAAGCTAACACAGGTCGCAACATTTTGTCATATAGTTTTAGCCTAGAAGGCTAAACTTAATGCCATTCATATTGATGAAAGCCGAGAGACTTTCATCGTATTGCCAATAACTATTAATATTCGTTATGAACAAAAATTACTATAAATTTCCATATTATTTTAACATAATTGAAAACTTAAAAAAGTTTTATAATACACCAGGGGAGTGACTTTATGGACATCATATCTTTAAGTCACTGTTTTATTCACATTCCTTATTCAAAAGAAAACGAAAAAAAACTTATCAAACAATATAGAAATACATATGTATATGGGAAATTTTTGTGGCTCACTACTGAACAAAAATTGTTATAAATTTCCATATTTTTTTAACATAGTTGAGAGCTCAAAAAAGTTTTATAATACACCAGGGGAGTGATTTTATGGACATCATATATTTAAGTCGCTGGTTTATTCACATTCCTTATTCGAAAAAAGACGAAAAAAAAACTGTCAGACAATATACACATACCCGTAGATATGTATGTGCGAAATTTTTGTTGCTCACTACTGAGCAAAGTTTACGCTAAAGGGAAAATCCTTGTAATGGTCGTCTGTTTTAACTTCACAAAAAATGGTAACTTTAATAGCAAAATACTGTCCACTTTTGCAGCACCATATGTTGTTCCTCTTCACTTTTGCTGCTACAAAATATTTCTCATGACGATGATGATGATTGTAATTGCACTCATATGTTTCGAGATGACAGCAAAGTGCATTATATTTAAGTGACAACTGGTTTGTGATCAAAATAAAGAAAAATGTTCATTTTGTGTCATACGGACACATGTTCATTCGTAAGTATTTGCATGGTCAGTGTGGAGTTTGAGCTGTGGCAGTAAAATATTAAAGCTTTGTTGCGAATAAAATATTCGTATGACAAGTGTTTGTGCCAGTCCACTGACCAGAAAACGCGCCTACACACACATTTCACAAAAATGGACATGTTTATTAACTGGAGAAATGACAGTTTTTGTTAAAACGAATGAAAGCAAGAAATATTACGACAAAAAAAAAACAATTTGTAGTCATGGAAATTAACCTTTCTGCAGAGAATTTACATACATTTGTATATTGTATGTTAATTTTCAAACGGATGATGAAGTGGAATGGAAATATGTTCACAATTATATTGTGCATTTACAGATCCGGGTTTAATATTCTTGGATTCAAAATACCCAAAAATAAATTAATTAAAATAATTTTAAAACTTATGAAGAACTCTACAATATTAACACGTGCTGAAATTTGTGGATGTCTTTATGCCCGGAATCATTCTACTAGAGTATAAAAAGAAATAAAAGATATACATATTGCATTTGTTTAAAGACATGTGTTTCTGTTGTGCTTTTTCGTATGTCGCTTGAAGAAGGAGTATTTTAAAACCAAGCACACTGTAATTCCTTTATATAAATTTGAGGTTATAAAAATTTAAATTATTATCTTCTAACATTCAGTTAGTAATGAGTACTGCCATCATTTTTAGAAATAACCTCAAAAATATGATTTAGTATCGACTTGTATAATGACTCTAAGCAATTTGCGAAATTGAGCTCCATGCTTCCGTTATTGCATCCTTTAGGATTATATCGTCTAAAATTTGTTTCCTGTTTCATAAAATTTTCTTGTGAGCGAACCCCAGATATTTTCCATTATATTCAGGTCTTGTTGGTTAATCCATAAATATATATATATATATATATATATATATATATATATATATATATATATATATATAAATAATGGGTGATTTTATAAGAACTATCGGAAATTTCAAAAAAAAAAACACATAAAATTCAGAAAAATGCATGAAATATTTATTTGGATCG
Source organism: Thecocarcelia acutangulata (assembly GCA_914767995.1). NCBI lineage: Eukaryota > Metazoa > Arthropoda > Insecta > Diptera > Tachinidae > Thecocarcelia > Thecocarcelia acutangulata. The sequence goes on along the minus strand of OU612094.1, from coordinate 142,981,250 downwards.
ATAGTTGGGTCGATATAATTTAATGTTTGGAGATTATTTCATTCAAATGTTGGCCGCGGCTGCGCCTCAAATGGTCCATCCGCTTAGTCCAATTTTGGCATACTCTTTCCAACATTTCGGCCGGTATCTCACGAATAATGTTGGCAATATTGGCATCCAGTGCGTCAATCGTCTATAGCGACAAGCCCGGTAGCCCCACAAAAAATAGTCTAGAGGCGTTAAATCGCACGATCTGGGCGGCCAATTGACTGGTCCCAAGCGTGAAATAAACTGTTCACCGAACTCTCCTCTCAATTGGTCCATTGTTTCGCGTGCTGTGTGGCAAGTCAAGCTCTTCCATTTTGGGCAAAACAAAGTTTGTTATCATCGCACGGTAGCGCTCACCATTCACAGTAACGTTGTGATTAGCATCATCTTTGAAGAAATACGGCCCAATGATGCCGCCAGCCCATAATCCGCACCAAACGGTTGTTTTTTGTGGATGCATTGGTAGCTCTTGCAATGCTTCTGGCTGCTCTTCACCAAATACGGCAGTTTTGCTTGTTCACGTATCCATTCAATCAGAAATGAGCCTCGTCGCTGAACACAATTCTTCGATAAAAAAGTGGATCTTCATCTAACTTTTCAAGAGCCCATTCGCCAAAAATTTGGCGTTGTGGTAGGTCGTTTGGCTTCAATTCTTGCACTAGCTGTATCACACCCAAATCCTTCCGCAAAATTTTCCACGTAGTGGAGTAACAGAGGCCCAATTGCTGCCAACGGCGCCGAATCGATAATTCACGGTCATCACCAACACTGGCCGATACGGCTGCGATATTTTCTACGTAAGCGTGTTGGTGATTTAATGTCCAACAATGTAAATTTGGTGCGAATTTTTTTTACAATAGCCCGAATAGAAGCCTCAGTAGGTCGATTAAACTGACCATAAAATGGAAGAAGCGCGCGATGAACTTTCTTAACAGAGCCCGCATTTTGGTAATAAAATTCAATAATTTGCAAGCGTTGTTCGTTTGTAAGACGATTCATGATTAAATTATAGACCAAACTGAAGTGACACAAGATACAAAACCTGCGTGAGCTGTCAAAACTAGTGTTGCCAAAAAGATAATAGCAAAAAAATCACTTTTTATATATATATATATATATATGTATATATATATATATATATATATATATATATATATATATATATATATATATATATATATATATATATATATATATATATATATATATATATATATATATATATATATATATATATATATATATATATATATATATATATATATATATATATATATATATATATATATATATATATATATATATATATATGTTTAGGCTATATCTCGTATATATATGAACCGAAAAATCGGTTTATCCTATAGCTCGGGCACATATGGACCGAAATCGTAAATTTTCATTATCTGTATTCTAGTAACCTCGTTTTATTATCAGAACTGATTTTAAGCAAAAAAAATTTTTTCACGGAAAAATCGGTTCAGGCTATATTCTGGGTATATGAGTATATGAACCGATATCGGAAATTTTCATTTTCTATATTTTAATAACCTCCTTTTATAATTAGAACTGCTTTTAAGAAAAAAAAATTGTTTTCATTGAAAAATCGATTTAGACTATATCTCGGGTATATAAGGACCGATATCGGAAATTTCATTTTGTGTATTTTAGTAACCCCTTTTTATAACCGGAACTGCCTTTAAACAAAAAAAAATTTCTTGGTCTAGGCCATATTTCTGATATCGGTAATTTTAATTTTCGCTATTGGGTAAAAATTGTTTAAGTTCGTTTACGCGACATTTAATTAAAAAATCGGTTTAGAATATATCTCGGGTTAGTAACCTCCTTGTATTACCAGAACTGCTTGTAAGCATACAAAAGTGTTTAAACTCTCAAACGCGACATTTTGATTTAGGCTATATCTCGAGTATATGTGTGTCGACCAATACCAAATAATTGTGTCAAAAACAATTTTTTTTAAAGTTTTCATATAAAATTGCGAAAAAAACAACAAATGGCTTTTTTGGATATATCTCAGCTATATGTGCACCGATTTTACTGAATTTCAATAGCAAAGCCATGAATCGATGGGGTAATGGGGTGAAAGAAAAAAAGTTTCGAAGTCTAATGGTTTTCTCAGAAACGGTATTTCAAAGGCGGGCAGACGGACGGAGAGACGGACATTGCTTTTTCTATTAATTCTGATTCAGAATGTATATACTGTATAGGGTCGGAAATGAAAATTGTAGGAACTACAAATGGAATCACAAACTTATACATACCCTTTAAATTTTTGTGAAGGGCCTGATTCCTTATTCCAGTGGCAGGCAGTGTATGAATGCAAATGCAGTATGAAGATAATCAAAATTAAGTATGTGATCAATAGCCGTATTCGCTATATATAAGTTTTATCTAGTAACCATTACTAAACACGAAGTAAAATTAGGACGAATTAAAGGCATTTTTAGGCCCTTATATAAAACATTTAGCTCCAAAACTCTGTTACAGTTGTAATTCGTTAGTCTTTTTTGCTACAATCTATAAGATATCGGAACCTTGTTAATTATTTTTTGATTAATGTGCTGTTCATAGAACACAAACGAGCTAATCATATAAAAAATTCTATAGAAGTCACTCAGAAAATTTAGTAACTTTCATACAAATTTTCTACAGGAGTTGCTCTTTTGTGTTCTATGAACATCACATAAAATCTATTTTATAAGTTTTTAATAAATAATATTTTTTAATTTTGTTCTTTTCAGGTACGTTTTACAAAACATGCCCATATTCTTATCGGACATATTTATGTAAGTAACGCAAAATTTTAAGAAAAAATAATAAGTTTAAACTGTCACTATATTCTAACCAAAATTATTAATGACATGTGCCTGTCATTCAATTACAATTTCTATTTAAATAAACCAATCAATCTGAAATAAAATGAAAGAAAAACTCGCCCAATTAATAATGACTGTTCTCTAAACAAAATAGTGCTGCAAGAATATCAAACATGAGACCACAAAAACCACTCTCAAAAATCAAATAAATTCTACAGTCATTTCACTACTCTACAGTTTATTTTATTTGTGGAAAAAAATAATACAAAAATTAGACAAAAGTGAACTGCTACTGGACAAACGAAACAAGAACAATAAAATTTCACAGACCAAATACAATACAGATGTCATGTTAAAATAAAATTAATAGTTGAAAAGTGTCCTGGCTCTACTAGTAGATGCAGCAATAAAAATAAATAAAAATTGAAATAATAAAAGTAAATAAACAGAAAAAAACTCCACTTCAATATATCATTTACATGGTATAACAATTTAATTATGTTTATAAAAAAATATTTTATCAGAACAAACTAAACAACAAGACAAAAATTTTTTTTTTCAATTTTTTCTGGTAATCTAAAGATACATATTTATTATTATTTTTTTTTAAGTTTATCAGGGGAAAAGGCGAAGTGTCTGAACACACGAGTACATACATTTACATATAGTTGTCTTGCTACCAATCTTTAAATGAGCTTTGCTCAACAAGAAAAGGTTCCTTTTTCCTCTCTTCGCACTGCCAGACAGTCCACAAGACAGACGTACAGAAACTTGACAATGATCGATGATTGTCTTGAACATTTTAAGTACGTTTATATGAAATGCAGCACTAAACTGAATGAGACACTTGGAAAGATTGTCCAAAGATTTGATGCAATTAATATGGAACACAAGCTTTTCCTTCCATCTCGAAGAAATAAAACTATTTTGACTTTTTTTTTTATTCTCTACAATATTTAAAACAAGTCAAAAAGAAAAGAAATATAAAATTTTTACTTTAACCAGAAAATAACTTAATTTTAAATGTAAAAAAATGTAACAAGAGATAAAGAAATAAAACAAGTAATACCACGAAAATTGATAACATCATCTTGTTATTTTTTCCAGCATTACGCTTCAACAGAAAACAAACTATGGTTAAAAAGAAAAAAGATATACTAAAATAAAACTGGCTGCAAGGAGGGGGGGAAATACTAAAACAAACGGAAAAAATGTAATAATTGGCATTGGCGATGTACTCTACAGTCAGACGCTTTTAGGAGTCCGTTTCTAAAGCTTAGGCTGCATGTCATGCGTACTCGCGTTGTAATTTATTCGGATGCTGTAAGCGCCGTAGACTAGTGAGAATTAGTATTAGTTTATTTCATATGGATATTTTTGAATGATATCAGCATATATTTTTTAAAACATCGATATTTCAATGCATCGCTTTACTCAACATATCACTCGAATAGGTTATCCAACTACAAATATTGTTGAAATCTTCGAAACTAAAATCACATGTACATATTTATTGCATATACATACAGCAGTAAAACTAGCAGCATAACTGCATTTTGCATCGATTCCGAGGCCTTCTCGTGTTCCTAACTTGAGCACTCTGCTCTGAGGGGTATAGAGGGCTTGGCATCCCTTATTTCTTGTGGCGAATAAAACTCTAGGAAGCCCCAGCCTGACTTAGGTTGTTTTAAGACTGCGGAGGCTTGCACCAGAATGTGGATCAGCAAAACCTCCGGGAAGTTTTGCTTGCAGACCATCTCGGCACTGATCATGACTGACCTAGATTAAAACGGGCTGGCTGTGGTTTAAACCTAAATCGCAGGAAACTAGTTTCCCTGATAACTATGATCCATGCCGGCTTTCGGAGGCTAGTATCCCCCGAGATGCTGTTGTCTTATAACAGATACCTGCAATGTAATGAACTAGTAGTGATGGTTCGATGGCTGATTTGGGTAACGGCTGATTTTCTTAATAGACTTCGGCCCACCTTGACTTCTGCTGACTGTCTGTGAAATTGCATACAGAAGAGACTTTCAGGGGGTTTGTTCATATGGGTTCAAACTTATGACAAAAGTTGCGACCTGTGGTTAGTTAGTCCATCATCAGATAAGGTGTTGAAGCCTTATGCTGATGTAAATCAATTTCACATTCTATTAACAACGGGTCCACCTCGAGAGCAGATTTTGTCTTGATGTACATCTAACTAGGGTACTCTGTTTTCAGGTTTAATGTAGCAAATAAAACTCTAGGAAGCCGCATGACTTTGTGGTGTTTATGAGACACGATTGAGTGATACATCTAGATAATTTGTATGAAATACACTCAAACTGTATAAAACTCTAGGAAGCCGTATGACTTTGTGGTGTTTATGAGACACGATTGAGTGATACATCTAGATAATTTTCGAAAAAAAGAAAAATGAATAAAATTTTAAAAATTAATGACCTTATTCAAAAAGTTCAAAAACATACAAGAGAACTAAGGATCAGATTTTAAAAGTGGCCTTAAAAGTAAAAAATTATAAATAGCTTGTTTTCTATGTTTCCCAGCTATCTATATGTCGACATTTCATAGGAACAACCCTAATCATCAGTAGACTTTGGAAATTTTTGAAAGATATTTTCAAACATTCAACTTTATATCTACTGATGATTAGGGTAGTTCCTATGAAATATCGACATATAGATAGCTGGGAAACATAGAAAACAAGCTATTTATAATTTTTTACTGGTATAAATGTTAGAAGCTTAAATAGCGAATAAAAAACTTAATGGCCTTAAAAGTTTAAAAACCGCTACACTAAAATTTTTCCTTAGTTTTTCTAAAACCCGGGGCACATAGAATCCGTTGTACTTTGTCCGTCTCCTTTTTCAACTGACATGAAGTATACGAAGTATGAAGTTGGCACAATCAGTACTTTGTTAAGGCCCAATCAGACTATTATACAAGCATAAATACTTTCATTAGATTTTGTGAGATAAAAGTCTAAACACATTTCTTGCGACTGTCAAAAAGTCTAACGTAAATTCGATTTTGCATTCACACCATCACACTTGATATAAACCAACATAGATATGCCATCATAAAACTTTTCACGGCGGCAGGTGCGCTATTCGTCGTAGGCGATAGACGTGCCGGCGCGTGAAATTCTCAATAATTAAAGTAATAATTATGTATAGCACATCCAAATTCAATAGCACCAACATATTTTATGTTCGAAATATAGCATGAGCAAAATACATTTATAAATGACAGCTAAATTCCAAATTTTATAACGACAAAAAATACTATCAGTGACGGCACCCCATCGGCTACGAAATAGCCGACTACTCAATTTTTAATTAGCTGGTTTGCTAAAAAACACAACCCTGATCCAATGTAAAGTATTATCGTTTTGAAAAGTTTCAAAAAACAACAAAGTCGTATGGGATGTCGAATTTTTATCGTATTATTTTTCGTATGTATAGGGTGTTTTTTTAAGCTAGATAGAACTTTAAATTGTAAAAAGTAACACAAAAAATTAAATTTTGATGAAACATTTTTTTTATTTGTTTCAGTATACTCTGACAAATCATCATGAATAGACTCACGCTTGAACAACGCTACGAAATTATCCAAATTTACTTTGAAAATCAGTCGTCGATTCGCGCGTTGTTTTATCGCAAAATTGTGTTCAGCGATGAGGCGCATTTTTGGCTTAACGGGTTTGTTAATAAGCAAAATTGCCGCATATGGAGTGAGACCAATCCACAAGAGACCCTACAGACTCCATTACATCCAGAAAAATGCACTGTTTGGTGCGGTTTTCATGCTGGTGGCATCATCGGACCTTATTTCTTCAAAAATGAGGCCGGAGCTCGCGTTACGGTCAATGGAGATCGTTACCGCACCATGATCAATGATTTTTTGTTTGAAAATATGGATGACATTGATCCGGAGGAGATGTGGTTTCAACAGGATGGCGCTTACTGAAATCAAAATTTGCGATAAGTTGATTTCGAGAAATGGACCTGTCAATTGGCCTCCAAGGTCGTGCGATTTGACACCTCTCAATTATTTCCTGTGGGGCTACGTGAAGTCACTGGTTTATGCTGATAAACCAGCAACAATTGACGCCTTGGAGGCCAGCATTGTCAGCATTGACGGATTACATTCAGACTATCAGACTTGCACGTATTATTTAAATTTTTGACAAGTATTAATACAAAGTATAATAGTCTGAACTGGGCTTTAATGGATGTAAATACCACTATTTTTTATTTTAATTTGATTAAAATCTTTTTATTTATTTTATATCTAACACAATTTTTGTTTTAGTTTTATTTATTTTTGAACGAAAAAATAAATCAAAATATACAAAAAATATTACCAGATAGATGTCAAAGTTCTCAACGTACGTTAATAGTTAAAAGTTGCTCAACTTTAATACTTTACGTTGACGGAGAAGTATGGAATGTGACAAAGCTCATAAGAATACAAGTATTTCAACTTAGTTGTCAGTTGTAAAAGGCGTAATAAAAAAAGTTGTAAAAAACGTATAACGTACGACGGACTCTATGTGCCCCGGCCTTACGACTTTTTAAACGATGAAAAATAATAATAAATATTTCATACATCTTTTTTTATTCCGTTTTCATTTATTTTATTTCTTTATTTTTATTCCTTTTACTTCACAATCATTCACAATGACGATTAGGTTGACACCTGGGAAATGTGGTTGTTTAGGCAGCTGGAAAAGACTCAAAAACAGCGGTGTACAGCTTATTAGATCAATATCAGCTGTACTCATGGATGGGATAAACATTGGGGAATCGGATGCTCTTGATGTTCTAGGAATGAAAATACAGTGCGATGTTCGCTGGACTGAACACATTTTTCATGTCACTGAAGAAGCATTCAAGTATTTCGGATTTTTGAAACGTTGTAAGATGCACATCACTCCATCCGATCTCCTTACTATTTATACCACCGTAAATGGGATACACTTCTCATGTTTGGGCCGGTGGATTACTCGACCTTGTGCAGGAGAGGGCGAAGAAGCTTGTCGGTGACAGTATGGTATCCAATTCTATTGACTCACTGGAGCATCGACGCAGTGCAGGGTGCGTTATTTTATTCTATCGTTACTACAATGCATTTTGCTCTGACTAGCTAAGGGATCTTGTTCCCGAAACCCACACATTTATACGTAACACGTGTGCATCGTCCAGAGCTCTTCCTTTTGTGGTCAATTACTCCGAGAATCGTACAACGTATTACAGAGAGAATTCGTTTTTCAGCCGTACGCTTCAGAATAAGTTGCCTACAGACGTGTTTCCTGTCTGTTATAACTTTGGAAAGTTCAAGTCAAATGTTCACAAACACTGCTCCCTCTTTCTTCCTGCTCATAACCTATTTTCCTACAGGTACAGTGCACTGCATATAACATAGGGGTTATTCCCAGAGTACTGGACCAAGATAAAAAGATTTAAAAAAAAAAAAAATTTTTTGTTTTGATTTGTAAAAAAGTAATAATAAAAATTTGTTAGTGCTTGAACAAGGTCAGTCATAAAGATTTTTGACATTCTATCAGGTTCCATCGATGTAACACTAACAGCTTGTTCGAAGATATCGAATGAAACTGTATACGAAAGAAAGCAAGCCTCTCATATTCGAATTAATTTGGGTTTGTCTATGTCGCTATTATTCGTTCACATGTACTTATGTATTTTAATGGAATTTTGACTCATCGTTCCGATAGAATGAAGTTAGAAAAAACTCAAATCAATTTTCTTTCGCCTAGAACGCGAATGAGCTTATCCTTTCGACATCGGCGAACTGGCTGTTATACTACCAGTTTTAACACATATCATTTTCATTAGAAACAGAAAATTAATCGTGAAGTATAACGTTTAAGATAGCCGTGATAAGTGATAACAAAATTGTTCAGCTAGGGGACTACTAATATGGTCAAATATTATATTCGCAATCAACTTGCAAGCAACTTATGGACGTCAATTTCACTTCGCAAAGTTGGTCCACTATGAGGTTCTACGATAAAGCCTATTAGAAGTAGGGAAAAAGTTGTCTTTTTAAACTCAAAAGTAAAACTTGTCATGCCTACAATAGTGCCACGAAAATTCTATAAAAAATAGTCACTAGATTGATTTAACTTTTTGCAAGAAAATGTGTAAAAGCTGCAGTTCTTTACTTTCTTATTGTTGACAACAAACCTAAAAAAAGGCAAAAAAAAAAAGAAAATAGGAAAAAAGCAGAGGAAAGAAAAATATTTTTTAATAATCCTGCTATAAGACAAATACCAATGGAAGAAAGTATGGCTACGAAAATGATGACTATGTTGATGATGATGTTAAGCTGTGGAGGAAAAACTGGTGGCGATGAGTTATGAAGACAAGTTAAATAAAAGACTTATCAAGAATTTAACACATAACGAAAATAATATTCAAACGAATAACATTTGTGAAAGAAATTGCTGATAAAGGACTCCAAAAATTGAGCAGTAAAAGTGTAAAAGAGAGGTTAACAAACGGAAAAACACTCACACACACTCAATTTATTTTATCGGCTGGACATATTTGTTGGACATTGGCTTATTACATGCAGATTATGTTACCAAGTTGTAATGCATTCAATTTAATACCACATCAGACCGTCTGGGACTTACCTCAAGCATTTCTCTATCGTTTCGAAAGACATCCTCAGCAGATAAAAATGAAAAAGTATTGATGTAATTTAATGTGGTTGTACTGGTGGACAATGAGGCCAATAAGAAGTTGTTGCTGAAAATAAAACAAGCAAAAGATTTTTATTTTAGTCGGAATGGAATTTCTTTTTTTTTTTAATTGTCAATGGGTGTGGCAATTTAATTCATTTGCTTTTTTTTTTATTAAAACTTTTGTTGTTAATTTTCCACAGTCGGGAGTACGTGTTTATGTGCGTGTGAATAAGTGGTTTTTATTTAATGTTCAAACTTGTTATGAAATGTTGTGCGGGGGAAATGAAAGTCCAGTTTGACCGAAAGTGATAAATAATCACTAAATATTTTTTTTTTATATACCAGTTTTTTTTCTGTGGCTCGTGCGCGCCAGTATTATTAATTAATTGAGCCTTAAATCATTCAATTTGATAATATTCATGACTGGCAAAAACATATTTATATACCATTTAAATCATTTTTTATTTCTTTTAAGTTTTTTTTTTTTGTATACATATGTATGTGTATGTTTTTTTCTACTCATTGATATACACTAATGATTTTAATAGGCTTTTCACCAATTTGTATTCAATATAATAAGTTATCTAAGATAGAAAAATATTAAATATGTTATACTTGTTATTTACTCCATTAGCATAGAAAAAATAATAATTTTCCCTCTTTAAATAATCTACCCAACGCGACGAATTCGCCGGCAAATATTCGTTGTATAAAGTATAGTATATAGTATATATAGTCCTAAAGGGTCTTTCCCGTCAATATATTATGTTAGGTTATGTTATGTTATGTTATGTTATGTTATGTTATGTTATGTTATGTTATGTTATGTTATGTTATGTTATGTTATGTTATGTTATGTTATGTTATGTTATGTTATGTTATGTTATGTTATGTTATGTTATGTTATGTTATGTTATGTTATGTTATGTTATGTTATGTTATGTTATGTTATGTTATGTTATGTTATGTTATGTTATGTTATGTTATGTTATGTTATGTTATGTTATGTTGTTATGTTATGTTATGTTATGTTATGTTATGTTATGTTATGTTATGTTATGTTATGTTATGTTATGTTATGTTATGTTATGTTATGTTATGTTATGTTATGTTATGTTATGTTATGTTATGTTATGTTATGTTATGTTATGTTATGTTATGTTATGTTATGTTATGTTATGTTATGTTATGTTATGTTATGTTATGTTATGTTATGTTATGTTATGTTATGTTATGTTATGTTATTTTATGTTATGGTTTGTTATCTGGTATGTCATGTTATGTTATAATATAATATGTTGTGTTGTATCATGTTACGTTATCTCTGTAAAACTATTGCAAACTTAACCAATAAGGTTCTTCACAATCAATAGCAATTCGAACCATAGAATGGCTATCTTTTTATTCGAATAACTATTTGTGTTTCACAGTATAACTTTAATAATGTAACGCATGACAGCAAATGTAAAAATGTACTATTTGCTAAAATATGTTCTATTTGATAATACTTATTTTCGGTTGCCGTTAATAGTTTATTGATCACAATTTTGGAGGTAAGTAATTGTGAGGATATAATTAGAATCGCATAGATTGCAAATCTACTCCAGCATGGTAAGATGAAATGTTGTTAAAAGTATTTGCTTGTGAGTCAAAACTTTCATCAAGAGTCTACTGCTAAAAAGCAAAGATTCTTGTGTAAGTGATTTAGTATGCTATACGTGGAGATGAAGTTATTAACACTAAACTATTTCAAACACGAAAAGCTACACAATTTTTTTATTAACTTAATGTCAATTTTGTTTTATATTCTTATCTTAAAACTAAATTTTCCAAATAAAAGAGCAAAATTATATTCACTGATCTCATATTAAAGCGTCAAAATTAACAAATTATGGCTTCTCTTTTTATTTTTTAAAACCCACTTACTGTCCATTTTAATTTATTTCTTCCTTAAAGGTTGCATGCATCATTCTCAGTCTAGAAAAGGCGTTTCCAATCCACCTCCTTTTTTCCTCAAACCCAACATTAAAAGCTTTTGTGATGATAAATAACAATATCTAAATCATTCGCATAGAATTTAATACTAAAAATAAATAAATGGCAGACAAGACAGTTGACACAACAGAAAAAAAGCAGGAAAATAAATAAAAATATATATTTTTTATTTGCAATATCTACAACAGCAACTAAACGTATGAAACAATAACAAACCGGACTATTTGTCACCCAAGAATGAAGTCATTTATTATGTACCATCATCATCACTATCCATCCTCCTCATCTCTTCATCCGCTGCTGCAATAGCAGCAGCCTCATAAAATGTATATTTATCTACAAAATATGAAAAATCTGTAGATACACTCATATTTAAATCATGAACAACACCAATAACAATATAAAACTTTTATACTTTTTATGACGAAAAATAAAGGAGTTGAAGGTTATCAGAACCGGTACAATTAAAAAAATATACAATGCAAAGGGTATTTTAAAAAAAGATATACTATGTAAAGGGTATTTCGTTAATTTAAAATTTCTCTAAAATAAAGTATGTGCGAAATATAATTGATATTTGTTATGTACTTCGAATGCTTATCGATGCCATAAGTATAGAAAATAGAATTGCGTTAAAAAGCTTGCCACCGCTTGGATGTATGGAACTCATAAATCCTGCTGTATTGGGTATAATGGCTTACAGGGGTGCCGTAGTTTATAGTATATTCGCATAGACCTACAACTTAATCAATCCCGCAAGTGTTACAGAATCATATCCCTTGAACTCGATGGCCACTTCACATATCTTCTATACATAGAAGTATTATGCGTTCGGAACGTTCGTGCAAAATATCCTGTGTGGCATGCGCTGTGTGGTTTATGGCATTGTACTATTGAATCAATTCAGGCAAAACATGATTTGTAATTTTCGGTTTAAGTTCAAAGGTTTTGTTTGTTGGTACTTTGAGATTTTGGAGATGATTTTTTGATAAAAAGTAGGATAAGTTCCCATCTACCGTAGGGCTCCTCCAGGGTAGGTTTTGCCACAGCATATTTCTCATTTGGTCATTCAGATTCCTTTTGTATAGAAGGGTAGAGTCGCTCACTTGCTGTGACAAATAAAGCTCTACGAGATCAAAGTAACACTCAGGTTGTGCTGGAACATTTAAAGAGTATAACCAAAGGTTAATTGGCAGATCTAGGATCTGCACGCGGTCAGAATATTTCGTTTAACAGACCATCCTAGCGTGATCGAGCTTGAGGTGCTTGCATCTTGACTGAGACATACTGGGTCTGCAGGGAGGCGTTTTTAGTATTCTCTGATAATTATTCTGTTTGATATTCAGTGAACTAATTATAGTCCCAGAGGTGCTGTTATTTTACACCAGATACCTGCAATGGTAACAAAAGTAGTCGAGGTCCGGTTTGGTTGGATAAGGGATGACGTTTTTATGGACTTTACGCCACCAATTCGCGAAGCCTTCATCAATTTGGCTAATCATAGCCCGAAAGGCTATTGGAGACAAAAAGTATTGTTCAGCTCTATTCATTGATATTTCCCAAGCTTTTGATAAAGTGTAGCATGACGGTTGATGCACAAAATAAAGTTAAACTTGCCTGAAAACACTCACAAGCTTCCGGAAAGCAACTTATGCGGCCGGAAATTTGTTATCAGAGAAGGCGATTTTATAAGCCCCTTACAGCCAATCGAGGCAGGAGTTCCCCAAGGTAGCATTCTACGCTTCAGACATGCCACTTCAACTTTTGCAGATGACTCAGTAATTAGCTTCGTGAAATTTGCAGGAGTATATTTTAATATTAGAGAAGTGGTTAAAACTTTGGAAAATCAAGGTTAATGAACAAAAGTGTACTCACGTTACATTTACCATGATACAAAAAACAAGGTAGCCGCTTCGCTACAACAATACAACAATAAAAAAAACAACAGGTATTATGTTTGTGTAAAAAGGCGAATTCACACTTAAGCTGTCAAAAATACTTGATAAAGAACATGTACAAAAATTTAAATGCCGCCGATAAAGGTAAACAAAACTTGACAGAGAAAGTGCCGCCATATTAACCGAATTCGCCTGAATTCGCCGATGCATCCACCTAATAATTAATTCGCCTTGACATTTACACTGCGTACACAAATATGTTCGGCTATTCAAATTATCGTGGTAGTCTCACGTTGTTCTAAAGCCTATATGGTGCTACGTAATCCAATTAGAGCACACCGCCTCAACATGGTACATAAAATACTTACGTATTTTATTCATAAAGATCTGTGTAAAAGACGATTTTTGAAAGTACGCAACAAGGTATATCAGTTAAACTGGAACAGCACCCAAATCCTCTTCCATGCAACATACTTAATTTTGGCGGCCACACTCGGTTTAGAAAAAGAGATACCCTTGCCATCATTAGAATGTTAAATAGGTGATTTACCTATAAAGTTCCCTCAAAATAGAACTTTTTTGTCTAGCATTGGCTGAACTTAAATAATTTTTTTATGTTTAGCATTAAGATTTGAATACTTATTGTTAGTTCATTTTGAAGATCCAGTGAATACATGAATGAAAAAAAAATCGCAAACCCTAGACTTCCTCTCACTCTCTCAGAGGAATTACATACCGAGGAAATTAGAAAACCCGATCTCTCCATCATGACGTCTGTTCATATCGCCACAAACATATGACAAGCAGTTTCAATAATCAAACTTGCTGTAGGGCCCTATCAGGGAATATACTTCTTTATTTATGATCGCTAGAGTTAGACTTTAGCCTCAGTTGAATTTTGTACAACTTTAACCCCAAGTTACGACGCAAAATTCGTCAAGCTACGGAAATCTAAAAACCGAGTTTTTGCGAGCAATGTCAAATTAGCTGCCTTGGATTCGCTTGTATACTCCCACAGGTCACTGCCGATGTTTTTGCTACATTTTGTGTTCCACCACTAGACAAAATACTGACTGCAATATTGCGAAAAATCTTTTTCTCTTTGGGACCGTTATGATGTTTGTAATTATGCAGTGGCGGATTGGTGCCTTGATACATCAATTTTTCATTTGCAAACGTAGTGGAATGCTTTATCCGTTTACGCTGATTTTGATACTGAATAAATAACAGCGAAGTCGTTAGTTATCATGTATAACAACAAGGCCTCAGTCAATTCTGATTCAAGAAGAACTATTAAAAAGCCCGTTACAATGATATATATAAAAATATATCTATATTCACTTGCACTTGCAAAAAGGTTTAGCATATTTTTACTCTACACTTACAAAATACACTAGAATGCATTTGCTATTCTTATGTCTATATGCAACTTATAAAACCAATAGTTTCTATTTGCTCTACGTATGCAACAGTTAATTGAAAATGGACAGGTAACAATCAGTGATCCAAGCCAGTTGGTTGGAAATCGTCGCTTAATTGCCTTCGGTCCTGATCCACTCAAACAATATCTATCGCTGCCACTGCTAAAAGTGCATTCGTTGGTTTGATTTAGTGATCTGACACCTATAAAACAAAAGTAAAATATGGAAAGCAAATAACAAACAACAAAGTTCAATAAAAACATAGAGTAAGTAAGTGGTCTCGGGAAATAGAAGTAAATGCTTTGCTACAAGAAGTGTAAACTACACCAAAATACGTCATTCACAATTGATAGCATATACTTACAATATTATTATTTTTTTTTTTGTTTGTATTGAACTCAGTTTATGACCCTTATATAGAGGAAACACAGAGTAGTGTTTGTAGATGTTTGGCTTGAACTTTCCAACACTTCTTCCACATGCGAACGAAAGGCGGAAAAAGAAATTTTCTTTGTAATGCGTTTTGCGGTGCACTGGGCAATCGGCCACAAATGGATGAGCGCTGGACGACGAACCTACGTTCCAAGTTCGGATGCAATGCTTTGCATGCGTAGGAGTCATCCACTGCGTACTGGTCCAAGATAAGAAAGAAAAAACATTCTAGGTGTTTTTAAGAAGAGCGAAATAGAAATCTTATATATTTCATATAATTTTGAAGGTTTGGATAGAGCAAGAGTCTACTCATCTTCCGTTTTAAAAAAATTCATGCCCAAAAAAATGTTAAGGTATTGCTCACTATTGTTCTTACACCACATTCGCGGTAAAAAATTCTGGTTATGAAACCGTTTGACAGGTTAGGTTTTACGGGCTGCCAGTTATTGGAAGGCCAGCGCACTTATTAGAACTGTGAGTTTTTCAAACTCTTCTGATATTTTTCAAATATCTTCTGCTAAATATCATGAATGCCCTTATTATTAAGTAACGCAATATTTATAAATGAAATGTTAATAAAGTTCCTCACTTTCGATGTGAAACTACAAGAATATATCATAAATTCTGCGGAATTAATTAATATTTTCCTTAAATTTTTTCGCAAAATATGGTAAAATAACAAAGAAATGAATTAATAATAAATCTGCCCTCATATGAGGAAATTGCACAAGGTCTCACTCGTTCTTTGAGCATGATGTTTTTTTTCGATTGTTTTTCCAACCAGATGAAAAATTGTAGTATTTTGTCTATCTTTGTCGGAAAACTCCTCCTGGTCTTGTTGTTAACGTTACCATTGTATTAAAGCTTTTATAAACACGTATGCTTTGTTTTGCAGTTCTTTACGTATTATTTTTTTTTTCGTTGCCATTTCTCAGGAGCTGCAAACTATGTGCTTTATGTTATTTTTTTCTCTATATTTTTTATTTTTTTTTTTTTTTTTGTAAAATTAAATAAGAGACAAAACAAAAACAAGGTACAAAGTCTATGGCATCATAAAATAAAAGCATTGTTAAAGCAATAAATCATCATCTTTCACGCAGATACCAAATCCACATAAACATTTCGCAAAATGTATGAAAAAGAAAAAGTGTTTTTTTTTCTCTTAAAATAGATTGAGAAGATTGGTAGGATTGGTGTTAACATGCAACACAAACAAACAATCGAACTAGCAAAAAAGGTAGAAGCCAAGGGAATGAGTGCTTGTGTTCTTTTTTTAAGCCTTTTGACGACATTCTGTGCGCTGATTTTTTATTGCTTGTTTTCTAACAAAGTTTTGCAAATGACAAACAGATGATAATCAAACTGAAAATGACATAAAATAGCAAACCTTTTTTTTCTTGCTTCGTGCTGCTAAAAGACATCTAAATCTTGGAAACTTTTAAATCAAGATAATCATGATTAAAAACACAAAGAACATGAAATGAACAAGGTAGACAGGATTAGGAAAGCTGACTGACTGACTTTTCTTTAGAATAAATGTATAAGAAAAAATTTTGAATAAACAAATCATGTATTATTAAGAATTTATTTAAAAAGCAAGAAAGCTCGAGTATTAGTGTTAATTTGAGGTTACATCAATTAGTGTTCAAAGCTTTCAAAGATGTTTTGTTCTGAATGAGTTTACAGTTAGTAAGTTGACTGTGCTGCCACAATGTGTTACTGATTTACTTCAGCACCTGTCTCGACGGCCTTATCTGATGTTGAAGCAAATCCACCTCGTGAATTATTTACGATTCAGCAGCGCCCTATATGGCTCACACAGGTCGCAACCTCTGACAAAAGTTTGTAGGCTTATATCGAGAATATTACTGTTTTCAATTTAACTTTAATACTATAATATAGTTATTAATGGAATTTTGTAATCGAATAACTTACTTATTATTTATTTATTTATAGTATTAGAAAATAATTACAAATTATTAACTAATGTTATATTTGGCCATGGCTACTAGGCCTTAGGCTCGACATTTGTGTAAATATACATACATATATAGACTCATACATAGTTTTCTATACATAAATAAGAAATGTTTCAATAGCTTGGTGTACAATATTTTGTTTTGTTTTTAATTACTACTCAAATATGACAATATATATCAGTCGCTTTTAAAAAGCTTATTATTTGGGTGAGGTTGGTTCTATTGGGATTTGAAAGTAAAGATATGGGGCTTGGGTGTTGCTTGAAGAACAGGTTGCGTTGGTTCTTAAATTTTGGGCATGTACTGGTCGGGTTTATGTTACAATCGCAAATATTTGGGATAGATAATTTGAGTATATGTCCATTGGAATATCCTAAGCGCAGTCTTTCTATTTTTACTATGTCGCGTCTATTTAACTTACAGTCTCTTAGAAAGTCATTTATAGAAATTTGATTCATGTTGGAAGTTCGGTACCAGTTTGAGGTGTGTGTGAAGAAGCTGATTTTATCACAGAAGTAGCTTTTTAAAAATTTGTTGATATCTGTTGTATTGAAATTATGTGAAGTTATAAGAGGTCTGTTAGTTCCCTCCTTAGCAGCTCTGTCAGCAGACTCATTGCCTATGATTCCGCAGTGTCCTGGTGTCCACACAAGTACAACGTTTGGGTATTTCTCAATTAGAAGATTCCTAATAGTTGTTGCATAGGTACAATTGTTTGAGGTATTAATAATTGATTTGAGGGAGGAAAGTGAGTCTGTGCAGATTGCAAAATATCCTGTTTTATTATTTAATATGTTTATAGCCTCTGTAATTGCAATGATTTCCGCTGTA
Organism: Thecocarcelia acutangulata; assembly: GCA_914767995.1. Lineage (NCBI taxonomy): Eukaryota > Metazoa > Arthropoda > Insecta > Diptera > Tachinidae > Thecocarcelia > Thecocarcelia acutangulata. The sequence continues at coordinate 142,963,118 of OU612094.1, read as the reverse complement.
TATGTATATTGATGTGTACTGAGGGAGAATTTTAGCTATAAGTATTTTACCATTTTTGGTTACACTGCAACAAACTATGTTGTTTATTTTTGAGGCATCTGCGAATAACTTACTTAATGAATGTACAAATCCGATGTACAAATGTACAAAAACCAAAAATCTAATTTAAAAATTATAAACTTCAACAAAAATTCAGTAAATAAATAAATTTTTTTTATTAAAAAAAAAAATAATAATAATTGTCGATCATTACACCTTTTCAGTAATTGCAACAGGCCAGTTTTTTTTTTTTGGCGTTCCGGCTATAGATATAATTATTACGATACAGTTTACAGGTTACTTACTTTTTGATTGTTCTCGAATATATAGAAGTGCAAAAATGTTTATTTGAGACAAACTGGTTGTTCTAGCAAATAAAGTGGAAAATCTTAAATATGGACGCTTTATTAAGCCGATTTTAAATTGGTTTTATTTTATAAAATTGAAGAAATAATAAAAAAACACAAAAAGAAAAACTTTAGCAAACACACTACAATAATCAAATTGGACTGCAGCAAATCTAACTTGACAAAGTAAAAAGAACAAATGCTGTCAATTAACTGATTACAACGCGTAAAAACGTTTAAACAAGAAAAAAAAAGACAAACAATAGGGAAAAATCTCTAGAGTGTTAAAGTGTCAATGCAGTTAAAATAAAAATAACAACAATGAAGAACAAAATAAACTAAACTGAACTAAACATTTACATCAGTCCGTCCATCTGCATGTCTACTGTCTGCAGCACAAACAACAATACATACACGAGTACATATATACGAACATATTAAATTTTGTGATATAGTTTTAGTGTTATTTTGTTGCTTTTTTAAAGTATAAATTGGATACCCCGAGTTGTTGGATGGATGAATGGCTCTTTGGCTGGATGGTGGTTGGTTGGTTAGTTCGTTGTATGGTTGGTTGGTTTGTTGGTGGGTATGTATGCATATTAACACCAAATTAAAACACACTCACCTAAACTTTTTTAATTTGGTTACAACAACGAAAAAAATTTTAATTCCTAACTAAATGCACTTAAACAAATTGGGCTACACCACTATAGTCATCAAAATATTTGGAGAGAAATTCAAGTAATATCTTATTTAAACAGAGCTTTTCGTGTATTTTAATTAAGTTAAAGCATACTTTATATGCAACAGTGTGTTTTAAACTCTAACCTTGCTGAAACTGATTTTAACATACCTGAAGTATATGTCTGATGTCGTAGATAACGACGCAACTAATGAAAATGTTTACTTTTCCTTAAATGAAGTTTGTTCTGATTCTAAGTTGAAAGAGCCAACAATCTAATTAACACTTAATTGCTATGTATAGGATTTACTTAAAAATTGTTTGTGGCAATATTATGTTAGTTTTATTTATATGTGTAAATGTCTCCATTGTTTTGCTTTAACAGACTGCCAGCTATTGAAAATCTAGCCCACTTCTATCTAATTTGGTTCCATTGTGTTGAAATAGATTTTTATCTATTTACTAGATACGACCAAGAAACTGTCACTTCTCAAAGTAAAAATGTCCTTAATGTATAAATAAATAAATAATGCATGTTTTTAACAATTTTTATTAAAAGAATGTTGATACCAATAAAAAAATTATATACAGCTTGTTTCTTAGTTGTCTATATATCGACATTTCTTAGTAGTTACCCCAATTATCAGTAGACTTGGAAATCTTTAAACAATATTCTCAAACATTCAACTTTATATCCCAATATTCTAAATAAATAATTGAGAATTAAAAAATAAATGTTATAATAATACAACAGGTATTATTATTAAAACAAAACAAGTAAGAGTGTAGTATATTCGGTTGGGCCGAATCTAATATACCCTTCACGATATATAGTATATATTAAAAACTTGAACTAAATATGCTCGGATATATATGGACCGATATAGGAAATTTGAATTTTTTGTATTTTAGTAACCTCCTTTTATAATCAAAACTGCAAAAAAGGTTATTTAAGTTATATTTTCATGAAAAAATAAAAAGAGATGCAATTAATGCGATATTTTCAATAGAGATTCTTAAGGAAAATACTTCTTTATTATAATTTTTTTGCATTTCGATTCTAATGAATACAATCATAAAATGTAGAGAAAAAAGATAAAAGAGATGCAAGAGTTAATTTTTCCGTTTCGTTTCATTTCATTTCCGTTATACAGCGTAACTTTAAAAACAGATGTTACCATTTAAGTTGGTTTTTACATGAACTGATATCAGCGTTTGTCTAAAGTTATATCAATAAAGAAAATTTATTTAGCATTTAAATATGACCCGTGAGCTTTACAGTTAAATTCATTGCTAATGCACCAAATATGATACGCATTTTTAAGCTCTTGAAAAAAGCAGTAAAAATGTTTATTACTCGCACCATCAATGCTGCATGCTGCCTGTCCATTACTTCAGCTTCTAAAATTAATAAACTAGCAAAACTCTGTTTTGGTTTTCTTGTCTTAACTCGGATTAGGATTTTACGGCAACATTAATATTTTGACTGTAGCTTAAGTATAATAATTTTCTCAAAGAAAACGTAATATTTCTTCCTATGTACTGCTGCCACCCACCCACATCACCACAGGGAGTAGGTTTTTCTTGTTGGACGCCTAACCCATACACTCTGCTTTCTGGAGCCTAAAGTGGTAGGAAAGCCACATGACTTGGACGGTCGAATCCTTTATCCAGGGTTAATTGGTAGACCAGGAATCGGCAAAGCCTCCGGAAGGTTCTGCGTTGCGCACCTTCCGATCGCTGATCATGGTTGAGGTGCTTACATCTTGGCTAAAACATTGTGGCAGTGGTTTAAACCTAAGGGTTGATTCTTTTAATATGCTTCATTAAGCTTTGTTTTCCATTGACTGCCTGGTAATTTTTATACAAGAGGGATTAAAAGGTCCGAGCTCTTCAACAAGCATTTTGTTCATATGGCTACTAACATATGACAAAAGTTGCGACCTGTGTCACATTGGTCTCTTGTGGAGCTGACCAATCATCACATAAGGCCGGTGGTGATGTCAATCACCAGCACGTCCTATATCTGGTCTGGAATTTTATATTTCCGCCCTCAGCATTCTTTTAGGTATAAAATAAATATAAACCGATTGGTTCAAAATAATGAAAATTAAAACAAAAATCACCGTTATCCGCTAAAAAAAAAAACACACACACGAGCTTTTTGTGCTGTGCTAAGAACTGAAATGAAAATTGAGTTCATATATTTTGTACTGTACTGTATTACTTTCCCGCAGCTGACTTTGAAAATGTTGGGTCTTTTATTTACGCAAGGCTGAAAACCATGTGTAAAACTCGCCACAATCTTGTCTATCCAAAGGGCCAAATATTTTTGAGTCAGTGGTTTTAAAAATATATGTATATGTTTTTTTTTATAGGACCAGTACTCAGGGGATAACCCCTACATATGCAGTGCATTGCACCAGAACTAGGAAAATAGGTTGTGAGGAGGAGCAAAGAGGGAGTAGTGTTTGTGAACATTTGACTTGAACCTTCCAACGTTATAACAGACAGGAAACACTTCTGCAGGCAACTTGTTCCACAGACGAAGCGTACGTCTCAAAAACGAATTCTCTCTGTAATGCGTAGTACGATTCCTCGGACAATAAACCACAAATGGATGAGCTCTGGACGATGAACGCGTGCTACGTAAAAATGTGCGCGTTTCGGGAACAAGATACCTAATTTCGTCAGAGCAAAATCCATTATAGTAACGATAGAACAGAGTAACGCACCCCACACTGCGCCGATGCTCCAGTGAATCAATAGAGTTGGATACCCTACTATCACTGATGAGATTCTTCGCCCTCTCCTGCACACGGTCGAGTAACCCCAAAATAGACTTTGGGGCACCGGCCCAAACATGAGAGTTATATTCCATTTTCGGTCGGATGTAGGTGGTATAAATAGTAAGGGGGTCGGATGGAGTGAAGTACACCGTTTCAAAAAACCGAAGCACTTGAATGCTTCTTGAAAAATGTGTTCAATCCAACGAACATCACACTGTATCTTCATTCCATGAACATCAAGAGCATCCGATTTCTCAATATTTATACCATCCATGAGTACAGTACAGCATTTACGGTCGTTTGTTTGTACGTTAATAAGCAACATTGGGTTTTGCGAGCGTTAAAGGCGACCCTGTTTTTACGACCCCATTCGGAGATTAATATGTACGGTTATTTGTACATATTGTTACGAATTTGCATTGCCTCTATCTAAATCATTGCTCAACAACTGCTCAAATAACATAAAGCAAAAAAACATAATACACAAACAAACATGCATGGTTTAAAAACGTAAAATTATTGCTGCCTTTTTACTATTCTTTTGTTATTGTTTGTTGTTGCTGCGTTCTTATTGTTTCACAAGCATGTATGTGCGTCTGTGTATATGCGTCAGAATTTTGTTTGTACATTTGAGTTTGGAGTTATCAATAACTATAAAGTTCATGATGATTGTAGAAGGTAATAAAGAAGTGTAAATAGCAGGACGATGTTCGGCAGACAGTCTGTTTAATATTAAACATTGTATAAGACAATCATAAGTCAGAATAGTAAGCAAGTTTAGTGTTTTTTTAGAAACAGTTGTATTTAAGTGCAAATAAAGTTGTGTAGTATTTTAGTACTGTGTAATGAATAAGTATGTTATAAAAAAATTATTTTTTATATAACTTTATGCTATGATGAATTGTTTTAAAAATATATAGAAAAGTGTAATTATAGACTTGAAGTTGGACGACAAACTAGTTATTTCCTAGTGGCTATATAGCTCATCGTGGTGCTGGATTTTGGACACACACACTGTTCTTTCATTAAAATAATTATATTGATGTTTTATAGAATTTTTTTCAACGATATTTCTTGTTGACCAAATCAGCTGTAACTTTTACCGCCTACTATCAGATTGCATTAAGGAATCACATAATCGTTACTGCATGCGATGAAATGTGTAGAAACCATCACAATTAACGGATGGCTATATGATAAAATAGAACACGAGTGCAACTTCAAGCAAAAACGACTCTCATAGAAACCACGTCCAAAAGATACAAGCATGTTCTGAGAAAAGCAAATCGCCTAAATTTAGCGTTTTCGATTTGAAAATGCAAGTAGGCAAGGCAGCTTTAATATATTAGTGGTATATAAATTTGTCAAAAACACAGACTTCCTTGCTTTTTCAAACAAAATTTTGACAACTATTCGTGACTTCTACCAACAGAATACATGCTGATGTTTGTTGGTGTTGTATTTATTGCCACTACCTATTAAATCTGCCTTGCAAATAGGTGTTCGGACAAACCTATAACGCAAGAAGTATGGTTTTGCGATTTTAAATCGCCAAATAGGTGTTCTAGCAACCGCTTATCGCTTAAAATTAGCGACTTCAACTCGCATGTGAACTAATTGAATTTGAAGTGAATTGATTGAATTAACTTAAACAAAACTTGCAAAAGAAAATAAGATCATTCACAATTAAACTTTAATATGTTTTCTCTTTATATCAATAAAAAGTTTGACAAATTTTACACATTTTCAATTAAAACTTCCTAAAATTCTCTATCTGTTGTCCATTTGTTTTCGTTTTATATTACTCTCAATCACATATGTATAAAACGCGCGTTCCTTAGAACACCTAAAAGTGAATTAAGCGTTTTTCAGACCACTTTGTGGTTTCAGATCGCGTGTTTCTCAGAACATGGCTGATACATTTTCGTTTGAACTTTCGAATTAACTAAATTGCACTTTTAAAAGTTTCTTTTTAAATTTACTAAAAGTATAGTAATATTGTTGAGTGCACTTGGTTTTCAAAGTGAGAGCATAAACAAAACCGCTGTCAAAGTAAAATAAATCATATTTCACGACCGCTTTCTCTGGCAAATTGTAAGGAAAACATTATCAAGCCCTAGTTCTATTTAGCTATTAAAAGTTGCAGAATCCTACTATTGGATAAACCACGGTAGGTGAGTGCATGAACTCAACCATTCGAACAAAACCCTTTATAGCACCTTTTGCAGACTCATCATTACTATAATATGTATTTCGGTTGGAAGGGCTTCTTTTTTGATCGCGTCATTCCCCACTTCATGTGTCAAGATGGTGATTTCACAAATCAAAACGGCACTGGTGACAACAAGTTTTCTGATGGAAACTTCATATTGAAAATCACCAAATCCGGCATTTTATCTATGGCTATATCTGAGCTCAACACCAATGGTTCTCAGTAAACTGAATTTACTCAAAATGTTCATTCACACCTTCTTCTACTATTGACATAACATTTTTCTTAATTTATTAAAAACTAAAGATTATTATTTTGATAGAAAAACTAAGGAAAAGTCAATTTAACGTGTTTTTCGAAAACCGTAAGTATGAGTGATTTCACCGCAAACTTAACCAATTAATTTAAGTGTAATTTATATTACGTATTGTATGCATATTGTCTGTATGTGTGTATATCTAGAGCCCGCATTGTTTTAGTTTGTGGTCATTGAAAAACGTAAACACATGTAAATCGCCGCCACACAACGTCATACAAATCATCAGCACTTGTTTCGAAAAAGGGACAGGAAAAATATTAAGTTTGTTTCTAAATAAATAAAAAACGAACATAAATTACAAACAGTGTGACTTATACAACGTTGTATTTAGATCTGAATAGAGTGAAAAGTTTATAACAGATAGCATTCCAGATAAACTAAATTGAATGAACGAATGAATGAATAGTCTGGACACAGCAGTCAGCCGGTATTTCAAATAAAAGGAGACTGAAAAAAAACACACTCAAAATTAAACTTATTGAAGTTGTTCGTTTTGGTTCTTTTTTTCTCTGTCATTTTTGTTGCATCATGTTGACACCTATTTAATTTTTATAGACACTGTGAATTTGAGTTCAAATTACTACACATGTTTGTGTTATGCTGTCTGTTGCATGGAACACTGAAACACTGAAAGTGTAAGATTTGAACTGCGGTCAGTGCTGCTTCATGTGAGAAATCCACTTAATTCTCATCAGTTTTTCTATATACGAGTAAATGGTTCTTTTTTGATAAGCCAAACACACACACACACACAAAGGAAAAAGACAAAAAAACTGAAAGGAAATATTTGATTAAGGTAAAGTTGTATAGAGCACACAAAAACATATTTGTAATAGTAAAATTCTAAAAACAAAAACCAGCGTATTAATTTTCAAAAACAAGTCACACACTCAAGCCAAACCAGTCAGTCAGTAAGTCGTTTATTAATACGAGCAAGAACAATGTTAAAGCTGAAAACCCTGTGGTGACAGTGATTATGATTTTCGGTCTCATCACACCGAAGCTGGCTGGCGTTGGTAATCAAATTTAGTATTAATAACATTTCCGTATGGAATTCCTATAGACTCATACACAAAATACATTTTGGGGTACAAACGATCCAGAGTCCAGCACCATTAACGATAATGAAATAATGGCTATTTCACACCATTTACGATGTGGATATGGTGGAACTTACTACAATAGTAAGAGACTCATACCAACACAGTAACAAGCAGACAATTCCCAATTGACCATGCATTTGAAATAGCTTATAGGCGGGTGTAATAATCGTCGATGAATTGTAGGTGAACACAATCCAAACAGCTGGCATCAAAGTTGTACATGTTTAGGAATAAAATCGGATTTAAATTTTCGAACCGGAGCCTTGCATTTATTGAACTAACATCAACATTAAACAAACCATAAGCATCTAAGTAAAATGGTGAATCGGGTAACTCTACGACGGGCCTGGTTTTGCAAATCGGATGCTGTTTGAACGACAGATAGAATACCAAAAAATATCACAAGTATTTTATTGTCAAAATCAGCGACATTTTTTGCTGACAGAATCTACAAAGTCAATGTGTTTTCGTGGAACTAAATAGCTGGCAACAAAATTTTGACATTACATTAATACCAAAGCAAAAGCCAGATATATAATTCATTTACATTAACACCTAGGCCAAGGTGCTTACGGTGGACCAGTTTCACGGAGTGAACTATTTCATGACTCACCAGCGCGCCCGTGAGGTTGACAAGGCTCGAATAGGCGCAACTTCTTATCATACCTTGTAGAAAAAACTTCTACAGGCGTAATTCCTCAGACAGTCAATAGAAGACAGTATTTCACGTTAGTGGTGCGAATTTCATAAAAAAGCATCAACCCTAGATCATACCGCCTGTTCTTTCAACACTTCTGATTGCTTACATTACAGGATTGAAATTACCTCCTCGAATATTAATAACGTAATTATCTCCACGAATATTAGCAATATACACCCTTCCCTGCCGAAAATACAGCCAGAACGCTTCAATACAGATTCGGACATCTTAACCACAATCAGTGCCAGTATGGTCTCAAAAAAAAAAACTCCTGGCTTTTCAATACCCGTTCGGCCAACTCATGTTTGAAAGGAGTACAACTTAAGTCATGCTAGGACTTCTGAGAGTCCGATCTTTGACCTTCGGAGAAGGTTTTGCCTTATTGTACAATACGTTTTTTGTATCCAGGGCTGGAAAAATACACACCTTATGTATTTCAAATACAAGCTACAAAATGTTTTCTAGCCGTGTATTTCAAATACCAAATACTTTCAAGTTGCGTATTTTAAATACAAAATACGATCCAAATCTTGTGGCGAGTGTGTGGAAATTCTTATTGATATCACCAAGTTAATGTAAAATGAATTTTCTCTGGACAAAACAATTGGAAACTGAATTGCAGTGTTGCAAAATTATAAAAATTTTAATGGTCGTGGTTTCTAGCGAGTTTAGCTTTATTTTTAATATATTATAAAAAATAAATGTATTTTGTAAAATGTATTTTTGAGCCAAATGTATTTGAAATACAAAAAACAAAATACTTACATATCTAACGTGTATTTAAAATACAAAATACTAAATATTTTCAATTCGTGTATTTTAAATACAAATACAAAATACGTTTTTGTATTTCATATACAAGTATTCCAAATATTACCCGGCTCTGGTTGTAGCAAATAAAACTATAGAAAACGGCATGATTTATGTTGTGTTGAACTTCCGAAGCCCTCACCAAGGGTTAATTAGCAGAACGGGGATAGGCAAAGCCCCCAGAAGGTACTGGTTACATACCATCCCGTCTCTGATCAAGGTTGAGATGCCAGAAACGTTCTGGTTGGGGTGTAAAGGAAATTAGTTTCCCTAATAGCCCCCGAACTTCTGTTGTCCTGCAACAGATACCTGTAATGTAAGGAATCTCCAGCGATTATTTGGCAAGTAAATTGGTTAAGGGGTGATACTCTTAATGGGTGTTGACCTACCAACTCATAAAGCTTTGCCTTCCATTGACTGCCAGGAAAATTGCATACAGGAAAGATTAGAAGGCTCGAACTCTTCTGTAAGTGGTTTGCTAATATGGCTACACACATATGGTAGAAATTGCGAGCTTTTTGAGCCTTGCAAATAATTTATCCCGTGGAATTGGTCCATCATCAGATAATGTCGTCAAGGCAGTTGCTAATGTAAAGGCATAAAACATAGCTCAGTGCAGAGTGCCCAAGTTAGATATACCCCAAGTTAAGCCTGCTTTCCGAGGGCAATGCAAATGACAGCTATCGTAGTACTACTTCCTGGTAAAACTGCTCTATTAAGCCAGAAGTGGCTTAGTTGAAAGAAGTGTAATTCCTCCTATAACCACCCCACAAACGATAGAATCCGATAGTTGTTTTCATCGTAGACTGCTTGGCCAACTGGGTGTACTTCACACATTCACACAAAACTCTGTCTCCTGACAAAAAAAGAAATACAAAAAAAAAAAAAAAAAATTGAAGGAAAAATGAAACTGACATAAATGATACAATTTTAGTATCAACAACTAAATTAATGTTATTTGTTGCTGCTGTTAAACATGATATTTGTTAAGGGAGTTGAGTTTTGCTGCTGGAGGAATACTCGTACTTGCATGAATAAACAAATGAATGGTATATATGAATGTATGCACATATTTGCTGTTTAAATAGTCATTTATCCATTCATGCTCATACACATACATACATACGCGTATACATGCATACATTCATACATACACATATACACATGAATTTAGTCGTATTAGGTAAATTACTGCTACAATGTTTCTTAATATCATTCGAGTTGACATTGATTAAAACAAGTTGAACGAAAACTGACAACAGATTTGCTAAAGCAGAAAAAATACTAGCTTTTAAATGCCCAGGGTAAATATTGAGATATTTTAATGACTGATATTGTAGTAAATGCAGAGAAATTCTAAAACTTAGGTATCAGTAATATTATAATTTACAATAATATTTATAATTACGATGAAGCAGGTAAGAGATTTATAACTTTTAACAGTTTGTAAGGATATGTGTGGTGATGAGTGCTGATGGTACTGTTGCTTACAATAATTTCATTATTTCGGATTAATTAAAACAGTTTTTCTCTTTTAGAATCAAATATCCTATACGATAATACTTTTTGGAAAATAACGATGTACCGATCTCGTATTAGAAAGCGACAGAAAGATCAAACAGCTATTATCTGTTTTTGCAGGTTTGGTTACCGGCTGTTATAATTTAACAATATTTATAAAGTCATAGGCTTATCGAAATATAGAACGTATTGAAATATATAACGATGGTGACCGGTCCGATTTTAAGCAGGACCTTAAAATGTTCCCCGTAGATTTACAAAGAGGGTTAGTTGCCGCTCGACTGTTGATACCACCATGAAAATTCGGCCTTGGAAAAAGCCTTAACGGTTTTCAAGGCTTACTATAATCAGTATGGCCAGCTGTATATTGTCTTCTGAGTATTATATATTCGTTATACTTATTTTCCATTTATATTACAAATGCATAACTCTGGGGGAAAAAATTTACTATAATAATATTACCTAAGTAGGAAAAAAATTTTTTTTTCCAAAACCATTTATTTCTCTTCTTTTGGTTCAGTACCCTTAATAAGACGATATGCCAACTTTTTTATACTATTAGAATAATAGGATTTTTTGAAATTCTCAAAATACGCGTTAGTTTCGATAATCACATATTATTTTTCCTGCGAGCCATAATTTTAAGTTTGGAAACAAGAAAAAGCCACTTGGAGCAAAATCTGGACACTAACATTGATGATCAACCAATTCAAAGTCACGTAATTTTAGCTTCGTATTTAATAGTGTGTGAATCGGTGCAACGTCTTGAAGAAAAATGACTTTTTTTTCTTTGAATGTGGTCGGTTTTTCTTGATTGCATCAATCAATTGATCAAATAATGCTCGATAATACTTTCCTATGATTGTGGATCTTTTTTCAAGATAATTGCTGAGCAATATTCCGTGTGCTTCCCAAATTGCAGTGGCCATAACCTTGCCAATCAATTTCACTGTGCTCGCCTTCTTCGAAGCGCTGCCACCAGTTCCCACGCATTGTTTCGATTGATCTTTCGTTTCAGGTGTGTAGTAAGTGGTGGACCCACTTTCCACAGTTTTTAATCGACGACAAAAGTCAGTCGAGTGCATACGAGTTCTGAATGAAGAAATATGAAAGGTATTATAGTATTTCTTAGAGGGTGTCATATGAATCGCAGGAAATTTTTATTATTTTATTGTAGAAGCTACAGCGTGCTTCTGACGTTACCGTATTAAGACTATGTTGTGGCTCGCAGAACAGCTCCTCGGCGTTCTCCACAACTTGAATTAAGGCCCTGAGCTCTTCTCCTTCACTCCCTATAAGTCTTGTTATAAGGGGTTGATATCTTTGATGAAACTCCTGCCCGTTAATCGCTTGAACTGCTTTGTCATTTTTTCTTCGCTGTTGTTGTCTGACCATTTGCAACCAATTGACTAGAAGGATCTCCAGGCTGTCTCCAAATCTACTCGCTGTTTCCCTTAAGTTCTGCTTACAGTTCGGTATTTGCTTCCTTATTTGGTAGCATAGTGCGTCAACCGACCCGAAACTAAGTGTGAATATTCTGGAGTACACAAGTCCTAATAATCTAAATTATACGCATTCTATAAGATTTTTGAATAATACCGGAATTTGCTCCACCAGCAGCTCTCTCTCCACCATTTTACAGCCTTCTGAAGCCAAATCCGTTCCAGCTGTGCCATAGAAGAAATGAACCGTGTTGTTCACGATCTTCGTTATTTCCGATAGCGCTGGCATTTTGATTTATTGGCTGGGAACTATTTTGCTTGCTCAGATGACATTGATCTCCAGATTTTCCATTAAGATATCTACATATATAAACAAGCATTAAGATATCTACATATATAAACAAACATTATTTTATTTTTTAGTCAGTTTGAAACTCAGGCTTAGACAAAATGAAGCATGATTTTTGTTTCTTATTTGTCGCTAAACGACTAATATATTTTATTACACAATTGTTTGGTTATTTTTATCAACCGTCCAGCACGTGTCTCCTAACAAAAATGAACATTACGTGGTGTTTTCTTTCTTGTTCTTCTTTTTCATCGCTGCTTATTTTGGTAGTATTTTATCAACTAATATCGGCGAGCTGCCACTATTTAACTTCATGGCTGGGTCTGCCTTCAATTATTTTACATATAGTTACCTTCTTTTCTTTTTGTTGTTTTCGCAGGCGCACAGGCAAACCGCTGATAAGTACGAGTAGTGTCGCTTTTTTATCGTAGTACTAGACAAGCTCAAAGATGCTGGTATTCAGGCTTTCCTTTGGACTTTATTTTTCGAGCGCTATAGGTCAATAAAAACCCAAAACGTTCGGACCCGCGCAAAATTTCTCAATTAATTTTATGATAAAATTTATTAATTTATTCGAAATTTTGTTTACGCGATTGTTTCATGGAGGGTCTTATAAGAATCGCAGGAAATACTTTTTATTATTTTGTTGCATAATTAGTTATTGTTTTATCCTTTAGGGTCCCTTGGAGATCGCAGGATTCACTATTATATTATGGTGTTACCTAATTTAAGTGAAACCTTTTTCTAGTCTCTGTTTATCACTCTTTATTCTTTATATTATATTGTTAAAAGTTTTTGTCACATCTAACCCAGTGTGCATCTGTTGATCTGTATGTTATAAATATACAACACATTCACACAAACTGGATAAAACTAAAAACTTAATACACAAAAAAAAAAACAAACATACATGATTTAAAGTACGTAAAACTCCAAGTAAATCAACTACAAATAATGTTGTTGTTTTTCTTGTATTCTTGGTATTCGTTTTATTATTGTTTGTTATTTTGACTTACTTATTGTCCGCAAGTATATTTGTGAATGTGTATATGGGTAAACATTATATTTGTACATTTGAGTCTAGAATTATGAATAACTACTATGATCGTTATGATTGTAGAAGATAATGAAGTATAAATAGTAGGCAGGTCTGCGGCAACGAGTCAGTTTAGTTTTAAGTTTTGTGCAAGACATTCATAAGTCAAAGTAAGCAAGTCTGGTGTTTTGGTACACAGTGGTATCGAGTGTAAATAAAGTTGTGATTTATTTAAATACTGTACAACGAACGAGTGTGTGAGTCATTACTTAATTTGCAATTGAAGAATCCGTAAATCTTTTATATATGGTGCTACTGTCTAGCTACTGCCGCCAACCTGGAGCTATAGCTAAGCGTGCCCGAATGCATTAGCCGCATCAATATTCCATCGTGTCAGAAATACAAATATATTTTCGACCATTTCCGGGTACTGCAGTTGTTTCTTTTGTTTAAACATACTTGCTGCCTTGCAATATAGGGCCTGACCCCAATATCTTTTTATTTGCTATTCAAGCAGCTGAGGGAAAAACTGAGTTCTGAATCACAACAACGGAACGATAATGATTAAAGAAGTAGAGAAGTAGAACAAAAATATTTCATTCTTTCATTGGGAAGAATTATTCAGTTCTAGTAATTCATTCATTAATGCTATAAAATAAACTTGGTGTCTCTATATTTTTTTGTTGCCAGAAATGCTTTTTTTGCTGTTCCAGAAATAGCCGAATATTGCTTGCAGCAAAATCGATGTAGTTGACGATGTGTTACAGACTGTAAAAGATTTCTGAATTAGTTTGGAAAAATGTGTTGGCTAGTTTTTTTGCGCAAGTAGGACTATAAAAAGAGAGCTCAAATCCATCACACTTTGTATGTAAATCTTCTGGCTGTATTCATTATTTTTCGCTATATTTTTATAAGCCCTGTTAAAAGCACTCACATATACAGTGTTTTTTTTTTATCAAATACATAACAGAAAACATATCGCTCCTTTATGGCAACATAGTCATATCTCAAAAAATGAGCTTTTCGTGTTAACAATACTTGTTGACTTGTTAACAGTACTACCTTTTATATTGTGCCAAAAATTTATTCAAATTACTTTTAAAATGTTTCCTTTAGGAAATGTATTAAAAAACAACATTTCTAAGACTTGTATGGAAACTAAAGATTTCAAAAACAAGCTTTTTTGAATTATGACTATGTTGCAATAAAGGTGCGATATAATATCTATGGTACTTTTTCAAAAATGTTACAAAGTAAGAAAAGACAAGTAAGAGTGTAGTATATTCGGCTGGGCCGAATCTAAAATACCCTTCACGATAGTCACGAATATGTATAGTATATTAAAAATGTGACCTAAATATGCTCGGTTATATATGAACCGATATCGGAATTTTCTATTTTCTGTATTTTAGTAACCTTCTTTTATAACGAGAATTGCTTTTCAGCAAAAAAAAAAAAAAAATTTTTTTTAATGGAAAAATCGGTTTAGGCTATATCTCGGCTATATATGGACCGATATCGAAAATTTTAATTTTCCATATTTATATAACCTTATATCATTACCAGAACTGCTTTTGAGCGCAACAAATTGTTTAAGTTCGCTTACGCGATATTTTCATGAAAAACCCGATTTAGGCTATATCTCGGGTATATATGGACCGATATCAGAAATTTTAATTTTCTCTATTTTCGTAACCTTCTTTCATAACAAGAACTGCTTTTCAGCAAAAAAAAAAATGTTATTGGAAAAATCGGTTCAGGCTATATCTCAAGTATATATGGACCGATATCGGATATTTTCTTTTTCCATATTTATATGACCCTATTTCATTACCAGAACTGTTTTTAAGCAAAAAAAGATGTTTTAGTTCACTTACGCGACATTTTCATTAAAACCGCAGTTTAGGCTATATCTCGGGAATATATGGGCCGATATCGGAAATTTTCATTTTCCATACCTATATAACCTTATTTTGCTATTAGAACTGCTTTTAAGCAAAAAAAGTTGTTTTAGTTCGCTTACGCCGCGTATTCACGAAAAACCCGGTTTAGGCTATATCTCGGGTATATATGGACCGATATCGAAAACTTTCATTTTCCATATTTATATCACCTTATTTTATTACCAGAACTGCTTTAAGGCGAAAAAATTGTTTAAGTTCGCTTACGCGGCATTTTCATGAAAACCCCGGTCTAGGCTATATCTCGGGTATATCTGGACCGATATCGAAAATTTTCATTTTTCATATTTATATGACCTTATTCCATTACCAGAACTGCTTTTGAGCACAAAAAAGTTGTTTGAGTTCGCTTACGCGACATTTTCATGAAAACCCCGATTTGGGATATATCTCGGGTATATATGGACCGACATCGAAAATTTTCATTTTTCATATTTATGTAACCTAATTTCATTACCAGAACTGCTTTTGAGCACAAAAAAGTTGTTTAAGTTCGCTTACGCGACATTTTCATGGAAAACCCGATTTGGGCTATATCTCGGGTATATATGGACCGATATCGAAAATTTTCATTTTTCATATTTATGTAACCTAATTTCATTACCAGAACTGCTTTTGAGCACAAAAAAGTTGTTTAAGTTCGCTTACGCGACATTGTCATGGAAAACCCGATTTGGGCTATATCTCGGGTATATATGGACCGATATCGGAAATTTTCATTTTTCATATTTATGTAACCTAATTTCATTACCAGAACTGCTCTTGAGCAAAAAAAAGTTATTTAGCTTCGCCTATGCGACATTTTCATTAAAACCCGATTTGGGCTATATCTCGGGTATATATGGAGCGATATCTGAAAAAAAATCGTAGCAACCAACGGTTGTTCATTTGTTTGAA
Source organism: Thecocarcelia acutangulata (assembly GCA_914767995.1). Taxonomy (NCBI): domain Eukaryota; kingdom Metazoa; phylum Arthropoda; class Insecta; order Diptera; family Tachinidae; genus Thecocarcelia; species Thecocarcelia acutangulata. The sequence goes on along the minus strand of OU612094.1, from coordinate 142,946,911 downwards.
AGGTGTAAAGAAATGTTAGAGACGTTTATAAATAGAAAAGCTTGTTTTTTGTGTTTTGACGGATATTATTAGAGCATTTTTCTTTTAAATTCTCAGCAATTTATTTATGTTGTTGGAATATAAAGTTGAATGTTTGAGAATATCTTTCAAAAATTTCCAAAGTCTACTGATGATTAGGGTAGTTCCTATGAAATGTCGACATATAGATAGCTGGGAAACATAGAAAACAAGCTATTTATAATTTTTTACTGGTATTTATTTAATAAAACTTTTTTACAGTATTGCCAAAAACCCAAATCATACGCTACTTTCTCAAAAATGTAGCCTTGGTATGTAGTGTGAAAGCAAAATGTTAAGAAAATAAAAATATATATATAATATGGGAGCTATATGGCACTTTGAAGGCGGAATTAGTTTATACGTTCTTTTCCGTTCCGAATCAGCTGTTTTGTTTCTGTTCAATTCAAAATATATGTGCATGGTTTCTTTATACTTTTTCATTCCGTTCTGTTGCGGAATAATCTGTTGAAAATAACATTCAACAATAAGTGACAGCAAGATATGTAAGTATATGTATTTCTTTTTCTGGTATGGAAAAACTTATTTTTTATTCAAATGTCAAAGATTTTTTAAAGATAATGCATTTTCATCAATATAAGCAACTATAGATGATCAAAAAGCTATTATTTCAGCTGGAAGAAAATTATATTTTGTATAAGAAGTGTCATATACTCTGCGGATTTTGAAAATGAAATGGGCTGTTTGATCGTCATATCTAAATTATTAATTTTTCCTTTTTTAGTTTTTTCACAAAATATAATTTTTATATACATACATATTTTATTCTTCATTCCATTTTTTTTAAATTATGCAACAGCAAAATATTTTCACGGAAAAAGTAATCGTAAAATATTTGCTATAGAAAAGAACGCCACAGGATGGCAAAAGAAAGTAAAACGTAATGAGGCCTTGACTCTTCCATTTCTACAAATTTGATTTTGGTTGTATTTTTATGAAAACAAATTAATATAATAAAACTAGTAAAGCCAGAATTGAAAAATTTCGAATCGGCAATCTTGTGGTCGATAGCATGCGACTGCTGAAGAAAATTGGAGTGCGGTTACCGTTTGGAAATGTATTTCGTATACGCTGTGTCAGAATGGGGATTTAATTTACAGCAGCACCTGCCTTGATGGCCTTAACTGATGATGGGTCAACTTCACGGGCTGAATTAATCGCAATTCACTAGCGCCTCAGTGTGGCAACGTTTGCAACAAGATTGTAGCCTTATAGGCAAACGCCTTGCTGAAGAGTTTGAGTTTTCAAATCTCTTCTGTATGGAGTTTCCTAGACAATCTATGGAAGAAAATGCAACAGCAACTCGGGGATTATTATCCCTCCTATTTCGCCACAGTTGTGAAAAAGATTTGCATCAGCACCTGTCTTGCGGCCTTATCTGATGATGGACCAGTTCCACGGAGTGAATTATTCACGATTCACCAGCGCCCCCGTGTGGCTTGCTAGGCTCACACTGGTAGCAATTTATGCCATATGTTTGTAGCCATATGAGCTACTTCTTGTTGCGGAGTTCGGGCCTTCTAATCCCTCCTGTATGCAATTTCCCAGCAATCAATGGAAGACAAAGCTTAATGAGTTGGTAGGCCGGAGCCCACTAGCAGCATCAGCCCTTAAACCTAATCACCCGTCAACCATCACCACTGCTTCCTTATAGTACAGGTACCTGTTGTATAGGCAACAGACCCCCGGGAGGCTGTTAGTTCTCGAAAAAAGCCACACATCAAACAATTATCAAGGATACTAACACCCCCTTCCTGCGTTTTAGGTTTTAACCACAGCCAGAATATTTCAGCCAAGGTAGCCACCTCAACCATGATCAGCCCGTGTTGAACTGCAAGCAGAACCACCCGGGGGCCACGCTGATCCCCGTTCTGCACACTTAAAGCCTTGGTAAGGGTTTCGGAAGCCAACACAACAGAAGTCATGCGGCTTCCTGGAGTTTTATTTGCTACAACAAACGAGGGACGGACCCATTCCCCTCTATACCCGAAAAACAGAGTGCCCAAGCCAAGGCAAAACCTGTTCTTCGGGAGGGCCTATTGCACCACAGCAAGAAGGAAAACTAATAGCCTTTAGATTTAAACCACAGCAAGAACGTATCAGCCAAGATGTACACTTCTCAAACATGATCAGTGCCGAGATGGTCTGCAAGCAGATTCTCCCGGTGGCTTTACTAATCCTCGTTTTGCCAACTAACCTTTGATAAGGGTTTTGGAAGTCCAACATACGAAGTATGATCAAAAAATAACCGATATTATCAAATTTCTTGAGTAACTTATATTCGATAACAATAAGGAATTTTATCTCGAAGTTATGCGCCGTTTGCGCAAAGCAATTCAGAAACGAACAGAATTGTGGAAAAAACAATCATGGGTTTTGCACCATGATAACGCACCAGCTCACACGTCGATGCTTGTGCGTGAGTTTTTGACCGAAAACAAAACCGTTATCATGCCTTAACCACCAATTCACCGGACTTGGTCCCCGCTGACTTTTTCCTCTTCCCAAAACTGAAGACACTGGTGAAAGGAAAGCGTTTTCCTACGATTGAGGAGATAAAAGAAACATCGAAACAGGAACTGTTGGCGATACCAAAAATCGCATTTCGAGGATTGGAAAAAACGCTGGCATAAGTGAGGGGGATAACTTTGAGCAGGGCAAGGTAGTTATTAATAAACAAATAAATATTTTTTGAAAAGATTGAAAATAATTTGAACAAAAGCATTGGCCTCAATACATCGTACCTGATATTACAATTAAATTTTGAAACAAACTATTTATATGTATACAAAATAACGTATTCTCTTGTATTTCTTGTTATGTTTGTTTTTGTTGTTAACAAATTGGCGCATAGCCGTTTAGCCGCCGCCAAAAATTTTTCCTCGGGTTGCTTCTCTGATATCCACCAGTGAAAACTTTACCAAATAGACTAATTAAATGAGAACGAAATTCTAGAGATGTATGATTATTTTCAACAATAAAGCTGCCTTCAATTGTTATAAGACAATATTACTTCAAAGTTAATAATGATAAATTAACTCTTACAAAATTGAATAACAATAACACATCGTAAAAGACAATTCACGTAAGTGTGCTTAAAGCATTCTACAGAAAAGTACTATATGAGTATGTTTAGTTCATACTAAATGTTTAAGCAAACATGCTATCTATAAAAAAAATTCCATTGAAATGCTAAAGTGCTAAAATTATTTTAAATGGCAAAATATAAAATACTAAAGACTACCATAAACAAGCAACGAGATTAAATAACAAACAAGTAATTTGCGTAAAATTAAAAACCTTTTCTTTTCTTGTTTTAACTCACGGTTTTGTGAGCTATAAAGACCACACAATCCTCCCATAAAGATTTGAACTTTATTAAAAGCCAACACCTTTGTTAACAATAAAACTGTCGAAGAAACCGAAATCAAGTTTAAAAGTTGGCTCAAGCTCTTGCGGGATGAAGATCGCTCGAAACAAATCAACAATCAGGCATAATAGCAAAAGGAATTTTTCTGGCAGACATGAAAAAAAAAAACTGTTACATGACTGCAAAAAAATGCAGCTCAAAATGAGATGCTGGGCTTAAGGCAATATTGAGGCTATTCACAGTCTAACAGAAAGAAATCTTTTGTTTCTTGCAACTGATTTCATTTACAAATCTAAAGAACTTTAAGGGATCTAGAAAAGAAAAAAAAAAAAAAGAAGAAAAAAAACAACTTTAACAAACATTGACTTTCTTAACATTGAGTTTGACTCCTTTTTAAAGTATCATTTAAATGAGATTTTTTGTTGTTTGTGTATTCCAAATAGCAACAATTTTGCAAAGATAACTTGAATTCTTTTGTGCAGACAAAGTTTGATTTTTCTTTTATCTATTTTTTTCATTCTTCTACTTTTTGTTCTTCGTTTATTTGCTGAATAAATGTTACATTTACTGGTCGTTAAACTGACATTTTCTTGATCTTTTTTTGTGTTTAAACAATTTCCACTGCAATATGTTTAAGTTTATATTGATTTTTTCAACTTGCACTACGATTTCCACGCTTTTTGTTAAATGTGTATATTTGCTTGTGCTTTTGGTTTCATTTAGCCATTCAAATACTGATTATAGTTTCCACAATTCTCTTATTTTATTATGTTGCATTTGTAATACCAGTTTTGCATAAATGCTTAGCATTTGATTAAAGTGAGGAAACTTAAAAGAGATGATAAAGTTTTAATTTAAAAATAAGAAATTTATCCAAAAGATTTTTACTCGTACATTTGTTCATTTGTTGCAACGAGAAAACGCCCGTTTCTATACACGTTTAAAAAAAAAGTTCAAAAATCACGTTTTATAGAGGGTTCAAACTACTCTGCTTTTTGAATGACATTTTTATAGGAATATTTTTTTAGGTTCACAATTTTCATTTGACAACCCTTTTAACAGCTGATAGCTGCTTGTTATTTACTTTTGTTTCACATTTCGTTGTTCAACACACACGAGGACAATTGTGCTGACAGCTTGTTGCCGACCGGGGTGCAGGGAGTGATGCTTTGCCGGCATAATTTTCTTAACTAGCTTTATACCCACACAAGCAGCACCAAACCAATACAAACACGCATCAAGCAATCAAATGAATACAAAAACGCTAATACATAGACAATGATGTGTAAGCGTATACATGTATGTGGTAGATAATTTAGTCTCGTGTGGGATGGAAAGAACAAAAATTGTGCTTCGGGCTAAAAATTGTTCTTGTGTGTTTTAGCACATTATGAATAAAGTAGTGAAAGGCGCTGGTTAGTTCAGATTACGAATTTCTTCAGCTATTCTTATTTACTGATCGGGATTTTTTTTACCTAGAGTTGCTACAAATCCAAAATTTTACATACCAAGATCTTACTTAAAATTCCCCAAAACATATCATACACTTATTTTATTACACTGCTTTTTAACTTAAAAAAAATGAATAAGATTATCATCAACAAGTAAGTTCGAAATAGATAAATGCTATTTCTTAGCATTAACATAACAAAATTAAACATTTTTACATTTAAACCGAAATGTTAAAAAATTCGACTATAACATATACATGTGTTTGTGTGTTTCCGTTTTCATTCATTTACTAATGCTCACAAACAGAGCAACTTGTATTCTTTGTTACATTCTTTAATAATAACAAAGGCAACTCTGAATACAATTACAAATGAGAGCAAAACATGAAATTTAATTCAGTAGCATACTACATTTCAACAAAGTGATATTGTTGCGGAATTATTTTTATTTTGCTTATTTACGCAGTTTGTTTGTTGTTCACTGGCAAAATAAAGATTCAGTTGAGATCAATCTGTCTTATGTATGTGTTTTCAGGTTGTTTTAAAAACTTTTCAGTAGTAATGTGGGAAGTAGAGCTTGAAAATACTTTTTATTTTCTTTTATAATTAGTGAAATGCCATTATCTCGCCGAACATTGGCACGTATTCAAAACGAAACAAATGAGTTTGTCTAAGTGTAGAGCAACTTTTTTTACTCTCTTAAGCACAATCCTCTCTATCTGCCCTTCGGTGGAATAGAGAAACGACCATCGTCTGTACCACGAATTCAGCAAATGAGTTGAAGCACAAATTAATATTGAATTTTCATACGCTGATTTCTGATGCAGCCCATTTTCGATTGAATGGGTATGTAAGTAAGCAGAATCGCCATGTTTCTGTTTTCTGCTTTGTGAACTAAGTTTTGCGTACAGCGTTACCTGCTAAGCTGCAACTGGCAGTAACTATACTAAAAATTACGAACAGTTTTATTCGATCATGTATGCGGTAATTCGGTCCCTAGAATTAAAAAAAATAAAACGATAAAAAAATGGTGCATGATAAGCTCTTCTGTCAAACTGTAAAATTATGGTTTTTATTGTCGGTGCTGTGTAGAGTATGAAATAGTGACTGGCAGATTTCCAGTGATTTGTAAAGGCTAAAGCAACAGATTTATCGAATTAGAGCGGTCCAGAAAGATCGTTAGGCCTTATTTTTCCGAAAACGGAGGTTGAAATGTCATATCAATCTATGGAGCACTAAATTTTGTCATTGGCAGATCTGTAATTCACATCCGTTAGGAACTGCCTTGCGGCTTAGTCTGATAGTGAAACAATTCCAAGGAATGAACTAATTCGTGCCCATTTTCGATTGAATGGGTATGTAAGTAAGCAGAATCACCAAGTTTGAACTGAGGATAGTTCACAAGCTTTTGTCGAAACACCATTACATCCGCAGATGTGCGCTTATGTCGTCAAAAACAATGAAGGTCAAAATTTTCCTGTCAATGGTATTATCCCCCGGAGAGCAGGTTTTCACCTTGCCCTAACCAGGACACTCTACTTTCTGGGGGCGCAGAGGGATAGGAGTTTCTTGTTTGTTGTGGCAAATAAAACTTGTGACTTATGTTGTCTTGGACTTCCAAACCTCCTACTAAGAGTTAATTGGTAGAACGGGGATCGGAAAAGCTGCCGGAGATTTTGCTTGACCATTCTGTCGCTGATCATAGTTGAGAGAGGGGAACAAGTCTTTCCTGATAATTATGGTACATGCCGGGTTTTGGGAGCCTATAACCCCCGATGTGCTATTGTCTTGTAATAGTTGCCTCTACGATCCGATAGTAATTGTAATTTACTTTATTTAAGTTTTAATGGCTACAACCTTTCGTGACTAAAGTATACAAAATTTAATTTCCTAAAGAACTGGCTTAAATTGTATGTATCTTCTTATTTGTGTAAAAGCTTTAAATAAACTGTAAATGAAATACTTTACTGGCGTGTAGTTGTCGCTGATAGTCACAATATTAAACACATCACACCTTTAATACCACTAATATTTTTTGGTTGTGGTGCACAGAACAAATTATAGTAAAAATCAATCAAGTTTTTGTCGGACGCTTTATCTGAACTTTGGTTAAATTTCGTAGCAGGCATTGTGGAAATTATGAACCTTGGTGAAAATTTTAATTTTTTTATTACATTTTAAAATAAAAATAATTTAATTTGCCAGAAAATAATGATGATGCGCAGCTCACACTAAAGGCTCCCATAGACGATTTTGATATGTATTTCCTCTTGTATATTTTCATGGCTGTCAAAATTATAATTTCTACAAACGGATTGTAAAATTTGCTCACAAACGTACATGCACATTTACGTCTCACATTGCCTATGCTATTTATTTTTATAATAAATAATTATTTAAAACATATTAAAATAATAATTTGGTAAAATTTCCTTAAGCCAACTAATTGTACCACCCAAAGTAGACCGCCGCTGAATTGTTCGCTAGGCATAGAGTTCTAATGTCAGATGTTTAAACATAACAAAATAGAACACACTCTAGTTGAAATTATGTCAGACGAGTTTGTTTTTTTACAGACGCAATGTTTTTAAGGTAACAGACGACATGTAGGCATTTTACATTGTGAAAAATGGCATCCAGATTGTTAAAAACATATCGTGTGTTATCTACTTAAGTAGATCTATGGACAGAGACCATTTGCTCAAGATTGTGAATAGAGCTACTAATGGGTGATTTTATAAGAACTATCGGAAATTAAAAAAAAAAAAACACATAAAATTCAGAATAATACATGAAATATTTATTTGGATCGATAGTTGGGTCGATATAATTTAATGTTTGAAGATTATTTCATGCAAATGTTGGCCGCGGCTGCGCCTCAAATAGTCCATCCGCTTAGTCCAATTTTGGCATACGCTTTCCAACATTTCGGCCGGTATCTCACGAATAATGTTGGCAATGTTGGCTTCCAGTGCATCAATCGAAGCGGGCTTATCGCTATAGACATTAGCCTTAACATAGCCCCACAAAAAATAGTCTAGAGGCGTTAAATCGCACGATCTGGGCGGCCAATTGACTGGTCCCAAGCGTGGAATAAACTGTTCACCGAACTCGCCTCTCAATTGGTCCATTGTTTCGCGTGCTGTATGGCATGTGGCACCGTCTTGTTGAAACCACATGTCATGCAAGTCAAGCTCTTCCATTTTGGGCAAAAAAAAGTTTGTTATCATCGCACGGTAGCGCTCACCATTCACAGTAACGTTGTGATTCGCATCATATTTGAAAAAATACGGCCCAATGATGCCGCCAGCCCATAATCCGCAACAAACGGTTGTTTTTTGTGGATGCATTGGTAGCTCTTGCAATGCTTCTGGCTGCTCTTCACTCCAAATACGGCAGTTTTGCTTGTTCACGTATCCATTCAACCAGAAATGAGCCTCGTCGCTGAACACAATTCTTCGATAAAAAAGTGGATCTTCATCTAACTTTTCAAGAGCCCATTTTGGTAATAAAATTCAATAATTTGCAAGCGTTGTTCGTTTGTAAGACGATTCATGATTAAATTATAGACCAAACTGAAGATGTTTGACAGTGACACAAGATACAAAACGTGCGTGAGCTGTCAAAACTAGTGTTGCCAAAAAGATAATAGCAAAAAAATCACTCGTTATATAGTTTATATTATATTATAAGAGTAAGCATTTTTGCAATGTAGTCTACATCAAATAATGAACTGTGCTATTTTTAATGGTGTTAATAAACTATTATTTAATTAAAACTTAAATTTTTTGCTGCAAAAATTAATTTAATAAACTGCAAATAAAATAAATTTATTTAATACAGTTTTTTTTTTTACTTTCTTTCAGGTATGTGGTCAAATTTCAATTGCTTTTTATTTTGAGCAACAAATTTCATGAGGAAAAACCAGCAACCATGAAAAGTAACTCGTATTATGTTGAATTTGCATTTGTTGTTGAATAGTTTGTTTTATTAAGTTGCGCGGTAATTTAATTTTTAATACTGATTGCTCGATTTTTTAAATAAATTTAGTGAATATAAAATTTTACTTTATTTGCCTTTACACAAAGTTAATGATGCAAAAGCCGTTGATTTTAAACGAAATCCATGTTAAATTAACATGCAGCACTTTATAAAACAGTACTATAGCCATATTCTTAAAGGCACGCGCAGACATCAGGTCAACCGCCGCTGAACTTTTTGCAAGGTATAGATTTTAACCAGATAGAACACGCTCTATTTTATCAGATGATATTACACATGTTTTTTTTTACAGAGGAAATGTTTTTTAGTTAACAGACATATCGCATGTTATTTACTTATTGAATTTGTGTCATTGTCATTTCAAGTTAATTTAATATAATTTCACATTAGAATTTATTTATAAATAGAACTAATTATTTATTTGCATTTCTGTGCGGCAATTTCACATTTTTAAGCATTATTCATAGAAACCTGGGGCCGAATTACCGCATAGGTGATCGAGTATTGAACACAATTTCGTGATGAAGAGATAATTAATTAAAGATAATAAAAATCCCTTTAAAAAAATAATGCAATATTGAGTCTATCCAAAAAACAATTCCTTCTTTTCATTCTGCGCCATATCTACCCGAACACTGTGGCCAACTTACCATCCTATGAGTTCAGACTGCAACAAATAAAGCTGCCTTCTTTGACAAGTCGCAGAAAAATGTTAAATGTCATTTTTGTCTTCAAATTGATTAACGGCAATATCTGCTCGGAGTATCTGGTGTCCAAACTAAATTTTGATGTTCCCCAGCATAGTCTTCGTCAATATCAACCTTTGTCAGTGCTTTATTACCGTCAGATTATGTTGTTGCTTTAATGAACTGTACCACGCTATTGACTTTTCGATGAACTTAAATTTTGTTAAGCGTAGTATAATTTTAGTATTAAATTCCAGTAATTAACGAATTTTTTCTATTGCTTATAAATTTTTTTCCAGTTATTAGCTATTTTTTCTATTTTTTTAAATTAATTTTTGTAATTATTTTTTTACTCATAACTATATAGTATCTGCCTGTAAGGAGTTATTCTCCATAGGCATAAATAAATAAATAAATAAATAAACATTTATATCAGCGTGCGTGTCGTCTGAAGATGATTCTAATACTGTGTGCGTTAGAAAACAAGTGCGTTACAAAAGTGATCAATTGTCATTGCCGACTAGTGCGTAAGTAAATTCCACCATCCGATTCCATTAACACGAGTAATTTACAATTAGCATACATACTTAAGTATTTAAAAATCATTAAGTGTATACTTTCAATGGACGTGTTGCATTTTCCGCTTTGTGAATTAAGTTTTTCGTACAGTGTTACCTGCTAAGCTGCAACTGGCTTTAACTCTATCGCTTCTAGAACTATTTAGCAAACGCTGGAAAATGACTAGATGATGGGATTATGTCAAAGCGCTATAAACTTCTGACCAAGTTAGGAAGTTCAACCATATTATGTTCCATTTGCATCCTCCTGGCTTTTTGCTCTATAAAACATTTTCTTTATTTGTATGCTCTTAATTTCAAATATGCACTTACATTTTTTAACTTTCGTGCACTTTAACAACAAAAATCTTCTTTTCGATCGCTGTAGATACTCTTGATAGTAGATTCCACGCTCGTTATCGTATGCTGTAATCTCAAATTATGATAGTACCTGTTCGATAACGACTGCAGTAATTCCACCAAAAAAAAAAAAAAAAATTACGAACAGTTTTATTCGATTATGTATGCGCTAATTCAGCCTCTGCTATTAAAATAAAACTACAAAAAAAATAAATAAAAATAAAAAAATGGTGTATCAAAAGCTCTTTGGCAAAACTGTAAAATTATTGTTTTTATTCTCTGTGCTTCGTACAGCATGACGTAGTGACTGGCAGACTGTCAGCGTTTTGTAAAAGCTAAAACAACTGATTTGTACACCATCGAACTAGGTCAGTCTATGAAGATCGTTAGGCCTAAGTTTTTCGAAAACGGAGGTTGAAATGTCATATCGATCTAAGGACCATTAAATTTTGTCATTAGCAGATCTGTAATTCATATCCGTTAGCAATTGCCTTGCGGCTTAGTCTGATGGTGAAACAATTCCACGGAATGAACTAGTTCACAGCCCACCAGCGTAACGATATAGACTCACATAGGTCTCAATTTGTGTCATATAATTGTGCCAACCCCTTGCTGAAGAGCTCTGGCCTTCTCGTTCCTCCCGTACATTTTTCCCTATACAGTCAAGTGGATGTTCGGGCTTCGTGAGGTGATAACAAAAAGTCCATAAAAAGTATCAGAGATTAACTGATTCGTCCGTCACCACTTCTTACGTTACAAGTGTCTATTATAAGACCACAACTCATTGGGAAATCCAGTTAGCTTAAGCTGCCATGGACGAAGATTATCAGGGAACATTAGTCGCAGTTCCTGAGATTTTAGGTTTAATATGTAACCAGCGTCTTGCAGCCTACATCTGGCGTACACCTCAGTCTCAAAACTACCTATACAACCTAGGCCATGCTGCAGCTTCCTAGGATTTTATTTTTTGCAACAAATGAGGAACTTCTTCCGGTCCATACATCAAAAACCAGGATCCCCGAGTTCGGAATGCACTAAGGCAAAATCTGGAAATGAGGTAATTATTTATTTATTTTTTATCTGGGACCAGTACTCAGGGGATGACCCCTACATATGCATTGCATTGTACTGGAACTAGGAAAATAGGTTATGGTGAGGAGGAAAGAGGGAGTAATGTTCGCGGAGTGTTAAAAATAACAACACGAAAGACTAAAACAAACTCTATTGCAGCATTTAAAATGTTGGAATTAAATTAGTTAATTATGAAATTAAAATTTTATTGATAGGCTTTCAAAGGTACGCACACAAAAAATTATAGAAATAATAAAATCAGCAAGACGTTTGCCTGAAAGAAATAATTTGTATGTACAAGTATGTAAAAAATAATCTTGACTATCATACAGTATTTTGTTTTTCTTGGAAAAATAGTTGCTTTTGATCAATAATTATTTTTTGAATTTTTGCTTGAATTCACGAATTCCTTTACGAATCCGCATTCAAAAAATTTTTTAATTGATTCAGCAAATTTCGTTATCAAGCATAACAAAAAATGTTCTACAATGTAAATTTTGCTGTGATCAATAATTTTTGATATAAAAAGGCCAGAAAAATAATCAAACCATTTTAGCAAGGAGACAACTATCTGTTTCATAGCCGCTACACTACTCATCAGCAACCATTTTTGGATTTGAACTCGGATCATGCCGCATCATGAACGGCCACTTCAATATGTGATAAATATAGACAAAGAACAATTCAATGGAACGGTGGCTGAGTGATTAAGGTGGCCGTTCATAATACGTTATGACCCGAGCTCAAATCTGAAAGTGGGTGCTGATGAGTAGCGTAATGGCTACGAAACAGCTAGTTGTCCCCAGCTAAAAAAGTTTGATTATTTTCTTGGTTTTCTTTAGTCAAAAATTATTGATCACAGCAAATTTGTATTGTAAATAATCTTTCTTAAGAAACTTAAGAAAGGAAAAACTTTAACTAAAACCCAATGTACTCGTACAAATGTACAAAAAGAAAAATCTGATCTGAAAAATGTTTAGTTTAACAGGATTTAATAAATTTAAAGTAGAGACTTTGGTTTTTTTCATAGAACTTAATCCAGTTGATGCTTTTTAAATGAATGGTTATCACACTATTATCAGAATTTTTTCTGAAAATAACTTGCCACACATTTTCATTTAGCTTCGTTTCTTTTGAAGGTTCTGAAAAACTATTTAATCGCTTAATTAAAAAAAAAATATACATATATAAATATGATTATATCAAAAAGTAATAAACAGAGCGGGAAAAGGATGGCGCGGCTTGGATAGTCACGATGTCGCGGTGGTCGAGTGAGCATCCCATGTTTGCTTTGAATGCATTTTTTAATGATTCTTATGTAATTGCTTGTCAACAAATTTGCTCAAAGTTCGGTATGCGGTGAATATGTGATGGACCGAGTGTCAAGTTGCTTCGTTCGTGGATGCAGAGATTCCTCGCAATTGCTTGGACTATGGATCTCCGATTGCCAGGGCTTATTGGAAAGCAGTTTCTGTGAAAATCTGCAACTTGCAGTATGAAAAAAAGCAGTATCATGGCGACTTCTAAGAGTGATTGTTCATGAAAAGATCTAAAGGTTGATAAAATAAATAATAAAGAATAAAATTCAAATCTTTCAAGAATTAAAAGAAAGTGACTTTGAATTACGCAAAAAATTTTGTGAAGCAATCTTGTAGCGTTTTCGCACTGTGGTCCTATTTTTTGGAGAGACGTGGCTCATTTTCACTCAAACGGCCGTGCAACAAGTAAAACTGGTGTTAATGATATCCAACTACATGCAACAGTCAATTGAAATATCAAAAACCATTGCATTGCTTCAGGGTAACTGTTTGGTGTGCTTTATGTACGCATGAGATAATTGGATAAATTTTTTCGAAAACTTTTGAGGCCGGCTGACGAATTATTTTTGCCAAACCTTTGAGCTCATTTAAGGCACTCTTCACGCACGTGGCTTCAACGGGATGGGGCGACTGCACACACAGCCAGAGCTTCGATGAATTTTCTTCTGGAAAATTTTCGCCAAACACTGATCAGTCGCTTTGGGGACATCCCATGGTTGACCGATCTAGCCTCTCTTTGAGGTAGCCTCTTCATAAAGACAATCCCCAATCTCTTTTGGTTTTAAAACAACACATTTGTCGAGAAATTAGCTCAATTGAACCAAGTTTAGTGTAGTGTGTGGCGAAGAACAGAAGGCTCAAGCACAAGGTTTTGAATAGTGTATCTAACTCAACGGAAAATATCTGGATGAAATACTCTATAAGAAATGAAATCCGCATTTCCTTTCTATCGTTCAATACTCTTAATAAAAGTTTTTGTCTATTATTACGATTTTTATTTAAGTTTGAGAATATAAATCTGCTACCAGACACACTGTATAATGAAGTAGTCTTGGTTCCCATTATTTTACTGAGCTCATTTGAATCCAGAATAAGCAGCCCTAAATTTTTATGAGCAGCTATTAACAATTATAAATTCATGTTTTTTAAATCATTGAATTAAACTCTTATCTTTTGTTAACTTACTGTTGCTTTTTTCATCATAAAATATTATAAAAGTATTATTATTATTGATATTAATTCATTTTTTATTAATGGTCATTTTTGTTTAATGTGTCGTAAAGTTATAGTATGATTTATATATTTTATTAAAATATTTTTTTCCGAAAACTTGTTCAGAGTTTGTAAAGTGCTGGTATTGGAGTTTCAATTATAAATGCTTTTTATGTCTTTTAGTTTTCCTTAAGAATCGACAACAATAATTTATTACTCTTGAAGTCATTTTTGTTGGATACAACAACAGATTGTTTTGTTATTTGTTTGTTAATAGATTTATAGGTCAATAAAATTGATTTCTTATTCCTGCAACAGAACAAAGATTTTATTTTTAATGTTCTGTAGGCAAAGAATGTTGAAAGAAAAAATATTGAAAAGAAATTTTTGTGAGACAGTATGTTTCTAAAGCATTTTGGACAAAGAAGAAAAAAGATCTTAATTGGTACATTCAATAAAAATTTTATAGTAGGTGTAACATTAAGGTGTGTGTTTAGTTTGTGTTTTGCATTAGTCTGGTTGACTATCATATTTCTATTTAGCATTATTTCAAAGTCTATCTTGAAAATACTTCACATTTGTCTTACAAAAGTTGGAGTACTGCTCAGTTCAGTCGCTCACCGTCTAGTATTGCACTAAGGCAGGACAACATTACCTCAGAAAATATTACCGACTACCAACACTTTCTTGCAAACCTTTGGGTTACAGCCATAGCTACTACGTTTCACTGAAGCTTACAACGAAACTACTCCGGGTTACTTAAGTACTGATTCCCGTTTTGCCAACTAAGCTTTTTTTATCATTGTACCAGAACTTGGAAAATAGGTTATGAGGAAGGGAAAAGAGTTAGTAATGTTTGCGAACATTTGACTTGAACTTTCCAACGTTATAACAGACAGGAAATACGCTTGTAGGAAACTTATTCCATAGGCGAAGTGTACGGCTGTAAAACGAATTCTCTCTGTAATGCATCGCACGATTCCCCGAATAATCGACAACGAATGGATGAGCCCTGGACGATGCACGCGTATTACGTATAAATGTGCGAGATTCGGGAACAAGACCCTAATCTCGATAGAGCAAAATCCATTGTAGTAACGAGAGTAACGCACCGTACACTGCGTCGATGCACCAGTGAGATATAGAGTTGGGTACCCTATTGTCACCGATAAGCTTCTTCACCCACTGCTACACATGGTCGAGTAATCCCGAAATAGATAGGTTGGATGTAGGTAGTATAAATAGTAAGAAGATCGGATCGGAATTTAAACCGTTTCAAAAATTCGAGGCACTTGAATCCTTCTTTAAAGACATGAAAAATGTGTTCAGTCCAGCGGACATCGCACTGTATTTTCATTCCTAGAATAACAAGAGCATCCGATTCCTCAATGTTTATACCATTCATGAGTACAGATGAAGCTTGTGTGTTAATAAACAACACTGGGTCTTACGAGCGTTAAAAGCTCCCTGTTTGTGCGAACCCATTCAAAGGTTAATAAGAGATCACTATTCAGTGAGTAATTCATATTCTGCCTCTTGGCAACGATCTCGGATATGCTGGGCCTATAACTGAAAGAGTACGAAATACAAATGCTGCTGTCTTCGCGAAGGAGTGTGTAGGGGTTTAAGTTTCAAATAGAAGATCATTGAGGAAGATAAGAATTGGGGCAGGAGAAACAGCGGAGCCTTGCTAAAGGGATAAGGGATGTTAAAGCGACTAGAAGTTATTGCCCTTCAATTTCAAATAAACAGGTACTTGAGCAGAGTGTTTGTTATACGTTTTTTGCCTAAAGCAGTGAGGGTCATATACACACGTTTTTTAGCAAAACACAAAGGGAACAGAAAAGGACCCTAGTGAGCTGGAAACCTTATGATATACTAAGGAATGTAGCAGAATCTGCTTTTCTAAATTAACCTAACACATACATTCATAGTTATAGGCTTGTATTAGTGACCGAATTTGGCCTTTTTTGCTGGCCAACTTTACTGGATGAATTATTGACGACTCGCCAGCACCCCAGAGTGGCTTATAAGGCCATATACCTCGCAACTTTTGCCATAAGTTTATAGCCCTTTGCTGAAAAGATCAGGTCTTCTAATTCCTCCCGTATGCAATTTCCTAGGCAGGCATTGGAAGACAAGGCGGAAAGAGTTAATAGGCTAAAGTTCATTAAGAGCATCAGCCCTTAATCTACTCTCCCATCCAAATATGTTCATTAAATTATAGGTAACCGACTATAGTTTTCAGGGAAACTAAATTCCCTTCATGCAATTATAGGTTTAAACCATATCCAGATTGTCTCAGCGAAGGCAGTCACCTCAACCGTGATCAGCACCCAGATATCTGCAAGGCAGAACCTCCCGGGATCTTTGCTGATCCGCGTTCTGCTAATTTTAACCCTTGGTAAAGGTTCCGGAAGTCTAACACAACATAAGCTATGCGGCTTTCTATTGTTTATTCTATGCCCCAGAAAGCAGAGTGCCCTGGTTTGGTGTGCGTCAAGGCAACCTCTGCTCCTCTCCGGAGGGATGTATTAGCAAATCCCATGTTTAATTTATCTTCCGTGTTTTACGTGCATTACAAATGGGGATTTTCAGATATACAACTTTAAGTTGGCAGTACCTTTTAAATGGCGTACAGCTGTTGTGTGGCTTAAGTATAGCTTGGTTTGGCATTTTAACAACTTAAGCCACACGATCACCTAACAAAGGTGTATATTAGATTAATGGGGCTAACCCAAGTTTAGCGTCGATCTCGATTTTCAAAAGCGATTTTTGTTTAGCGATGAAGCACACTTTTGTTTGAATGGTTACGCCAGTAAACAAAATTGCCGCATTTGAAATATTTGGAGTGATGATAACCTTCAAGTGTATGTTGACACCCCGTTACATCCAGGAATCCATTGGTCGTACCTTTTTAAAAGTGAAGCGGGCAAAACATTGCAGTAAATGGTGACCGCTATAGAGCCTAGATTGCTGCTTTTTATTCGTTCATAGATTAAACAGGCATGATGTGCAGGAGCATTAATTGATTTTTTAAAGGAAACGTAACAGCATAGTTTGACGTTTTAGACCTACAAGACTATATGTTGTGGTGATATGTAAAGTTGCTAGTCTACACCGTTAAGTCTGTAACGATTGACCACTTAAAGGACACGATTTGCCAAAATACGGGCACAAATGTTGGAAAAAGTCATCGAAAATATCAGCAGTAGCAGCCTTATTCTAACATTATAGTTTAGAAGGTGATCTTTCGAATAATGTAAATTTCAGGTGAATTTAATACATTCATGTTTGCTTTATTCCATTTCAAAGATCTATACCTCTGTAAAAATATCATTTATATAAGTATATTTGGCACATCCTGGCTGCACAACAGCTTGATGTTATTTGCTCAACTTAAGTATTTAATTCTCTATTTGTTTTAGTTTCATATATTTCTATGTATTTTTAATATATATAATGTTTTTGTGAAATTGTTTCCCTCATAATTGAAGCAAGGAAATGTTTTCATTATGATTTAAAGCAAAACAAAAATCACACTTAAGAATTCAAAAAAATAAATACACCTGAAAATATTATTAAACTGAACAATTTTCCTACAATGCACATTTATTTACTTGCGCCAAATTTCAGTTTTGCTTTCCACTCATCACATTAAGTTTCGATAAAAAGTGAAATGAGTGTTATTATAAATTGCCAGCATTTTTGTTTAGTGTATTTTGACGAAATCCATCAACTATAAGTTATAAAATGTAATTTTTTAAGCGTATGACAAAAAGTAATGAAAAATTTCTTCCATCAAGTGTTTGAGAAAAACATTAAGAAAATATATATCTTCAGCCAGCGAAATAATTGCAAACAAAAGTTTTGCTCATTCCTGCAGCCGTTCATATAATCAACCGCAAAAACAAGTGATAAAAGATGCTGAAGACTATTTCGTCTTCATCATCTTTCATCATAAAAATAAAATATTAAAATAATTTTTGGCTGTAATTTTTATGTTTAAAACACTTAAAAAATATAAAGGCTTTAAATGTTTTAAAATAATTGACTGCTGAGTCAATGCGGTTAAACGGTATTCTGTAGGTGGTGAAAAAGAAACAGTGGATAAATTAAATTTGTTTGCACTTTATCATCACGCGTTGAAATCCCATGATTGGTGCAACTATAAATAATTTTTGCATTTATAGTTTGACTTTTATGAACATGCTATTTTCGGAGCAATTAACATAAAATATTTTTTGGAATGTAACAACTTATGAATTTTGCTTAAGTATACGCGATTTTCTACCTGTTTTTGTCCGTTTTGCAGCTGCCTAGTAGGATTGAAAACTCATAATTTTATATATAATTGTTTTAGAAATAAAATGGGAATTGAGAACATATGTGATATTAGTAATCTTCTTTTAAATTCTCATTGTTTTTTTTATATCTTGGGCCAGTAAGTGGTTAACCCCTTAATGCAGCATATTGCACCAGAGCTAAGAAAATGCGTTGTGAGGAGGGGTGGAAAGGGAGTAGTGTTTATGAATTTATTCCACAGACGCAGCATACGGCTGAAATACGAATTTTCTCTGTAATGCATTGTATGATTCCACGGGAGTGGATGAGCTCTGCACGATGCACACGTCTTACGTAGAAATGTGCGAGTTTTGGGTACTAGAGCCGTAATCTCGTTGGAGCAAAATCCAATGTAGTAAAGATAGAACAGAGTAGGGCACCCCACACCGCGCCGATGCTCCAGAGAGTCAATAGTGTTGAATACTTTCACAGACAAACTGCTTCGCTCTCTCCTGTATACGGTCGAGAAACCCCAAAATAGACTTTGAAACGCCAGCTCCAACATGAGAGTTGTATATATATAGGTGACATAAATAGCAAGGAGATCGGATTGAGTGAAGTGCATCTTACACCGTTTCAAAAAAACCGAAACACTTGAATGCTTCTTTAGAGACATGAAAAATGTGATCATTCCAATGAACATCACAGTGTTTTTGTTTGACTGGTTGAACATCATCTCAAAAGTTTTCAAGTTTATTGACCACTTGGACATTGTTTTGTGTATCTTTATTTTTGTTCTTAATTTAATGTGATTGTTATGCTGTTGACGGTCATTTGTAAGCAGTATTTAAACTACTTCAAATACGATATAATTAATATAATTTAAAAAACTGAGAAATACGATTCGATATCTAACTAAAAAGTAAGAAATAATTTCAAAAATAAGCCACACGGCGACACTGATCAATCGTGAATAATTCACTCCGTAGAACTGGTCCATCATTAAATAAGGCTGTAAAAGCAGGTGCTGATGAAAATCTTTTTCGCAACTGTTGTCAGATCGTAAACTTATCTTTTTTGCTGGGTTTTTGAGATGCTGAAAAGATTTTTTTTTAATTTTTTTCTATGAATAAAGTTTTTTTTAAAAATTGTGTAGCTTATTTTTTTATATTTTTGAATAAAACGAAACCAGAAATGCATACAAATAAGTAAAGAAACATTATTTTTTTAGAAAATAAGATTTTTTGAAGAAAAAATGTGATAAATCTGGTCTCTACACATCACTGATCATCACGTTTTACGTACAACATTACACAATGCAAGCGGGCTTGTAAATTTCGTTTTAATTTTTTTTTATCAAAATGCTTTTTTTAGCTTAATTTTGCTCCAATTCAACAATTTAGCTTAAACCTTTAAAATGTCTGTAACAGTTACAGAATGGTTATAATATTTTTTTTTTCGTTTGTTTTTTAATCCAAGTATTACAATTTATTTCAATAATAGCTTTGTTTGGTAAACCATAACAACTTGAAAAGGGTAAAAAAATGTTTATAATGAGTGCGTGTGATTTTTTGGACTCTGCAACTGTTAGAGAAGGTCAAATTCATAAAAAAAATTAAATACTTTACACAGAGTGAGAAAAATGAGAATCAAGTAACATCACGACAACATAATCGGATCAACTTTAAATCTGACAGACACACCTTTTCAAAAGAAACAGAACAAAAATAAACAAAACATAAAATTTATTCGACAAAACAACAACAAATTGTGTCTGTTAAACATTTGTTAATATGAAATTATGGCCAAGTAGATGTGGACGGATGAATGGCTGATGTTTAGTTGTTTGGAAGCAATAGAAAATGGACAAAAGAAAAGAAGAAGGACCCCAGAGATTTAATACACATTCAGTCAGCCACACATAATAAAAAGCGATAATAATTATTTACAAAGCATCAGTGACATCAACAACGAACGCATATACTTACAAATAATATATTTAACAAATAAATAAAGTGCACTGAAGTCGAAGTAAAAAAATTCCGAATTGTGGACAAATAATTTTGACCCTTAAAGGTATTTTCTTTTATCAAAAACATATTTATGTGATTTGTATATACCGGGTATCCCAGAACTCAACATCAAGTCGAAACGTGGTGACAGGATTGATTGTAACCGTCTTGAGAATGTAGTGCCATCCCTGCACTTATCAACCGTATTTACACAATTTAAATACTCAATATAACAACTATGTATAAATATGAATTAAGACAAAAGAAACAATAAAAAGATAAATCGGTCTGATGACAATCGCACATAAAGAAAGGAATTTTTATATTACTCGCGTGAGATGACATGGCGATCCTGCCAGGAGCCGAACCTGGAATCTGAAGATCCGTCTTCAAAATTAACCCGTATGCGGTTAGAACTATCAGAGTATAAATTTACGGTAATATATATATAAGACAAAGACAATGTCGGGGCAGATGCATTATCCAGACTTTCAATTGACGAACTAATAACACAAAATAATCAGGTTTTAGCGATGACAACGCGGGCGATGGCAAAAAACACAGCAACTGAGAAAAATAACCAACATTATTAACGAAAAACTACAAGTTTATGACAGATTTTCACATGAGTTCAGTAAAAATATACCAAAGATAAAAACAGATATAATTAATTATGATAAAAGTTTTATAAAATTACGCGTTTCTTTATATAAAAGATTTAAAAAACTGCTATCAGTATATTTCGATTTTGTTAACGAAACATTTCGATTAGACGATTTGCTTTCGAGGTTAGAGTATGAAGCCAACAAAAACGGAATATATAGGGCAGAATGGCAGAAAAATGATTCATTTTTTAAAATAGTTTCAGTTGCAGACATGAAAGAACATGGCAACAAAATACTAAAATCGTTGGAAATTATCCTAACTGACCCAATACTTGTAGTGACAGAAGAAGAAGAAAAACAGAAAATTTTACAAACATATCATAATGACCCTTTAACAGGAGGACATTGTGGCCAGAAGAAACTGTATACCAAAATCAGAACAAAGTTCTATTGGAAAAATATGACTAGAGATGTTGCGAAGTATGTCAGAAACTGTTCAGAATGTATTCTAAATAAAGTAAAACCTAAAAACATAGAAAAGTTAGTTCTCACTCCAACACCTGTAAAAGCTTTTGATGTGGTAGTTTTAGACACAATAGGTCCATTGCCTCAGTCGACATACGGAAACAAGTACGCACTGACATTAATGTGTGATTTGTCAAAATATTTAGTATCCATTCCCATACCGGACAAATCAGCACGTACAGTTGCACAAGCGATCTTCGAAAATTTTATTTTGGTCTATGGCAAAATGCAAATTTTGAAATCAGATTGTGGAACCGAATTCAAGAATGAAATTCTTCGCGAGTTGTGCAAATTTTTAAAAATTGAAGTAAAGTTCTCTACCAGTTACCACCACCAAACCATAGGAACAGTGGAGCGTAATCATAGGGGTTTCAATGAGTATATAAGGGCATACATCAAACAAAATATTAATGATTGGGACACTTATCTGAAATATTTCACATTTTACCACAACACAACTTCTAACACCGTTTTTGACAACACTTTTACACCATTACTATTTGGTAGAAATGTAAATATGCCGAATGAAACGAAAAACAATTTAGATCCCATTTATAATGTTGAAAATTATGCAAAGGAGATAAAATTTCGATTGCAGAAAACGCATATACAAGCAAAAGAAATGCTTGAAAAACATAAAGCCAAAAACAAATTTTTCTATGACAGACTTGCTAGGCCAATTGAATTAAAAATTGGTGATACAGTTCTATTGCAGAAAGAACCGTACAATAAACATGAAAATATTTATGAAGGACCGTGCTCTATAACAAAGTTAGATGGAGTTAACGTAACAGTTTTCAATAACAAAACAAAGCAAGAAAAAACTGTACACAAAAATAGAATACGAAAATCTACCTGAATCTTGTAAATTTTAAATTTGTAAAATAATTTAATGCCAAGCTATATAACAATTAATTTATTTCATTTTTTTTTCTAAATTTTAAGTATAACACATCAAATGAGTTTTTCTCTTTTTTTAAAAAAAGGGAGGTAGCTATTTATAATAGCATTAAGTATTATATTAATATTGTATATGTAAGCTGTGTATATAAAATAAAAAAACTAAAAAAAAAGGGGAGGTGTAGTGCATTTTACACGTTTGTATTTTAAAAGATCAAACTTTATAATTGCTGAATTTGTTGCGAATTTGTTTTCGTTTTCTATAACTACTGCAGACATAACAATGGCCTTATTGTCTCACAGCAATTATTGTTATAATTAAAAATAATCCTTCTTCTTGCCTGAAGTTGGACTCGAACTCACAACTAGTTAATCTTGTACATATGTATATAACTAAAAAAGTTCACTCATTGATGATTTACATACAAATACGACTTTGCATTACTTCTAAACACTGTGCAACTGTTGATCTTTGCAAATATACACACACATCCACACAAACAACATAATACACAAACCAAGCAATATACATGGTCTAAAGCAGGACTGCCCAAAAAATCTATATGGAAGAGCAAACACCTAGAAGAACTTTCTTTATTTTTTTTTATCTGAAACCAGTACTCATTATGTGGCCCCTACATATGCAGCGCATTGTACTGGAACTAGGAAAATAGGTTATGATGAGGGGGAAAGAGGGAGTAGTGTTGTTGCAGCATTTGAAATGTCGGAATTAAATTAGTTAAAACTGATCAGTGCCCAGTGTATATACCTTCGACACTGCTAAGATTAGCATAATTTAGTTCAACACCTTCCACACCACGAGGTAATGAAATGTACTAGAAATAAATTAATATTGAACATATAAAGAAAACACGGACAACGATGAAAAAAGACAAAAAAGAAAAACGTGTACACATATTGTTACCTATTCCAGTGCACTTTGATTTTATACGAAATTAATAATAAACATGCATATCGTTGGTCTCACATAGAAAGGCCCTAACTCGCATTTTCCCTGAATTGAACTCTTTTAGAGATTCTATTACCTTTCACACAAGTACTCAGCGTTACAAAGATTTAATTATATAATTTCATACATATCGCTCTTACAAGAAATTGGGCAAAAAAAGTTACTTTTAGATGTATCTATTTATACAGTTTCCATTACAAATTTTCCTTCTGCAGTAAAATTGGAATTATATTATTCTACATGAGACCAACGATATATAGAAAATACGGACAACGGTAAAAAAAAGAGAGAAAAACAAAAATAAACACGTATACACAGCTCGCTACCTATTCCGGTGCAATTTGGCTTTGAATTTAATTAATGAACATACACATATAGAAAATATGGGCAGCAGTAACAAAACAATAAAACAACAAAAGCATTCGAACGTACTGTTGCTTTGCATTTAAGTATGTACACATGTATATATTAAAGCGCACAGCCTATAACTAAATGCTTTTGTAAAAACAAATGAGCACTAAGCGCATAAGGCTTGGGCACTTTTGATCGAAAGAATACAAATTTCCACCAATGGTTTTTTTTATAGTTTCGGAAGCATGTAAATAACCACCAATAATTTTTCTGTTTGTTCTGCGTTTTAATACCCAGTGGTATAAGGGACTAGCTCCGAACGTGTAGATTCGCTAACGAATATTGCACCACCGCTAGCCCACCTGCAATCAACCACACATGTATTTGAGTGGGAAATTTAACACGGACTTGTCATTAGAGGTGGCGATTGGCCCGTCTCTGCATTACCTTTCACCATCTCAAGGGTTATCTACAAGTTTCTGCATATAGTATCAGACCTGATATACGCACGATTTGTCCTCTTTTGTTTAGGTTTTGTAATGAAAAAAAAAAAATCCATATGGGCGACAATGTCTGCAATCTGGCCGCTCATCTGTAGGGGAGAGATGAGCGACAATGTCTACAAACTGTTCATGCAGATATTTCAAAAAAGCAATTGCACTCTAAAAAAAGCTGAAAGAGAATTTATATTTGTGTTTAAACCAGTTACAGACATATTTTACTTGAAGTCGTTCAAGTAAAATATTTCTGCCAAAAATTTTAACGGGACTCTAAGAGAAGCAATAAAAATGCAGAAAATTTGAGTATATATTTCTACTCAGTTGAATATTAACAGCAGTACGAGACATATCGTCAGTTTTTTCTATACAGTTTTTGTATGAAATATGCACTTATGTATGTATATTTAAAAAAAAATATTAAAACAAAAATGATTTTTTCAACAAATTTAACATAAATTCTTTCAATTAATTATAAATTCATACAAATTAATTTTTAACCTTCTTTTCTAAATAATTTTTACACTTTTTTATATTACTTAAAAAATGTAAAAGAGTTTTATGTTAGCAATCGTTGACAATTTGTTGGCATTTTCTACAGATTATGCTATTACACTATTAATAATTTGAAAAAAATTTTAAAAAAGCTGATAGAATTTAAAGCTGATAAAAATTAAATCTATATAATCTAAATCAATACGTTCAAAGTTTAGTGGAGATATCGTCATAACAATCGCCAACGAATGCAATCGTCGACGATACTATGACGGAAATCGTCGCCTGCACAATCGTTTACGAAGCAGCGTGGATGTTGTCACTTATATATTCGTCGACGACATGGTAGAGGAAAATGTAGTATATATAATCGTCGACGATGTGGTAAGGTAAACTGTCGCTTGTGTGGTCTTGTGTTGTTTCGTGGCCATTTGTTCGAAAATTTCGTCAGCGATTTGTTTGAGGTGTAGTCAACATGTCTTCCACGATTTTCTATTGTCTTGTACCCATCCTTTCAGATGTCTTTAAGACATGGCCAACTGGGGTATTAAGTGCAACTATAGTTGGGAAGTATTTAAGTACTGTCTAACAAACAGGTGTGAGTGTCACTATAAAATTTGCAATAGAACAATCCGCAAAGCGTTTTTATAGGTAAAAACGTAACAATATGTATACATGCAAATCACATGTTATATTTTTTCGTAACAACTCCAAAACGCCAGAAAAACGGGCGGTCTTTAGACCATCTAGAAATGAATTTGTGTTTTTGAAACTGAATTGCCGCTTCAAATCGCACATTTTCCAGAACATGGCTGATAATTACACACCTTGAATTTCATATATTTTTTTAAATTTATGCTTCGACGCATGAGAATGAGCCATAAATTTTTTTTGTGGTTGGCAATAATCGATATCAAATTACAAACAGATGCCAGCAATTATGTATATATGCAGTTAAAGGCTTGCATCATGGTAATAATTTTAAATTATGAAAAATATGTTCTGTCCACTTCGAATCGTCAAGTGCCCAAGACTGGTGATATTTTGGCGATCAACTAATTCACTACCGATGAAAAATCAGTTGCTTATTATTGTCTCTTTGTGATTTTTCGAAACTTGCACCTCATGTCTTTTTTATTGATTTTGATTAGTTTATTAAATGAAAATGTTAAATTTGATAAGGACTGTTATGAGCAAAATTTAATTTTGAGATTTCTGCATAAAGTTTTCTAAGCGGCTTATTTTTTTCCATGAAACAAAAAAGCTTGCCGAAGCAATATATTTTTAAGACTGAATAAACCATTCTCGATGTTTTATCCCGTTAAAAATTTTTCAATTGTATTAAAAATAATCAATGGTTAAGCAAATGTTAAATTTAAAAACTATAAGTAAGATCTACGCCTTTTGATTAATATTTAAATCGCCAAAAATTTTTTGAGAGTTTTTTCGATAAACTAAAAAATCTCCTCCAAATATACAAAAACCAAATGACTTACAGAAACATCAAAACAGGACACGTGATTTTCAAATCATTACTTTATATATTCTACGTTCAATTCCCTTAGGAAATGGAATTGAAACGGAATTCTTCGAAAAACGAAAAAATTTTTCGGAATGAAATCATTTTTAATTAGAAGAATGAAGTTAATTTCTATTTTAAAAATGCTGTCAATCCGAAAAAGTTTTAGTTCTTTTTTTTTTTCTTTACTTCTGAACAGAATTGAAGTCTGTGACATGGCTTAAAATTGAAAATTAAGGCATTATTAATTACTGTATGAAAATTATTTTGTATGTTGTATTAGCTAGAAAACTGTAATACGAGTGCATAGTAAAAATTAAGTGAATAATTAAGTATGTTCGTAAATATGAACCAAAAAGCAAAGTGAGTAATACAAAATACCTGTGGAAGTGTATTAACTTGTTTAATTCCTTTTTTATAAAAAAAAGCTTCAAGTTTGTTGTACTCTGCTTCTACTCGTAAGTTACGCAGAATGAATTGAGAGCTTTGACATGGCCTTCAATATGTCTTGCCATTAACTAGAACTACAATTTAATCCACAAACAAATTGTTCGTGTAATAAACATGACAACTTTGAACGGAGCTTGTAAAACAAACAACTACAGTTTTTCATTATAAGCAAATATAGTAAAACTTTATAAAACCCCCAAAGAAATCAATCTGTTATAAAATCTTTTTCAATATTCTTAACTACATATTTATGCAACTATTCAAGCTTTAAACTGTCAGTTTAATTGACTTTTAAACTGTCACACAAAAAGAAAATTATTCTCCGGAACTTATTTTTGTTCCCTAAAAAAACATCAAGAAGAAAATGAGATAAAATGAATTATCACAAAATGAATGAAGTTTTTAGGAATAATTAAAAATAGTATTCTAATGAATATCTGTTATTTGAAATTTACAAAGCTAATTTATTCTAAAAAAGAAAAAACTCTAAAACCAACTTTTACGTTCAAATTTTTCTTTCTTTTTTTGCTTATCTGCAGAGTATTTTTTCTGGGAGAAAATCCTTGAACAAGTAGAAAAGTGAAAAAGAACCCTCTAATTAACCTTCATCAATCATTGTGTACAAAACCTCACATTTAAAAATTCTTCTTCTTTAAATGTCAGTATCAGTCGTTGATTCTAAAGAAATTGAAAAGAACTTTCAATGTTTAAAAATAAAAGTACAGTGGGGGCAAACTTAAGAAGTAAAAACTGTGAATAATTTCTTTAGTGGGAGGAAAAATTTATAATGCTGAATTTTTTTGCTCGTAAAAATGATGAGCGATTTATACGACAAATCGAGTTTCTGATTCATTAAATATTATTCATTAGTCAGAATTTGGATTTGTGCTTCATGAGTTTGAAATTGTTGTTTTAATTTACAGCCAGTTCGCCGATAACGAAAATGAATGCGAAAGATAGCTAGTCACTCACATTTGATTCGATGTGGGTTTTTCTATGTTACTATTATCCGTTCGTATGTACTTATGTAATGTAATTGAATGTTGACACATCGTTCGCATAGAATAAGGCTAGACAAACCCAAATCAATTTCCTTTCGCCTAGAATGAACTTATTCTTTCGATATCGGCGAACTGGCTGTTAATGTTTTCTAATTTATTATTTTATTAATTATGTTTAAGTTGGTATATTAACAATTTTTTTAATGAAATTAGTGGAAATGCATTACCCAAGATTCATATTAGTTTACTCAGCGTTTTGACTAATTACGAGTACGCCTTTTCAATGAACTATTAATCATTAAAATACGTAATCAAAACTTAACTGCTCAAAAATATTTTTATTCTGAAGATATGTATCTTGACCTGAATAAAGAAGATATAAGTTGACAAAACAATAGCAATCAAAGCTTTTGAAAGTAATTTCTGATTATGTCTTGACTGATGGCGCCGTATCACAAAACTTGTGACGGAAATTTTCTGGACATACGAGTATTTGGCATCTAAGCGCTGAAGCTGTTGCTCTCGCATTATTTGATAAAAAAAAATCCCCCTATGACACCAAACATAAAATAAAAGCTGCAATTCGTCGATATAAGAATGATAGATATAAAAATACCGAAAATACTCGTAGTGAGCAAGAAGAATGAAAACGACATTTTAAATTGAAAGGTGTAAAACGAATGTGGACTCAACATAAATAAAGAACTGCTAAATAATAAACACTCGAAGCAACCACACTATCAATGAAATTTATGATTATCAACCCGGAAATCTAGGAAAAATTTGACAGCTACCAGAAAGCGATGGAAATATTGCAAAAATTACTCGCTGTTAATGATGCAGCAGAAAGAGGAATAAAATTAATACAAGGGTACCGCAACGGTTCAAGTTGTCGCTGAAAATAGAAAGCAATATTACTCGCATAATGAAAACTTATTGATTTAATTATATAATATTTAAAAAATTTATTGTTAAAAAAATAATTGTAAATATTACTTAATCAAATAATTATAAATATCTTGGTTTCTATGTTTCCCAGCTGTCTATATTTTTGAATGATATTCTCAAACATTCAACTTTATACCCCAACAATCTACATAAATTGTTGAGAATTTACAAAGATAGTCAGAACATATTAAGTTTTAATTTTTTTTTTTTCCAAAAACTAAAACTTTAACAATTTTTTTTTTATTTTCCGGAATTAAATTTGGTTAATTTCTGTATTGTAAACTATGTTTGGCAATATCTTTGTATTTCATTGCAATGTACCTGGAGCTTGACTTTCGCAAAATAGCCGAATATATTTTTATTTTTCACTGACTAAGGTATACTTAGGTAAATGCAGGAAACTGAAGTGGTAAATTATACAAGCACTTAACAAACGAAGGCATACAAACTAAACATGTGTATGAGTGTAATAGAAAGTACTGCGAAAACTGTTCAACTATGACGACTGTTTTACACTGGCATTACACTCAACTTATCCAAAAAGAAAAAAGAAAAAAAAAAAAAATATATATATATATATATATATATATATATATATATATATATATATATATATATATATATATATATATATATATATATATATATATATATATATATATATATATATATATATATATATATATATATATATATATATATATATATATATATATATATATATATATATATATATATATATACAGTACTGGACAATTCAATGGAAACTTTTCTAAAAATTTATTTCTTTATTTTTAGAAGTCGAAAATCAAAAATTATTTCTAAAGAAACTTGACAAGTATTTTAGAATTTCATTTTATAGATTCTTTTTGATATATAAACAAAAAAATAATAACATAAAAATAACGTAGTTCTAAAATTATAAAGAAAAATTAAAAGTATAAAATTTTTGGGGCTCGACAAAACAATGGAAACTTTTACACTTCTGCACGAAAGATGACTAAAGCAAAATGTATTGATGAAAAAACGAGGCAAAATGCATAATAATTTACCGTTATTTTTTAAATTACTCTCTTGCCAGCTTCTTTTTTCAAATATTTTAAGCACAAGAATCTTGAATACATAATTAGTAAAAATGGCTAGAGTCAAGATAAGTGAAGATTTAAAAATAAAAATAATAAATGATTTTAATGCTGGATTAAAACAAAAAACTATTTGCGATAAATATTCGATGAATAAATCAGCAATTTCGAAGATTATCAAGAAATTTCGTGAAACGGGTACTGTTAAAACTCTGCATTCAGGAGGAAGACCACGTAAAACTACTCCAAGACAGGATAATTTAATATCAAGAGAGTTCAAAAAAGACCCCCAAATGGCATCAAGAGAGGTTAAAAATGTTCTTGGATTGGATGTTAGCTCTCGAACAATTAGCCGTAGAGCCCGCGAGGCTGGTCTTGGTTGCTTCCGCCCTGCGAAAAAATCTCTGATATCGGAGAAAAACCGTGCTGCTCGTTTAAAATTTGCCAGAGAGCACATAAATTGGTCTAAAGAGAAATGGAACACTGTCCTTTTTTCAGACGAGTCCAAATATAATTTAAGGGGCAATGATGGAAGATCATTTGTAAGGCGGCCAAAGGGAAAGAGACTAGACCCAAAGTACACAAGCAAGACAGTCAAGTTTGGAGGTGGCAATATTATGGTGTGGGGCTGTTTTTCTGGGCAAGGAATGGGCCCAATTCACATTATAAAGGATACAATGACTGGTGTCGGCTACAGATCCATTTTAAACGACATAATGTATCCATATGCAGAGGAGAACATGCCACTAATTTGGAGATTTCAGCATGACAATGATCCAAAACACACCTCTAGGGTTGTAACTGACTGGTTACAATCAAATGAGGTCCGTGTTTTGAAGTGGCCTGCCCAATCCCCGGATCTCAATCCCATAGAAAATCTATGGGAAATTGTAGAACGCAAGATAAGAACTCGAAATTACACATGGAAGGAAGATTTATCCAATGCAGTTTTGAGTGAATGGCAAAAGGTACCAAAGGATACAATTGACAAATTAATTGGGTCAATGCATCGTCGCTGTAATGCAGTAATTAAAAACAAAGGATACCCAACAAAATATTAATTTTTGATAATAGGCCGAAGGTTTTTATTGGAGTAAATTTTAAGTTTCCATTGTTTTGTCAATACCTCAAAATTTGATACTTTTAATTTTTCTTTATAATTTTAGAACTACGTTATTTTTATGTTATTATTTTTTTGTTTATATATCAAAAAGAATCTATAAAATGAAATTCTAAAATACTTGTGAAGTTTCTTTAGAAATAATTTTTGATTTTTGACTTCTAAAAATAAATAAATAAATTTTTAGAAAAGTTTCCATTGAATTGTCCAGTACTGTATATATATATATATATATATATATATATATATATATATATATATATATATATATATATATATATATATATATATATATATATATATATATATATATATATATATATATATATATATATATATATATATATATATATATATATATATATATAGTAGTTATCTGTTCACCAGAGATCTGCACCGGTGGATGGCAACCATAAGTACACCGGTAGTTTTCCCAATCATTTTCGCATCTGAGTATTTTAAACACTCTTATAAATTGATACGGAGGTAGTTATACCTGTTGTTCGTTTGCAAAAATTCACACATCAACAAATTATCCAATCAGTTTCAAACGACGACAAAATAAAGTTGTTGTCTCTCGCACTCAGTAAGAGCAAGATTTTCAGTATTTTTTATTTTCATTTTTAATCGTTTTCTTAATAATACGCTTTCTTAATAATCGGACAAGCCAAAGAAAAAATTGTTTGATGTTATTTATTTTTTACTGTATTGATGTCCCTTTTGAACAGTACATTTTACCATATTTTCAGATTTGTTTGGCTTATGGGTTCAGAAATATCGGGTTTCAAAAAAACTACATTATAAGAAAACTGTGTCCAAATAACATAAAACATAAAAACAGCATAATTTTTTTTGGATTGGTTTTCCTTTTCTATCTGCTATCTAATAAAAAATAAAAAAGATTGTGCACAGTGGGCTTGGATGCCAATTTCAAGATTTATTATTTTAAATCAAATTTTCTCGATGTTTGTATTCTTTGATTTACTTGAAATTTTTTTGTACTATACTTTGATTTTTTTCACAAATTTTTCTAGATTTTTTTTTTTAAATTTTGGTAAAAATAATGTTTCATGTTAAACCACTGTACAATAATTTTAAGGATATATTTCAAATACTAATCCATATGTTTTATTAGCTGTATGTATTATACATACATATATAAAAATATAAACAATTTTTTTTCAAAAACTTCCATTAACTATATCTAAAAAATCATAAATTAATGGAATTATTTTAATACGGTTTTTTACTTTTATCTTAATAATATATAATATCAAATAGCGGTAACTTTTACTGATTTTTTGTTGACCTTATTTTTCCGCTTGAAAAAGCTATCCAAAGGAGAACGAAATATTGCCAAATAATAAGATTATAAAACCCAAAAACTATAATATCAGAAGAGACCTTAAGCTCAAGAAATTATATAATAGTAAGAAAAAAGGGTCAAAATAAAGAAATAATAAGCTAGTAAGAATATTTAAATTGGTCCAACAACTGCCGTATTAAAAAAAACCCGGGAAACGTGAACGATTTAAACTTAAAGCTGATTTTTTTTTAATTTAAAACGAAATATATTTGCAGAGTAGAAAATTCAATATAGAACACTAACATAGGTAATGAATTCTGTAACCCATTATATTTAAAAAAAACACATCGGGCAAACAAGAATTTGAGAGCAGATTCTTTCTGCACAATCGCAGCAAACATATTTTTAAAAATATAATTTTTAAAAACATACTTAAAGAAAATAAAATATTCATAATTTTTGTTTTTTGATAAACTAACAAATGTTGCACATTGGTTTAAAGTCAAAAATATTTTTTTATCAAAGTTTAAAAAATCAGGAAAAAAATAATTATTCGAATCTCACAACCAAATGTGTCTTAAAAACCCGTATTAAGATAATTTTTTTTAAGCATTTTTTTATATATTGAATCTTCAAAATGAATTAACAATAAGTAATCAAATCTTAATACTAAATTTAAAATTAAAAACTGTGCTTTTTACTTAAGTCCAGCCAATGCTAGACAAAAAGTTTTATCATGAGGGAGCTATTTCGGTAAAATCACCTATTGAGCAATCTGATGGCGGCAACGGTATCCCTTCTAAGCTTTTATTTTATATAATTGCGCGCAAAAGGGTTTGGTTTTTTCGCCTTAGAATTTTTTCAATATTTGACGCTGAGGAGATAATTTGAACTTCATTTATGATTTTTTAGATATAATCTCTAAAAGTTTTCAAATAGAACTTGCTTATATTTTAACATATGTACTCGTATGTATAATACATGCAGATAACAAAATGCGGCGAAGTACTAGAAAAAAATCCTGCAAAGTACTAGAGATTGTTTGCATAGTGGCTTAATACAAAACATTATTTTTATAAAATTTAAAAAAAACTGGGGAAAATAATACATCTTCGAATCCCACTACTAAAGTGGTCGTTAAAGCTGTGGAGAAAAGTTTAATACAAAAAAAAAATTTTAAGAAAATCAAAGAGTACAAACAGTTAGGAAATTTGATTTAAAATATTAAATCTCAAAAATCGCCTCCAACCCCACTGTGCACGATTTATTTCTATCTTTTATTATATAGCAGACAGAAAAAGAAAAACAATGCAAAGAATTATGCTGTTTGGACTATAACTCTTGTAACTCGGTTTTTTTTAAACTCGATATCTCCGAAACAATAAGCCAAAAAAATCTGAAAATTTGCTTAAATGTTCTGTTTAAGAGGAGTATCAATACAGTAGAACATAAAGCAAGTCACAAAAAATCTTTGTTCAAACTGTCCAATTTGACTTGGATTGCCCCATACACATAACGTACGAGTAGACACACAATCCACTTGTAAAAACAACACTTTCGACAAATTCTTTTATTGCGTCTCTTTTTATTTAACATTAACTGAAATCGCGGCTGCCAGATTTAATCATTTGCAATCATTTTGACGATTTTGAAAGTAGCGTACTGAATAATGATTTTAGGTTTGTTTTTGCTGAAAATTTTGAGACAAAAATTCAATTCAAACAAATTTCTTTCCACAATGAATTCATAAAGATTTCTGTGTGCCTCTTGTAAAAGACGAATTCTCCAAGTATGCGACAAGGTATATCAGTAAACTGGAACTTCACCCAAATCCTCTTGCACGCAATATTCTTAATTTTGAAGGCCACGCTCGGTTGAGAAGAAGGGATACCCTTGCCACCATCAGAACGCTAAATAGGTGATTTTACCGATATTGACCGTGCAAAATAAAACATTTTTGTGTAGCATTGGCTGGACTTAATTAATTTTGTATATTTAGTATTAAGATTTGAATACTAATTGTTAGTTCACTTTGTGAAGATTCAATAAATAAATGAATGAAAAAGAGAAATAAACCCATTAATTATATGTAATGGGTGATTTTATAAGAACTATCGGAAATTAAAAAAAAAAACACATAAAATTCAGAAAAATGCATGAAATATTTATTTGGATCGATAGTTGGGTCGATATAACTTAATGTTTGAAGATTATTTCATGCAAATGTTGGCCGCGGCTGCGCCTCAAATGGTCCATCCGCTTAGTCCAATTTTGCCATACTCTTTCCAACATTTCGGCCGGTATCTCACGAATAATGTTGGCAATGCTGGCTTCCAGTGCGTCAATCGAAGCGGGCTTGTCGCTATAGACATTAGCCTTAACATAGCCCCACAGAAAATAGTCTAGAGGCGTTAAATCGCACGATCTGGGCGGCCAATTGACTGGTCCCAAGCGTGAAATAAACTGTTTACCGAACTCGCCTCTCAATTGGTCCATTGTTTCGCGTGCTGTGTGGCATGTGGCACCGTCTTGTTGAAACCACATGTCATGCAAGTCAAGCTCTTCCATTTTGGGCAAAAAAAAGTTTGTTATCATCGCACGGTAGCGCTCACCATTCACAGTAACGTTGTGACTCGCATCATCTTTGAAGAAATACGGCCCAATGATGCCGCCAGCCCATAATCCGCACCAAACGGTTTTTTTTTTGTGGATGCATTGGTAGCTCTTGCAATGCTTCTGGCTGCTCTTCACTCCAAATATGGCAGTTTTGCTTGTTCACGTATCCATTCAACCAGAAATGAGCCTCGTCGCTGAACACAATTCTTCGATAAAAAAGTGGATCTTCATCTAACTTTTCAAGAGCCCATTCACCAAAAATTTGGCGATGTGGTAGGTCGTTTGGCTTCAATTCTTGCACCAGCTGTATCTTATAAGGCTTCACACCCAAATCCTTCCGCAAAATTTTCCACGTAGTGGAGTAACGGACGCCCAATTGCTGCGAACGGCGCCGAATCGATAATTCACGGTCATCACCAACACTGGCCGATACGCTTGCGATATTTTCTTCAGTTCGCACTCTACGTGAGCGTGTTGGTGGTTTAATGTCCAACAATGTAAATTTGGTGCGAAATTTTTTTACAATAGCCCGAATAGAAGCCTCAGTAGGTCGATTAAACTGACCATAAAATGGAAGAAGCGCGCGATGAACTTTCTTAACAGAGCACGCATTTTGGTAATACAATTCAATAATTTGCAAGCGTTGTTCGTTTGTAAGACGATTCATGATTAAATTATAGACCAAACTGAAGATGTTTGACAGTGACACAAGATACAAAACGTGCGTGAGCTGTCAAAACTAGTGTTGCCAAAAAGATAATAGCAAAAAGTCACTTGTTATATGGAACTATGCATTTATTGTTGCTGTAGGTTAAAAACAAAAAAATAAAAAAAATTATTATAACTACAGGAACTTAAAATAAAAGGAATTTGATGATTTTCTTAAAAAAACATCGTTTTTAAACGTAAATGTTAAGCTTTGTAAATTGACTTGTTTGTCAGCTATTGAATTGGTTGAAGAAAAATTAAAAGATATTGATATTTGTTTCTGAACTCGGGGCTACCTTAATCACTCAGCTACAGAGCCATTTAATGATTCTAACAATTATATTAGAATCATAAGCACTTTCATTATAACCATTTACTTTATGAAAAAAAAGTACAACAATTATACGTACAAGAAACAGTGAAAACAATTACAAGTAGATGAAATTTCAAAAATGTTTATACTTTGAGTGTAGCCGTGCATTTGCTTAAAATGAACCTTAATTGAAAGCAAACAGGTGATAGTAAAAGACTGAAGCTTCGCAAATATCCATTCGCAAATATTTGCGAAAAATCGTGAATCGGGCTATTCTATCTATAAACTACTTCTTCTCCTTAACGTTTTTCAATTTATAAAATCTTGAAGTGGATTTTCTTCTTTATGCCGGCGTTCGACACTACAGAATTCTTTTTTCATGACCATAGATGATGAATGCCTATTTACCAATACCGCATTAAATTAATCTCCTTGTTAGACTTAAGTAAGAGTTTGTTAAGTGATGATATCAATAAGTTATTTCCAACTGCATAGGCACGTCAGCAATATGTTGCTTTTTATTCGATTTTTGGTTTTTTACCTATTAAGCGAAATATTAATGTCAGCCATATCCGTTGAAAATACAATTTTTATTCGAATAAAATTAATTAAAGTGCTTTCGTTCTGAGCCCTTAACCACTACGAGTATGTCAACATTTTGCAGCAGCTTGCAATAAAGTCCAAATATTTATTGGAAAAAACTGCAGTTAAAAATTTAATAAAGTTTAAAATATGTGTATGAAAGTATTCAAAACAACAAATAACACTATAAACCAAACATGATGTAAAAATGTTGCTCTTGTCTTTATTTTTTATGGCTGCTTGAACAAAGCAACGCTTTACAAGCAGCATCTTCGGAGCTGAAGAAACAAAAAATTAAAAACTGAAATAAAAAATTGGTTATTTTAACCAAACGAGTGTAAGTTGTAAAAAATGGATAAATAAATAAAAAACACTACTGGTCTTAAAAACACTTCAAGAAGTAGTGAACAACAGCAACCGAAACAGTTAAAGCCATCCATCCATCCGAACCAACCAAAAGACTGCACGGACTATCACCAGCAGCAGCAGCAGTAGCAACGAAACCAATAACAACTTAACAATTCGAACAAAGCAAAGCATTCGTGCTTGTGCCCATTTGTAGTCATTCATTCAGTCAGCGCAAAGTCAGCAGTCGTGAGTTTGTTGCTGTTGTATGACAATGACTTTTACAACATTTTGGCAATTAATTAAAAAAGTGTTACTTTGTAAAATTCATACAATTTGTTGGAAAATTTTATGCTACCGAAAAATAAAAAACAAATGCAGCCAAATAAAATATGCAGCAAAAAAGGAACAAGAATGTTAAGAAAAAAATTTGTTTATGCTACATTTGAAAAGAACAATTTTTTAAACAAGACAGAAAACTGCAATATTGAGGAAATTAATTATGTAAACTTTATTTACCATGTTAAATAAAGTAGGTCGGCTGATTTATTGTTTAAAGAAGGCGGCACCGCACGCCTTTTTTATTGTTTTGTTATAAAAATGGGAGTGAATTTTAGTTAAAAAAAATCAGTGGAATTAAAATTGTTTAGACATAATTATTGACAGTAAAATAAAGTGAAGTGCTCCTTGAGAAGCCATAATTTAGATTTTAAATAAAGGCTATCCCATGATTTGAATTATTTTCAATAGAAAACACAGTGTTTAGTCTTGTGATTGTTATTTTTTTATTGAGTCATAAAGTACCTAGGATAAGATTATTTATGGACTGTCACATCGGACAAATAGCTTTCACAACTTTACATGCATATAAACGCTAATTTGGCGAAATTTTCCACGGCCATTTTGTATAAATGTAGCCGAATTTCATTGCTGCAGCGTTACATCTTCTCCTTAAATACACGGATGGTTGAGGAGTTGTTGTGTTAGCCCCATAACAAGAAATCTTGTGGTGCTAAATCACACAATATAGGGGGCTACTTATGATCACCAAAATGATCATAAGTAGCCCCCGCGACCCTTTAATCTCTTACGGTTAATATTAACGCTACCTAGCGACCAGTAGTGCGATTCTGTAACTTATATAACGATAATCGAATCATTGAAATAATTATAACGATATTTTATCGTATTTGCTATTCTGTAACATTTTCTTAACGATCAAAATCAGCTGTTAATTTTACTGCCGATTGTCGATTTCTTAAAGACAAAAAGTTTTTTGCTGTTTATTCATTCGTTGAAGTGTATTTTTTTTTAAATTGTGCATCCGTGAAATAAAGTGTTTACAATCAGATTTTTAAGACATAAAAATATTTATTAAATACATAAATAAATACATAAGATATTTATTAAATATATTTTCAAAAACAAAAATTTCAGTATAATTTGTTAACCGGTAAAGTGTATTTTGTGTAGAAATAGCTTTTGAACGTTTGTCATTCGGACTTGCAAGGGATGAAACAAGTTTGAACGCTTCAAGGGATAATCATTGTGTTTATCGGAAATTTGACAACTCCTTTGAGTTGACAATTAATGAATTTAAAAAGTTATATTGATTATCACCAGTCTTAGTTGTGGGCATTCTGAACATATAGAAATTGGTACATATAAACAAATAAATAAAACATATGGACACATATTTTATTTTACTTACCTTATTACAACTTAAATAATATTTATTGTCACTTAAAAACTAAAATCACAACAAATAAAAATCAATATGTATACATATTGTTATGGAAAAATTTATTGTTTTTTCTTTTCTTCTTTGTGGTTTTCGCTTTTTTCTGGCAGAGATGCCACGTGTTGTTTATATGAATGAACAGAAAAATACAGCTGTTTACCATCGTTAGAATTAAGTTACAGAATCACTTAATCGTTAGTGCAAGCGATGAAATTTGATGACAAAAGTTGCGATTATCGAATCGTTAAAAGTTAGAGAATCGCACTACAGGTCACTCTGATCTGGGTGGTAGGACACGAAGGGCATCACGGCAATGAAATGGCTGACATTTACGCCAAGAAAGGAGCAGAGGAGACTTTTATTGGACCCACTCCAACTATTGGCTTCAATAAGGGTCTCTTGAATGAGGAGATAAAGAAATGGACGGAGTCCATCGCTGAACAACATTGGAACGAGACAGCTGGTCTTGACCACTCCAAGAAATTGCTAAACTTTGATAAAAAAAAAAGGGCCGAACGTAAAACTGGACAGGAATAGTCTTAGAACATTGACAGGTGCACTTACAGGTCATTATAACTGCTACAAGCACCTGCACAGGATGGCCATTTCGAACACAGACATTTGCCGATTCTGCGGTGATGAAGAGGAGTCAATGAAGCACTTAATCACCCACTGTTGAGTACTGGGACAGAGAAGATATAGGCTACTACAAGCTTATATGTTAAGTGAATGTGTGAATATGTCCCAATGAAGGCGTTTGTCGGTTTTCTTGACATACTCAACCCATAATGGGGCAAGGGAACGCTCAATAGATCAACATTGGTCGCAGTGCAAATGGCCTATGAGGGCCATATCCCATCCAATAATAATAATTATAGCACTAGATGAAATTCCCTGGAAGTGGAAATACTGAAAGAATTTCTGTTTTTTAAACAAGGTTAAACGAATACCTAATTGCAAATATGGAAACTCTTCTCAAATAGTATCTTATAAATATAATTGTTGTTTACTTGAGCTTGAGGTCACTTGATTCAAAATTATTCGTTTTATTAATGTTTCGAATAATTTTGAATCAAGTGACCTCAAGCTCAAGTAAACAATAATTATATTTAAAAAAAGGTCGAACAACTAGGATCAAGATACGTATCTTATAAATTTTAATATGTATATTTATTTACTAAATCAGTTTTTTTTAATAACTGTATTTTAATTTTTATATTTTATTTAAAATTAAATTCTTATTTTTTTATTATTATTATACATACATATGTGTTAAAGAACTGTTAAAAACAAATTTTTTGTTTTTTGCCAGCTAGCTTCAATAATGCCCAAGTGGCGCTGAGGCGATTATTTAATTGTCATTGCAATAAAACATATTTTCGAATAAACTTCTTAAGATAAAAAAAAAAAAAAAATTGTAATTGCTTGTGTTCTTGTTGTTGCGAAGAAATCTTAAAACATATTGCTGATAAGTGTATCGTGTATTTGGAATAGTCACAAGAACGGCGTTTTGAATCGACAAGTTTATAAAATGAGTTAGAGTTAGTTTCGCATGAGATTACGCGAGCTAAATAGATATTTTATGCTAATTTGTTTGAAATATTATACTCAGACCGCGCAATGAAGTATATTCGGAAATCTATTATGCATGCAGATTTTTTGTATCTTTTATAAAGTTTGTTTTTCTTATTCTTAGGTCGGAGCAAATAGCAGTTATTCAATGGTGGGCCTTTATTATTCCCACTAATTAAGTGTGGAACGGTTTACCGCAAAGGTTGCATTGATATAAAACAGAGTAAAAGTTAGATAATATGTAATCAAAATTACTTCCAGAAATTACGGAGCTCCCATTAACATTGCATAGCATGTCATTAAGTTTTGAAAAATTTGTGCGAGCAAAACAATACACTTCTCTGTCCCACGTTGCATTTCTTTATCTGCAGGGCAGATTTAAAAGAGGGAACATAAATTTCAACTTCAATTGTGGGGTGGTAGCGATCATCAGGGTTTGCTATAGAAACTGATCTATATACGAGTTCTGATAAAAAGAAAATAACCATTATTTTCAAAAAGTATTTACTTATTCATCAATGACTATATTGTCCCCTTCAAAGTAATTACCCTCAAATATAATACACTTATGGCAGCGTTTTTCCAATTCTCGACACACTTCTAAAAACGTGCTTTTTGGTATGGCTAACAGCTTCGGTTTAGTTTTTTTTAATCTCCTCAATAGGAGCAAAACTCTTGCCTTTCATCGGTGTCTTTAGTTTTGGGAAGAAACAAAAGTCAGTGGGGGCCAAGTCCGGTGAGTACCTTGGTTAAGGCATGATAACTTTTATATTTTTGTCCAAAAACTCACGCATAAGCATCGATATGTGAGCTGATGCGTTATCATGGGGCAAAATCCATGATTGTTTTTCCACAATTCTGTGCATTTCGTTCAAGGTAGTATTTCTTATTGACCGTACGACCTTGTGGCAAGAATTCATGATGCACCGCCATTGCATGCGAAGAAGACAGTGAGCAAAACCTTCCCATTTGACTGAACTTGACGTGCTTTTCTCGGTCTTGGCTCTTCTGGACGCTTCCGTTGGGATGATTCGGCTTTGGTTTCAATGTCATAGCCATATATCCATGATTCGTCACCATTGCTGACCCTTTTGAGAAAATCTATATCGTCGTTGATGATGCTCCTGAGCGATTTCCATGCGACGTGGTTCATGCTCAAAATATAGGAATTTTGGAACAATCTTCGCTGCCGCACTTTTCGTGCTTAAAACATCCGTAAACATTGCTTGGCATGAGCCGAACGATATGCCAACATCATCAGCAACCTTTCTGATAGTGATTCGGCGTTTATCCAAAATCATTTTTTTCTCTGCTTCTATGTACTCATCGATTACTGACGTGCTCGGTCGACCAGGACAAGCATCGTCATTGACATCTTCTCGGCGGGCCTTCCTTAAACCAATTGAACTTGTGTTCTGCTCATATTAGAATCGCAGAATGCCACAGTCAGCATTTCACATGTTCTTGCGCATTTAATTTCATCTTTTACACAAAACTTAATACTGTTTCTTTGATCCATTTTTTCGAATAGTAAAAACCGAAGAGCACACCAAAACACGACCAACTTTTTTAGCTGTCAAACACAAACTGACAATCCAAAATGGCTGACTGAAGCAATATAACAGAAAAAAAATTAAAAAATCTAACATACGTAACTCAAGAAATTTTAAAATAACGGTTATTTTTTGATATGACCTTGTATGCGAGTATCGGTTGATTAGTAAGGACGAGGTCTAGAATTCCCGCAATACTATTGTGCATATGATTAGTTTGAAAAATAGCAAAGTTGAGCAGTGACTTGGTAAACTCGCTGGATGATGTAGGAATCAAATAATGTAATTCAGAAAGTTTATTCCATAACAACTTAGTTGACTAAAATCATCCAGTATTACCAAGATATCTGATGGATTATTCAGTTGAAGAATACTATTAATTGGAGA
The DNA here is from genome assembly GCA_914767995.1 of Thecocarcelia acutangulata. Classification (NCBI taxonomy): domain Eukaryota; kingdom Metazoa; phylum Arthropoda; class Insecta; order Diptera; family Tachinidae; genus Thecocarcelia; species Thecocarcelia acutangulata. The sequence continues at coordinate 142,904,923 of OU612094.1, read as the reverse complement.
AATTACAAAAAAAAAAAAAGTATTTTAGTATAGCATTTCTTTAAGTGTGTTATTTTATGATAATCACAAATTTACTTAATCATTATCTTATTGTTCTTCTTTTGTTTTACTTTCGCCAAAATAAACTCTCTTTAAACAGTGCCTTAAATTGATTGTCTTCTTTAAAACTAAACTGCTTGTTTGTATTTTATCACATTTCGCTTTCGAGCAAAAATCAATACATTGTTGCCAACACAACAAATGAAAAAAAACGTATCTAACTGTCAGTGTTGTTGCTAGATTTTAAAAATAAATTTTATTTAAGGGTCTCTAGAGTAGAGTGTGTGAACCTTTCTTCCATTTGTCTTTTTGTCATGTATTTCATGGACGTATTTTTTATTTACTTTTTTTTTTTTTTGTTCTGAAAAATTTTCAAGTAAAACTTCCGTTTTGTGTAACATTTGTTATCGTTTTAACTTAATTTCAAATTTTCTTTTCAACAATTTTCATTGAAAATTGCTATTGTGTTTAACTTCCGTTTTGGCAACAAATTTCGCTCATTTTTTTCTTTAACTTTTATTGTTTAGTGCTCGTTGTCTTTAGCAGAGTTGTATTGTGAGCCGGTTACACTCGGTTTGATATTTGTTTTAGTTATTAGTTTTGCAAAATATCTCTAAACGGTTGTTAAATTTGTCTCTAATGTCATTCATTGTGTTATGCTGCTGGGCCAACGGGGGAAGATGTCTTTACTACTCGTATTTAACGAGTGCATTTCTTATATCTTTCATTTAGTTTTATTTCAGTGACCGACCGTATTGTTTTGAAAGAGAAAACTTTTTCTTGTTTGCAAAACTAAAGTTAAATATTTGTAAAAGCATTAGGTAATTCCACGTTATGTGTTTTTGGTACTTATTTCTTAAGACTTTTCATGTTGAAAGTTTCACTGTTAAATTGTCATTAAATATTTAAAGTCAGAAGAAAACAGTTCACAATGCTTAGAGACACTCCACTTGGAAAACAAAATTTTAGCATTAAAACTAACGCCACGAAGATTATTGTTATTGACTAGTGACAAAGATATTACAGAGTAGTAGAAGTAGGAAGAAAGTGGAAACAGTATATTTCAAGTTTTTATATAGAATCAAAAACTATTTGGCATAATTTTAAATACTAATTTATTGATGTTCAACAAAACTTTATAATTAGCAAATTAGATTTTTGGTTTTTGTACATCGGGTTTTAGTTCAAGTCTTTCTTTTCTTAATTTTCTTAAGAAGCATTTTTTACAACAAATAATGCTGTGATCAATAATTTTTGCTTGAAGAAAACAAGAAAAATAATAATCAAACTTTTAGCTGGAGGATAACTAATTGTTTCGTAGTCGCTACACTACTTATCAGCATCTAATTTCGGATTTGAACTTGGGTCATTACGTATCATGAACGACTGCCTTAACCATTCAGCCACGGAGCCATTGAATTATTATCTGTCTATAGTCATCTCATAATGAATCACGTATGCATTTTTATTAATTGTATAATAGCATAGTTTTATGCATTAGTTAAGACTGGAGTGAACTGACTCAGGAACACATGTTCGGCATTATTGACCTAGTTTCTGTGTTGTTTTTGATTTAATTAGTCAACTTCACTAGTTTGTAATAACACTTAATTTAATAATTCCAAAATTAACGCAAGGTTTGGATCTGTCGCGAGTTATTTAGTAAAGTGATAGATTTAGTGTTGTAAAAAAGGAAAGTTACACAATAGAACAATGTATCTTCATTGTTGAAGAATATTTTATTTTTTTTTTTATTTTTTCGAGCAACATTATCCTAAGCGATGGGTCATATTTTCACCTTGGTGACTTAGCTAATCGCTAAAACTGCTACTTTTGGGGTCCTGAGAACCCGCATGCGATTGCCGAAAAACGAATGCATGCACAACGTATCACTGTTTGGTTTGTATTTTGGGGTGGAGGCATAATTGAACCATTGTTTTTGGAAAAAAGGCTGGTCTAGCGGTAACTGTTATGCAGGGAATTATATCAAAATCGAAGGGTTTTGATCTTTGCGGGTGAAGCTTAAGTACGTTTTATACTATCGTCTATACCCTGTATTACTGGTGCTACATAAAGCGGCATAGCAACACATCTCCTTCTGAGAAATTGGCTGATATTAATGTGGCCAGCATATGGTTAAACAAAGTGGTGTCACATACCACACAGCCTGTGAAACAATTTAATTGTTTGAGACATTTCCCAGTCGTGAACTCTTTCATTTCGGTGATCCGAAATGGTCCTCTTTATCTAATCTGACCTCACAGATCAAAGTCAACAAGAACACAACCGCCGTTGCATCAAAGGCAGAGATTTAACGCATCAAAAAATTTAAGCTACATTTATGTTTTGTCCGTTGTGTTCTTCCCTATTCTATAAACTTTATTATTTAATAAAAAAAAAAAAAAAAATAACAGTCAAAAGAATAATAATATGTTTTCTATTTGATTAAAAATTTGCGTTAATTTTGGCATACCCTTTATATACATACTAAAGTATGCATAATAGGTACGAATGAAACTAGCAGAAGTGCAAATAAAACATGCATAATTTAACACTTAACTGAATTGATTGATTTTGTAGCCATAATTTTTTTAAAGGCGGCTTTTGGAAATATTTTTTTTTTTATCTTGGACCAGTACTCAGGGTATGACCTCCACATACATGGGCTGAAAAGTCCCGGATCTAACAAATAGATGGCGCTAGTTTTATTGCAGTCACCTTTTTTCAATTAATACTAACCTTCAAAAAACTGCAGCTAAAATTTCATTTTGTTCTATTCTATAGTTTGTGAATTATTGTGCTAAGAGCGACGCTACTTTTGCTATTTTCAAAACAATGGATCAAAAACAATTTCGTATTTTAATTCTTTTCTTCTTGATGCGAAAAAATACCGTTCAAGCTTAGCAATGTAAAAGTGTTATGTGGACTCTGCTCCATCAGAAACAATAATAAAAGGTTGGTTTGCTGACTTCAAACGTGGTCGTAGAGACACCGATGATGCAGAACGCAATGGACGTCCAAATGAGTCTGTAACACCAGAAAACATAAAAAAATCCACAAAATCGTTTTGAATGATCGAAAAGCGAAGTTGCGTGAGTTAGCTGATATCGCAAAGATATCAAAAGAACGTGTTGGCTTTATATTGCATAAGAACTTGACTATGAGAAAGCGCTGTTCAAAGAGAGTGCCGCGTTTGCTCACAGTTGACCAAAAACGAGAACATGTTGATGATTCTGAGCAGTGTTTGTCCATGTTTAATCGTAACAAACCGGAATTTTTGCATCGATATATGACAATGGATGAAACATAGGTCCATTACTTCATTTCAAAATCAAATTGAACGCGATCTGAGTGGACAGTAACTGGTGAACCTCGTCCAAAGCGCCCGAAATTACAACAATTGGCTGGAAAGGGTATGGTCTCGATGTGCGTAGTGTAATTTTCATCGACTATCTTGAGGAAAGAAATACCATTAACAGTGAATATGATATAGTTTTGTTGGAGCGTTTGAAGGCCCAAATTGCAAAAAAAAAACGACCGCATATGGCAAAGTCACTCAAAATAATGGCAAAACTACACGAATTGAACTTCGAATTGCTCCCACATTCGCTAGATTTGTCTCCCAGTGACTACTGGCTGTGCGCAGACCTGAAAAAAATGCTCGCCGGCAAGAACTTTCGCACGAATGAAGAGGTTATCGCTGAAACTGACACCTATGTTGAAGCAAAAGACAAATCGTTCCGTTAGAGCGGTGCTGGAATGATTGCGATGCTCTTGGTGGAGATTACGTTGATGAATAAATCTAATATTGAACCAAAAAAATTGTGTTCTCTTTGTTAGGCTGGAGACTTTTCAGCCCATAGTATGTAGCTCTTATACCGGAACTAGGAAAATAGTTTATGGGGAAGAAAGGCATTTCGAGGATAAAATTTTACTTAACAGTGTCACTATTCGGCTTTCCTGTTACTTTTTTCAACATTTCGCTCTTCTTCCCCTTACATTAATAAAGATTTTGGTCCTGTTAACATTTCATTAAGATTAAAATCTATGTCTTTTTTACTGGCTTTCAAGACACACAAAATGGCCATCTCTAATTGCTTTAAAATTAATAGTGGGTTCCTAAAGCTCCTATTTACTCAATGTTAGGGTACACAGTCACATTTTTTTTTTCAGACGGAGTCGGTCAAAGTCTCGTTCAGCTAATTGTTTTTCATTTGATTTCTCTTAATATTTACTCGAATTTAATTGTTGGAAATAATTATTTGATTTAATTTTTAGTAATAAAAATTAAATTTTCTACAGAAAAATTATTATTTTTTATTATTTCTATAGAAAATTAATTTATTCGAGTCAGTTAAAAAAAAATATTCAAACAAATTATCGAATAAATTTGCTGTACAAAATTATTGTGCTCTTCGAGTAAATTTTAAGAAAAAAACATTATAAACAATTAAGTTTTTTATTCGCTATTTAAGCGAATAAAAATTTATTTGGATTGTTGGGATATAAAGTTGAATGTTTGAGAATATCTTTCAAAAATGTCCAAAGTCTACTGATGATTAGGGTAGTTCCTATGAAATGTCGACTTATAGATAGCTGTGAAACATAGAAAACAAGCTATTTATAATTTTTTACTGGTAAAAAAACATTATGTAAACAAATTATCGATTAAATTTGCTGCACAATGTTATTATATTTTACTACAAAATTTATGGATTAATGATCGTGTTAACATTGTTTAAAAAATATAACCGGCTCTTCAACTTCCAATTTAACCAATATTAGAGTGTCCTCCGTCCACATGTTTTAGAAACTGCAACCTCCTCTCTCCATTCAAAAACTCAATATTTCTTCCAAACGTCTTACGCACCAGCTGCTCTATTTTTTCCTTCCTAGTTTCTTTTTTTCCAATATTTTTAGCAATCTCCTCTATAGAAATAGCCATCTTTTTAAAGTTTTCTTTTATTGGTTTTGTTTCTGTTTCATTATTGGCTCAGTTGTTCAAATTGGCGCTGCCACCCCAACGAACACTTTACCGAACTGCATACTGCCTTATCAGCACTGTGTTTACACATGAAAGTATGTAAAATTAAAAGCAAAACATTGAATATATAAAAATTGGATATTACATAAAGATTTTAATAAAAATTCAAAAAAGAAGCCGTGAACCTTTTGCAGAAAAAATAAAAACTTAAAAAAATAAAAACCTGAACGCCTAGTTACACAATCGTGATTTAGAGAGCGAATTAAGTGTTTCGTCTGAAAATAGTATTATATAGAAGCTCAATCGAATACTTAAGAGAAAAACACTAACTAGTCATTTACATATCGCAAGTAATCGGTTTGACAAGAACATTTTTATGTAAAACATTTAATTCTTTAAGTTTTTTAAATACAAATTTTTCAGACAAGTCGTTTGCTTGTATTGTATTGCCTTATTGTGGAAATATCACATAAATATTAAATAATTTATATATTAACAGCTTAAGATCCTTTATGTTTTTTATAAAAAGTAACGGTTTTTTATTTTATTTTCGATATTTCGATAACAGTTTGTTTGTTTGTCATCCTCAGGAAAATTAAAGTCTTAATGAAAAAACAAAAAAATTCCTGAAAATCTAATGTCTATAATATAAGAGTAGTTCTTTCAATTCACTTCTTTCGATTCACATTGTAAAAAATTTCGTTTTTATTTTCATATTCGCCTCCGTTAAAATAATAGTGTTTTTAATCCTAAAAATTTACATACAAATTAAAAAAAAATCACTTTCATTAAATTTGTATTTATGACAAAAAGCCTTTATTTAAAGCAATAACAAAGTTCTTAAATGAAACAATTATTGTTACTGCAAATGCCGCACAACCAAAAATTGCCAGCGAATAAAATTTTAATTTAAGTATTGTATTTTATACAGCTCTCATTCATATTTTCATACATTTGCGGCATTATCAGCATAATAACAGAAACAAAACAGCTCTCAAAGTCAGACATGATTGCGGAATTTGAAAAATAATATTAAAAAAGTTTCACACAGTGAAATGGGTAGAAATATATACATGTATATAGCATGCATACATAAACAAAATCTCACATACATAAATAAGGTTATAAAAATAGTAATTAAAGTGTGGATTTTTTTAATATGACCATTTATGTGCACATTGATGAAATATCCCGGCGAAAAGGAAATTGGTGGAAATTTAAAAATTTCTTAAATATTCCTTACATAAAGATACATTCAAAAAAATTATTTCTTAATGAAAATGTAAAAGGTGTTTTCTTTATTGATATTGATGATTATGACAACATTAGTATATACTCTGCCACAATTTGTATTGTTCCCGCTAGTGGTATATTATAGTTTTTAGTATAGTTTAATCCATTATAATTATATTTTATTTTTATATATTTTTTTTTTTTGCCATTCATTTATTTATTGAATCTTCACAAAGTGAACTAACAATAAGTATTCAAATCTTAAAACTAAATAAAATAAAATTAATTAAGTCCAGCCAATGCTAGATAAAAAATTTTTTATTTTGCACGGTCAGTATCGATAAAATCACCTATTCCTTCCTTCTCAAACGAGAGTGGCCTTCAAAATTAAGTATATTGCGTGCAAGAGGATTTTGGTGAAGCTCCAATTTACTGATATACCTTGTTGCGTACTTTGAAAATTCGTCTTTTACAAGAGGAACACAGAGATCCTTATGAATTCGGGAGTTTTTTACGTACCATGGAGCTGCAGTAATTGTTCGAAGAATTTTGTTTTGTCGACTTTGAATTTTTTCAATGTTTGAAGTGGAGGCGGTGCCCCATAGTTGAATTCCATAGCACCAAATAGGCTTTAGAATTGCGTTGTATAGTAAAAGTTTGCAATCCAGCTTCAATGTCGAATTTCTGCCCATAAGCCAATTCAGTTGCGCTGCTTTTAACTTTAACTGAGTAACTTTCGCTTCTATGTGAGACTTCCACGTTAACCTACGGTCGAGATGAATACCAAGGTACCTGACTTCATTTTGCTACGGAATAGGTGAATTGTTAATTTGGATAGCTGAACATGTTTGTTTACGCAATGTGAATGTAACGTGAGTACATTTTTGTTCATTAACTTTAATTTTCCAAAGTTTTAACCATTTCTCTAATATTGATATATACTTCTGCAAATTTCGCTAAGCTACTTGATGGTTTTCATGTACGCTGCAGAATGCTGTGTCATCTGCAAAAGTTGAAGTGTGGATTCCGGCTCTCATTGGCATGTCAGAGGCGTAAATCAAGTATAAAGTAGGCCCCAGTATGCTGCCTTGGGGAACTCCTGCCTCGATTGGTTGAGTTGGGCTTATAAAGTCGCCTTCTCTGATAAGAAATTTCCGCCCATATAAGTAGCTTTCCAGAAGCTTGTGTGTATTTGCAGGCAAGTTTAACTTTATTTTGTGCATCAAGCCCTCGTGCCACACTTTATCAAAAGCTTGAGAAATGTCAATGAATAGACCTGAGCAATACTTCTTCTCCTCAAAGGTCTGTCTTATGACATTGACTAGTCTGCGCATTTGTTCTATGGTGCTGTGCTTAGCCCGAAAGCCAAATTGATGATCGGGGATGCATCCCACATTGTTCAACATTGGACTCAACTTTGCCATTAACAATTTTTCGAACAGTTTTGAAATTGTTGGCAGCAGACTTATTGGTCTGTATGATTCTACCTTTGTCAGATCCTTCCCTGGCTTGGGAATCATGGTAATCATTGAGACCTTCCACTCTGCAGGATAATATTCGAGACGTAAAATAGCGTTAAAAATAAAAAGAAGAATGCTGCGAGCTACACGAGGTAGCTGCTCAAGCATTTTACCAGTAATTTTATCAATACCTGGAGCTTTTCTGGGGTTTGTGTTACGAATAACATTTTCAATATCTTGAAAACTAAGTCTGAAAGACATAGGCGGTGTAGCAGCGTATGACGGTAGTTCAGCTGAATTATTCGTTGTATCATTTGTGGTAAAAACATTTCTCAAATGATTAACATACAACATCGCCTTTTCAGAACCGCTTCTTGCCCAATCTCCAGTTGAAGTTCGCAAAGATGGCTTACCTATTACGGGTCTTTTCAGACCTTTTGTCGCTTTCCATAGAGAATAGTCGGATTGAGGAGTACCATCAAGACCTTCCAGATAATTTTTAAGGGAAGCCATTCTTTGGATTTCAAACAGATTTCTTAACTGAGTTATGCACTCTCGTAGCCTTCATTTAAGCTGGGGAGACCTGCGAAGTTGCCACTCTCTTCTAACTCTTCTTTTTTCTGTTAGAAGTTATTCAATTTCAAACGAATATGTTCTATTGCTTACATTCCTGGATCTTATATGGCTAGTTGTGGCATATTTTACGGCTAGATTAAGGTGTTCAGAAAATTCACATCAATATCCTCAGGCGTTCTCAAGGCAATATTTTCCGTGCAATGTGTACTCAAATATTTCTTATATTTTATCCAATTAACTCGAGTGACAGTCAACGCCAAGTCACAAAACGGGGAGCCAAACCCCTAGGGGAACGAAACAGAAACTATAGTTGGTGAGTGATCTGATGACAAGTCTAATGAAGGCTCGACTTGCATCCATTCTGAGGGAAAATTTTTGGAACTCCAAAATCTATAACGTCTGGGATCTTTCGTTGGTCTGACGGCCAATTATATGAGTGTTATATTATTCATATTTCTATTGTTACTTTTCTGCAATTTAAAAATGTGGTTGTATGCAATAATATCGTTTAAAAAAATGTTTGTATACAACAAAATATTTTGTAATGTACAATAATAGATTATTCATTTAGAGCATACGTATGGTTAATACATTTATCTGCAACAAATGTTTGTTTACAGGATAAAGAGATATTGGTGGTTTTATACACGTTGACATTTGGTTATATACATACATAGTTTTAGTTTAATTTGTTAGTGTGTTTGTGTTTTTTTTCAATTTTAAAAATATTAAAAATATAATAAAAAAAATAGCAACATCATTAAAAATAAAAATTTTAGCGCAAAAAGGCTTGTTTAAAAATTTATATGAACAAATGGGTGTATGTGTGTGTTTTAGTGCATTTGAATTCTATGTTTCTTTTTACAGATACATACGAGTATATGGGCCAGATCAAGGATATATCAATGTTTCTAAAGCGACAAGATTTTGCAAAATTCCTTTCATTGTACTCTATTTGGTAGCAAAATATTGATTGAAAAAAAATATGTTTATATATACGAGTACATTAAATGATTTAATGAAAATTTGGTTTTAATTTCTAGAAGTGCGTATATATGTAAATTTATTATGTAAACATATAATATTGTGACCTTCAACAATAGTACTGTTGTTCGTGACAATATATTTTAAAATTTTTCAATAATATAGTCAGAAGTGATAATAAGATGCGGTTGGACATGACAGTTAAATTTTAATTTTTACAATAACAGTGTTAGTCATGACACAATTTTTGTAAATTTTATGGTATACTTTTGGTTCTTGACTACACTTAGTTGTGTAATTAAATTTCAGATTGAAACTATATTATATGGTTGCATTCAAACATACAATTCAACAATAGTATTTTGCCCTTAAAATATTGTCATATCAACTATATGTTTTCTTCTACGTGCGGCCTCGCTCTTAAGGTACTTGCTAATGATCATACAGAATTGTTTAAAATTATATTTTTTCTACGTGCGGCCTCGCTCGGAAGGTACTTGCTAATGATCATACAGAATTGTTTAAAATTATACAGTAACACAATTATTTCAGTACAAAGAAATTTTTTGTCTCAATTTATTGCTCAAAATATTTTTCTAAATATTAATTTGTTAGATTTTTGTTGAACTTTTTTATAATTTTTTAAATTATTTAGTTTTTTTTTTTTTTTTGTTTGTACATATGTACATCGGGTTTTAGTTCAAGTTTTTCCTTTCCTAATTTTTTATCTTAAGAAGAATTTTTTACAATACAAATTTGCTGTGATCAATAGTTATTGATTGAAGAAGACAAGAAAAATATGTTCTGAGACAGCTGTACTCTTCTGAAGCACCAAACAATGCGGGCAATTAACAAAAATGCATATGTGATTTAATATGAGATGAATATAGATAGAGTATAATTAAATGCTCGGTGGCTTAGTGGTTAAAGCAGCAGATCATGATACGTCATGACCCGAGTTCAAATGCCAGTGGGTGCTGATGAGTAGTGTAGCGACTACGAAACAGCTAGTTGTCCCCCAGCTAAAGATTTGATTATTATTTTTCTTGTTTTCTTCAATCAAGAAAAACTTGAACTAAAACCCGATGTACATATGTACAAACCAAAAAATATTTTTCTAAATGATTATTACTATAACTAAAAATATAACAAAAATTTATTTAAAATAGAATGATATAAAATATCTTATTTCAAAGCTTGCTAGAAAATAGCATTTTTTTTCTATTATCTGGTTGTGGGAAAAATATTGAGATTCTAACCCATAAGCGTAAGTTATATTTTTCATAGCTAGTCTGTTATCATACATATTCTTGGAATAAGCATTTATTCACCCTTAAATTTTCTCCTTATTCTATCGCTCCTTTATTCCAACATAGTCATAACTAGAAAAAGCTTGCTTCAAGAAAAACACGTATAAAATTTTTAGTCTTAGAGAAAAATTGTAAAAAATTTCTCCTAAAAGAAACAGTTTAAAAGTAGATTGAATAAATTTTTGGCATAATGTAAAAGATAGAACTGTTAACAATTCTGCTCGAGAAGCTCTTTTTTTGAGATATGACTATGTTGCAATAAAGGAGCGATATTTGCTTAAAAAGCGTTTACCAATCTACATATAATCTTACTGCATAGTGTTTGATGATTCAGCTTTCGTAGCATCATAACTACTGGTCCAAGCTTATGTTGTAAGTCATTAGTTGGCATTTTCGATAAGTAAAATAGTTCAGGAAGTTTATCGGATAGTTAAAGGTGTTTCAGATTATCACACAAGCCTTAAGATTTTGATTTGATTTTGTGAGACAGAAATCTAATGACATTTGCTTTGACTGTCAAAAAATCTAACGTACTATTACATTTTGTTTTCCCACCATTACACCTGAAGTAAAATGAAAAATATGTGTAGAGAACAAACAGCCAATTTGGACAACGTCTGGGTTTAATTTTTGTGTTTACAAGAATTTAAAGCCATGTCTAAAAGGCATGTCTTTTCTTTTGTTCTGAAATTTTTTTTAAATAAAAAAAAAGCCATGTTTTCTGTTTTTCAACTTTTTTTCTCTAATTTCATTTTGACGCGTTTGTTATTTTTTTTTTAAATTGTTTTATTTTCATTCGGCTGGCAAGGTAGTACAAAAAGGTTAAAAAAACAAAGGATTATTTTTAAAGACAACAATTAAAAAAACGACATGACTTAAAAATCATCGTAAAGAAGTAACATGATTTTGGTAGGAGCTTTAAAAGAATATTACAAAAACAGGCATGGCTTTAAATTACCGTATAAAACAGCCTTTAGTAAAACAATATTAAAATTTTTTTATACCATCTGAATAATATAATTTTGAGAATCCCTCAAAATACGCGTTAGATTCGGTAAGCACTTCTTCGTTTTAGATGAATCTTTTTTCTGTGGGCTATTTTTTCAAGTTTGTAAACAGGAGAAATTCACTAGGAGCTAAAGCTAGACTATAAGGTGGATCACTAACCAATTTGAAGTGTATTTCACCTAATTTTAGCGTCGTATCTTATGCTGTGTGAACCGTTGCGTTGTCCTGAAAAAAGAGTATTTTGTTCTTCTTTAAATATGGTCGTTTTTTCCTGATTGCATTAATCAATTGATCAAATAATGCACGATAATACTTTTCTGTGATAATGGATCCTTTTTCAAGGTAATCGGAGAGCAATATTCCGTGTGCATCCCAAATTCCAGTGACCATAAACTTGCCAGCCGATTTCACAGTCTTCGCCATCTTCGTAGCACCGTCTTCGTCTTTATATTTATTTTTTGACCTGGGCTCCGGCCGCGGACTTAGAGAAAAAAGATACAGGTGATATATGATAAAGTTGTATTTTGCTTATACGCGATTTCCCAATACACTAATTTTAATTTTCCTCTTTCCATTAAAACTTAAAACTTTGCTTACTGCAAACAGTTGACCTTTCAATGCAAACAGAAGTTTTTAAAAACTTTTGCGTGTAAATTTTTTGCTGGGCGAAAACCTGAGCTGTATAAATGCATATTTATCATTTTTTATGTGCATATATATTTTTTTTTTTAATGCAATGTGTGAATATTAGTATGCGTAATTACAAGTGTAATACAAAATACCAAAGCTCATGAATATTTGATTTCTTAACAAAAATTGTATTGTATTAATACAAATTTTGCGGAAAAAGTAAAAAATAAAATCGATACATATTTAAATGATGAAATGTGATATTTTCAAAAGAATTTTAAATGGAAGTGTAATTTCATATTGAAACTGTTTTTCCCTTTAATAGAGATTAAAGAAATGATAACAGAAAAAAACTGATTCAATTAAACTGAAAAAAAAACAACAAAATTGAGCGCACTTAAGGCAAAACAGAAAGCAGTAAAGACAAATTTGCTGAAATTCTTCATACAACTTTTGATTGCCGCCAAACAATTTTGCACATTTTTACCTTATATAATTTTATGCATGCTCTGTACCAGGGATTTAAGAAAATCCTGTGGTTTTGCCAAAGTAAAACGACCACAAACTTACTTGCTGGAGCAGCATTGACGCAAAGCAACAACATAATAAAATTCATTTGTTGAATTTAAATACAGTTTTTTCGTTGTTAATTGCGTGGCTCTTGAAAATAAATTACTGTAATCAATTGAATTCTGTAATATAAAAATCAATAAAAATGCCATTTTTATGCAGCGACAAAATCAATTAAAATAAAAAAAACAAACTGTAAAACGGAATGCAGAGTAATTACAATGTGGGTGGAGTTGCCAAGAAGGCATCAATTGCTTGATGCTTGATGCTGTGGCATATAAAACATAATCAGCTGCAGCAAATGCAAACAGACGTCAATGGCAAAAATACTGCCATACAATTCAAAAAGCAAAAGAGGAAAAGAAATCTACTTAAAATGCATCATGTATGCAATGCAATTCATCTCCGAAACAATTTGTCCATAATTGCACGCACGTATTGAGCTTCATCAACCGTTTACTTGAAAGTTCATACTCAAATGACTACAAATACACACAAACCTATACATGTGCTCATTTGTATAAATATGCATACATAAATACATTCGTTCGTTCGTTTATTTGCTTATGGTCAGGGAGAGATGAAAAGCTAAACACTTGAAAGGTAAAACCATAATATGAGGGTGTACGAAAAAAAGGAGTTAAAGAACCAAAACAACAAACAAAAAATCAATCATTAATACCAAACGAAATATAAAACAACATAAAAAAATCAATAGCTTTTGCAAGCAACATGAAGTATTTACTGCAAACGGCTACACTGAAAGAAAAACTTTTTTAAAAAATTGTGAAAAACAGCATCAATCTAAAAGAAAAAAAAATCACTTAAAAATAAGTTGTTCGAGGAGACTGATTTACACTTTCAAACTTTAGTAATTCATAACAGACATATTGGCCAAGTTTGCCTGCTGTTTATAGAGCCCGTGCTGCCAAATTACAATAGGCGTACAGTGGTGGACATGTAATTAAAACATAAACATCATCTTTCATTCTTTCGATATTTTATATGACCTATTCTTATTTCAACTAAACTTTTCCACTGCAATGATAAGTTGGATATCTCTTGCACCTGGTTCTTTCCTTACATTAATTTTTTGTTCAATTTTCTTTAAAAAACAAACCATTATTTAGTGAAAGGGATACTTTATGCCCACCACATATAGATATTCTAATATAAAAGTTCGTGTTGTTGTGAATATATTTTGATAGATATGTTTTAAATGATATCCGCAAAATTGTACACAATAATTAGCCACATTGTATAGGGAAAATACCAAGTTGCTCCGAACAATAGAGGAAGGCAATCATTAGATTAATGAGGCTTCCAGAAGACGGTGAATAAATTTTCTCAGTTGTTTATTTGCTCTAGAAGATAAACGTATAATGCAATGAACCATTTTGATAAATTTGGGCAATCAAATAATGTATTCAGAGCCTCCAAATCACGTAAAACCACAACTACAGATGATAGAATAGTCGTAAGTGCCCCATAAAGCTGACCGATTTAAAAGCTGTAAACAGCTAAAAGTTAAATTTGAGTCACCATATGGTATCCATATATCATCTAGAACTATTCGACAGAATCTTAATGAAAGTGCCTTTCGTGGCACTCTCATTAAGCATGCAAGGCACTCTTTCGTCTGCAAAAAAAATGTTTAAATCCGGATTGAATTTTGTCAGAAAACACATTAGAAAAGTATGTTAAGGAGTGACGAATCCAAGTTTTTCCAGTGGGGATCAGAAAGAAGATGCTATGAATGGCGTTTAGTTAACCAACAATAAAATCTTAGATATACCATCAAAACGGTAAATTAATTTACCACCAAAAATGTTTTAATTATGTGGCCACCACTGCATTGAACAACGCATATATGAATATAATAAGATTGTTTCATTATGACCCAAGAGGCACAGAGTTTACATACTTTTCGGAAAGGCCTAAATCAGAACGTAAAAAATTTTATTAAAAAGGCTTTTGAATGTAAACAGACATAATACGTTTCCAGTGAAATTTGCTCAAAAAACTTTTTATATAAAAAAAAATTTGTTGTCTTAATAGCCGAGTAAAATATTATATTTGTTTGCATAAATATTTGACTAATATCTACTGGCACTATCACTACCGCTAATATGCTAGACGGTTTACAAAATACTAAGACATCATCTTTTAGTGGTCCTGACGGCATACAAAGCTGTGTTTTACAAAATTGCGCAAATGCTTTGACAACACCTTTGTGCATTATCTTTAACGCTTCTTTAAATTGTGGCTACCTTCCGAACGCTTGGAAAGTTTCATATATTTTTCCCCTATTTAAACCAATAAATAAGTTTGATATATGCAATTACAGAGGTATAGCTAAATTAAGTGATATACTGAAACTCTTTGCCGACACTCGATTGCCTTACTCATCAAGTTTCTCCCTTATTGTATCCACTACAGCATGGCTTTCGGAAAGGATTTTCTATTAGAGCTTTTTCTAACCGTCAGCACAGCATTTGACAAAGTTAACCATTGATTCTAATAGCAATTGAGTATTAAGCACTCTTTGGATTAAACTAATTTGCAACTTGATCTGCATGATTTTTTCAAATGGTGTAAAATAAATAAATATAATAAAATAAAAATAAGTGGCATCAAACTTATTTTAAATAAATGCAAACATATGTAGTTTTCAAGAGTAAAAAATTGCACCTACTCTTGTACTGTGAAGTTGGGAATACTATTGAATGCTAAACTTTACTTTGTTCAACACATTAAAAAATGGGCAAAAGATTTTAACGATCCCTTTATCACAAAAAACCATTACACATCACTAGTTAGACCCGGTTTGGAATATGCGAGTAATATTTAGGACCCGATCTACAAAATCCACAACGACTGTGTTGAGTTTGTTGTAAAACCATTTGTTTTTCCTGCTTAAGACGTATTTATCGAGGTTGCTTGGTTCTACCTTCGTACCGAATAAGAGTAACTGAAATCAATTTCCAACTTTAAAAAGCCGTAGAACAATGCTTAATGAAGTATATGGTAAGGCTTATAAACGGAAACGTTTATTCAGAATTTTTGTTAACCAAGGTATCCTTTAATACTCCTCTTCGCTTACTTCGTTCGTTCAAGGCTCTATGCGTGAGGACATTTATACCATCCATGAATACAGATGAAGCAGCACTTGGAGTCGTTTTTTCTATAGGACCAGTACTCAGGGGATGGCCCCTACATATGCAGTGCATTGTACCAGAACTAGGAAAATAGGTTGTGAGGAGGGGGAAAGAGGGAATAGTGTTTGTAAACATTTGACTTGAACTTTCCAACGTTATAACAGACAGGAAATGCGTCTGCAGGCAACTTGTGTCACAGACGAAGCGTACGGCTGAAAAACGAATTCTCTCTGTAATGCGTAGTACGATTCCCCGGGCAATCAACCACAAATGGATGAGTTCTGGACGATGAACGCGTGCTACGTAAAAATGTGCGAGTTTCGGGAACAATATCCCTAATCTCGTCAGAGCAAAATTCATTGTAGTAACGATAGAACAGAGTAACGCATTCGATAGAACTGAGTAACGTGTGTTAACAAGCATTGGGTCTTACGAGCGTTAAAGGCGACCCTGTTTTCACGACCCCATTCGGAGATTAATAAAAGATCACTGTTCAGTGAGTCATTCATATTTTGTCTCTTGGCAACGATATCGGATAGGTTAGGCCTATAACTGAATGATTTCGGATAGCAAACGCTGCTGTCATCCGAGTAGATAGGGTTGGAAATTTGATAGAGAAGGTCGTTGAGGAAAATAAGAAATAGGGTACGAGAAAGAACGAAGCCTAGGCATACCCCTGAATTAATCTTGAAGTGGTTTGATGAGACCTCATCTATAACAACTCGTATAGTGCGATATCTGAGAAAGCTTGAAAAAAAGTGAGAACAATTATCACTAACAACAAAAGTGCTAAGTTTTGATAGTAATACACAACGTCACTTTCTGGCAAATGCTTGAGAAATATCCAGAGTCATTACTTTAATTTCAATGAAACGATGGACTGAGTGGCATCAATTCTCTGAGAGATATGCCAACAGCTCGCCAGTAGAGCGACCCTTACGCAAAAAATATTGACGATCACAAAGTAATTTATGTGATTCTAGATATTTCACAAAGTGGTCGTTAAGCATACTTTTCATCACCAATTAGGCGATAATTTTCAGGCGCTACATTAGCAACCTTTCAGTACCTTTGGGAACTCTTTACTACGTAAAGGAAAAAATATGGTTGATATAACAATATTTTAAGGGCAAAATACTATAGTTAAATAATATGGTTGAGCACAACCACATAATATGGTTTCAATCTAAAATTTGTTTACATAACTAAGTGCAGCCAAGAACCGACATTTTATTATTTAACCATATATATGGTAAAAGTTTTATTAATGACTAACAACGTTATTGTAAAAATTAAAATTCAACTGTCATGTCCAACCATATAATATTATCACTCCTACTCACATTATTGGAAAATTGTAAATTCTATTGTCACTTTCAACAAACATGTGTTGTAGATAAATGCTTTAACCATACGTATGTTTTTAATTAATAGTCTATTATTGTACATAACAAAAGGTTTTGTTATATTCAACCTTTATTTTGAAACATTATTGTTTCATTCAACCATTTTTTAAAATGATAGAAATGTAACAATAGAAATATGAATATTTGAACATAATTACAGTGGGTTAAACTATATTAAAAATTAAAAAATACTACAACCGATAACAATAAAAAATTTTGATAGAGTATATACTATTGTTGTCACAACAATATTCCAAATTGCCTTTTCTTCTTGCTTCAAGTCAAGTGCTGGAATATCATCCGGTCCAGTAGTCTTATATATGTCGTGATTGCTCAAAAACCTTTTAAATGCCCTAGCCCGGAAAAATAGCTTTGACATTATTACAGATACTCCTTCGAGTTCGAGAAGTGGTTAACTGCTTTCCGGCAAGTAAGAATCGCTGGCAAACCTGGCAAGCAGGTCTTTGTATGTTTGGTAATTTTTTAACAGAGTTTGGATTGATGAACTAGCACTGTTCTTTACTCTCTTAATGCAAAACCATAAGCTCTTATGGGTGCAAAGGTCTAATACCCTACTGAGACCATCATGCCAGGTGCCCACATTAATCTGCTTCGTAAATCCGTCTAAGCTAGATGATTTAGACACAATGGTCTTAATAGAATAACGCTATGAGCTGATTACAAATTCCGCAAGAGCAAATTAAAATGCACGATCATCTCACGTGGATGATGAAGTGGGTTTTCATTAATTTACAGGTCTATGGCGTGGCTCTCAACTTGAATTTGGCATGTTTTATACTCCTGCGTAATGAGAACTTAAAAAATTCGGATGCATTGCTCTCAGCAAAGCATCTGCGTATTCTTGATGGCAGCGCTACGACTTTCAAAATAATAACGTCCAAAAACTATCTCAATTTTAGCTGGCAAAATTAACAATAGCGGTTATTGTTAATATTTTGTTGCGAATATTTTTTTTCTCAAGTTTCGCAATTTAAGTATCACGATGTATATCACAGAAAAATAACAACAACGAAATGAAACATGTTTTATGTTCATCAGCACCACAAAAACTTAAAAAAGTTCAAAGCGAAAGAAAAATAACAAATAAATACCTTTCCGCAAATAAATGAATCAAACAAGAAGGAACTGAAATTTTAAGCCCCAAAACCAGAGGAGCCGAGCCAATGCAAATAGTAGCGCAGTAATTCATCAAATACTGCCACTGTTTTCTTATTCAACATCATCAATATCCAAACACATAAAAACGTCCTTCTCTGTAACAAAAGTCCAACCTAACAAAAAAAAAAAAAAAAAAAACAATCATACATCAATCCAGGGATATACAAGTACATCTAAGTCTGTTTTTACACGGTAGATTGGTTCCAGAAGAAGCCGTGTAAAAAAAAACGTGTAAAAAAAGACATTGATCTTATACAAAAATGGGTGATTTGTTCCTAATCTCTAAAACCTATTAAAATTAGTGAAAAACAAGAATTTTTAAGAACAAGAATTCATGTTTATTTTATTAAATCAAATATATAATGCTTATTTTCACAAGCATAGTAATTAATGATAAAAAAGATATGCACTCAAATCTTAAAAGTAATATAAATTAAATGTATGGCAAGCTCAGGAACTAAAAAACTATGTTGTGAACGAAAAGAATAGGTTATTCAATTTTTAAGGTAAGTGATAATCATAAATACAACAACATAAATTTAATTGCCGTCGTCATCAGTTATTCGCATTCGCTTGCTTCGAACGCGTATACATTCACTATCATCGCTGGAATAATTTTGAACTGGACTTTCTCTTGCTCGTTCGGCATCTACATTTTGAAAAATGAATTCTGTTATCAGTCGTTGTTCGCCAATTCTTGCTACCTCTTTGTATAAAGTGTTCGCAAACTATCGATACTATCGATGGTTTCAGACTTTTTTCTTTCATAAATACTTTTTTGTGATATGAACATACTTCGCAAAAATTAAATTTGACAAAAAAAATTTAAGTACATAAAATTTCAAATCGTGCTAAATGGAATAAAATCGTGTAAAAAACTTAAAAATATTCAATTTTCAAACCGTGTTATATCAAAACCGTGTACAAAAAGACCGTGTAAAAACAGACTTAGGTGTACACCCGCTTATTTGGTTTTTATTTTTTTTTATATTTCGGTTTTACAGTCATGCAAACGCAGCATTAAAAAGCGGACTGCTTGTGGTCGCAGGGAGGTTCCAGTAGGGAGAAGTTGTTGTTTTTTATTCGTTTTTTTTTTAGAAAAAGACCAGACATTAAAATAAACAAACATTACACCGACACTGCATACCCACGATAATTGCGGCTCATTGGCTGCAAAAAGAGAGAAAAAAAATCAACTGGATTTTTTTTCGGTTTCAATTTTTTTCAAAAATCCATGAAATGCACATGAGAATAAAAATTAAAGGCAACTTTAAATGAATTGAAAAATTTGCTGTGTAACGCGTGTTGTTCAATTGATTGGAAATGTAGAACAATAAATACGATGTAATAAAAAATAAATAAAGCAGAAGAAAACAAAAGTATTATTAATACAAAAAAAACCCCTCCAATGGAAATTATTGTTTATTGAAAATTTTTTGAAAGCACTTTAAATCAGTATGAGAGTATTGAAAATTTTTAAATCAATTTATTTGCAATCAATAGTTCTGCAAGTAAAAATTATACTAAGTCAAAATGTGTAAGAAAGTTGGGCAACATTTGATTCGATGAAGTTAATTCAGCACGACTTTTTAATAGTCCAATGTTTTCTTTTTTTGAAATTGCAAGTGAAATCTACATCATATCTTTCCAAAGCTAAAACAATATCATTCTATTTTGTTACTTTTCTAATACTTTGTTAAAACATCGATATTTGTTTAATCTAAAAGTTAGTATTATCAAATACAATACAAAAAATTGAGTTTTATTCACTATATTAGCTTCTAACATTGATACCAATCAAAAAAATTATAAACAGGTTGCTTTCTATATTTCCCAGCTGCCAATATGTCGACATTTCATAGAAGTTACTTTAATCATCAGTAGACTTTTTTTTTTTGAAAGATATTCTCAAACATTTAACTTTATATCCCAACAATGTAAATAAGTTGTTGAGAATTTAAAAAGAAAAATGCTCTAATAATACCTGTCAAAACAGAAAAAACAAGCTCTTTCATTTATATACGTTTCCAACATTTTATAAATGGAAAAGCTGGCCTAACTACGAGTATAATATGTATAAACTGAACTAAGCCAGCTTAAGCAACTATGCGAACACATAGATTCAAATGCGTACTTAATGAAACTTTTCGTTAAGTTTCGTTTAATGTCAGCTGTACCGAATCATTTGTTTTCAGAAGTTTATATATGTTTACAAAAATTATTAAAATAAAGAAAAAATGCAGGCTCAGAAGCAAACACGTTTGTATTTAATTTAATAGAAATGTGTTTTAGCTTTCTTTTCATTTATAATTAAACAAATTACCACTGGACTGTCATAACGTCCAGTGACATTAAGCCCATGGACGGCCCAAATGAATGCAACATACTAACAGTAGGTTTAAAAAATATTCCGGTGTTATAAACCTTTAAAAATAGATTAAAAGGTTATTTGCCTGAGAATGTAAGTTTACCTCTTGAATATGAGAATTAGTCAATTATTTTTTTTTGTGCTCAATTTTTAAGTAATTTTTTTGCAATTTATTATCACACATTGTAAACATGTATTGAATTTTTTTTATGTAATTGTATATAATGGGTGATTTTATAAGAACTATCGCAAATTTAAAAAAAAAAAACACACATAAAATTCAGAAAAATGCATGAAATATTTATTTGGATCGATAGTTGGGTCGATATAATTTAATGTTTGAAGATTATTTTATGCAAATATTGGCCGCGGCTGCGTGTCAAATGGTCCATCCGCTTAGTCCAATTTTGGCATAATCTTTCCAACATTTCGGCCGGTATCTCACGAATAATGTTGGCAATGTTGGCTTCCAGTGCGTCAATCGAAGCGGGCTTGTCGCACAAAAAATAGTCTAGAGGCGTTAAATCGCACGATCTGGGCGGCCAATTGACTGGTCCCAAGCGTGAAATAAACTGTTCACCGAACTCGCCTCTCAATTGGTCCATTGTTTCGCGAACTGTGTGGCATGTGGCACCGTCTTATTGAAACCACATGTCATGCAAGTCAAGCTCTTCCATTTTGGGAAGAAAAAGTTTGTTATCATCGCACGGTAGCGCTCACCATTCACAGTAACGTTGTGATTCGCATCATCTTTGAAGAAATACAGCCCAATGATGCCGCCAGCCCATAATCCGCACCAAACGGTTGTTTTTTTGTGGATGCATTGGTAGCTCTTGCAATGCTTCTGGCTGCTCTTCACTCCAAATACGGCAGTTTTGCTTGTTCACGTATCCATTCAACCAGAAATGAGCCTCGTCGCTGAACACAATTCTTCGATAACTTTTCAAGAGCCCATTCACCAAAAATTTGGCGTTGTGGTAGGTCGTTTGGCTTCAATTCTTGCACCAGCTGTATCTTATAATGCTTCACACCCAAATCCTTCCGTAAAATTTTCCACGTAGTGGAGTAACAGAGGCCCAATTGCTGCGAACGGCGCCGAGTCGATAATTCACGGTCATCACCAACACTGGCCGATACGGCTGCGATATTTTCTTCAGTTCGCACTCTACGTAAGCGTGTTGGTGGTTTAATGTCCAACAATGTAAATTTGGTGCGAAATTTTTTTACAATAGCCCGAATAGAAGCCTCAGTAGGTCGAGTAAACTGACCATAAAATGGAAGAAGCGCGCGATGAACTTTCTTAACAGAGCACGCATTTTGGTAATAAAATTCAATAATTTGCAAGCGTTGTTCGTTTGTAAGACGATTCATGATTAAATTATAGACCAAACTGAAGATGTTTGACAGTGACACAAGATACAAAACGTGCGTGAGCTGTCAAAACTAGTGTTGCCAAAAAGATAATAGCAAAAAAATCACTCTTTAGTTGTCTTTAAGCCTCTATAAAGCCATTTGGCGCTGTGCATGATAATATTACTGTGAAATTACAATAATTTGGAAACTAATACACTTAAAAAAAAAAGTTGATAGAATGCTCGAGAAAGAGCTTCGGAATCGGCAAAAATTGAGTGTTTCTGCAGGCAAGCAAAAACTTCTCAGTATATACAAGGTGGCTCAAAATTAGTCATCTTATTTCGTTTTTGACTATATATACAAATTAGTCTGAGTATTGGAAATCTTTATTTGGACTTTACAATTTTGTCTGTTTATTGGAAAATGAGTACACGTTTGTGCCCGTCTTTTTGTATTTTCTATAACTATAAGCAATACTTCTGCTGATAACTGTTCGCTTTTCTACCGAATATTTTCTTTCGATTGTTTGCGATTTTAAGTAGCCCAAAGAAGAAATCCCGGTTGGATACATCGGGCGATCCTGTTTGTTATGTTAAATCACCATAATAGAGGATAACGCGATCAAGAAGTACTTCCTTCACAATATACATTGTGGCTTCGGCTGGGCGGTTGTACCGTATTGTTGAAACTCTATGTTCACCAAGCTTCGCTCATTCAATTCATGGCCTTGTAATGTCGCCGGTAAGAGTAATTGTATTGCCGTATTAGTGAGAATAAACTCACATGGTTTGAGTCAGTGATGTTAACTTTACGGTAATTTTGATGTTCAAACGGTAGCATGGTAATTTTATTATTTGTACGGTAATTTGAAAAAAAAAAATATTTTGGCTCAATTTTTAATACTTCTAAAATCATAGTTGATCAGCTGATACTGAAAATGCTACCTATCTACTCATAAATTCAAAAATACAACTATGTCGCATGACGAATGCAGAGTTTTCCGAAAAGCTTTAGAAGATTTACAGACCACACCTTTAACTTTGTGTGCGGATTTCTCTCTTACATTTACATGGTAAGAATTGCTTCAATTTGTTAAACTTCTTGACAGCGTTGTCAACTGTTTATACCTAAAGCGCGCTGTGAACTTATCCAAAAGGCGTTAGAAAGCGCTAAAGTATACATATTCACAAGAAAAGTAAAATTGTTTTAAAATATACTCGTACACATTATTTTAAAGTTTGACAAAATTTCATTTCGACTTAGATAGTTTTAGGCTTGCTGGTTATTTCATTACCTGCGTGAAAGTTTTTAATTTAATTTTAATAATATGGCTATTAATGTAATTTTGTATTCAAGTATGTAACCTTATAACTAGCAAACAGACAAAAAAAATCAATAACAATGTATACAAAAGAGCCAGAGATATATTTAGCCCTTACTTTTTAAAATGCAAAGTAGTGCCAGCTTAGCAATATTTTAATATAATCAAACTAAAATTGTAAGCTTTCAAGCCATCTTCTGCCATAAAACTGTTTGAAAAAAATGTTTCGAATTCTTATTCATAAGTATTTTTACTATTAACTTTTGGTATTACATCAGCTGGAAGACTATAATTTTTACAGCAAGTGTATTCCATTCTACGCCATTATTTTGTACAAATTGATGAGTTCACGGTAACAAGTCACATTCTCGTTTTATTTTTGATTTGAAAAGAATCATCAAAATTAAAAATCTTTCATTTCCACATTCAAAAAAAGAAAACTTTATAAGATAATGACTAAGATAATGATAATGTCGATAAAATTATTTTTCAGCACTAAATCTAGAGTGAAAGGCGCTAAATTGGCAACCATGGATCCAAGTACCAATATTACCATGTAAACGTTCTTTTAGCCTGGAGGAAAGATTACAATGAATTATCTCAAAGTGTAAAAAATATGTTTAGTTTAACTCAACATATTATTGCAGATTAGATATTTAATGAGAAAACCAGAACCAGGTCATACATACATAATTTGAGACTTTTGTGACAATCGGTTATGTAGTTCTCTTAAAAACTTTTTGACTTTCGTTTTAACTGTTTCGTTGGTATTTAATAGTAGTACGGTTTAATATTTTCTGTATGGTAATTTTACTCAAAAACGAGTAATTTTTTCAAGGTCGTGCAGTACTGTGAAAATAAAAGTTAGCACCACTGGTTTGATGTGAGTTTGAAGAAAATCAAAGTAATTTTGATTTTTACTGTAGGCGTAATTACTTCAGGTTTCATTTTTGTGTGGTCTTGCAAAAGAAAGCATTTCTTTTTTTATTTGTTGGCGTTTAAAAACAATTTAGATTTAAAAAAGTTTTACTTCATAATGTGAATTTGTTTAAGACATTTACAATTTTTGTTGAACATATGTAACAAAAATGCATATGTGATTCAAGATGAATATAGATAGAAAATAAATAAGGTGTATAGAGATAGAAAATAATTAAATGCTCGGTGGCTTAGTGGTTAAAGCAGTAGATCATGATACGTCATGACCCGAGTTCAAATCCCAGTGGGTGCTCATGAGTAGTGTAGCGACTACGAAACAGCTAGTTGTCCCCTAGCTAAAGATTTGATTATTATTTTTCTTGTCTTCTTCAATCAATAATTATTGATCACAGCAAATTTGTATTGTAAAAAATCCTTCTTAAGAAAAAAATTAAGAAAGGAAAAACTTGAACTAAAACCTGATTTACATATGTACAAACCAAACAATTTTTGATTAAATCGTTTGATGTTTGGCCACGGTGCATATATATATATATATATATATATATATATATATATATATATATATATATATATATATATATATATATATATATATATATATATATATATATATATATATATATATATATATATATATATATATATATATGTATATATATATATTTTTTTTATTTTAATTTTTTTTTTATTATATACATATTATCAATTAAAATTTCGTAAAAAATTTCTTCCGTTTGAATGTCGTCATTAGTCAACCGTCCATTAGATATTTCGTTTTGTCAAAATTTTTATTATTTTCATTAAAATTTTCGTATAATTGAATCTAATAACAAAGTTTTCTTTTTCGTATTCTCTCAATTGACTTTGTTTATTATCTACAAAAATTTAATTATGACCCTCCCACCTGTTCATCAACATTTTATTTCCAAAAGTGATCAAAAATAAAGAAAAAACTCAACTGCTTTCGGGATTGCTTTTACACTTTAAATAACTTGAATCTATAAAATTTTATTGTTAAATAAATTTAAAAAGTTTTTCTTTCCTTTTTTTTTGTTGCTTCTTGTCAGTTGTTTGTTGCTCTAAAAGTGTTCTTTTCCTCTGTCTGACACTTAATTTCCCCTTCCATATCGTTTATTCCTCATTCCTGGTCGGTCATTATCAAACTATTGTTGGCAGACAAAAAAAAACACACAGAGAGAAACAGAATGAGAAAAAAAAGTTGAAAAGTTTAATTACCATTTCAGCAAAAGAATTTCATTTCAAAATCTATTACCATCATAATCAACATCGTCACATGCAGCAACTTGTTCATCAGCATGAAAGTATTTAATTTTGAGTTGTGTGAATATTTTAATGCATTTCATTTCACAGAAATTTTTATTATAAAACAAATGATATTATTTCTGATTATGAGGCCATTCATAGAAAATGGTGCATAAGAGGTGTTTTTAATAGGAAAAAGAGATACTGGCAAAATATAATTTTTAAATGACAAATTGTATTAGTAGACGCAGCAAAGGAATAAAAATGCCGCATAGCAAATGCATCATACAAAATTTGAAACAAATTGGTTTATATCACTGCGAATAGATAGATCTACACAGAAAAAAATTATTGTAAGCATAAAATCAATAAAATTTTTGCCTGAAAAAATAATTAGTATGCATATAAAGATATAATTCCTAAAAACTAAGTTCCTATTGTTCAATAATTACTTATTTTGACAAAATTTTTCTTTGAGTCTAGGAACTACTTTACAGATCCGAAATTATTAACTAATTCAGCGATTTTCGTTATTGAATATGAAAAACATTTGTTTTCTGTGTGATGGTTAAATACATTTTAAGAATATTAGATTTGTAATTGTTTCCTTTCAAGTTTTAAAAAATGTTTACGTTGAAATCATGTTAAAGTAGGATGATGACTCCCATGAAATTTTTCTTTATAAGCATTTCGCATTGAATAAACTTTTCCAGGTTCCAAGAATCGACATCGTCGTCACATCATAAAAACTTTTCTCCTGTGTAGCCATCTTCGTCGCTAATTGTCTATTATTGGTAGTAGTCCGATTATTCTCAGAGCAAAACGATATACAGAGACTGTGGATAACGCACACTTCTTATCGACAATGAGTAATCAAATTTATATGAAAAAAAAGTAAAGGGATTGCTTTGTGTTAGAATTTAATATTCATTCTATGAATATGATTATGAAATCGGCTTACATCAGCACCTGTCTTGTCGGCCTAATCTGATAATGGACAGATAATTGCTGCAAGAAAACAGCACCTAGGGAGCTTGTACCACTCAAAAACTGGGAAGTTCCAAAGTTTTCCGTGAAACTAATTCGATCACCCATAATCAGCACAGACATGGTCTGCAAGGTTGAAAGGCTATCGCGATCCTTTTTTCCAATTTTAGCGCTTGTTAAGCTTTTCAAAAGTCCAACACAACATAAGTAATGCGGCTTCTTAAAGTTTTATTTGCTACAACAAACGAGAGACTCCTTCCCCTGTATGCCCCAGAGAGTAGAGTGCCCTGGGTTGGTGTACACCAAGGCAACACCTGCTCCCCGGCGGGTGTATAAATGTGATATAGAGTTTGTTAATGCCAAAATATGTATGTACTTTGGTATTAACACTCATTTTCTGAGTCTCATGTTCTGCTCATTATATAGCTGAATATTGTGAAAATATTCCTTTCTCTTTTATGCTTAAAGCCTAAAATTCCTATCACGACCACAAAAACGTCTTAAAGATGGTTTCCGGTTTTTCTATAAGTTTTGTAATAATTACTATTGATCAACCAGTCACTTTACAAGGTCACGATCTTTTGTGTAATAATAAACTTTGTTCTTTATCACTACTTCACTGTAATTTCTAAAAAAAATATTTATATATATTTTTTGTTTATTACAAGTTGATTTAGATTGAGTTTAACAGGCTGCTAGCCATTGAAAAGTCAGCCAACTTGGGTTTAATTTGGTCTCATTGTGTTGCCTGAGTGTGACATTTATCTCAGCAGATCTACATATAATTGGTCCAGTTCAGCACCAACTCGATGAAAGAGTTCAATCCACGTATATCACATTGCGATATATCTGCCAGAACCCGTTAGAGCCGCCCTAGTAGAACGCAGCCTCCATCCCGGTAGCCTCCTAGGGATAATACTCCTCTTAGTATTACACCTCCGTCATGTCAGCCTTGATATTCGACAGGTTTTCTTACTAGACTATTTGTCCTGTGTAGCTCGTAAAAGTTAACGCTGTACATGGTTCTTGAGCGGGATCCCAACTATCCCATTCAAATCCCCTTTTTGGGATATTATCTCCGTATACCCTGTAGTACTTTAACCAGTTAGATGCCCTTATTACACATAAAAAAATATATGGTGGATACGACAATATTCTAAGAGCAACATGCTGTTGTTGAATTATGTAGTTGGTGTGGAAAATAATATAGTGTTATATTTGAATACCATTGCCACCACCATAGTTTTGTAAGAAAATTTTTATAAATAACTATACTAAATTCTGGTTCAACTTTGTTATAATTGGAAGCAAACACAGTATTAAGGAACATTTCCATAATAGTGTCATACCTAACCATATTAAATTCAGAAACCCATATTTTTGTCATAACTCACAATATTAATTAAATTAATTAATAATTAATAAAAAAAGTGGCTCAACAATAATATTTCATTTAATTAAATATTATTAAAATCAAAATATTAAATGCAATACATTTCTATGAAATAAAAAAATTCAAAATATTTATCCAAAAATAGTCGGGTCCCATAATTGCAAATGATTTCGGCCACAATGGGTTTTAGTGTACATTTACTGAATTAAAAAGAATTTATTAAGCATTTCATCAATAATTGCATATTTAAAATTCATATGTGTAACCATATTAATATGGTTGGATATAACATTGTATGGTTGTTCATAACAATAATATGGTTGGCCATTAAAACTTTTATGGTTGGGGTAATGGTATATATTAACCATAATATGGTTGGCCGACATTATTTTTAAGTTCGTCATAGTGTTTAATTACAACGTACTTACTTGTACAAATTCGAACAACTTAATATTCTGCTGTATTTTTGCAACCATTGTTTATGTTGTTTTTGCACAATTTTAGTTTTCATCCTTCTTTTTTTTTTTGTTATGTATGTAGATCAACAAAATTTTTTAAATTAAAATCCATAACACATCTTTTTTTTCATAAAATAAAAATAAAACTAGAAGAAATTTATAGGTCAACGGCTAAAGTAATAAATTGTTAATGCTTGTAAGTTACCGAATCATAAATATGACAAAACCAAATATTTCAGTATTGGATGTGATAGAAGCTATTGTGGTTTTAAAAAATTACCTACAATACTGACATTACATGTAACCATATTCGAAATTAGTAGATGACAATAATAGATTTGTTTTTAACAATAATACACAATATTGTAGCGTATATACTAGTGTTGCTGAAACCATATTTCGCGATTTCCACTTGCGTTATAATACACTCATTTTGCAGATTAAAACTAATCCTTCTGTCACACAGAGGGATAAAGATACCCGCACCAACTCCCGAGTCCGGCATGGATTCATCTGTGAGGATCTCAAACACGTTCTCCTGATAGTCTGACAGACAGTGCCTAACAAAATTATATCAAATCTTTTTCCGGGCTGTAGAGCCGGTGAGCAGTAATCAATATTTTCCGGAAGAATCACTATTCTTCCCATATTTGAGGCATGGTCATAAGTCGCTTGCCACCATCAAATTTGATGTACGCATTATCGTTTCCACAATCTTGCAGTAGTTGGTTTTCTCTAAGGCCTTCCACCATACCAGCGCCATATACGTCAAAATAGGTTTAGCAAATATGCCGAATAGCCCGCAATAATTTCAATTATTATTACAAATTTCTATACAAAGTTTGGCAAATAAGCCTTTAATAAATATAAAATATTTTTATGGATACGGCCGTTCAAGTTTATATTGTGTTTATAGCACAGTTTATATTGTGTTTTATATCGTCATCTCAAATGCAAACATATGTAACTACGCTTCTATTTCTTTACAACAAAATAACTTTATGATGTAGCAAAATCTATGCTTGTAAAATTACGAATATGGGGTTTTCTTAGATATATAACAAAATATTGTTCTTTTGGGGTCAGCATAATATTTGTTGAAATATATTTGCTGCAATAAAACAGATTGTCTGAAAAATTCTTTGTGCTCATCCTTTACAACAGAGAAACTAAAAGCATTTTGTTTATTCTTCTTTTTCGCACTTATTGCTTTCTTTCCAAATTATTAACTCTACAAATTGATTAAAGAGGCTAAACAAGGAAAGAAAATCGAATTGCTTATATAAGAAAATAAATTTTAGTCCCTTTACAAAACACAAAAGACACAAATAGAAACTTATGTTGCGTTTTTTTTTATTTGAATACAAACGAAAAAAAAAAAAAAATTAAGGTCAATTTGAAACACTTCTGGCAACAAAACAAAACCATGAAATACATTGTATGCTCTGGATTTTAACAACTTTGAAATTTACCATAAAAACTTTTAAACTCTTTTTTCCTTAAAATAGAAAGCATATATTTTCTGGCGCAGTGTAATGCAAAATTAACTTGCAAATTGATGGCCGGAGCAAAGCTTTTATTGCGCGAGTATGAGTCTTTTGAAAAGGTTTACAACTACTTAAAAGGGTCTAAGGCGTAAAATACGTGTACGTGTACATGTTGAAGGAGCTAAACAAGAAAATTAATTTAATTTATTTAATGTTTTCGGACTATTCATTGAAAAAAGTTGAAAAGTTTTCCAAAAATTCCAAAAGTGAGAGCTAGAAACATAAAAAGAAAAACTACTGGTTATAAAAAAAGCGCAATTGTTTGATTCAAAATACAAGGATACTTTGAAAGGGAGGGTCAATTGACTGAAATAAATTGCACGAATTGTGTAGGCGTTAGAAAGTGTTTTTTACGATACTACTAAAGCAACAATAAAAATGGAGAATGAATGTAGAATGTAAAATTAGAACAATACGTTGAGTTTAGAGATTGTTGTTCCTAAACGCCCTAAAATTTGGCAGAAAAAAATGTTCAATAGAAGTAAACGAAATTTTTGAAAAAATTTCCGCAGGATATTTTACAGTAAAAGAATTTATTCTTGCACGGTGGGACAAGAAATATTCTCGATATGATACCTTGTTCCATAATTTTTTATAAAATATTTCAACAAAACTAAATATAAACATAGTTTTAAAGACTTTATTTTAAAATATTACATTTTGTAAAACCAATAGAGGAAAATTTTTACATTGTAATTTTTTACAGTACTTGATGCCAAATATTCCATTGAATATATACAGCCATTTTGGTAGCATGTCATAATGTCCAGTGTCATAATGTCCATGGACGTTTTGACACACTTAAAAGTGTCATTTTGAAAATGTCATAGTGTCCATAGACATAGTGACACTTTGCAAATGGACATTATGTCATTTTTAGAAATGTCATAAGGTCCATAATTAGTAAAGAAGTTATATATAAAAATGTGAAGGGTATAATAATCGTATATTTCAGTGATAATGTGAACCAATAAAAGCCGTTCCCGTTATTAAATTGGCTCACATTTTCGGTGGCAAAACTTTAACGCATAACTCTTGCTTATATTGCCTACAAGAAATTGACACTTTCATTCCTTTTAATTAAAATATAAATATTTTAAGCAAAAAATATTTTCAAGTATGAATTTTGAACTAAAGCTTAGTTAGCTTATGCATTTCAACATATAATATTGAATTATATACTATGAAGTTAAAATATGATTAAAGAGCTGTATCTTATACCAAAATTTTGTCACATCATGAAGTAACGAATAATTAGTCTAGTTTATTGTGAATTATTATTATAAAAAAAGAGATCACTTAAAGAAAAACGAAATGTATGTACACACTTGAGAATGAAGCGTCAATTAAGCCACATATAAAAGTTGAAGGATTACGGTTTTTTCTTCCATGAGGATTTAATTTTCTAAACGTCCTCCTAAAATATTAAGGCAATCTAGTTTAGGGACAAACCTACAGTCCACTTAATTCTAATTATCAAACCCCTAAATATTTCTCTAACCCGCTTACCACATTTCTTCTCAAGTGATTACTTCAATACAGAATTTGTTTATATTCTCTTTAAATTTACGAACTAGTATTCCTTTTGAAAAGTTAAGCCAAAAAATTTAGTTTTTTGTTACAGAAATGAGTTTTCACAGAAGTAAAAAGTACTTTATTATTAAAATAAATCATCGCTTATTTAGATTTATTTAGGAGTATCTTACGTTCAAAAATTTTTCTATAGTAAGGGCAAAGCAAGGTTGAATTACGTTTTTTAGATTTAGTGTCCAAATTTCGAAAACAAGAAGAATAAATTGTAAAATATCTGCATTTCTTAGCTCTGCCAAGCATGTAACGAATTTTAAGATTTCTGTCACCTGGCTATTGATGTTGAGCATTTTCTTCAATATTTTTTTTCCTGAATCGCTTCCTTCCCCAATATCTTTTTTTATTTAATAATCTTTATTACTTTGCATTGCTTGATTACTTATAAAGGAAGTATGAATATAAAGGGAAGTATAATAATATAAAGGACAAGCTCTTATCAGCACCCACTGGGATTTGAACTCGGGTCATGACGTATCATGATCTGCTGCTTTAACCACTTAGCCACCGAGCATTTAATTATTTTCTATCTATATTCATCCCATATTGAATCATATATATATGCATTTTTTTGTTAATTGCCCGCAGGGGCAATTATATATTTATATTTTTTACATTATAATTATATATTTTATAAGTTATATATTTTACATTATAATTAAGTCAATATGCACATACGTATTTTCACGAATTTTTATCACAACTAAGTCAATGTGCGAGTCGTTGAACTGCTAGTTATTTTATACCCACATCCACATGAACAATATAAAAACTAAAAATATAATACACATTGACCTCAAGCTTAAACAACATTTCAATTTAATTTATAAAAAAAGGTCAAATAATTAGGATCAAGATAAAATATAATACACAAACATAAATGAATTAAAGAACTCAAAATTCCAGGTAACTGATAAACGATTTTATTGTTGGTGTTGCGTTCTTGGTATTGCGTCTCTTATTGTTTGTTGTTGTTGTATTCGTGTTGTTTAGCGAAAATGTGTGTGAGTGTGTATATGCGTAAGACTTATGTTTGTACATTTGATTTTGGATTTATCAATAACTAAAAACTTCATGATGGCTGTTAATAAAAAGTGTAAATAGTAGACAGATGCTCGGCAGAGCGACAGTTTATTTTTATTCTTGGTGCATAATTCAGTATATCACGAAAGTCTAGTGTTATTAAGTGTAAACAAAGTTATGTGGTATTTTAATACTGTGTAACGAACAAGTAAGTGAGCTATTAATTCAGTTGCGATAGAAGAACCCGCAAAGTGTTTTTAAATGCAAAAAGGTAACAATAGCTAGTTTAACAGTATCGAAAGAAAATGTGTGCGAAAGAAAGCTACTCACCAAAAATACGCGCAATGAAGGTTGGTTAGGGAGAAACATATAAGATTCTCTTACAAACCTGTTGAGAAAAGCGCATTCATTTTGTATGGGGAATTCCCCATAAAAAATGAATGCGGTTTTCAATTAAAAACATAAAAGAAGCTACATTCATAGCATAATATCGACTTTAATTTAATTTAAAAACTATAATTTTATTTTCCCGAATTAGAGATTAAAACTATTTTATAAGATCGGTGAAAGGAATGACTTTTGGGGGCACCCTTATGTGATTGCACCTTTCGATGAAGAAGTTTTACCACTGTACACATTATGACTTCTGTCGAATAGAAAGCTTTGGATTAAGATGATAATATATCTTGGAAAATTTAGAAGCATCATTATATATGTATATGAGACCATCATGCGATACACTGTCGAATGTTGATTTGATATCCAAAAGCTAAATTTCGATATTGTCAATATAGACGTTGTTTTTAAGTTGAACCATTTTTTAATGAGTGCGACATTAAGTGTTTTAAAAACTAAAGTAATGCATCGTCTCTAATCTGCTTACTTTGGAAAAGCAAAAACATATGTTTATAACCATACTTACATATGCGCAGAACAGTCTTAAATAATACTTTTTAGAAATTTCTCATAAATAAGTTTGGTTAAAAGGTACCATTATTTAATTCCTGTTTTTAAAACAAAGACAAGAAAGTTAAAAAATGTTTATTTTTAATAATGCGAGTAGTTTGATCAATGATAGTGTAAAATATGTCAAAGGCAACTACGGCCCGTTTTTGCAAAAATGTAACTAGGAGTTCGGGCCTTCTAAGCCCTCCTGTATGCAACTTCCCAGCAATCAATGGCAGGCTTAATGAGTTGGTAGGCCGAAGCCTACTAAAAGCATCAGCCCTTAAACCAACTTATGAGTCAACCATCACCACTGGTTCCTTACAGTACAGATATCTATTATATAGGCAACAGATCCTCGAGAGGTTGCTAGTCCCCGAAAAAAGCCACACCAAAAAATTATCAAGGCTACTAACACCCCCTTCCTGCCTTTTAGGTTTCAACTACAGCAAAAACGTTTCAGCCAGGGTAGGCACCTCAAACATGATCAGCCCGGGTTGAACTTCAAGCAGAACCACCTCCTCTGATCTTTGATCCTCGTTATACCAATTTAAACCCTTGTTAAGGGTTTCGGAAGCCAACACAACATAAGTCATGCGGCTTCTTAGAGTTTTATTTGCCACAACAAACGAGGCACCCCTTCCCCTCTTTAACCGAAAAGAAGAGTGCCCTGGTTAGCAATACGCCAAGACGAAACCTGTTCCCCGGGGGAAACAAAGGTGTACAATGGTATACAGTTTTTCTCCTTTATTGCCAACAAAAAGGTTACACAATTATGACCCAAAGTATTGTCTATCGCTGACCAATAACTTTTGCCATCTTTCGGGCAGTGTACGAATAACTGGCCATGTTTTAAAGCATGCCACGAATTGCTTAAATTTTTTACTTCTTCATAAGACCGGAAGGGCAGGTCAGCCAGACCGTGAGCCACTGATCGAAATAAGTGATAGTCTAAAAGAGCAATCTCTGGAGAGTACGGCAGGTGAGGTAGGACTTTCCATATCAACGTTTCCAGATATGCCTTTACCACTTTCGCAAAATGGGGTCGAACATAATTATGTCTCTCGTTGTATTGCGCTCGTTTGTCTTTCAATGCTCGACTCATAGCATTAATTGCATTCGATAGCGATCGCCTGTAATGATATCAGTCGATTTTAACAGTTCGTAGTACACTACGCCGAGCTGGGCCCATAAAATTCTTAGCTTGATCTAAGAACCGTGAATATTCGATTTGGTCGTTGACGTGAGAGCATAACCGGGATATCCTTATGATTTTCTGTATTTGGTATTATCGTGATGAGCTCATGTTTCGTCTCCAGTTGCAATGTGGTGCAGAAATCCCCTTCGTATTTGCCTTGCAAACAGCTGTTCACAAGCAAACAAACGCCGTTCAACATCACTCGGCTTCAACTCGTACAGCACTCAATATCCTTGTGTCTGAATCATTTCCATGACTTTTAGGCATTTTGAAATGGAAATAAAAGTTTCATTTTTTTGTTATCTCTGTTTTTAAACCAAAGCTGCAAATATTATAAAAAATAGTTCTTAAATAAGTTATTTTTCAATAAAAATAAAAGTTGATTTTAAATTAACAGCCCTTTACGCTAGAGTTGGGTTCATGAGCTCTTTTGAGAGAATGCTCATTTTAGGTCAGCTTTTTTTCATGAAATATATTTTTCTTTGAGTTCAATAGTTCAGTGCTCTGTGTATAAAATTATTTTCAATGAACGGCTCTGTTTTTGCTTTTATTATACAAAAAAAAAAAGCAACACAAAATCGGCATACAAAAGTTTCAAGAAGAAAAATTAAAATTGACATTAAAAATATTTAGGTGTCATAAAAAATAATTGTATTGAAAAGAAAAATGATTTACATATGTAGTTGTGATGAATATCGATTGTTTTCATTTTTTTTTTCGTGTCATATCAAATCATTTATTTTAATACTGTAAAACAAAAACAAGATTGTGTTTTCTAAGATTGTGTTTTCTACATCAAATTGAGCCACAACTTTTTGGCTATGTATACATACAAGAAAAAAGAAACATCAACGAAAAGAAAGAAACATGAACTACGGAGCTAAAAGAGCTCGCAGAATTGAGCGGCTCACTTAGCTGCATCAAGTGAATAGTTCAGTTGTACTAGTTCGTTCGCGAACTACCCAACTCTACTTTACATAATACAAAATTTTCTACATATATTGCTTTAAAGAAAGTTTTGCATTGTAAGAAAATTTCAAGATGTGTCTGCAAATTTTCCAAGACCTACAAGAACAAAACATACCAAACCATGTTCTGTAGCGCTTTCAAAGAAACATAAAATAACAATTCTGAAGTGGCCTCTTTAAAAAAGTAATTTCAAGCTTTACAAACACAAACTAAAAAGCGAGAAAAAAATCACTGCAAATTAAAAAGAATATTTTTTCAAAAAATACTCCCTACCAGACACAAAGCTGCATGAGTGGGCGTGTTTCTATTTGTTTGTGTATGCAAAGTTTTATAACATCACCCCACTTTAAAATTAATTCTATACTCGACTTAGATGTTTTTTTTTAAGTATTGTTACTTGTTCTGATGCGTTTTTGTCTAGTACTTTGTTGTTAATCTAGCGAGTTAAAAAAAGATACTCTTGAATTAAATTGAATTGATTAATGGATGCAAATGATTGAAAACCATGCCAACAAAGGCAATGAATGCTTCGTCAAAAGTTTTCATCAGCCTTTTAACAATCAGCAAAATCATCAACACCGACGACGACCGATGGGTGATGTTCACTTGTAGCTGAACATGCTATCGATGTATGTATGTCTGGCATCATGACTATAGACGTCGCCATGTTCCAAGTGTTCTGTTTGCTTCTTTTTTTGTTTGAGAATTTTATTTCTTTGAGTTTATTTACAAAATATTGTATAAAAAATTGTTTTCCTCTTCGCAGTTTGTGTGATTTGGAAGCAATTCATACCTTTGGAAAATATGTATGTATGTATTTATGTAGCTTTCTGACCGTCTGTTTCAATGGCTTTTTTTATTTCATTCGGTTTTTGCATGTTGTCTATTCCATTCATCAACTTTTTATAGTGATGAAATCCACTCAATAACGCGCACAAAAAATGAAATTCGTAAGAAAGTGTGCAGTTGCAGTTGAATTTATTGATGTGGTTGGCATTTTTAATCCTTTTTCCTATGCATTTTACACAAACAAACAAAAAAGTATGTACAAAAAATAATGAGCTGATAACATATACTAGTGCTACTACAAGTATAATGCTACAAATTTAAACATAAATACATGTTGAATATCATAAAAGGCTGTTAAATTATTTTCGTTTAAAGAATAATTTTTAGGCCAGAACAGCGTGATCAGCAGTTTTACAAACAACATATAGAATACTTATAAGCGGCACAAACGTTACATAAATTTTTTTCATAAAAGGCATGAGAATTCAATGCAAAACTTTTGATTTCATTTAAAAAAATGTTTTAAAATATTGTAGCGGAAACATTACAACGCACTCTAATAAAATGTGTTTTAATGTTGGGAATAATTTTTATACTCGTATTGTCCATTTGCTGTTTGTATATTTACATTTTAACCACTTTTTAAGAGTCTTAAACAATTGTTGGCCACAATAATATTATTTAAAAAAGTTGTTTGAATATCGCTTTTACTGATTAAAAAATAACTGCTGTTTTAAATTTTTTCGAAAAGTATTTATTTATTCATCAATAACTATCTTGTCGCCTTCAAAGTAGTCCCACTCAGATATAATACATTTATGCCAGCATTTTTTCCAATCATCGAAATACTTCTAAAACGCGCTTTCTGATATCGTCAACAGCTCCTGTTCTGATTTTTCTTTTATCTCCTCAATCATAGCAAAACACATTCCTTTCATCGATGTCTTCAGTTTTGGGAAGAGGTAAAAGTCGGCGGGGGCCAAGTCCGGTCAATATGGAGGTTGAGGCATGATAACGGTTTTGTTTTTGGCCAAAAGCTCATGCACAAGCATCGATGTGTGAGCCGGTGCGTTATCATGGTGCAAAATCGACACTTCCACAGTTCTCTGCGTTTCTGACCAATTTCTTCGCGCAAACGGCGCATAACTTCCAGGTAGTATTCCTTATTGACCGTACATCGTTGTGGCCAGAATTCATGATGCACCACGCCATTGCAGTCGAAGAAAAGAGTGAGCAAACCCTTTACATTTGAAACCAAGCTGTTTATAATTTTTTGATTGGATTGTTGCACGCTTAGTTCTGGTGAACTTATCCAGCGAAGAGTACGGTTGGCATGTATATAAATAGAGATGAAGCGACCAGCTCAGTGGGTCAAGGGCGTTGTTCTGTACCCCTAATGGATGCGTGCGAACAAAGTAATTATATGCCATTTTTATAAAGCCTAAAAGGAGCAGAAGATTTTGTTTCCGTTGCGAGAAGTTAAAGGAGTAGATTTTTCCCTTCCCTTATAAGTGCATGACATAATAGGCCTTGGCAACTTATACACCCGATATTTCTTTAAACAAACTCAGCAAGTCCTACTCATTTTATCATTTCTAATTCAATATGCATTTCCTTTATTTAGGAATTAAGATTTCATATTAAAAAATATGCATACATAAAAATAGTATTAATAAACATTAATTCTTAATTTAAATAATTCATTGAGATTTTCGATTTAATCTTTAGCAATTTTAAATGTTCGTTAAAGCAAAAGAAATATATAAAATTTTTGAGTTCACAGAAAAATTAAAAAAAAAAATTAAAACTAACGTCCTAAACATAAACATATTTTAATAGGACTAAATTTGGGCACCGAAAGCTGAGAATGAAAATGGTAAAGCACAATTTAATTAATAAATACCTGTGAAGTTATTTCAGATTCAGATATGGTACAAACAGTGAGAAAATTTTATTCAAAATAATATATCTGCAAAAATTTTTTCTATTTTTTTTTATTAGATAGTAGACAGGAAAACAAAAGCAATACAAAATTATTCTGTTTGGACTAATATTGAAAAAGTTATGAGTATTTATTCGGACAGTGTTTTCTTATTACTCGCTTTTTCTAAACCCCTGAGAATTTGGTAAAATGTACTGTTCAAACGGAACATCAATACAGTAGTAGTCCGAATTGACTTGCATTGCCCCATATACTTTACATGGTCGCAAATGAAAATTGTAGAAACTATAAACGGAATCACAAACTTATATATATATATATATATATATATATATATATATATATATATATATATATATATATATATATATATATATATATATATATATATATATCCTTTACATTTTTGTGAAGGGTATAAAAAACAAACAATATCAGATGTATACTATGAAGATAGGCCTCTTCCAAAATAATTAAGTAGCTCGCTACACGGCTAAATTTGTAGTCTTGTGTTTGTGCAGCCTGCTATGGTGAATGTGTTTAATGCATAACACTCCATTTACTACTTCTAAACTGTCAGGTGCCGTATTGTTTTTAAAGCTACCAACACTATGCTACATAAATGGTGTCGAATCGAAATCTTTTTTTTATTTGATCTTGGAGTTGTACTCAGGGGATGACGCGCACATATGCAGTGCATTATACTAGAGTTAATGCTTATGGATATTTGACTTGAACTTTCCGATATTATAACAGACAGGAAATACATCGGCAGCCAACTTATTCCACAGACGACACCAACGGCTAAAAAAGAATTCTCTCTGTAATGTATTGCACGATTTCCTGGGCAATCGACCACAAGCGGATGAGCTCCGGACGATGAACGGGTATTACGTAAGAATTTTATTTTTTCCTCGATTCTAAAAGTTCGCCTTAATAGTTTAAGTAGTTTTAAATTACTAAAGTATTTCGCTTCTCTTACAAAAAAAAAGCCTTTCAAATTTTAGGCGGGTCACGAGATGTGCGTTTGCACTACGTAAGAATTTAATGTCAATATTGTCTAGCTTTGTTCTCATTGTATGTATGTATGTGCACTTTCCATTAAAGCATTTTTAATGAATTTATTCTTCAAATTCTACCTGTAATTTTTTATACACTTTTTTTAATTTTTATTTATTTTTTTTTTTTTTAGCTTTTCTTTGTTAATTGATTTAATTTTTGTTTTGATTTTATTTTAACCAATTTGTTCAGTAGGTACCTTTTTACACATACATACTCACATTCATATAGAATATGTATATGTATATATGAATATGTATACACATCTATATAAGCTTTTACATGTGTAGCTTTTTCCAATTTGCCCTTTTCTCAAACCTTTTTATTTGTAATGTTTCAATGATTTTTTTGATGTGGTTTTTGTGGTGATTTTGAACATGAGTGTAATTTCATTCAAACATTGAGTGGAAGCGCAAATATATACATATATGTATGCATGTAAAAAATAATACAAACAAAATTTGTTTGGTCAAGTATTTAATTTTCAGATCAGGTTAACATTAAGGTTTTTTATGTTTTTTTTTTATATTTTACTGAAAAATAAACAACAAATCTTCAAAGATCAAAGAGATTAAATGAAATTGGTGAGCTCAAAAAGTTAAGCGTTAATGCATAAGAACTCGTATAAAAATTTATTTTTAGGTAAAAGTTTGAAGTTAAAGGAAAAAACAACGGAGTATAATCATATTGAAACATTTTTATAACAGCAATGCCAAATATAAACATTAAAACGCCACAACTGTGTTATATTTTGTTTCTACATATATATTGTATGCATATATTGGGAGTCCCAAAACTCAACATCAATCCAAAAAGGAGTGGACAGAATTGATCGTAACCATCATGAGAAAAATAAAAATTATGGGTATTTAAAAAAAACCTAGAAATTTGGTCCACAACCTCTTGGTAGGATATTGATTTTACAACAGAATGAGAGAGATAGATAGTGGACAAGTTTGGCATGGGAATGGGACCCCGTTTCGGCTTGACGTTAAGTTCTCGGATACCCTGTATAGACAAAAATTATTATGCTTGTAAGAGCTAATCTCTAGAGCCACTGGCCCTATATACAAAATATTAGAATGAAGACTCTTGACGGACATGGCTATACGAAAACCCATTAACTGCCTAGGATAGGGTCAAGAGACGGTAAACTGTCCAAATTCAGGATATAGTTATTATTGTTTTCGAATAGTTCTAGAGAATAATTTTAAGGATAAAAAATAAAAATAAAAGCAATCAACATGAATACGCAATCTGCGCGTATATCCGCATGGCTGATCGCTGACCAAATGTAAATGTAACTGTGTGTTGGTTCCACTTTATGGGCTAAACAGCGGAACAGTTATAAATTAATATAGATAGAATTGCGTATTAAGGAATACAACATCTTTATATTGTTGACTGAGACGGGCCAGTGGTAAGCTTTGTCGATGTAAAAGTATCTTACAGATTGTGAAATTGATTTACATCAGCACCTGCCTTGTCAGCCCAATCTAATGATGGACACATTTCACAGAGTGAATTTTTATCACCGCCTCCGTGTGGCTTGCCATGCTCATACAGGTCGAAACTTTTCGCTATAAGGCTGTAGCCTTATAGACAAAACCCTTGCTTAAGAGTTCGAGCAATCTAATTCCTCCTGTATGCAGTTTCCCAGCAGTCAATGTACTTAAACTAAGTTTAAACAATAAAAATAAAAGAAACAAAAACATATGGCAACTTTTAATCGCTGTCGCAAGTGCGGGAGGTGAATTTTTTTGTAGTTGAGCTGTGGTAGTGGTTTAGAAACCCTCTTGGCGACTTTGAAAAGGGAGAGTTGGCGCCGTTTTATTATTACAATTATTACCAGCAGCTGAGCAGCAACCACAAAAGATTAACTTAAGTTTTTAATTAAAATTCTTTTTTATAAAATTATGTTAGTCTTGGAGAAGTTTTAATAAAGTTGTGAATTAATCAAAAAGAACTTCCACATTTCCAGCTTTTCTGCGCTCATCTAGCGAGGAATTGGATGGCATTTGCGAAATACATGTTTCAAATGTATTCACAATGGAAGACAAAGCTTGATGAGTTATTGGAAGTCCATTAAGAAAATTAGCCCCTAATCAACTCACCCTTCTAACCATCACCCCTGGTTCCTTGCAGTACAGGTATCTGTGGTAAGACAACATGACCACGGGGAGTTATAAGCCCCTGAAAATCGTCATGTACTTAAGATATCAGGAAAAGTTATTCCCCTTCCTGCCATTTAAGGTTTAAACTGTAGCGAGAACGCTTCAGCCAAGGCGGCATCTCAACCATGATCAGCCCCGAAAGATCTGCAAGGCAGAACCTCCCGGGACTTTGCTGACCCGTTCTGCCAATTTTAATCTTTGGTAAGGTATCATAAGTCCAACACAACATAAGTCATGCTGCTTCCTAGAGTTGTATTTGCAACAACAAACGTTCGACTCCTTCCCCTCTATATCCCAGAAAGCAGAGTGCCTTGGTCTACATCAAGGCAAAACCTGCTCTCCGGGTGGTCAAACAATGTACAAATGTATGTATTTTTTTTTTGTGCATATAATTGTAGCAAAAACAGCTTTAAAAGGCGCCAAATTTCTTTTTATATTTTATGAAGACAATTGTGTCAATTGCTCTAGAAGAATAAACATTTTTGATTTCTTTAAGTTTCGAACTTATTATTGCAGAAATTAAACTCATTTGTTGTACAAAAGAGTCTTTTCGCAAAAAAAGTTTTTATTGGCTGTGAGTGTCTTGAACTCAAAAATAGAAAAAGTTGACTAGACGTTTTTAATTTGAATTGGGCATTAATAAAAAATAATTTTATGGACTTAGTGGAAGACAGTTGGTAGCTGTAGTAATAAAAAACTACAATATTTTTCTTGATTAAGAGATTATCACGCTATCAGACGTTAAGTACAATATACATTCTTTGCAGTTGTTTTTATTCTAAGTTAGTAATTTATAAACGAAGTGCCTGAAATAATTTATAGAATTTCTTTTTTTTTAAATATTAGAAAAGCAAAATTTTTGCTAAAGAAACTATTGTCTAAACTGTTTTATTCACTTCTTTATGATTAAAGTCTATCAAGGCGATTATCTCACAAATTGTTAGTAAATAAATCCGTAGTAAAGTCAAGGTTAAATAAAAAAAAGTATAGAAAAGTTGGATATAGTAATCACTTAAGTAAAACAAAATAATAGTCAGATAAACCAAATTGTACTATTATGCAAACAATTTGTTTAAGTATTTTTTAAACGCATTTACCTTGTCAAAAGAGATTTATAGCTTAAATAAAAAATTGCCTTTGCGGCAAAATAGTATTATATCTCAGTACCTTCCCGGCCCAGCTCTGACAAATTGAATTCTATCGTACATACGAGGTCTGATTAAAAAATAACCTTTTATTTCAAATTTTTGACTTACGTATATTCGATTTTCGCATACTTTTGTCTGTTATATGTATATGTAAGCAATATCAGTCATTTTGGATTGTCAGTTTTTTTGTTTTGACAGATAAAAAGCGTAGTCATGTTTTGGTGGGTTTTTCGATTTTTTACTAAATTTTGAGCAAAAAATATATCGCATGGACATCGCTCAGGAGCTGTTGAACATCGTCAACGACGATCCAGATTTCTTCATAAAGGTGATAACTGGTGACGAATCATGGATGTTTGGCAATGACAT
Organism: Thecocarcelia acutangulata; assembly: GCA_914767995.1. Taxonomy (NCBI): domain Eukaryota; kingdom Metazoa; phylum Arthropoda; class Insecta; order Diptera; family Tachinidae; genus Thecocarcelia; species Thecocarcelia acutangulata. The sequence continues at coordinate 142,861,551 of OU612094.1, read as the reverse complement.
TAAAACCAAAGCCCGCCCAATCATTCAAATGGAATCGTCCAGAAGAGCCAAGACTGAAAAAAGCACGTCAAGTTTGGTCAAATGTGAAGGTTTTACTCACTATTTTCTTCGACTGCAATGGCGTGGTACCTCATGAATTCGTGTAGAGAATTGTGGAAGAAACAATCATGGATTTTGCACCATAATAACGAACCATTCTACATATCGATGCCTGTGCGTGAGTTTTTGGTCAAAAAGAAAACCGTTATCATGCTTCAACCACCGTATTCACCAGACTTGGTCCCCGCTAACTTTTTCCCCGATGAAAGGAAAGCGTTTTCCTACGATTGAGGAGATAAAAGAAAAATCGAAACGGTAGCTGTTGCCGATACCAAAAAGCGCGTTTCAGAAGTATTTCGAGGACTGGAAAAAACGCTGCCATAAGTGTATTATATCAGAGAGGGATTACTTTGATGAATAAATAAATACTTTTTAAAAAAATATAAAATAATGTTATTTGTTGATCAGCCTTCGTATACCGAGGTACCCTGAAAGTGTCTTATTTTAATTGTGCAACAAGAAAACTGATTCCTGTTGTTATACGAAAGTATTCTCATTTATTGGAGTACGAGTATAGAGCAGACTCTCAGGTGAGTCTACACTTTAAGCTGTTCAGTGCTTAGAACTTGTGATCGCTTTAAAAAAGAAAATCTAAAATAAAAAAATTGTATTGGCAGAACGGTAGTCAACCAGACCGCATTGTGTTTTGTTTTGGTTTTTTCTTTGCTAGAGGTTCGTAAATCTTGGCTCTAAAATCATGCACTACAGATTCCTTAATGAATGAACTTTTAACTGGAAGAAAAAATAACTGTTCTTTGCTTTCTATTTAAAATGTATGCAAGTACTATCTATTCTGTCTTAAATGCAATCGGTAACGACTGTTTTTAAAAGTAATCGTGTACCTACGTTTTGCTTAATATCAGTGAGCGATGACACAATAAAGTAAATACGGCTTTTTATTACAACAATGGCAACAACATCGCTGACCACAAAATAAAGACAACCCTAGCAAATAGGGACTTCGATTTCTTTTGCGGACAACCCTTATCAGCGTGCTTGAAAATAATAAAGCTCCACACGCTGGAATGATTCAAAGCAGCAGCGGATAGCTAGTAAAACAGCATGTAACGCCAAACTAAGACATCGAGGGTGGCTCGATGGCTGATTTGGTAGAGTACTCGACCAACAGTCTCGAGGTCGCAGGTTCGAGCTTCGCAGCAGCGTTGCCTTCGAGAATTTTCAAAAAGTGTCACAAAAAGGGTATTTTGAAAAAAGGTGTTACAAAAAGGGTATTTTCAAGAAAAAAAGGGTCAAATTATTAAAAAATAATAAAAACTAAACAAAAATTCTTCAAAACTTAATGTATTTGAATGAAAATATGACATAATGATTACATTTAGAAAAATTATTCAAATATAATTAATAACATCAGTTTAAATAATATTAATTTTACTCAGGTCCAGTTTTTGAAGTCGTATTTAAATACAAAATTAGTTAATTTTCATTTAAAGTTAAGTTATATTTAAAGGCAAGTTCAATTTTTTCAGTCTTAAGTAATTCCTCATATATAAATGATGAAAGTGTGACAGCTTCACTTAAATACCAAATATTATCAAAAGTATTCTATATAGCAGCTGTTTGTTATTGAAATAGAAAAATAATGAAAGAAAAATATTAAATTTATCAGCAGCACAGAAAAACTTAATAATTGTATTGAGAAGATCTACAGGCAGTAGCTCATATGTGTGTTTTGTTTACCCTGTTTGCACTAACACAAAAGCAAGCACATACTTTTTAGAAATAAAGATTTCATTATCAAATATATTTTAATATACACATACCTACATAACAGCTGTCTAATATAAAACCTTAAGCTGGATTAACCCATTGTTTCCGAGCAAAATTTTTGTCCGGAAAAGTTTGTTTTTAAATGTAGTTTGACGTCTCTCTTCTTGAGAGAGAGAAAATATTTTTTACGAATAACTCCCAACTTGGATTGGTATAATTTTATACTTTGTTATCACACAATATTTACTAATAATTGAGAATATGTAAAATACGCCAGGAAAATAAACCAAAATAATAACAAGTTGTACCACCACCTTGTAAAACTAATAGATTTTGTTTACATATGGAAGCTCTGATTTTCCGGAAAATTTTTTTGCAATGGGTGAATCGTGCTGCAGAAAACTCTCAGTAAAAAAATTGTTTTGTTCGGAAACAATGGGAGAATCCAGCTTTACTCAAATATAAATGAGAACTGAAACAGCTGTTCGATCGTTCTCAACAAAAAGTTCCGTATTAGCAAAAGGGGGTCAAAAAGGGTATTTTTAAAAGAGTGTCATAAAAAGTCTCATAGAGACAAAAAAGGGTCAAATTGACACTTTAGTATCATAAAAGGCAACGCTGCTTCGCAGTTAGTGTGCATGTTAAAAAAAAAACGGTTTACCACCTTTCCACCTCCCACTAAATTTCTCTAACTACTATTCTTCCCTTCTAGCTTCTACTCTTACACTTTTCAGGTAATCACAAAGGGAACAATTTTAAGACCCCAGTGACCAGAAGCACCTGAGCTACATCCGGTTATCCAGCGACCTACCTACTTAACCTAACCTGGCTCATTTCACTTATTTGCCAACCACAATAATTTTATTTCCGCATAAGTACATTGTACTTATATAATTTTATTATAAACAAAATAAAAAAAAGAATCCAGCTCATTTAATAATCTCAACTAAATTAAAAACAATCCCTTTTCTAAAACCCAAAATACAATCAATTTAAAAGCTTTCAAAGTCTTACAGCTCAAACTTTTTTCATTTACAGAATAAATATATAAAAAAAAACTTGTACTTAAGTAATAAACTTAAGTGTAATAAAAGTAAAAATAGCAAACAAACTTAAAATCAAATGAAAAGAAAATACAGCAGTCAAATAAATTGAAAAGTAAACTGTACCCCAAATAAATACGAGAAAACATAAATTTTAAAGTTATATATAGAAAAGAAAACAGCGCAACAAAATGAACGTAAAATAGAACATAATGTTAACTTTAATAAAATTGTAACAAGATACAATTGCAGTTATGATATTAAAATTAAAAAATACAAAATAATAATAATAATAACAAAAATGGAAAAGGCAGCTTAAATGAATAGAGAACACAAAACCAGTCAAGAGCACAATTTTCAATTACATCTACGCAAACCGGCGAGGAAACGGAAAACTAGAAAAACTCCTGTACTCGTACATGCAGCTGAACCTTAAGGAAAAACTTTTTTTTTTTTTTTTTAATAAAGCAACACGTTGCCTTCTGCCAGAAAAACAGCAACAACATTACAACTATGTACTCCTTCATATATATAACTAGTTTTATGAAGCATCGTATTTTGAAGCACAACAAGGCGGAAATTGTATTTGATACTTATTAAAAAAATAAAAGAGAACGCAAAAGAAAAAAACAACACACACACAGCAGTAGCGGTAGTGAATTATGTTTTCATTTACGCCTTTAAGCCGAAATAAATAAAAAAAAAATTAAAATAAATAAATAAAAAATATACGCTAGACGTCAAATTCATTGTACCACTACTTGCGGCTCAAATAATGAATTATAAAATGTAGCAAGTAGATCATTCAAACACGTTCTGCTTATTTTCAACTCTCTAGTGTAATAACAGTTGCAGTTGTAGGTGTAAATAAAGTTGGGTGTATTTGTTTAAGTACTTTCTGTTGTTGTTTAAGTTTATGGAGGAAAACAGCAGCAGCAGTAGGAGCTGCCCCCTGCTGATGAGATTATTGAAAGCGCCACCAACGCCTCTTAAAGACAAATTAAAATAAATGAAAATAAAATTAATTAAAAATAAAACCTATAGGGTGATCAAGTGAGACCTTGTTTTAGTCGAAATAAAATACTTAGAAGAGTAGAAGTGATTTCCAAAGGCTTTGAACTCTCTCAGGCTACAAATTCCTACATATGGTGCTTTTTTTAAGCCAATTCCCAAACCAGCTTGAAAACCAGGTTATGCGAGTTTGATCAACAAAAAGCCAGATCCCTAAAATTTCCTGCATTCACAGAAATAGTAGCTTTACAATCCTGCACTTTCAATGCCAACCAAGATATAAGCAACTTAACAAGATATAAGCAACTTAACAAAACACACTGGGCACGTGCAGATCAATGTTGTGTCAAAAAAGTTTATTCTAAAACATTCGCAAGTTCCTAAACAAAGTCCTGAAGCCTCTAGTTTAAAACTCCAACTCTACTTGAGTACTTGTGGTGCCGCTGCACTTTTGTGCTGTGAAATATAGCGTAGTATGGTATAATAACAAATATCGAGTTTTAGTCCTTACTAAGTGAAGTACTTCTGAAAATAACTTCAATTAAAAGCGTTTCTTAAAGAAATACTAAATAAAATCTCATTGAAGCACGAAATTTCGCTTTGCCGTCCAAAATAAAATATGATTATAAAATTAGCTTCCATATTTTCTCAATAATTTATTCAGTTAAATCTTAGCCTGGTACTTTTGGCATATTTGTGGTCCTCTCAAAAAGGTAAATCCAAATTAATTTAAAGTAATGCCTATAGACATATATCCAAGGTGTTTGCTAGAGTGTGGAGCATGGTGTACTGCTATCAGAACTTATTGCTTATGGTGTCAGTAATGATGTTACTCTGTTTATATCGCTTTCTCAGAGACCTGACGAGTTGTAACTCATCACACAAGTTTAAGGTTAACTCTGAGGTACCACAAAGATCGGTTTGTTCGCCTACTCTATATATTTTTCCTAATGATCTTCTATGTCAAATTTGCAAACCTGTCCACTCTTTTACATATAACTGCGGAATTTGTTATTCGAACTAATATAATTTTAGGACACTATTCGGAGGTTATATCGCTTTCTGACTGTACGAGTTTAAGGTTAACTCTGAGGTACTACAAGGATCGATAATTTCTCCTACTCTATTTATTTTTCTTAATGCTCTTCTATGTCAAATTTGCAAACCTATCCACTCTTTTGCAGATAACAGCAGAATTTGTTATTCGAACTCATATAATTTTATGACACCATTCGAAGACTAAAAAAAGATAATTGTTTAGTGAATCATTTATATTGTCTCTTGGCAACGATCTCGTGTACAAAAAAGCCGAATAATCATGCCGAATAATCATGACCCAACTCCACGGGGGGAATTATTCACAATTCACCAACGCTGCCTTGTGGCTTGCTAGGCTCACACAAGTCGCAACTTTCTGCTACACGTATGTAGCGCTGTAGACAAACTCCTTGCTTAAGAGTTTGAACCCTATAATTCCACCTGTATACTATTTCCCAACAGTCAATGGAAGACAAGGCTTGATGAGTTTGTAGGCTGAAGACTTTTAAAAGCATCAACCCTTAAGCAACTCACCCGACCACCATCACTACTCGTTCTTTTCATTACAGACATCCAAGCATTACTCCTGGTTCCTCAGAGCACAGGTGTCTATTGAAAGACAACAGCACCTCGGGGGGTTTTTAGCCACGAAAACTGACATGCACTAAAGTTATCAGGGAAATAATTACCTCTGCCTGTGATTTTAGGCTTAAGCCACAGCCAGAACTTGTCATCCAAGGCAGGCACCTCAATTACGATCAGAACCCAGAGATCTGTATAGTAGCATCTCACAGGGACCTTGGTGATCCCCGTTCTATAAATTTTAACCCGGTTTAAAATAAACCTAACATAAGTCATGCGGCTTTATAGAGTATTGTTTGCTGCAACAAACGAGAGATTCCTACTTCTCTGTGCCCCAGAAAACAGAATGCCCTGGTTTGGTTTACGCTATGGCAAAACCTGTTAACCGGAAGGTAAATAAGGAGAAAATAAAATAAGAGGATATAATATTATTTACTTTGATTCTTCCTGTATATATTATTTAGTGGCTATTAATTACCGTGGTCGATTATTTGACATTTTTGTATTCAAGATCCGTGATAAGAGGCAGAATATAAATGATTCCACAAAGCAATGATATTCCTTCAATCTCCGAATGGTATCGTAAATACAGGGTTACTTTAATGCTCGTAAAACCCAATGTTGTTTATTAACAAACACATGACCATGAAAGCTGCTTCATCTGTACTTTTTGATGATGTACTATGTGTGCTGAAGAGTCCCGGGCCTAACACATAGATGCCGCTAGTTTTATTGCAGTCACCTTTTTTTCAGTTAATACTGACCTTCAAAAGACAGCTGTTAAAATTTCATGATTTGTGAGTTATTGTATTAAGAGCGACGCTACTTTTGTTATTTTCAAAACAATGGATCAAAACCAATTTCGTGTTTTAACTTTACACTGCTTCTTGATGAGGAAAAATACAGTTCAAGCAAAGCAATGGCGTGAAAAGTGTTATGGGGACTCCGCTTCATCAGAAACAACAATAAAATATTGGTTTGCTGACTTCAAACCTGGTCGCAGGGACACCGATAATGCAGAACGCAGTGGACGTTCAAATGCGGCGGTAACACCAGAAAACATAAAAAAGTCCACAAAATCGTTTTGAATGATCGAAAAGTGAAATTGCGTGAGTTAGCTGACAAGAACGTGTTGGCTTTATATTGCATGGCTTTATATTGCATTTGACTATGAGAAAGCTCCGTTGAAAATGAGTGTCGCGTTTGCTCACTGTTGGCCAAAAACGAGAACGTGTTGATGATTCTGAGATGAGATGTTTGGCCATGTTTAAAAGTAACAAACCGGAATTTTTCCGTCGATGTATGACAATGGCTGAAACATGGATCCATCACTTCACTCTGGAGTTAAAACGATCGTCATCTGGGTGGACAGCCACTGGTGAACCTCGTCCAAAGCGGTAAAAAAGAAGCAATCGGCTGGTAAGGTTATGGCCTCAGTATTTTGGGATGTGCGTGGTGTAATATTTATCAACAACTATCTTGAGAAAGGAAATATTATTAGCGGTGAGTATTATATAGCGTTGTTGAAGCGTTTGAAGGCAGAAATTGTAAAGAAACGAACCCAAACGCAAAGAAAAAAATTTTACTTCATCAAGACAACGCATGTTGCAAACCATGTCACAAGTCAATCAAAACAATGGCAAAACTATATGAATTGAACTTCTAATTGCTCCCACATTCACCGTATTCGCCAGAGAAAATGCTCGTCGGTAAGAAATTTCGCACAAACGTTGACACTGAGAACTATTTTGAGGCAAAAGATAAAACGTTTTATAAAAATGGTATTTAAATGTTAGAGCGGCACTAGAATGATTGGGTTGCTCTTGATATTCGTAGAATTAAAATTCATTCATTCATGTCTCAAAAGTAGCATTAAAGTGTATTTTTCAAACGGTTCAAGATGTATTTCACTCTACAATTCACACCTATATCCGACCAAAATGGAATACAATTCTCATATTTCGGCCGGTGCCTCAAAGTCCATTTTAAAGTTACTCGACTCTGAAGAAGAGCGAGCAAGGGAGCTTATCGGTGACACCAGGAATTCCCACTCTATTGTGGAACTCGTTACTCAGCTCTATCGTTACTAGATGTATTTTGCTTTGGCGATAGAACGGATCTTGTGCCCGAAATTCACATGTTTTTACATAACACGCGTTCATCGTTCAGGGCTCCTCCATTTGTGAGCCATTGCGCAGGGAATCGCACAACACATTACAGAGTGAATTCGCACTTCAGCCGTAGGGTCCGTTTGAGAAATGTTGGATAGTTTAGGTCATACGTCCACAAACACAACTCCCTTCTACCCACTTCCCATAACCTATTTTCCCAGTTTTGGTATATTGCGCTGCATTTTAATAGGTCATCCCCCGAGTGCTGGTCCAAGATAAAAAGAACAAATTTTTCACAATTAATAGATTTCAACTTTCAGAGTAAAATAAAATCACCATCTTTTCAAACGTGTGATCAAATAAATTCCTATGTTGAACTGTGTTATACAATAAATTAAAATTTTATTTACGAAGTAGTTTTCATTCTTGTTCTGAGTTATTAAAAAGAAAAAACAAACTTCATAAATTAACACGCCCAGCAGTTTATGGCGCTTAAATATCTTTCAACACACTCGAACAATTGTACGAGTGAACTATAAATTGTAACCTCTTGAATAGAAAAAATATGGTTGGATAATTTTTGTAGAGATTGTTGCCACTTCTTTTGTTGCATTTGTATACTTAATGTTATAATTGTTTATAATAATACGTGCTGTGATTACACTTATTTTTGTCTAAAAATGATTGGGGTTTTAAAACACTTTTAAGGCCACTTGCGCTGGTTTTGTTTGAATATTTTATTTCTAGAAATTTTAGTTTCAAATGTATGCAGTACACAAGAATGTATTATGGTTTTAGAAAATTTTTGAGTTTATTACACATATGAAGTAAAAATATATGTTGTTGAATTTTCAAGCTTTTAATTTTGGTTGTTCTGGTGAAGTAATTAACTTTAATATTAAGTGGATAACTAGTTTTCATCTTTCCTGGAAAAGCAAAGTAATTATTAAAGTTATGGAAATATCTAAAGAGAATAAGAATTTTTAGCATGTTATGACAAAAGCCGTGGGTTAAAGTCGCAAAATATTCTGAAAAACCCTAAACTCAATTTTAAGTGTCCAGAAGAAGACAAGATACATTCAATTGCTTTTTGTGTGACCATTTTCAGGTTATCTGCATCGTCATTGCGATGTTCAATAGCTTCTGAACGATGTCCATGTAAAGTTGTTTTTGCTCAAAATTTATTAAATTTAGTAAAAAATCGAAGAGCACACCAAAACACAACTAACCTTTTTATCTGTCAAAAGCAAACTGACAATCCGAAATGGCTGATATTGCCAACATGTATAACAGACATGTGTACCAAAATATCAACAGAAAAAATGAAAAATCGAACATACGTAACTCTCAAAATTTGAAAAGAAAGGTTATTTTTTGATCAGACCATGTATAACCGTAGAGTTTTGGTTGATATTTAACTTTATTATGAAACGCGAGAGCGAGTGTAGCGGAACTAACCAGGATTCATTTAAGAGAATATTGTCTATACAAATTAAATGGATAAAGGGAAATATATAAAATGTAATAATGGATAAAGGGAAATTATAGAATTACTTACAGCCACTTTCTCTATTTCGAATAAATACTTTCATTCGCATAAATACATTTAAAACAAATTTTCAAATTTTGTTTTTGTTTCCAATGTTTTTAAGCGAATGAAAATATTTATTCGAAATAGTGGAAGTGGCACTTAAACTTCAAACTATCTTAACTGTAATGCACCAATTAACGTAAATTCCATTTTGACATGTATTTCTATCGGGAGATAAAACCTACATTGATGAAAATCTAGTTACCGACGTTCAAAAATTGTTTGTGAAATTTAGTAAACGAGTATCTTTAGAATGTATGAAATTAAAATCTTCAGAAACTAAGAAAAAAAAAAATTTTTTTTAAAGACAGTGGTTCCTGCCGCTCAAGGTTAATAATGTTCTAAGATTTCTCTAAGAAAGTAAGCTTACATTTTATGTCGTAGGTATGTATGCGTTCTATACATTGTGATATATACGGCCATGTCACAAAATTCACTTCCGTTTGCAAATGGAATTAATTCGGTTTTTTAATCCTTCAAAAAACGAAAAAGTAAATTTTTTTTTCGGATTGAAATCATTTCTATATGACAATAGTAATTTCATTCTTGCAATTAGAAGTGATTTCATTACGAAAAGTTGTTTTAGTTTTTCGTTTTTTAAAGAAGTATAAAATGAATTCAATTCCGTTTCTGAACTTAATTCCACTCTATGACATTTCTGATAATTGCGCTGCTTCCACCTTTTTGCCGGACGCTTAGCCCACGTGGTAGAAATTATCAGTTTAAGCTCCTAACTAAATAGTATTTTATAAAATAAAATATTATCACTTTTTTTTTATTTGCAGCAACAAGACATATTAATGACATATATTAATGACATATTTCTCTCCCTTTTCAGGTAAATTTTTTTACTAATTACAATTTATGGCACTAATAACGGGTGAGTATGAAATTAAACCATTTGAGATGGCTCCAGCGGCCGATAATTTCAATTATGCAAATCAATCATAAATCACATAAGGTTAACTTTTGTTCCGTTAACAAATTTCCAAGAGATTTTCACGCGCTACAAATATCATTTGAATATGCAAATTGATGTCACACAAATATCTGGTTTGACAAATTTTAACCACAAGGTTACGGTCGCTCAAAAAGCAAAGTAGCTAAATGGCATAAATATGTCGATAGGTCTGCCTCCGGAGACTGGCCATCATCTTTGCTTTATTATTTAACTGCAAATTGCCAAGACTATGACCTTGTCACATAATTCGTTTCCGTTTGAAAACGGATATGAATCCGTTTTTTGATTATTCCAAAACGAAAATCTTCAAGTTTTTTTCGAATTGAAATGATTTCTATGAGATAATACTGGTTTCATTGTTGATATTAGAAATTATTTTATTCCGAACAGTGTTTTTAATCAATAATCAAATAAAAAAAAATTAATCAATTTATTTTTCGAATGGAATTGAGCTCTATGACACGGCTGAATATTGGCAACTATTTCACGTTACATCGTCGTAAAAACTAAAGCTTACGATTATTATTAGGTGTACAACTTTGTTTCCGCCGCTTTGTAGCGGTATATGGTAGATGAAATGAATAGAAATATTTGTCGATTGGTGTGTGCATCATAAAGTTATTTTCGATTAAACATGTCAGCTTACGAGCCAACTTTTTTTTTATCATTTATGGGAGGTTTTCAATTTCTACTTTAATATAAAGAAATCTAATTTAATATAAAGAAATTAAAATCCAATTTTGAAGCCGCTATTAGTCAAAGAGAGTGGTTTGAACTCTTCAAGAACGGTAATTTTGGCGTCAAAGACCAGCATGGTGGTAGAGAAGAGAAGGTTTTGGAAGGTGCAAAATTGGAGGGATTACTCTATCCAGACTTGTGTCAAATGCAAAAAGAATTGGCAGAAGCATTAGGAGTGACGCAACAAGCCATTTCAAAATGCCTGAAAGTCTTGGGAATGACTTAGAAATAAGAAAATTAGGTGCCGTACGAGTTGAAGCCGACAGATTGGTGCATCGCGTTGTGACTGGGGACGAAAAATGCGTTTATTACGATAACAATAAGCGCAGAAAATCATGGGGATATCCCGGCTATAGTTCTATTGCTTAACCAGTATTTGGTGGGATCAGCTCGGCGTGGCTTCAAAAGTCTTTTCTTTTCAACGTGGGATTCATACGCTGCCCAAAAGATGGGAAACAGTAGCGGCCAGCGATGAACAATACTTTGGGTTGTAATTGTTAACCAGTTTTTTACAATAAAGCTTCGAATTTCACAAAAAAAAAAACAGCGGAAGCAAATATAAGAATGTAATATATATATTCCAATATTTATTCATTTATTTATAGGCACGAGCATGATATAAAAAATACAAGGTAGTTTCATTCTCTTTTTATTATTTGTAATAAGGATTTTTGAAGTTTATTTTTAGAGAGAAATATAAAAAGGCGTTGCCACACAGTTGAATAAGGGAATTTACTCCTAGAATGGATTTTTTCTGAAATGTGTAGTGCATTGTTAATATTAGAAAAAGCTAGAAATAATAAGCTGATATAAGTAAGTATCTGTGGTCGTTTTGATACCAATGTGAGGTTACACTTAACAGGCTGCTAGCTATGGTAAAGCCAACCCACTTGGGTCCAATTAGGTCCAAAAAACTAAAAGCATGGAATTCTGCTTATCAGTAAACTTTACGATAGCATTCAACCGAATGCATATTTTAAAGAAAATATTATTACATTTAAAAGAAAATACCCTTTTGATATTAAAAACAAACGGAAAAAATTTGATGCTTGTGGTTTAAAACTATATACATAAATAATTATTTCTACTAGAATGACAAAACTAATGCACGTAACATCGAATATTCTTCATTACTTACAATAAGAAAAACCTACTTCCAAAAGAAGTCATTATTTGTTTAAATATCAAAGTAAGAATGTATAGCAAAGATTTGCATATAGCTTTCCGTCGTTTCCGAACCTTCAAACTTGTTCTGTACGTGACTTGTAACTTCTCTAACGAATGGCGCGATATAATTATTCAGTGTATTTAAAAGAAAAAATAATAACTGATTTTAATAACGGTCAATCAATATAACCACAGCGTTATATTAAGAATTATAAGCCGTTTTCGTTGTTCGGGTACTTTGGTTACAGAACAAAAAGGTGGACGTTCCGGAAACCAGTAAACGAGATGGCCAGGCAATAATACGGTCGTGTCGTTAAGAACCATCGCCACACAATTGCCATTAAATGTTACCCCCAGAAGGATTCAAAGGCAGGCTGCAGAAGGCGGACTAAAAGCATACCGTACAAAAGTGTAAAAAAATCTTTATATCACGGAAAAATAGACTGGCCAGGTTGGAATTTGCAAGGAAACACATTAATTTGACCACCACACAAAGGAATTCCTTACTATTCTCCGATGAGTACAAATTTAATTTAAAAGGTTCCGATAGATTAAGACTGATTCGATGACCGAAAAGTCAACGTCTTAACCCATGAAACATGCTGTAGGTAGCATTTTAGTCTGGGGATGTTTTTCAGGCCATTTATATATATATTAGATTTGTGTATGTATTTTATTTTAAAATTTGTATTTATTTTTGTTAGAACTCACAATTTTATTATTATTTTCAAACACAACTTCAAACAAAACTGAAAACAAGGAAATGTATAAACTAATACGGTAGCACAATGAAAAAAAATTTTAGTTTCTCTTCAGTAGCATTAGAATAATGCAACTCTTCCTTAAACTAATGATTTTATTTCGTTAGAATGACGAAAATTTTTCACCAAATTAGTGAACATTTTCATTGGTCCAACAAATGTGATCCTTACACTAGTGAAAATATTTCATAAAAATAATGTAACACATTCATTGGCCTAATGAAAAAATTACGTTTGAATGATGAAGAAGATTCATTAAAGAAATTAAAGTTTTACTTAATGTTAATGTACCAAATTCATAAAACTAATGAAATTGAGTCGATAACTTAATGAATATTTTTATTGTTTTAATGCAAACTATTCACAAATATTATGATTCATGCTTCATTGACTTAATGAAGTTATCATTAATCTAACGAATATATTCATTGCATAATTTTTAATGAAACAAGATTCATTCGTCCAATGAAGGCCATCATTGGCCGAAAAATAATGAAAATTTTCATTAGATTTATGTCAATATTCATTACATTAATGAAGGAATTCTTTTCAGTGTGGGAACACCAACATGTGATAGAACCCTCATTATTTTTATTTGTTCGCCATATTGAACACAAAGATATTTTATTTGCTTTGTAAGGTAAGAATAATGGAGTATATTTTTAACTGCTTGCACCGTTGATAAATTGTCGGTACAAATTTAAAACCGCAAAATATTCTGAAACCCCCTAAACTCAATTCTAGGTGTTCCGAAGAATGCAATCCCAAGATATATTCAGTTGTTTCTTGTGTTTCTCAAAAGTCTATAAGCGCGTTTTACTGGCACTCTATAATGTATTTACTTTTAGTTTTTTCAAAAAGTATTTATTTATTCATCAATAACTATCTCGTCCTCTTCAAGGTAATCCCCCCTTTATATAGATATAATACACTTATGTCAGCATTTTTTTTTCAATCCTCTACACACTTCTGAAACTCTCTTTTTCGATTTTTCTTTTATCTCCTCAATCGTAACAAAACGCTTTCCTTTCATCGCTGTCTTCAGTTTTGGGAAAAAGTAAAAGTCAGTGGGGGCCAAGTTCGATGAATACAGTGGTTGAGGTATGATAACGGTTTTATTTTTAGCCAAAAACTCACGCATAAGCATCGATGTGTGTGGTGGTGTGTTATAATGGTCCATGATTGTTTTTCCCATAATTCTGTGCGTTTCTGACGAATTACTTCGAGCAACCGGCGCATAACTTTAAGGTAGTATTCCTTATTGCTCGTACGACCTTGTAGTAAGAATTTATGATGCACCACGCCATTGCAGTCGAAAAAAAAGTGAGCAAAATTTCATATTTGACCGCAGTTGACTTGCTTTTTGCGGTTTTGGACGCTTCCATTTGGATGCTTGTGCGGGCTTTCCTTTCATCGCTGTCTTCAGTTTTTGGAAGAAGTAAACGTCAGTGGAGGCCAAGTTCGATGAATACAGTGGTTGAGGTATGATAACGGTTTTGTTTTTAGCCAAAAACTCACGCATAAGCATCGATGTGTGTGGTGGTGTGTTATAATGGTTCATGATTGTTTTTCCCACAATTCTGTGCGTTTCTGACGAACTGCTTCGAGCAATCGGCGCATAACTTTAAGGTAGTATTCCTTATTGCTCGTATGACCTTGTAGTAAGAATTCATGATGCACCACGCCATTGCAGTCGAAAAAAAACTGAGCAAAATTTCGTATTTGACCGCACTTGACGTGCTTTTTTCGGTTTTGGCTCTTCTGGACGCTTCCATTTGGCTGATTGTGCGGGCTTTGGTTTCAATGTCATAGCCATACACCCATAATTCGTCAGCTGTTATAACCTTTTTGATGAAACCTGGATCGGCGTAGACGATGTTCAACAGCTGCTGAGCGATGTTCGTGAGACGTTGTTTTTGCTAAAAATTTAGGACATTTGGTAAAAAATCGATGAGCTCACCAAAACACGACTAACATTTTTATCTGTCAGAAACGAACTGACAATCCGAAATGGCTGATATTGCCAACATATATAATTGACATGTGTACCAACATAATACAATAAAAAAAAATGGAATCTACGTAACTCACGAAATTTTAAAGTGACTGTTGTTTTTTTTATCAGACCATGTAAGAATAGCTTATACTCGTATGCAGAAGTGAATTTTCTTGTGCTTTTTTGGTCAGTGGTCGCAAAAACTTCGCTACCCTATATTTATGTTGGTATAAAACAAGACTTTACTTAAACCATATGTGTTCGTATATTAATCGGTGTTGCGTGCTGAGTTCACCATAATGAACGAGGTATCGAAATACTTTCCTCGCTGGGGTGTTTACATGATCAGACCATATTAGTAAAGAATTCATCATAATGCCGAGGTATCAATCCAAGTAAATGTTAATCTTTATCTTGAATTTATTGTGATTAACTGTTAAGTATCATTCAATAAATCATTTTCGTTATGCAGCATCTCATTATGCAAGTTTTGACATGCTGCCTTTACAGTTTAAAGCTGCCATATAAATTGGTTGCGTTCACATAATTTTTATTCTGGTTTAAATTTGCCTGTATAAGTTTACTTTTAAAGTGAAAATAAACTTTCATTCTAACCCCTCTAACCCCATTTCAAGTTGTCCGCCACATTTGTAAATACAACACTTTGAGAATGTGCTTGTATCATATTTACGCCCATTTAACATCAACTCACACCTCTAGACAGTTTAAAACGAGCACACAGAATAAAGAAATATTTTGAAAGTTCAAATATTAGACAGATTCATAACAAACCTCTCGGCAGCCACATAAATATAACAAAAATATTAATACGTATGACATTTGAGCCCATACAGGGCGCAGCAGTATGTCAGAAGGAAAACAAATAGAACCTGGAAAGGAAAATAGAATCATAAACCATAAAAATCCATGAACACTTTTTAATACTCTGCAATTAAAATAACAAATGTATCTGCAACAAATGCATCATCATCACTAGCATAAGGGCTTTTTTGTTTTTGCAACACAATTTTGCCACAACTGGTGGTGTTTGTGTAAAAAGGCAGGAATTGCTGGCAAAATACAAAAGGCTGAAATTGTTACTGCAACTGTTTGCATTCTGCAGTTGTATGTGCTTTTAAGGCTTTTCGAGAGGGGGAAAAATGCAAAAAATTCAACAGACAACAGAAGCAAAAAAGATTTATTATTTATTATGACACATGCTATATTTTCTAAAAGTCTGTCCATTTGTCCTTTCGTGCCTGCTAACTTGCTGAGCTGGTTGTTAAGTTGGTCACTTCTTGTATGTTTTATTTATTATTTCATCTTGCTACTCACACATGCCGCAAGCGGATGCTAGGAGACATAGAAATACTCATGCCCCTGCGACTGAAACAGTGTGACAGGCAAGCAGGCAGGCAAGCAGTAGGTATATTGCAACATTTTCATAAGTCCTCTTATAAAGTTAAGTGGCTGTTACTCAAAAGTAATTTAGCTGAAGTGGCAATTCATTAATTATACACGACTGTGAAGAGTGTTTGTTTTTTTCGTTACATACAAATGGCTGCAAAATACAGCAACATGTGTAGTTTGCACAAGCAACAGCCGTCATCATGCAACACAGTTATAGCAATAGCTAAAGCAACATTATCTGATATATTCATATTTACAAGTACTTTACACATCCAGTGCAACAACCAAACAACCAACCCAACCAGCGTGACATTCGACACAGTGCGATCAGAGTTCATATGATTATTAAGTAAGTGGAACGCCGTTATGGGCCCTGGCAAACAAAATAAGAATGCGACCAAAAGGAAAACTTGCAAATGCAAGGATTTGCAAATTATTTATCCTTCGAGGATAATGGTCAATTATATAATTTTTTTTGCAGCAGTTATTACAGCAGCATTAGGTTAAGTCAGCTGACAATGAAAAAAAGGCATCTGCATAATTACCACATAAATTATAAAACAAGTTTTTAAATGATTGGATATTTATTTGCCTGAAATAAAAATTCGGTTTTTGAAAAAAAATTGATTTCAAGAACTTATTTATACGTGACTAAGTTTTTTTTAAAGTTCCAATCAAAATCATGATATATTTTTACGATGATTTTTAAATCATGTCTTTTTCTTATTGTTGTTAAAAATAGTTTTCTCTTTTTATATTTTTTCTAGTATCGATATAGTATAGTACCTTGTCAGTCGAATGAAAATAAAACAATTATAAAAAATTAAATTGATTGACATCAGTACCTGCCTTGTCGGCCTAATCTAACGATGCACCTACTCCACGGGGTGAATTCTTCACGATTCAATAGCGCCTCCGTGTGGGTCGCAAGGCTGACACAAGTCGCAAGTTTTTGCCATCAGTTTGTAACCATGTAAACAAAGTCCTTGATGAAGATTTCGGGTCTTCTACTCCCTTATGTATGTAATTCTTCAGTAATCACTGGCGGACAAAGCTTACTGAGTTGTAAGGTCGACGTTCATTAAGAACATCAGCCCTTAACTAACTCACCCATTTAACCATTACTCCTGGTTCCTTACATTACAGGTATCTGTTGCTAGACAACAGCATCTCGAGAAACCGGCATGCAATAAAGTTTTTTGAGAAACTAATTCCCCCTTCCGCAATTTTAAGTTTAAACTACAGTCAGAATGTTTCAGCCAAAGTAGGCACCTCAGCCATGATCAGCACCGAGAGATTTGCAAGGCAGCACTTCCCGGGGCGTTGCCAATTAACTCTTGGTAAGGAACTACTTCCTTTCTATGCCCCAGAAAGAAGAATGCCCTGGTTTGGTGCATGCCCAGGCACTAGATGGATAATATAACAGCCGGTTCGATTAAATCGAAAGAATAAGTTAATTCTAGGCCAAAGATAATTGATATGGGTTTGTCTAACTTTATTAAAGCTTCTATAAAAGTACATAAGTACTCGTACACGTGAACGAATAGTACTGAGATAGACAAACCGAAATTCATTGGAACGTGAGTGACTAGCTTTCTTGTGATAGTGACGAACTGGCTTTAGTTGACTTTAATTTAATAGAAGCATCTCAAAATTTTCTAATCTTTTACGTTTGTCTTGAATAACGAAATTGAGTTAATGCTTTTCCAGCTTGGAGGTAGATTATTGTATTTTAAACAACCAATGTATTCAATTCTTTGCTTTGTTATTTCGAGTCTGCACCTTGCTGTTCTTAATTTAGAGTTATTTCGTGTAGCAAAAAGTGTTTGAATACTGGAGAAACTCATAGTGTTGTGGCCAATATTATTTAGGGATTTGAACAGAAATACATACATACCCCTTATAGGTAAATTATTTTTAGAAACTTCTTTGTACAACATATTCGTAGAGTAAGAAATTGGTAAATTGAAAACTGTTTTAGTGGCTTTGTTTTGCGCTCGTTGCAGTGATTTCAGCTCTGCACTGTTTTTACATCCATAGATCATTACATGATAGTTCATATGCCTGGTATATTAAATATTTTGTTTTCACATTAAACTTATTTTTAAATTTGTACAAAATATCTACGTCTGGAGATATTTTGGCTTTAATGTTGTCAATTTGTGAGGTCCACTTCAAGTTATTCTTCCCAAATATTTCACTGAATTGGATTCAAAAATGTCTTCTCCATTTACCAAAATAATGAAAGCTTCCGCATCTGTATCTAAATATGGTTTAAATCTTATCAGTTTTCTTTTCGCTGCATTGATCACCAACTTATTTATTCTTGCATATTCAAAAATCATGTCAGCATCTTTTTGCATGTAAGCTTTTAACACTGTCTCATGTTTGTAGGGATAGAATTTGGAAATATCATCAGCATATAAATATACTTTCCCGGAAAGCTCAAGGTTTACAATATCGTTTGCTTAATGTTTCCAAGACAACTTCGACTGCCATTCAATTCTACATATTGTTTCCTGTTTGTCAAATAACTTTTGAAGTTTTTCAAGCATAATCTCTTGATGTACTAGATCAAATGCTTTTGAAAAATCATAGAAAACTCTGGAAACTCCACTGTAACCCTGATCCAAACATTGACTTACATAATTAATAATATTTGCAACTGCGTTTTCGGTGCCACTACCTTTCCTAAAACCGTACTGACCCTCATACAGCGTGCTATGGCTTTCGAAGTAACTTAAAAGTTGTTGGTGTATTATTTTTTCACAAATTTTATCAATAACAGGTAATACAGCTATGGATCTGTACTTTTCTTCCTTATTAGCAATGACTACCTTCGGTATCGGTGTGATTTTGGCTATTTTCAATATCTCTGGATATTCTGAGGTGTGAATGATATCGTTCAAAAACTTAAGTAAAAATAGTGATATTTGTTGGCCACACCGGTGAAAAATCTTTGGGGATAAACCATCATGCCCACGAGATTTACTTATTATGAGATTAGATATTTCTAAGCATACATCATCTACTGTAGCAAGTCTGAATCTAAAAGTGTGGTTGCAGTATGATAAGGTTCTCAAATTATTGCAATTGTCAACTGAAGAAAATTGTAATCCCATCTTTCATAAGTGCAGGAATTTGATGAAAATAATCTCCTCGCCATCGGAATTTGTTAACGTTGTTTGAGATTTAATATTTCTGCCCAAGTTATATTTTAAAAACCATTATCATTCGTCTAGCTCAAGTTCAATTCTGGCTAAAGCCAAGAAATATTTTAATTTTTAATTATAACAATAATTGCCGCGATCAATAACTCTTGATCAAAGAAGACAGGAAAAAAATAATTGAATACACTAAAGTTGGTCCTGTTCTAGTGGGTGCTGATGAGCAGTGTAGCGACTGTGAAAAAGCGAACTTGTTCATAAAATGCATTGGTTAATTCTGCTCATAATCATAATTTGATGTGTGCAGCAGAATGACTATGATTTTCTATCACCCCTGAATTTTTCGTTATTCTTTAAAATGAAACAGAAACAATTTTTATGCTGAATAAAATCAAGAAAAACAATGATTGTGAAGTTCTCTGATACACACTGAAAAGTATTCTCTTTCAATCCTGATTATAATGATAAGATCTCTACAATATTTTGGGCTAACCGTAGAAATTTTACGTTACTAGCTGCAACAGCTGCCAAGCTAGTCAAACATTTCTTAATAAACCAGAATACATTCGCAATTTAAAACTAAAATCGAAGTCACTTTAAATTTTGGATTCAAAACCTCTAGCAATTTCTTCACCTTTAATTTAAATACGAGTACAATAGATGGTAATAGAACAATTCTAAAGAAAATGCTAAAAACGTTTCTCAAATAAAAAGGAAATCATCTAAAGTTGTTCGTAATTTTAAACAAATCCATTTTAAACACGTTTTCATCATTCAATTTTTATGATAATTTTTGTGCTGGAGTTGTGTTCCTTCAACCAGTTTAGTTTAACAGACCGACCACAATTTAGTTGTTTCTAAACACACTCGGTTTAGTTTCCATTTAAAAGAGCTTATCATTAAGTTTTCCGGTTTTGTGTTTTTTTTTTTCTTCTTTTTCTTCATTTCTTTAAACAGTTTTATTTTTATCTTTTGAGAATTTTCTTTTGAGTAGTTTTTGTTTTGTATCAGCAGACTGTTGGTTCACCAGGGACTCTTTATCTTTTCATGTTTACTTTTATGTGTAAAAGTATCTTTAGTGTGTGGCCTGGTGCGAGTATTTAGTCAGTATTTAAAACATATAAATCTTGTTCAGCTGCTGCCACCCAACAGCTGTAGTGGGAAGTAGTGGCGCACAGATTTTATGTAGAAAAATTAGCAAAACTTATGTAGAATACTCGGAGAAGGATGAAAATGTGGCCATGACTTTTCCTTTTCTTTTTATGTTGATCATCTTGAAATATTTAATCCAAATAGCAATTTCCTTAAACTTCCTGTTGGCTTCCTCTTTGTGTATGTTTTGTTAATAAAAAAGGGTATCTTAAAGCAATTGTTCTTTATAAGTGTTCTTTGTTTTTATTTTACTTTTTTTATTTAAAATGTTGGTTTGCTTTTTAACTTTCATTATTTGTTTGTGTTTAAATTGAGCAGTCTCAAATGCACTGAGAAAAAAGTTGACAAAAAAAGTGTTTAGCTGTTTTCAGTATTTTAAAAAAGAAAAACTAAAATAAAATCCCTTAAAGCAGATCTGCACTTCAATTTCGTAGTTATTTTAAAAATAACATTTTTCAGCGAATGCACGGAAAGAAAAAAAACGAAACGTTGTTGTGGCAACAGTAGTACGCGCACGATAGTGATAAGTGTAACAGTTGAAAAAACACATTTGTTGCGTGGCAAGCTGAGGTTGGGAGTTGTAAAAGTACAAATAAAAAACAGAAGACTTACCGTTGTTCAAAATGAGAGTGGGACGGCTCACTGGAAGTGCTACAGTAGTCGCTTGGCTCTTTCGATCGTGATGTCTAAAGTGTTGACGGTTGTTGCACTTATCGGTGGTTGCGGTGCACGAACCTGGTGATGTTGATGAGATGGTTGGCGTCAAGACGTGAAGCTGGCAAACGATGCGGGTAAATGGTGTTGGCGGTGTTATGATGAATCTGTATGATCAATGCCTACAAAGAAAGAGACGATATCGGATTTGGGTATTTCACCGTTATTTTAATAAAAAGCACTTACAAGTATTTTGTTGTTATTATCAAGTCAAATGTTCATAGACACTGCTACCTCATTCTCTCTCCTCACAACCTATTTTCCTAGTTCTGGTACAATGCACTGCATATGTAGGGGTCATCCCCTGAGTACTGGTCCAATATAAAAAATAAAAAAAAGATTTACATCAAAGTTTTTAAAGCACTTTTCACACTTCTGCTTGTTGTTGGACTCGCTGTTGAGAAAAGAATGACCATAACCGCCAAGCGAGCATATGTTCGAACCCTTGCTGTCAGGACTCAACGAAATTTTATTCGTTAAGTTTTGTCTGCGAATGGCTGCCACACTTGGTTCAACTGAGCCAACCATGCCAACCATGAACAATATTATCCTTTCAAACACAACTTTAGTCGCAATAAACATGTTCTTGTTAGCATTTCTCATTTGTAATAAAAAAAAAAAAACAATAGTTTTTGTTATGATCCCGAGTTCCGGACAGATTGAGAGCTGATGAATAGTGTAGTAACTACCGTGAGCGTCAAAAGAAACTGTACACCACTGGCTTTCATGTTTAAAACTTTAATTTATTACTTTTTTTAATGTAAGTTAATGGTAACATAAATTTTTTTAAGTTTTTATTAAAAGACAAAAACAAAACTTCAACAGCAACAAAAATATAAAACCAAAGCAAATAAATCTTCGTATTCCAAGCGTCGAAAGAAACTGTACATTATCTGTATATTTAAGTAATAATGTTACTTAATAATAATTAGTATTTAATTTGATTGCTATTTGATTTTATTACAGCTTGGAGTCTTCTGGGCATGGATTCCACAAGTTTTCTAGTAACTTCGGGGGAAATTCCATTTTTACGGATTTGAGAGAATCTTTGCTTGTTATTTCCCTCTTTCTTATTTGCCGATCCAGATGTTCCCACAAATATTCGATGGAATTGAGATCGGGTGACTGGGGGGGATGATCCAGCTGCTTTGGAGTATGATAAAGCAGCCAATCCTTTACTATTTTGGCAGTATGCTTGGGATCGTTATCTTGCTGAAAGATCCAAGTTCGATCCAAGGCCAGTTTTTCAACGCTCTGTGTGAAGTTATCTTTTAAAATGTTTAGATAATCTGTTTTATTCATAGTATTTACTATAAATACCAAATTTCTTACACCATTGGCTGCTATACATCCCCACACCATCACTGAACCACCACCATGCTTCACTGTGGGCATTGCATTTTGCTGACCGAATTCAGAGTTTTCCGTTCTCCAAATTTTAACTGGCTTCTTCTTACCGAATATTTCAAATTTGCTCTCGTCGGTAAAAAGTACGTTGCTCCAAAATATATTGGACTGATTGTCGTACTTTTTGGCAAACTCTCAAATGTACGGGTTTCTTCTTCGAGCTTGGCCATACAGTCCATTTGCATGTAAGGCTCTGCGAATGGTGATGGCGCTAACACTAATACCGGAACATTCTGAAATATTTTAGGATATTTTGACAGCACTTTCTGTTGGATTTTGCTTCACTTTTCGCACAATGGACCGTATTTGAATACTGTTTATTTTGGCTGCTTTTCCAGACTTGGGCCGATTTTCTAAATATGAAAACTTTTTGTGTTTATCAAGTATATACTTCACAGTGCTGTGACTTCTTTCAATCATGGCACCAATCTCTTAAAGATTTTCCTTCTTCGTGAAATTTTATCAAAAGTTTACGAACATCAAGTATGTAACAGCCAGTTATCTGCCAAGCAATGCCTATTACTAATTTTCTTTTCTTGATTACAGTAATAAGTTATAGCAAACAATTCTTCTCAATTATTGAGAAAGTATTATTATTATTATTTGAGATTTATTACAATTAAAAATTATAATAACCAATTATAAGAAAAAAGCACGAGCTACTAATGGCTATCAGTTTAAATATAGACTAGATTACATAAATAATATAATATTATTAAGTGACTAACATAAGTAATAATATTAAAGTAATAAGTTTACAAACAGCTTGTTTTTTATGTTCCCCAGCTTTCTATATGTCCAAATTTCATAGGAGCTACCCTAGTCATCAGTAGACTATGAACATTTTTGCAAGATATTCAGCCAAAAGTGGGCAGAACAAAAGTTTGCAACGAAATTCATTTTCAATTAACAAACGTTTTTACAGTATTTTGATAAAAAAAAATATCAAGCGTTGCTCTTATCGAAGTACACGGTGTCCGCCATGAAGGTATACTGCTTTATATTTCCGGCATTTTGGTAAATATTAGTCTTAACAGTTCATATTTGGCAGTCGTGAAGCAGACACATGGCAAATTTATTATGAAAAAATATTAACGATTTAATCGTTAAAAGATTTTATCAAAATCAATCATCGATTTTCATGAAAAAATCATACTGAGTGACGAGGCACATTTTCATTTAAATGGAATGTGTGGTTCTGGGCAATCGAAACCCCTAAAACTATTCATCAGTCACCTTTGCATACATTAAAAGTGACAGTCTGGTGTGCAATTCGGTAGGGGGAATCATTGCACCTTACCTCTTTGAAAATGAAAACGGAGTAATACGGAGCGATATCGTGATATGATTGAAAACTTTTTAACGTCATAACTGCATGATTTGGGCTTGATTACCATGTGGTATCAACAAGACATCGCCTACAGCTAGGACTACAATGGAATTACTGCAAGAATTATACATTTCCGACGGACACCCGTTATTTCCATAATAAAATCTCAAATTTAATTCAACAAAAACCTTATCAGCTATAAGAGCAGTATTTTTAGCTTAAAACTGTGAACCTAAAAGAAAAATAAACAGGTAAATTAACATTACAAAGATTTAAGTAACACAACACGGTTCAAAACTCAACCATGTTCTGTTCTTTGCATTACAACGACACTGAATTATTTATTGTGTTATGGTTCATAAACTATTTGGTAGCTCAGTAGAATTACTCTGTAGTATATTTTAAATTTCGAACATATCCATAAATTTAGATCTATGATGGATACTCTTTTAATGTTTTCTCCGTAGCCGTGAAATTTCCACATCACCAGATTTATTTTTGTATTGACCTTGCAGGGACTCGAAGCCTATGAAAAAAATTATTTCTTGATTTCAATTGAGTCAAAAGACTTGTTACTAATATCCTTGGTCCAAAATGGATTGGGCAATGCTAGTTAATGGAACAGTTAGTTGCTTGGCTCATAGCAGACTCTCCTCTTTCAACATCAGGATTCTTTTCCATTAAATTCAGCAAATGTTCAATCTGTGGTTTATTTTTTGCATTGGTATAAAATGTACTTACATAGTTATTGTATATTTTATGACATTATTATGCATACTTACACTGTCTTTTTCCAGTTTTATCGTTCGCACGCA
The DNA here is from genome assembly GCA_914767995.1 of Thecocarcelia acutangulata. NCBI lineage: Eukaryota > Metazoa > Arthropoda > Insecta > Diptera > Tachinidae > Thecocarcelia > Thecocarcelia acutangulata. The sequence goes on along the minus strand of OU612094.1, from coordinate 142,836,730 downwards.
GAAAACACAACTAAAAAAAGTTTGAACATGTTTACAAGTAAAACTTAGATTAGTGTAAGTTGTAAAATATAAACTCAAAGCCAGAGGAACAGTAATTTGAAAACTAAGTTGAGTTGTAATAAATTATAAGAATTTGACAACTACGACTCAATTACGGGTATAAAATTCATTGTGGATAGTAATGGAACAGTAGTTACGTTGTAAGAAAGTGTTGAGATATAAAGGAAAAAAATTGTTCAAGACTAATTATTGAACAGTAATATACCTAAAAACTCTCCTGCAATTAAATTTGTGCTTAGTTTGTGATTCAATTTAAGCTCAGAATATTGGATTCAGAAAAATGCCAAAATCATTTGGAAATGCACATGAAACAAAAATTGAACTTAATGTGTAGCAACTAGAAAAAAAGTTGAACAAGCTAGATTTGTATGCAGTAGTTATTAAAGAAAGCTTATCAAAGGGTTAAATCGATTGGTGTGGACGTCAACACTAATACATTTGAAGAAAAAAAAAAACAGGAAATGAGTGCACGGCTACACAGCTACAAGCAACGTAAACTTAAATTCTGTGTTTTCCGCTATGATGGTGGAAGAAAGCTGTAAAAGGATACATGAAAGGATGGAATAAAACTATAAAAAGGTGCAGAATGTGGAAGAAAACCCAAATGAGATGTATCAGAAGATGGAAGAAGATTGTAAAGCTATTAACAAAGCATCTAAAGCAATAAATGAAAAGTTGATGGAAAGTCATTGAGGAAAAATTGTCCGATTGAGAGATCGATTACAGCAAAAATTTAATGATGTTGATCAGCATCTGCATAGCTTAGAAGCTGAAATGCAGCTGCAAAAGGTACTGCTGTGAATCATCCCAGAAGCTGGAAACAAATCAAAAAGCTTTTGTTGTTTGCAATTGAAGAATATACAAAAATGTTTTTAAAAGTAAAAACGTAACAATATACATATCATAGAACCATCCTCATTTTTCACCCTGAAAAGTTTCCTACCAGGAATCATCCTTCTAAGATAACTCTTTTCAAGGAAACACTGAAAGCTCATCAATGAGTTGATAGAGTGCTCGATCAATAGACTCGGTATGCAAAAAGCTTTGCAATTAATTGCATTATTTAATCATAAATTAAATAGTTTAAGCAAATAACATATTATATAAATCATATTCCATCAGCTTCTTGGCTGTAAAAAATGCACTTTAAACTGAAATCTTATTTTTTTCTTTAAGTGTCTAACTTATTGAATATTTCAACATGAATATACTATATATGTTTGTATGCTTGTATGGCTTTGTTAGATTAGTTTTCTTTATAATATATTTAGCAAAGTTTATAGTTTAATTTTAATGTTATCGGTGTCTGGAGTATTTGTTTAAATCTATATAGATTTTTACTTCACTTTTATTATCCATTTCTTTACCATTCTATTCATAATGCAACAATTTTTATCCATAAATTTTCAAGTTTCTTCTAAGTTTATTTGTCTTAATGCTGCTGCAGTTTCATCTTTATGTTTAGTTTTGCCCGCTTAATGCATCCTCTTGGTATAATTAAGTGCTCCAGAATGAACGCACAAGTCTGAACGGGTATTGGCAGTGAAAACAAAAACAAACAAACAAACAAGCAAATAAAAACACAGTAGCAGCAAATATAATGGAAACAACTTTAAATATTAGAAGTTTGTTTGAATAAAAAAATAAAAATAAAAGAAGAAAAAATACTTAACAGATAACCCAGCAAACATGAAGTCTGGTATACTAAGGAAAACAATTTATAAAGAATTTCCCCCTTTCTTTCTTTGGAATTCAGAAGAGCGGTGCAAGTACGAGCATTGACTTCAATATAATTGAAAATAGAATAATATGAAATAGGAAGCTCTCATGTCTGAACCAGTGATTCAATCTATTTTGGCGTTTCTGGGCTCCGAGAGAGGATGAAGTAGGCTATCCAACTCTATTGGCTCTCTGGAGTATGTATAATTGCAGTGAGGGGTGCGCTACATTATTTATCCCTACTGCAATAGATTGTGCTTTAACGACAGCAGAGTTTTTGCACTTGAAACTCGAGTATTTTATCGTCCAGTGCTTACCCGGTAACGGTGGTTTGGCCTATGAATCACACAATGCATTGCAGAGTGAAATCGTTTATCAGGGTCCGTTTGTGGAATAAACCGTCCTCAAATGCATTTCCTGCCGCTTAAAATGCGGAAAATTTCAGTTCATACATCCATAACCACTACTTCTTCGTTCCTCCTCCCAATACTTATTTGCTTAGTTCCAGTACAATGCATTGCATATATAGGGAACGTCTCCTGACGACTAGTCCTAATAAAAAAAATCTGGTGTTGTTCACCCTCCCTACACGGATTTCAATTCTCAGATGAGAGAACTTATCCTTTTGTTGATATACATATGGAGATGAAAGAGCATATTATCATAAAAGATGATTTTTAGGTGAAAATTCAATATCCTATTAAGGTGTAAAGAAATGAATTAGGGTGTAAAGAAATGAACTAGAGTTTTCCTCGCATCTAGAATGACCAATGTCAGCGCATATTGTGTGGCGATAGTGAAGCAAAAATTAATTAAAATTTTCGATTTTAACTTACAGTGAGTGGATTGATTTACACACTATTAGCAAGAACTGCCAAAACTTCATCGTTCCCCAGTGGTTATATTACCTTAACGAATTTTCCACTTGAAGCCAAAATAAATTTTCCTGAAAAACAGAGTTTGTGCAATGCAGCACTCACAAAAAATATTATCAACATTAAATCATGTTAATTTAACGTTTTATTAAAGACGTAGTTGCAATGAGTTTCTACTTTCAATAACTTATGCAGGAATTACTTCTATTAATATGAAATAATGTTAGATTAACATGGAACGCCTAGCAAATAAAATAAGCATTTCATGTTGATTCAATATGTTTTTATATTATAATAACAGTTTTAGAATAATGGGAATGCATTTAACGTCGTTGTTTGCTTTCAGTGTGTCAAGCACTCACTCACTCTGATAGTCAATATTTCGATGTCAAAACAACGTTTTCAGGCATGTAACAAAGCTCAATTCCGTTGCGTTTTAAGTCGTCAAAGAACGAAAAACTAAAAATGTTTTCCCTATGATATCATTTCAATGCCCCACATGGGGTGATCAAGTGCTCCATTGTCTCATCTTCCCTACCGCAGAATCTGCAAAAATCTGCATTGGAAATAACCACTCTCTACAGGCGCTTACGGCAGGTATAATTACCTGCAAATGCACCTGTCAGTATTCTGAGGCTTTTCTTATCCAGTTTTAGAGCATATTCGTCCGTCTTTGCACTAAAGGTTAGACCGATTGTCTCGTTTCAATATGGCACCACGATGGACTCAGTCCATTTCTTCATCTCCGCATTGTTGCAACCAAATATTGTAGTGGGACCAAATATTGCAGTGGGGCCAATAAAAGTCCCCTCTGCTCTTTTTTGCCGTAGATGTCCGCCATCGCATTGCCATAGTGCCTGACTGATTGAATATCAGAATATATTAATTAACAGTCTACCGCTTCCTTTATTGCGCAGATGTAGTTCCGCTTGGAAGATTGTGGTGTCCTTACTGAGTGAACTCTCTCTTTACAAACGGTATATATATTTAAAATAAAAAGGTGGCAAAGCTCAAAAAATCTGCATCAATGTGAAATCAATATTGTTCAATGTTAAATAACTGTGCGAATAAACTTGTACTCGTAATGCAATTACAGAATTATTACAAGTAACTTTAACAACACCGATACCACAAATCATTTCTATTTCCGTCTGCAATACATATTCATTTAAAGGTCTGTCTTTTAATCTGTCCTTTGGTTTAAGACTCTTATTAAACTTCTGGTTTTAAATTACACAACATAAAAATTTATTGCATGATTTTGGTTTCTTAACTCTATCCAACTTCTTGTTGCCATTTTGTTGTTTGCTAAAGTTTTTACTTTCAATTGGTTTTCGTAATGGCATTGCTGTTTTATCTTTAAAGTAAAGATACTTCTTGCTTTATTTTATTTTTTTTTTTTTTTTATAAAAAAGGTTGATTTCATCATTATGTGTGGATTGCTAAATTGCTTGCTTCTTAATATGTTTGTAGAAATTATACCGTAAAAATTCAATTATTCCAAATCAGATTGCAAACTTGGGAGATATAAATACTTTCTATTTATTAATTGGAATTGCAAAATTTAGTTAAGAGAAAGAGAAAATAGATTTCTTGGCAATAAAGGCGAATGAATGACTATACATAAATATACATATTACCAGAAGTAAATTATCAATTAAACTTTTCATGGGAAGTTTTATTTTTAATGAAAGGAAATAGTTTTGAATAAAATACGATAACGATATTTACCAATTAAGTAAAATTGAATGTTAAGTGCGTACACGAGTATAATTACGGGTGTTCAAAATTTTGCATTATTATGACATTAGCATTATTATTTCGTTCTATATAAGATTTAGTTTTAGCAATTAATAGTTAGCAATAATTATACACAGAAAAAATTATAGTAAAAATAAAATCAACAAAATTTTTATCTGAAAAAGTAATCTGTATGCATATACATAATTATAAAAAAAAAAATAACCACGGATATCGTATTTTGTTGTTGTTTAAAAATAGCTGTTTTCAATCAATAATTATTTTTACTAAACTTTTGTTTGAATCCACGAATTCCTTTACAGATCCGCATTCAAACAATTTATTAATTGAATTTCGCAATTGAACACGAAAAAATTTTTTTTCTGTGTAGTGTGATATCTATAACGATATCACGCTGACAAGAAAAATAAAGACAAAATAGAAAATGTAGTATGGGGATACTCATTCTCGGAAATAAAAGAACAAAATTTGTAATAAAAAACACTCGGCTTTAATAGTACGTTTCCACATACGCAATATGGGCGAAAACGTTTCATTTGCCCAAATTAAGTAATTTGCGACATGGTTTCCCATAAAATTTTCATATGACCAATTTATTACCTAACTATAATTGGCTTCAAATTAAATCGAATTTTGTCTGCACACAAAGAAAAAGCAGTTTGGAACATTGTTGTCGCAACATTAGTATTTACTCCGTCATAATTTTTATTGTTGCCACAAGCAGACATTATCGTTTTTAATATAGTTCAATCCTCTATGTTGAAGTTTCCATGTTTCTATTATTACACTTCTATAATTTTTTTTATTTTTTATCTTAGACCAGTACTCAGGGCATGACCCCTACAAATGCAGTGCATTCTACTGGAACTAGGAAAATAGGTTATAATAGGTTGAAAGAGGGAGTAGTGTGTTTGGAAGTTTAACTTGAACAATAACAACTCTATCAATTAAATTAGTTAAAACTGATAAGTGCCCATTTAGTCCAACACACTGCAAGGTAATGCAGCTAATAATTAACATATAAAGAAAATACGGAAAACGATGAAAAAATAAACACGTGTACACACGTGTACATATTCCGATGCAATATAGAAAATACGGACAACGGTGGAAAGAGACAAAAAAAGGAACACAAGTACACAGCGTGCTGCTTATTCCGGTGCAACTTTTTTCATACGAAATTAATAATGAACATATATAGAAAATACGGACAGCACATATGCCATACAATTTTGTGAAGGTTATAATGAATAGAAAAAATCGTTAAATTATAGGCTGTCCCTATTGCAAAATCCTTAAGGTCTTTCTTGGAATTTTTAAGGTCTTTCTTGGAATTTTTAGTTTTTTGGTTTTTAATTATCTGGCAATATTTCGCTTTCCTTTGGATAGCTTCTTCAGGCCAAGAAGCTATCCAAAAGAAAGCGAAATACTGCCAGATAATTAAAAACCAAAAACTAAAAATTCCAAGAAAGACCTTAAGCTCGGTCGAAATAAAGAAATAATAAGCATTATTATTATTTTTTTTTTTATCTTGGACCAGTACTCAGGGGAAGCCCCTTACATATGCAGCGTATTGTACTGGAACTAGGAAAATAGGTTATGATGAGGAGGAAAGAGGGAGTAGTGTTCGTGGAGGTTTAACTTTAACAATAACAACACGAAGAACTAAAACACCCCCTATTGCAGCATATAAAATGTTGGAATATATACCTTCGATACTGCTCAGATTAGCAAAATTTAGTCCAACACGAGGTAGTGAAATGCATTGAAAAGAAATTAATATTGAGAGCATATATAGAAAACACGGACAACGGCGAAAAAACACAAAAAAAAGGAACACGAGTACACGTACTGCTACTGCTAAAGAATGAATTTTAAAAAGGATATATACGGAATGGCCCAAAATTATAGACATTTGATATATAAGAGTAAAACCGGGAGTTATAACATATAAATAGGTTTTTATCTCAGATAATTTAAAAAATTTTTCATTTCTTTCTTTTTCTTTTTATAAAAAATAGTAAAAATAAAAAAAAAAAATATATATATATACTATGAATAATGTTAATGTTATTACTATGTTTTGTTTTAAATAAATTTTTCTCTATGTATAATTTGTTTTTTATACCCTTCACAAAAATGTAAAGGGTATATATAAGTTTGTAATTCCGTTTGTAATTTCTACAGTTTTTATTTGCGATATCGGTTGGTTTTTATATTTTAGATATCGGTCCATATATACCCTAGATATATCCTAAATCGGGTCTTTCATGAAAATATCACGTAAGCGAGCTTGAACAACTTTTTTTGCTTAAAAGCATTTCTTATACTAAATGAAGGTTATATAAATATGGAAATGAGATATAGCCCAAATCGAGGTTTTCATGAAAATGTCGGGTATGCGAACTTAAACTTTTTTTTTTACTTTAAAGCTGTTCTTCTAATAAAATAAGGTTATATAAATATGGAAAATGAAAATTTCAGATATCGCTCTATATATATCCGAGATATAGCCTAAACCGATTTTTCCATTGAAAGTTTTTCTCGTTATAAAAGAAGGTTACTAAAATACAGAAAATAGAAAATTCCGATATCGATTCATATAGAACCGAGATATAGCTTAAACAAACTATTCCATGAAAATGTTCATGAAAGATTTCTTTTTTGGAATGGTGATTACAAGACAAAACTATTTTTTCCCCGATATCGGTACATATATATCCGATCATATTTAGTTCAAATTTGTAATATATACTATACATATACATGACTATCGTGAAGGGTATTTTAGATTCGGCCCAGCCGAATATACCACACTCTTACTTCTTGTTTCATCAACTTGTTTTCAATTTTATAAAAATTTGTAAACAAAAAAAAAAATTTTTTTAAATTTTTCAAAACAAGTGACCTCAAGCTCATATAAACAACGATTATATTTTTTTGGAGTTAATAATTCTGCCTGTAAAATTGTTATTGAATCGTCCCACCGTGTTAAACAAATTGAAGTAATTGTTCACAAGTGTGCGCATACACATCTTCACATGATTGTTTATATATACCCTGTCGGAAACTGAGTTAATTTTAAACTGACTTTAAGTTAACTATTCCTCAACTAGTGCTGACTGACACTTGGATTACTTTTCAATAAAGGCAACTAACTATTTTAACATTGTGATGTCCTAGGAGGTAGTCAATTGTCGGATTTTACACTACTTTTCAGCTAACTTACAGTTGACTTTCTAAAAGTCAACTTTCAGTTAATTTTTTTAAGCTAGCAATATTTTAACTACTCTACCGTTTGCTAAAAGTACGATTTTTTTAAATCAACCATAAGTTAATTAATTTTAAGTCAACGAAAAGTTAATTGTTGACACTATAGCTGAAAAACTATTATCCAATTGCAATATTTTTTCGAAATAAAATAAAGTAGTCAAAATTTTTAAAACGTATTTATTTGTAATTTTTCAGAAATAATTTATTTAAAACTTAATTTTTATATTACATATTACAAACAAACAAAAAAAAAAAAATACATTGCATGTTGGAAAAAAAAAAACTTAAAAATGTCAGGAATGTAGAAGATACATTTTTTTGTGTTGTTTCTTGGTACAAAATCTTTTCTGATAACACCTTTTGATCTGCCAAGGCTTGCATTATTATGTTGTTTTTTCAAAATAATTTCTGTAAATACATAATTAACACAAATATCCCTGAACTCTGGATAAATTGTGGCAATATTTATTTGGAGGTCTGATATAATGAGAGAAATTTTGATTGAAAAATAATTACCTTGGAGATTGTATCTGTAAGTGCAAAATATTGGTTAATTTTAAGTTTGTCCCTTTTTAATAACTGAATGTTTATTTCATTGAAATTTTCTTGAAATTGGTTTGAGCAATTTGGGTACGACACCGTTTCCTTCTGATCTGTAACATAATTTATTAATAAAAATTAGAAACTAAATACCTATAATAATTATTAATTTTATTAATATTACTTACATGCTGGAATTGGTTGTAATGCAAATCCGCAACGGCTAATTTGTGAACGCGACATCTAGATATTGTTAGATTTTTCTGCCCTGTAACCATTTCTTCATTTTGCACACGAATATGAAATTATTGTAGAATCTTTGAAGGCTTTTTCACATACTTTTTAATTGCTTTAGATAATTCTCAAATGGGTAGCAGGAAAAATTTTGAAATGCTCCAAAAAATGTATTCACACATTCACTTATATGCTGAATACTGTTAACTTTATAAGACAAACTGTCTTCTCAAAAAATCACAATTATAGCACTTTAAATTAAAATTAAACAATCACATACAATAATATTAAAATCTTTATTATTTGTCTTACATAAAAAATTTTATTTTAGAAAACTTCCACAGAATTTAAAAATTTATATATGTATGTACATATAAAAAAACTTCAAAAACACGCAGTAGTATTAATAATAAAAATTGAAATCTACGGCGCCTACTAGGTAGCCACATTGTAATACATTTTTGTTAAGGACACTTTTGCATTGTATACTAGATAGCTTAAAATTGGTTCCTAAAAATTAATTGAAAGTTGGCTATTTTTGTAGTTAGCTACTCATTATACGACAGGGTATATATATATTTATTTATATGTAGGTGTGTTTAATAAGTTATGTCATGTGCCAACACACCTTTCAATAAGCTCTCCATAAAATCTTTGAAAACAACAATAAAGCATGCCTCAGAAATAAAAACAAATAAGAAAAAAAAAACTTTGCAAGCAATCTCAAAACTAAATCCTATTGCTAGTTCATATAACGATGTTGTCTAAGAAATGTTTATCCTCAAGCTAATGTCGTATATTACAAAGAGGTGACAGTATATTTAACTTAGAAAATGGTGAAAAGGCAGGAAGGCAAGCAGGCAGTAACGAGAACACAGACAACCTGAATTTATTTGTGCACATAAACGAGTATAAATTTCAAAATGTGGCCACATCTTTGGAAATCGAAATAAGTAAGATAGACAATTTTAAACTATCTTAAGCAAAAAGGGCATAAACAGCAAAATTATTATGATGTTTATTAAACTTAAAGGGAGTACAATTTAAACATTTGTGTTATGTTCTTTATTCACTTGAATGAAAAGTCTAACAATTTCTTACAAAAAGCAAAAAATGTGCAATTTAATATGTGGGCATCGATAAGTTAAGAGCAGAGAAAGAAACAAAATGCAGCAACATCCCCAACTAGCATTAAATTTGTAAATCGATGGCAAAGCAATACGGCCACCTTGAACAAAATATGGTAAAAAGTTCGAAATAAAATTGGGGAAAAACTTTTCACAACTTTGCACATGGATTAGAAAATAAGCAAAAATGAGAAAAGCAAAAAAAAAAGTTGGAAATTGGAAGAAAAAGCAACAAACGGTATAAATGAATATCTTAGAACTCTCAATGTAAAAAACTAAGTCTAGAAATGTTTAAAATAACTTTTATAAAAAGATATTGTTTATAATAAGAAAATAAGACGTTATTACAACAATAACTGACTGGTGCCTAATTTGCACCGTCCTACCTATAGGGGAACATAGAGTTTTTGAACGAAAATGTCTTAGAGCATACACTTCCCTCTTTAACTCACCTAATAATGACCTTAAGAAATATATTTCAATTAAAAGTAAGGCGAATTGATAATTTCATAATTCGCTTAATAACCCTTTCGGAACCAGCATATACAATTTTGCGATATGGATTGAAAAACTTCTAGAAAGCAAATTTTTTATATTTTCAATAAACTTCCAAAAGCAGTTAGTGTTAGGTTCTTTTTCAATTATAAAAAGAGAACAAGTGCAACTTTTTTTGCAAACAATAAAATAAAAACTATTTTCCGAGCGCACTTAAAATGAGAAGAAATATGTCGCGTGCAGTGATGTTAACTGTACGGTAATTACCGTATTGTAAAGACGCCTAGAATGTGTCAAAAATTATCAACATAAAGATATTTCTTTCTGGAATAATGTGCCTTTTAGTTTAGAAGGTAAATTTGAGGTGTTTGCCAAGAAAAAACAAGTTAAAGTATGACGAGCAAAAAATAATGAATGTGCTAACCAAAATTTAATAGCCACGGCTAAGCCTGTAGTGCAATTCACTAACCAGTTTTAACGCTAAAAAAATTCGTTTAGAGAAATTAACACTAGCGTTGGTGTTTTCGCGACTCTATAACAGTTTTTAACACTATTTGTCTTGGTTTTAAATCAGCTGTTTTTATAGCCTGACTGATTAGCGTTAACTAAACACCAATTGTTTTTGTGGTGTTTATCTTAACAACAATGTTGTTAAAATTTCTACTAGAATAACTTCACTGTATTTGGCATACGACTTGTCGGAAGACTCCAACGGTCGGTCGACGTTTTCTCTGTGAGAACTTATCTTATTTATCAAAAAATATTTTAAATAATAAACATATAAATAGTTTTACTTACCCTAAACATGGAATTATTTGGAAATTTGTTTGTTTTTTTCCTGTTCCTCTTTGTGGTTTTCTTTATTTTTAACAAAGCTGCCACATTATTTCAAATTTTTTTAACATACAACCAGAGGTGTTACGAATAAGTTAGTGAATCACATAAGCGTTAGTGCAAACCACAGTAGCGCGCGTTAAGTTATGCTCTTTTAAAATCATTAAAAGTTAGTGAATTGCACTACTGGAGAGGGTTGGGTGATGGTGTGGCGGTGTATGGCGGCAAGCGGAGTTGGAAATTTGGTTTTTATTGTAAGTATAATGAATAAGATGGACTACCTGAACATTTTGCAAAACAACGTGCCAGCCAGTGTGGAGAAATTGGGGTTGGAGAGATCTTCGATTTTTCAACTGGAGAACGACCCCAAACATACATACCATATAGTAAAAGAATGGCTTCTGTTTCGCCCTCCCAAAATAGTGTATCATTGTCTCCAATCACCAGACTTAAATCCAATTGAACATTTATGGGAACATTTAGACCGCAAAATTCGAAAAAGGATAATTAGCAATAAGGATAAGCTGAAATCCGTTAAACTTTTTTGAAAGCGGTCAATAATTTTTATTTATTTATTTTATGATTATAATTAAAGCCTAACACAACGAGATGAATATATTATAAATAAAAGTGTTAGTAAATAAATCAGAAATTATTCAAATACAGGTTTATTAAAGCTTAATTTAAAATTAAAGTTGTATAAAGTGAAGTGTACATTTATGCAAAAAATTTGTACAACTCTTTTTTTCTTCATTCCTCCGTTATAAAAAAAATTAATTGAATCGATGCTCACAAGACTAAATGCCGTAATTAAGGCAAAAGGAAAATCAACTAATACTAAATCGATTTTATTTAATTTTAAATGGTTTGTACACTTCTTTTTGATGCGTATAAATATTGTAATTTTATCCAAAAAGTACCGTTTCGTTAAAAAAAATTTAGATTTTTTTTAATGTTGGTGACTTTAAGCAGCAACACTAAAAATGACCTGTTAATTTAAACACTTTACAAAACACTAAAACGTTCTATAATACATCTTGGTTATTAGCTGCTCAAAAAAGCATCGTATTTGGTAATAAATTCTAAGCTGTACATAGAAAATGTTTGAAATAAACCATAAAAAAAATGCGCTTAGTGTGCTGTGGACACAAAAGATGCACCGGTAAGCCAAAATCAATGTTGCATGTGGGGGCTTAACAAGTTGGTTGTTGCAAGACTTACAGCTGAACGATGACCAGGCAGCCACAGTTGTTGGCATTTATTTTTAAATATTTGCAGTATTCTTCGTATTCGTGTTGTGACTGCTTGAAGATACCAAAAAAAAAAAAGTGAAGCTTAATGCTTTATTATGGCATCCTCAAAATTTTAGTTGTTGTTTTCTAGTTAGTAAACAAGGTTAGCGACAAGGGACGACAAGATAGTTGGGGATTATATATAATGAAACATGACAGAGCACTTGTATTATGATTTCAAAATGATGAGGTAACACATTTTTTGGTTCATTTGTCTATCTCGAAATTATTTTCTTGTTTGAGGAATAAGTGCATTTTTAGCTGTTGGATGTGAAACTGCTTTTTCAAACCAGAGGTAAAGTAAACTTTATGTAGTTTTAAAGAAGTATAAGTTTGCTTTATTTTATACGTGTTTAATCCTTTTGTTCAATATGAACAAAATAATATCAATTCTTTTTTTTCAGGTATGTTAAAAAATTCAATTATTTGCATATACTTTTTGGGGTAAGTTTAAAATACTCGTATAAATATTAATTGTAAAGAGATGGTTTAAATACACTATGCACAAAAAATTATGTTTTTGGGCAAATTGTCCTTTTAGTATATTACCTTTAAATTAGGAAAAGAAAACAAAAGACTACATCAAAATTTTTTATTGGTTTGAGCGGACGACCGTTGATTAATTAAAAGCGTGCAATATATGTCACAGTGTCGCACTTCCGATATATTCAGTTCACATGACCCTATTATCAACTTACTATTGAGAAATATTTAAGTGTCTGAGCTTTGAGATGTATGTTGTTTAAGATGCATTTTGTTTCTATGTTATCAGTGTCATGTCATTTCTGAGTTCTGTGTCATCTTATTATAGATCAAAATTCATCACTAATCAGCGACCAAAATATAGAACTCTCTGTTAATGATTCTTCAAAAATATGATAGCATTGTCAGCATAAAATTCACACCAAGCAATTTATTACAACTGGTAACGTTTGTAGATTTAAGTTTAATCGGCCTGAAGTCAAATAACATCCTCAAACCATTTTTTTTTGCACACAAGCGTCACAAACATAATTCATGCAAACACAAATTAATCGCTACATTTTTTTTTTGTTTTCAATGAGAGTATATGTCGATTGTGTTGCGCCAATTTGCTCGCCATATCAAGTCCTTAAAATAAAACTGGTTATCATTTATTTGCTATTTCTGTTTTAGCTTCTCTACAAAAATGTTATAGCAGCAATTTCTTGAAATTCTATTCGCAAAAAAGGCAGACTTGTATATAATTCTATAAATTCTGATAAGAAAACTTTTTCTTGGCGGTTTGACAAGCATCAACACGTTTGCACGAAAATAAAAATATTGATTTTCGTGCAAACATGCTTCAGTTATTTGTGCAAACCAGAAATCTGCCCCAAAAACAACGCAAAATGTTTGTGCAAATGTAGTTTGTATATTTTATTTGGCTTTAACATATCGTACAAATGTCTACTCACATTCATTGTATAGTGCGCACCAGGAACATCAAATTACATCATTCTAACGCTTAAACCAAACTATTTGCTTCCATGATAGAGACTCTAAAGGAATAAAATTGTATTATTTTGCTTGCTAACATACATCACGTGAGATAATTTTGCATTAGATGTTTCCGGATCTCATGTGGACAAACCCGACAATTTGATTTGTTGATTCCTCTAGAAATAGATCTTATCGCTAAAAATGATTCCTCGGGAAAAAATAGGGTCAGTTTTAAACTTCTGCATCATCCATTTTTCGAACACTCTATCAACACTGTCATCTCCTGGATTATTTAAAATTCTTACGGGCGCAATTTTAAGCTGGGACATAAAGTACTAGGGAAAGTACACTCAAAGAAAAATGCTTCATTCTAGCTTCGCTAGTTCCATGAAAAGTTTCATTTCAGTTAAGAAAGATCAAATAATGGGATATAAATTTTATGTAGCACCACTTTATTATCTGTTTCAACTTCATTAATGTTAAGAAAGTTTTTTCATTCATATTCCATGAATATGTAAAAATTTCGTTATAATATTTGACTGAATTAATGTAAGATTTTCGTAACAGCTACGAGATAATGTGGTTAAATAATGAGCATATTTCAATATATATTGTAAGTGTAAGACTTTCATCATATACTCGATTGCTGATTTAGTAGTCGAAAACTTTGGCCGTCGAATCGTGACAGATTCGATTCCTATCACAGGCTCTTTTTTTCATAATTGAATAATTTTCATTCCATTTACGATTGCTTTTCTTTAGTGAAACAATATTAATAACCCGACTAAAGCTTTACGTTGGTCCAAAAATAACGATAAAATCGTTAACATTAATGCAAAAAATCGTTATATCAATGAACGTATTTCTATGCACAAGGTTCTTGAGTAATGCGAAATTAAGTATTTTAGATTATCTTGCATACTGGCCCCGACAGAGGCGAAGTTATCGGCAGATAAGGTTCGTTGTTCATACCAAGTTGACTTAGATTTCTAAAACACTCTGTAAGTAATCCTCTATGCAGAACTATAATGGAAACTGTCCAGCTAGCACACATTGTTTGTTAGACGATTATGTTCAATATACAACCTCCTAAAGAATCTTCTGAAGATTATTTGACGACTAACAATAACAAAAACATTTACTTTTTTAATTATTTTTTACAAATTATCTGACACGCTCGTCATACAATCTTGGAATGTTTGTTAGACGATGAAAAATTTTATAGTTTTTATTTATATTTTAATTAATTTTTATATTATAGATAGAAAAACAAGCAGCGTATAATGATTTTTTCTTTATTGCTCAACAAGATTTTGAATACCAAAAGTACGGGTGGGGATTATGGTGGTGAGTTCGTGTTAATTATATTAGTATGAAAATATCGAATGAGTTTTGTGATGTTTCCTGTATGAATTATACAAGTATTACGTGGCTGATTCCTTGAGAATTTGTAAGATATGCTCAACACGAGTCTCTGACGACTAACGTAAGAGTCTTAAGCTGAATTGTTTAAGAGTCTCATAGAAGAATCAGCTTTTGTAACACTTACTTCCGTACGAGGTATCGTCTGTAATTAAAAAATGAGCTCGTCGACGATCAAAAACACTTTCAGGAGATTCCCAGGAGAGTCTTCGACGATTGAAAATGCTAGCTAGGTGTAACTTGGGGCTGTGTACGTCTTGGTGTGTTACTGTCTAATATAGCTTAAGACGAAAAGAATTTTTGAAAAAGTCATAAGAAATCTTGATTTTGTTGTTAAACTCTTAACGATATTGAAATAGGTAAAACCACAACCGCCGAATTAGTGTGAAAGGCAGTACTTACACAATAACACGACAGAGGGGAAAGTTTGTGCTTTCCAGAAGTTGTGTTACTATTCTCCGTTTGTGAACATCTTTGAACATTTTGTTTTATTTTCAGGTATCAAATTGGTTTGATCTCTTTACAAAAGTCATGTCATATTGAAATCTCTAAATAAACTAAATTTATTAAAACAATTTCGACGCAACGGGGAAGAAGTAAACTTGTTTAAAAGTTAGTTTTTAGCCGCCCGTTCTGTAACTTATTTTATTAACTAATTTTTGACTATGATTCCAGCGAGCTAATACAAATATCATGGCGAGCTATTGCTCATTTGATACTCTTCTTCCATGAAATCTAGAAAAACTCAGTTTTTCAACTGTCAAATAAAACAACAACTACATCATTAACACTGTCATCTCTAAATAGTTTTTCATGCCACTGACACCGATGCAAGATGTTGTTCTCCCTGCTGATGACGATGATGATAATGATGACAACAATGATATGAACTAAATTCGTTTTTTTCTGCATGCTGCAGAAAACTTTAAAAGAATGGAAAAGTAATACAAAAATCTTTGTTATACCACTTACTGCGCTGTTCGTGTTGTTGCTGCAGTCATCGCAACTTTTATCGGGCAACAATATAACGCTGCAAAATGTTAAACAGCAGGTTGTCTTTTATTTACTTTAGTTTTTCTTTAATATTTTTCTTTCCTTTTGTAGAAAATAAATAGATTTTATATTTATTCCATTTCAAATGAAAACATTTAAATATAAATTTAGTTGTATTCAAATAAAATGAATAAAAATGGGCGGATGGGAAAAGTATTGCAAAAAGGAAATGAAATTTTACAGAGTCATCTGCTTTAGAGATAAACTTTTAACTATATTTGAAATGAAATAAATGATTGAGAAAGTTGCAATTGATGATGATTTATTGAATAATTTGAACAAAATGATATGCGATTTGTTAAAGCATGCTTTAGCTAAGAAAGACTTTAGCTTGAGTTGAAAGCATTCGTGAAGACAGACTTATTTAGCTGGCAAGCTAAGTAAAATATCGTCGTGTCCAAGTTATTTTCATACATATCACAAAATCAAAATACGAGTAAATGAGATAGTTCCGTTTCCGTGGAGGCAAATTTTACATACCTACTGATCTACCAGATCTCTATGTGTTATGGTTTTTAAAATATAGTAGAGGTATTTTTTGTATGTTCATTACTGATAAAAATTTAACTCCTTTATATGGGACAATCCAAGTCAAATCGGACGGCTAGAAGAAAATAATTTTAAATCTGCTTTATTTTTTACTGTAATGATATTCCTCGTGAAAAGAGCATTTAACCAAATTTTTAGATTTTTCTGCTTCAGATTTAAAAAAAACCGAGCTATAAGAAAACTGTATCCGAATAAATACTCATATCTTTTTTAATATTAGTCCAAACAGCATAATTGTTTTTGCATAGTTTTTCTCTTTCTGCCTGCTATTAAATTAAAACAAATTGTGCTCAATGGGCTTGTATGCGATTTTCGAGATTTATTATTTTAAATCAATTTTTCTCACTGTTTGTGCACTCTTTGATTTTCTAGAAATTTTTTTGTATTATACTTTGATTTTTTCTACAACTTCAAAGACTCATGTGGTAGTGGGATTGGAATAATTACTATTTTCCCCGATTTTTTTTTTTTAATTTGCTACAAATAATATTTCGTATTAAACCATTGTGCAAAAAATAATACTGTAAAATTGGTATGTGATCTTTCTGAGGAAAAATGGAGAATACATATTCAAACTAACATCTCACTTTGGCAAAACTTTTTCCTTTAAAGACTACAAAAAGCTACTAACATTTCGGAACAAACCAATACTAATGAGGCATAATAAATTTTCCAAATATATCTTATATCAGCCCTAATTTCGGATACCCAAAAAGTTATGTAGGATTTATTTCGTTCGTTGTCTTTAGGGGAAAAAGTTAATGCGGTTTCGCTGGTTCCTCTAGAGGCGAACAAGGACTACAAGGATGGCTTTACTTTTATATTAGTCTCCACTAAGAGGAGTATAAAGACCCTTTTACTCATTCGGAAACATTCTCGCTCAGCTTCTCTTTCTACCCTACTAAAACGTCGATCTCATTAATACCGATCTTCATACAACACTGTTTTATTCATTATCGATACAAAATACTGGCAGCGTCAAGGCCTTCAAATTACCAGATCTAGGGCTTACGCGTACAGAAATCGTTGACCCAACCTAGTTATTAACTGTTTTCAATTAGTTTTTCATCTTGGACCAGTACTCAGGGGATCATTCCTAAATATGCAGTGCAATGTACTGGAACTAGGAAAATAAGTTATGAGGGGGAGGAAAAAGGCTGTAGTGTTTGTGGTTGGACTTTAATCAATAACAACACGGAAAGTCCAAAATAAACGTTATCACAGCATTTAAAGAGTTGAAATTAAATTAGTTCAAACTGATCAATGTCCAGTGTATATATCTTTGATACTACTTAGACCAATAAAAACTGGTTCAACGTTTCAATACTGTAAGATAATGATGATGATACGGTATTTAAGAGTATTCAAAAGAATTTAATTATTAACATATGTGAAAATAAAAACGGACGATAGTAAAAAACACGTGTACTCAGGAGAAAAGAGAAAGCATTACTTATTACTGGTTGTTACTTATTCCAGTGAAATTTGGATTCAAAAGAAATGAATAATGAACATAATTAAATTTTATTTTTGCAGCTAACGGTCTTTTTAGTTTTATATAAAAGCTCAACAGTATTTATTTTTGATATTTCGATAACAATTTGTTATCATCGTCTCGGTGATGACAAATTGTTATACTGACGATGATAACAACTTGTTATCGAAATACAAAAGATAAATACTATTGATTAAATACAGTTGCAAATAATAGAATAAATCACTTAAACAAGATCAAATAACTAAATATTAAAAATAATAAACGTATGTATAAGAGAAACACGGGCGACTAAAAAAACACGTGTGCACAGGATGGAAGACAAAACACTACAACACTACTACACTAATTTATGAGGAGGATCAGCAAGTTAAGAGAATTGATGGCGGTCACAATCTCTGCTTTCCGCCAAATTATTTACAGTGTTCAATTAAGAAAATATTAAGTTGTGTTAATAATATAGAAGAACTGATCTTCTCTGAACAACTAAAAAGGTGGCCAACAAAATTATGAACGATCACGAAAAAAGTGATTAATCCAAATTCTTTTGATAACGAAGATGACTAGAGCGTCAACAGGAACAGCTATAGGTCACATCAGCATTATATACTTTCACGACACCACACATCATCAGGCTCACAAAAAATGTTTACATTTTCTTCTCGAAGCGCCAATAATATTCTCATATTTTTCACATTCCTCCATATTCCATAAGGTGTCATCGGCGTCGCATGAAGTCGACACAAAGATTTTTTCATTGATTTACTCGCTGCCAAAAACAATTGAATGTTGTCGACATCCTCTATCTATCTAGGGCTAAGAAATATCGAAGGTCTATCAAGGAATACATAATGTCGCTGTCGAAGACGAATGTGTAAACGAGTGTCTGTCACACAGTTGCATTTTTAGTACTTTTTCAGCTCATATGTTATATATAGTAGATCGAACGATCATGTAGGATAGTGTAACAAAGCCTTTAGGCCACCCTATACCAACTGGCCATCTCACGTAGACGTAGAGGCGATGTCAGCTAGCCACTGAGATTGTGATCCTTGACCTCATTAGTGACTTTCATGTAAAGTTTTCTGAACTTATGGGATGCACCAAGACAACATTACCCATGACATTGGTCAAATTCAGCCTGATTTATATATCAGCGTCATAGTATATTGGGTGCGTACTACCCAAAGCTAATTTGCATAACTAAACAACTTGATGGACGTTCCAAACGTATACCAAATTTCGGTGCTATATGACTTTAAATTCACAGAAAGTGTGCGCTTAATGATATACCCTTTATTGAACTTTGCTAAATATTAGCTAATATTTTCCATATTCATTAATTTTTAACATTCTACTTTTTTCGAAGCAAATTTTATTAAATTTTAGTTTTTGTATATGCAGCATATTGTTAGAAAAGTTCGTATGATATGCCGCAGGTTACATTTGGTAAAATATTGTTATACATTTTTTAACAGTTTCAATTTTGGGTGCTCTCACATTCTCCGCATACCACTTATTTCTTGCAGTAGAGAAAAATGAAAAAGTAAATACCTGTTTGCTTCTTTTTCACCAGATAGATTTCTTGCCATTATCCGGTTTTGAAAAGCGCGTGTTTCATACCATTTATTTGTTTGTATTTTAAAAGGCCAGCGGCTAAAACATGTTAAAATTTTTGCACACAAAAAAAACAGACAGTTACTAACAGACACAGAACCAGACATACATAATTTCAGCAGACATGAAAATACACCAAATACTTTTTTACACGCAGTGCTCACAAATTGCCACAAAAACTTGGTTCAAGTGGTGCCAAGTTAAAAAGTTGCTTTGGTAGAGTATCTTTTTTTAGAGAAGTAAGATTTTGTGCATTTTTAAAGTATGTTCATGAAAACCATTAAACTTAGTTTTCATTAATATTGTTTTTCAGACGAGTCTTTCATTCAACCTACTTTTTAATTGCAGGCAATACGAAATACAGGGTGACTGATGAAAGCTGCTACCAAAAAAAAACGTAATAACTTATTTTTGTTGTGTTTTATAGATTGATCTTTAAATTTAACTAAAATGGAGAATTGGGACAATGAAACACGAATTTGGATAGTGCAACGCTTTCATGCTTTATAGTCCGTTGTTTCCGTCCAAAGAGAATATAGGCGCAGGTTTGGCGGGACTCCTCCTAGCAGATGGAGTATAATGAGGCTCGCAGAGAATTTTGCCGAGTGTGGCTCAATCGCAAGATGGCCGAGATCCCTCAATTCGGACGCAGGAAACTATCGCTGCTGTAGCTGCTGACATATAATCCAATCCTAGAGTTTCGACAAGGAGCTTATCTGCTCAAATGGGTGTCAGCAGAGAGTCACTGCAGACAATTTTGCACTAAGATTTAAACTTATTTCCATATAAGATGCAACACGAACAAACTTAACCCTAGAGACTTCCCGATTCACTTGGAATTTTTAGAGAAGATCATTCAAATGATGTCAGAGGATGAAAACGTCTTGTACAGCATTTTTAGGTTTGACGAGGCACATTTTTATTTAAACGGCAATGTTAACAAACAAAATTGTCGAGTATGGAGATACTCCATCTGATGCAATTATATCCACTTTTTATCACAGTGTGGTGTGCAGTTTCCTCAAGGTTCATGGTCGGGCCTTACTTTTTCGAAGAAAACGGTCTTACTGCTACCATTAATTGAGAACGTTACTTAAAGATGTTGAAAGAGTTTTTCTCTCCAAAATTGCGCCGAAAGGGAATCCCTTTCAACATTCTTTGGTTTTAACAAGATGGGTCAACTTGTCACTTGTTATGACAGAAGTGAGAGAAAAATGTCCCAATAAACTGATTTCAAGAAACACCACATTCCGTTGGCCTCTCAGGTCTCCTGACCTCACTGTACCTAATTTTTTTTTTTTTTTTTTTTTTGTGGGATTATTGCAAACAAGAAGTTTACAAAGGAAATTCAACGAATTTGGGTGAACGGCCATTGAGACCGGTCCCGCTGTAACACTCCAGGCGGTAATGAATAACTTTTTGATAAGATGTCGCACTTGTGTCATCGAGGGTGGAGGCCACCATGTATTTAAAAATTATAAGAACTTTGATACTTTTTCTGTTCTCTGCAAGACATAATGGTTTATCTGGTTTCTTCTTTTTACATATAAGTAAATCTTTTTCATTAAACAAGTACGTATCTTTGTATAATATCTCTAAATCGTATTCTTTAATAGTTTTGAATTCGAAAATTTTTCAACAACTTCTCTTGCATGGTTTTTCGGCAAATGCCTGTCAAAACAGAGTTGGGTGTTGGATGTATGTATGGGTCGTACTTTGCACAACTATGTTGAAATAAATTTAAGATTTTCTTTTGATTTTAGACAGACGTTAGTATGGATATGCATCGTTATTATGATATTTCCTTTCATGAATAGGATATTGAACAAAATTTTTTAAAATTAATATGGAAAGGAAGGTAACAACTAGACAATTGAGCCAGGTTGCTTGCTTCTACTTATAATTTGAAAGCAAATCAATGCAATGATAAACTTGTGTGTAAAAGTAAAGACGAATATTTATAAAGGGTGTCTCAGAATGTTTTTCGTTTTTAGGTGTTAAATAAAAAAAAAACAACAAACCAATTAAATTATTTATTGTTAAATTAAAGAGCAGTTTATTAATGTAGAACAACTTTTACAAATGCGCACCATGCGCTTCTTCACACTCATATAAGCTGGAGCTAAAATTTTCAATCGCTCGCTGAAGCATCACTCTTGGAATAGAGTGATTCTTTGCTTCAAAACATTCAGGTTGGATGGCAATGGATTGTAAACTTTACTTTTTTGGTAGCCCCATAGAAAAAAATCAGCAGGCGTTAAATCAGAGCTTCTCGGTGGGCATTCTCCTTGGCGGCTTGTCACTCTTCCAGGGTATAAATCGAGAAGAGTAGAGTAACAACAAAAGTGGATCCATCTTGCTGGAAAAGGGTATTGTGGTTATAGCCATCCTGGTCTTGCTTTTCTGTACCTAAAAAAGTTCGGATCATAAAGCAATACCGATCAGAATTAAGGATCTAAGTTCAACCTCAAAAAAAAAGACCGATAATACAATAATTTTTGGCGAGTGCAAGGGCTTCTGATGCAGTTGTATCGGATTCTCGGAAGCCCAGTATCTGCAATTTTGTTTAATCACGTGACCGTTGATGTGAAAATTCGATTCATCGGAGAACTGGATGATATTGAAATCCCAAAACGATTTTTTATCGTCCTGAGTTTATCGGATCATCAGGTTTCTTTTTTTTTTGAACAACAAAAATTTCTTAGGGGCGAAAATGTAATCGTGTTTTCGTTTCTCTAAAAATGTGTCATTTCATTTAAAACTCTTCGTTTCTTCACCACTTTCTTTGAAGGAGAACTCACAGCTATTTAAAAAAATGAAATTTTTCTTCATTTTGAATAACTTGTGTTTTATTGCAGACAGACAACAAATTGCATTTTGATAGTGGTTGCCGAAAATTTGTTATTTTTACCTTTTACCAAGGCAGAATTTTGTATAGAAACGAAAACACTATAAGTC
This sequence comes from Thecocarcelia acutangulata, assembly GCA_914767995.1. Lineage (NCBI taxonomy): Eukaryota > Metazoa > Arthropoda > Insecta > Diptera > Tachinidae > Thecocarcelia > Thecocarcelia acutangulata. The sequence continues at coordinate 142,813,965 of OU612094.1, read as the reverse complement.
TTTGGAAATAATGCCATGAACCGTAAATTTGTTCAACTTAAGGGAAGCTGCGCACAATCTCAGCGACTGTCGTCGGTGCGGTCGATGCTAATGCTCGTTATTGATGTCCTTTTGCTCTCAGACGATTTGTCCGGCATTGTAGTCCCAGTCTCTTCAAACTTGCACACCCAATTTTTAATTAAATTGGCACTTGGTACAACTGTAAAAAAGATTTACATCAGCAACTGCCTTTACGGGCTATTCTGATGATGAACCAGTTCTATGAGTGAATTATTCACGATTCATCAGCGTCCACTGTGGCTGACTAAGCTCACACAGGTAGCAATTTTTGCCATATGAGCAACTTCTTTTTGAGAAGTTCGGGCCTTCTAATCCATCCTGTATGCAATTTCGCAGCAATCAATGGAAGGCAAGACTTAATGAGTTGCTAGGCCGAAGCCCACTGAGAACATCAGCCCTTAAACCGTCAACCATCACCACAGTACAGGTATCTGTTGTAAAAGCAGCAGATCCTCGGGTGGTTGTTAGTCCCCGAAAAAGTCACGCCAAACAATTATCAAGGATACTAGCACCCCCTTCCTGTGTTTTAGGTTTCAACTATAGCCAGAACGTCTCAGCCAAGGCAGGCACCTCAAACATGATCAGCTCGGGTTGAACTGCAAGCAGAATACGCCGGGGGCCATGCTGATCCCCGTTCTGCCAATTTATACCCTTGGTAAGGATTTCGGAAGCCAATAAGTCATGCGGCTTCCTAGAGTTTCATTTGCCGCACCCAACGAACCCAAAAAACAGAGTGCCCTAGTTAGGAATACGCCAAGGCAAAACCTGTTCCCTGAGAGGGGGGGAGGGGGCACTTGGTAAGCATGTTAAATTAAACTGTGTCCTGTAGAAAGACGAACACTAGTGTAAGAATCGTTGTTTTTATAAAGTGCCCCTACGCCAAACGCGCGCTGCGGCCTCGTGAAACCGTGCATGGTTACTAAACTTAACAAGCCGGCCAAACGATTCAGACCACTACCCTGTAGTTGACGCGTAGTGGCCAATTTAAAAACGAAAAACATTCTGAGACACATTCTGATAAAAAATAATTAATGTTTATTAAAGGTTTATTTGGCATATTTTTTATAGAAATTTGTCAAATAAACATGAAATAAATAAAAATATTTTTTATAAGTATGACGGATTGCGTTTAATTAGGCTTAATATTAGGTTATATAACTGCTACTTTCAATTTTTTTAAGAAAGTTTGAACCAATTTAGAAATTTAAAATTATTTCAGTGTTTCGTTTTTAAATCGCTTCTGCACATGACAAACTGTCATGCGTGAGTACCAATTAGATCACATGTTGCCACTCTTGGCTAGGTTTTAAATTTCTTGTACATATTTAAGTCACTAAACCCGCTTGCAATGCAATTCGCACACCGAACAAATGAATTCTCTTCGTGATTTAGGCTTAATACGTCCCAAAGGGTCGCACAATAGCCGGGTAAAAACTTTTCGGAGTTCTGGCTCCCGCGGTGCCAGATTTAAATTTCCGGTCAGACTTCGTTGCCCAATGCCTGCTATCAGTAGAGTCTCAAACTAGTAATGTTCCGCCACAATAAGCGGTTAGGGAGTGTGTAAGAGTCAAACAGCAGCCGCTAAACTCGGGGTATGGCTTGTAAAGCAACATGCAGTTTAAGCCACTCTACTATTTCGTAGAAATGATCATATTGTTTTGTCATTGCAATGATGTCATAACCTTAAACAATAGGTGTGTTTCTTTACTTTCCGGGCAAGTTTCGTGCAAAAGAGAGCATGCATAAGTTTCTCTCAAATACAGATAAAATTTACCTAAAGTACGGGAACACAAAAAGCCAAATTTCTAATCCAAAATGAAACATATGCTGTGTTTTGAACAAAAATTTCCATTAGTTTTACGAAAAAGTACTATGATATTTTACACTTTTGGGCTTTTAAAGTCTTTTGCACATACCCTTTTTCAATGTTTAATAAAAATGATTTGTATACGAGTTCATTCAAATGAACTTTGTTTATTTGTTAATGTTTACTTTTCGAACAGCTGATTGCTTAACTACTTGCCCAAACTAGTCCTAAGAAAAAGTACGGGCTGTTTCGTGCAAGAAGAGGAAGCATACCATACTCTCAAAAGCGCTCTCATTTGCCCAATTTTAAAGTACGGGAACGTTTTTCGTGCAAATTGGGATCCCGCGGGATCCCAAAGTAGACTAAAGAAACACACCTAATGTAGAATTGTAAGGATGGTCCCCATAAATCAAACGATGTTAATAGTTAATGAAGTAAAAAAATTTTCACGTTAAGCATTCTCCTCATAAGTGTTTAAGTGACTGCAATGTTTTTGGCTCTTAGAAAGAATATATAACATATACTCCTAGATATCTATGAGATAAGTAAAAAGAATACAGATTAAGAAAAACAGCCTACGCTGCATACAATGTCAAATTCCCCTTTTCAGTGTCTGTCAGTTTTTTGTTTTTGCGTATGCGTATATATATGTTCTGAACTTTGATTTTCTAAATAATTGCATATCTTTTGATAATCACTTAAGTTTAATATAAAAATTGCGTTTTTTTCGTCTAGAAAAGTGGTACATTTTTTGAGCACATTCCATTCAAATTTTCCAGACGAACCGCTCGTTTGTGCTCTGCAAAAAACACATTCATTATTGAAAATGGAGCAAGAAGCAAATTTGTATTATAAATTATTACTTGGTAAATTTGGTAAAAGTTGTTTTCGACTTAGTGCCAGATATATGGGGTCATATATTTCGCGATAAAATTTAAATAATTCTCCACCTCAGTCATATGTATCTCCCCCACTGTTGTGTATACATGGTCTGATCAAAAAATAGCCGTTACTTTTAAATTTTGTCAGTTACGTATGTTTGATTTTCGCACTTTGTTCTGTTATATTGGCACACATGTCTGTTATATATGTTGGAAATATCCATTTCGGATTGTCAGTTTGTTTTTTATAGATAAAAAGGTTAGTCGTGTTTTGGTGAGCACTTCGATTTTTTACTAAATTTACTAAATTTTGAGCAAAAATAACGTCGCATGGACATTGCTTAGGAACAGGGTTGCCAGAATTTAAAGAGGTAAAATCTGCAAAACTCAAGAATTTCTCATGAAAAAATCTGCAAAATCTGCACTTTATTTTCAAAATCTTCAAAAAATCTTCAAACTCTTATTAACATGCCTTTTTTTTATTATAAATAATTTTAAAAATATTAACAACATATTGAAAGAAATTATACATTTCAGAATATTTAAATGCAAATAGATTTAATGAGAAAAAATATGCAAGTTGTTCAAATTATTTAATGCCTAAGCACACAGAAAAAATAGTAAAAATTATAGTAAAAAAAAAAATGTATTTTGTTGTTCTTGTTGTTTAAAACAATGTTTGTTTTCGATCAATAATTATGTTTAGTAAACTTTTGTTTGAATTCACGAACTCCTTTACAGGTCAAATAATTTATTAATTGATTCAACGAATTTCGTTATGGACCAAGAAAAAAAATTTTTTCTGTGCACGTATACCGATGTACGAGTATATTCGGACTTCAGTGTAGTTAAAATTTACCTAGCTGAAAATTCTCTCCGCATTTGCTGATGAATGTGGTATAATCATTATATATTTAATAAACTCTGTTAGAATTTGAAAACTATGTCAGAATTAGCTGGTTTTATTTTAGATACAGCTCTGAACTGGAGAACAGTTCTCGCGTTATTGTAATTATTTCTTAAGTGCGGTCCGGCTTGTCGTTGTTGTTTGGCCTTCGAGAGTTTTGCGTCTCGCTCTCACTGGTTAACTATTAGCCTCAACTAATTGTATTAGTTTACAGTTTTTTTTTGAGGTACTCATTTGTTAACCATGCGGCAACTTCTTATGTGAAGGCATAAGTCGTTATAGTTAGTCACCGTACCGATACAAATTACTGTTACTACTAACCTGGGCATAAGGTCTTCGTTACTCCGCCCATGCTGTTCGTTCTATAGTTAAATAAATAATTAAATATTTTAGATAGAGCAGATTTTCAGGATGGTTTAAAGCCATGTCTAAACGGCATTTCTTGTTGTACTGAAAAATTGTCACAACGAAAACCATTTTTCATGTTTTTTTTTCTAGTTTCCTTTTGACTCATTTGTTATGTTTTTAAAATTTTTTTATTTCATTTGACTGACATCGATATTACCCAAAATATAAAAGAGGCAAACGAAGTTTTAATCGACAATTAAAAAAAAGTCATCACTACTTAAAAATCTTCGTAAAAACGTAACATGGATTTTGGTATTATGAAAAAGACTTTAAATTATCGTATCATTAAGCTTTCTAGACACTTGCCAAAGTTTCTTTAACAAAGTAATTTTTTTAAGCTTTGAGTGCAAAAAAAAAACAATCGATTGCAGATAGATTTCAACCTTTATAATTTTTGAAATTTCGCTTAATTTTCTTACATAACATTTAAAAACATGTGCAAGATGTTATTCCATTTTGTCTATTTTATAACATGAACAATTGATATTTTCGTTCTAACATAACGTAAACAAATGGTAGTAGAAATATAAGGGGAAAAGTACAAAAAGTTACTTTATTATTAAAAATTTTTAAAATCTGCATTTTTAGGCCAAAAATCTTCAAACCTTCATTTAGTGTTTTTAGAGAGGAAAAATCTGCAAAATGAAGATAAATCTGCAATTCTGGCAACCGTGCTTAGGAACTGAAAATTTTCAAGGACGATCCAGATTTCCTCATAAGTGGTGAAGAATCATGGGTGTATGGCTATGACATTAAAACCAAAGCGCCTAGAAAAGACAAGATCGAAAAAAGCACGTCAAGTTCAGACAAATGCGAAGGTTTTTAACACTGTTTTCTTCGACTACAATGACCTGATGCATAATGAATTCTTGCCACAAGGTCGTACGGTCAATAAGGAATACTACTTTGAAGTTATATGCGAAGCAATTCGTGAGAAACGCACAGAATTGTGGAAAACGCACAGAATTGATAACGCACCAGCTCACACATCGATACTTGTGCGTAAGTTTTTGGCCAAAAACAAAACCGTTATCATGCCTCCACCACCGTATTCACAGGACTTATCCACCACTCTTTTTTTCCTCTTCCCAAAACTGAAGACAGTTCTCTTTGCATCGTAGCAAAGATGATAAAAAAATCGAAACAGGAGCTGTTGGCGATACCAAAAAGTGTGTTTCAGAAGTTTTTCGAGGATTGGAAAAAACGCTGGCATTAGTGTATTATATCTGAAAGGGATCACTGTAAAGGGACAAGAGAGTTATTGAAGAATAAATAAATACTTTTTGAAGAAATTTAAAATAACGGTTATTTTTTGATCAGCCCATGTATCTTTAGTTGACTATCGTTTAGTAGGCATCTCTGTTTGCTTGTTTTACATGTAACAAGTGCATAAAAGAACAGTGCAAATATGTACAACATGACAAGAGGCAGCAGCCAAAGATGTGTAATAAATTTGTTGTAAAAAACATTAAAAATTAAGAAAAAAAAAAAAAAAATAAACGGCCTAAAGCACTTTAAATCACGAGATGTATATTGTTGCTCTTTTTTTATATATATTTTTTTTTTAATTTGTAACTGCAACATGCACTTGCTCGTTGTTGGACAAATGTTGCAGACATACTGCAAGCAAAATAATGGTGCAAGAAATTTGTACAACTGTAGATGTTAAAAAACGTATTGCAAGAAATGTTTATACAAATTATAGTCAACTAGAGAATAATATAAAATTGCAATTACACATACATATGTAAGTTCTGAAAGCGATATTTGCATACGAGTATACGAAAAGATATTTATAAACACACATATACAGTGGAAAGCAGGACCGCCAAACTGTTTTTCGTACTCTATACTTTTTTCAAAGGAGACAAAACCAAATTCTTCGAACGATTACTGCAGTTTCATGATACGCAAAAAACTCACGAATTCATAAGGATCTGTGTGTTCCGCTTGTAAAAGACGAGTCCCCCCGGGGAACAGGTTTTGCCTTGGCATATTTCTAACTTGAGCGCTCTGTTTTTTTGGGAATAGACGGGAAGGGGTCCCTCGTTTGTTGTAGCAAATAAAACTCCAGGAAATCGCATGACTTATGTTGTGTTGGCTTCCGAAACCCTTACCAAGGGTATAAATTGGCTGAACGGGGATCAGCATGGCCCTCGGGTAGTTCTGCTTGCGGTTCGACACGGGCTGATCATGGTTGAGGTGACTACCTTGGCTGCAATGTTCTGGCTGTGGTTGAAACCTAAAACACAGGAAGGAGGTGTTAATATCCTTGATAATTGCTTGTAGTGGCTTTTTTCGGGGACTAACAAACTCCCGAGGGTCTGTTGCCTTTACAACAGATACCTGTACTGTAAGGAATCAGTGGTGATGGTTGAGGGGTGAGTTGGTTTAAGATGCTGCTAGTGGGCTTCGCTTTGGCCTACCATCTCATTAAGATTTGTCTTCCATTGATTGCTGGGAAATTGCATACAGGAGGGATTAGAAGGTCCGAACTCCTCAACAAGAAGTTGCTCATATGGCTACAAACATATGGCATAAATTGCTACCTAAGTGAGCCTAGTAAGCCACATGGGGACGCTGGTGAATCGTGAATAATTCACTCCGTGGAACTGGCCCATCATCAGATAAGGCCGCAAGGCAGGTGCTGATGTAAATCTTTTTCACAACTGTAAAAGACGAATTTGCAAAGTACGCGACAAGATATATCAGTAAACTGGAACTTCACCCAATTCCCCTTGCACGCAATATACTTAATTTAGGCGGCCACACTCGCTGGAGGAGAAGAGATACCGTTGCCACCATCAGAACGTATAAAATAAAACATTTTTGTCTAGCATTGGCTGCACTTAAATAATTTCAATAAGATAGTATTAAGATTTGCGTACTTATTAGTTCATATTTTGAAGATTCGATAAATAAATAAATGGAAAAAAAGAAAATAAGTAAAAAAAACAGACTTGCGCAAGTAAGTAAAAGCGCTCAAAATCAAGTCCGCATTATGTATGTATATATTTTTTTAATTTAAAAATTGTGAATCTCTTGGTCATATGTAGTGTGTACAATGGTCATTTTAATTCTATGAAAATTAAAATAAGAAAATTAGTTCCTGCGTAGTTTACTACACCCTGTAGTTTTGTTTTTGATAAATTTCTTTTGTTTGTTTGCTATATGTTTTCAGTATTATTAAACTTTACAAAATTTTTGCAGTAAATATTTTTAAATACTCAGTCAAAGAGCTGCCACTTCACTCTTTAATGAACGCAATTCAGTTAAATGCATTAAAACAACCCACAAATTTGTACATTTTTTTGCGAGTGGACATATTGAATCAAAACCTAATATATATACTTAAGGATATATAGTGATTTAAATTTTTTTTTCATGGATATGTCAAAATAACATGGAAATTTGTTAAAAGCATAAATTTGAAATTAATTATTGCAGAAATTTTAATAATATAAACTTGTATTTCTTATGAAAGCAATTACCACCTGTGATATTTGTTTTGTTTCATTAGAGTTTGATGTTGACTCAACGTAATTTATGCTAAAATCAAATATATGACACAGAACTAAATTAAAGTACTGTTTACTTGCTTTTAATACGAGTCGTACTCGAAAATTTAAGTACTCGTATAAATAACACAGTAGTGTTAAGTACACTACTAACTGGTTGAAAACGGGAATGTCCAAGGAAACCTATCCTGCGATGTCTTAAAATAAGTTTAAAATTCTCGAATCAAGAGCAGAATTCTTAAACCGAGTAAAAACCCAAAGCAGGAGCACAAATACATGCATATAAATGAAATGCTGAGAGATTGCCATAAAAGATTCTCTGAGAAAAAACACTGTTTTTTGTGGTTGAGATATATTATTAGAATATTTTTCTGCATACATTTTTTGATTGTTAACTAATATAGTAAATAATCATAATATGTAATTGTTCTTAAATCTGCTTCTGCAATGAACGGTTTCGCGATTAAGTAAACTTTAAAATAAATAATCACATCTTAAAATTGCTTTGATCTCAGTTTTTCTCAAACCAATCCCAATATTGGCTTATTTCAATAATATTATATGCTGGTACCATTCGTCTGGCTCAAGTTCAAACCTGGCTTTCGTCTAAAATGATGTATTTAGTGCTTGAGTTATTCATATTTGAATCAAGCGCACCGTACATGATTTTAGGAAATTTGTACTTGTGAAACCGCTTGGGATCGATTTAAGTATAAATGGCTTGAATTTTCTTTTCAGTATAATCATTTATAATCAGTCATTTTGAGATGAATAACTAATAATTTTTAAATTTTATTTTCAAGTGTGTACACATATATTTAATGTTAAACTAATGTTGAAAATGTTTTTTCTCTGTATATGAAAAACTCAATTTTAAATTAATATGCTCTGTTTGAAAAAAATGCAACAGTTCTGCTCTCTACTGTGCTTACGTAAATACGCGCCTTTTGCATTCGCAAAAATCTAGTCATAACTCGAAAAATTCGAATTTTGTGGAATCAGAACGCAATTTTCTACTACAGCGACCCAAAGAGAGTTGTTCGAAAAAAAATATCTTTATAATTAAAAAAATATACAAAGCCGACTAATAAAACTTAAGCCAATTAGCGACCAAGTACATACTAAAGGATTTTCCAATTTATTTACGTTTAATAATTTACTATTCTTCTTCTAAATTGATATAAAACTTATAAGTTCTAATAACAAAATGGTTGCGTAGTTTTGAGCTTATCTTTCTTTGTGACCATAAAAAAATCTTTAAGAGCGTTAAGTCCAATTTTCGGTCGTTATTCTCGCTCTAGCAGGCAAGCAAAAATTTGAGTCTACATATTCATTGTGTGATGCTGCAGTGACAGTGAGGTAACGGGTTGGTCGAAATAACGAAAATACCGTTGCCATTCAGGTGCCTGTAGCAAATGATCAAAATCAGTCCATTCCGCAGCGTTCTCAAGAACTGGGCTTGGACGTTGCGTAATGATCTTGGTTTGCACCTATACAAGATCAAACTGACTCAAGAACTGAAGCCGAAGAACCATATCACGCGGCCTATGAGGTTGATATTATATTATTTTTTCAAAAAAACAATACACACACACACACATATATATATATATATATATATATATATATATATATATATATATATATATATATATATATATATATATATATATATATATATATATATATATATATATATATATATATATATATATATATATATATATATATATATATATATATATATTTATATATATATATATATATATATATATATATATATATATATATATATATATATATATATATATATAAATAGTGGGGTACTCTTCTGCAAATAATTTTGTAAAAGAAAGTTAAATTACTAAATTGTAAAAATTTGATTTCATTTTCTTTTTTTTTTTTAAGTTATGACGAAGTTGCATCTAATGCTGACGACATGTGTATGTGCATCTCAGACTTAATAGCAATAGTAAATAGCAAAATGCAATACGACAGTCAGCATAATGGTACAAAAAACAAATATACCGAGAAAATATAACAAGTGCGTGAGAGAGTGTCTGGTGTTGCTCGACGGCAATTTGTAGCATTAAAAGTATTTACAGCTGCTGCTGCCACAGCCTCGGCAGCAAACAAATAAGCTTAAGGGCATTAAAAAGGAGACATACAACAAATTTGTTGTTTGTTGAATAACAACTACAAAATTGCTGTTTCAAAAGTACTCGCACAATGACAATAACAAATAAGAAACAAAAAAATAAAATTATATCATATTTTAAATGCCTCCAATCTGCTTTTTGTGTTATTCAGGCGAAACAGAGAGACTGAAAAACAAAATGTTTTTTTAACCAAAAAAAAATTGTCATCATATTGTTCAGCTGCATTTTGTCACACTGTCTGACATGTTCATCTTGGCTACAAAGATAGACATCAGTGATCACCAAAAATCATGTTTTTGCTTGATGAACTCATACACTAAAATTTGTAATCAACAAAAGTCAGGCAACAAAGTTCAACGCTGAGATTTTACTTGTCTAGTAAACATTCTAAATTTGTACTCAGCAAAAATCAAGCAACAAAGTTCAACGTTGAGTGAAATCATCTCGCCTTGTAAACAATTTGAATTTGTAATCAATAAAAATCTCACAACAAAGCTCAGTGCTGAGTAAAATCAACTCGCCTTGTAAAATTTGCGCGTTCGTTTTAGTGCTGAATAAAATCAGCTAAACATTAGATGTTGCTTCGATTGTGTATTATATAAACAAATTTTAAACATATTTACATACATATTTTGTATGCTAGTTTAAAGGGCAAAGTTAATTTAAAAGCGCAGTAAAACAAGTGAAGTTTTTGTTATACGTATACCATTGTGTTTTTCAACAAATGTTTAAAAATAAATACATATGCACATTTGTTTTCTATAAAAACCGTTTGTTTCTATGGATGTATAGTTGTAGATGTAAACTGTTGAATACATCACTGCATTGATTTTTGTTAATGTTTTGTTGTCTTCCAAAACAAAAATTCCAACACAAGAAGTGAATCGGCATTCACTATATGCACATTCATTTATATTCAAGCACGAACTTTAACGATAACACATAGCGAAGTTGTCGTTCATTGTCTTTACTGATTAAAAATCAACTGCGCATTTGTGTCTTTGAATACAAAATCATATATCTGAATACAAAATCATATTTGAACGAAATAAAATGGTTTTCATGTTGCTGAGCAAGTATGATTTTTTTGCAATCACTCAAAGTTGTTCTCTGGTAGACATATGTATTTGTTTTCTGTGAAGAACTTTCAATTATTTAATTTAAATTGTATTTTTTTTTTTGTCAATCTGTTTGCCATCAAGCTATTTTATTTGGAACATTTTTATGGCTTCAATTCACAAAATCTCTTTAAATTCTCTAGCTCATAAACTTCTTTGGTATATGAGTGAATTGTATGTGCTCTTTATAAGACGCGTATAGGCCTAGCAAATTTTTATGAAATATATACATTATTTTCTAAACTTATCACTCAGTCTTGTTCCATAAACGTCAAGTTAATCTCTTATGAATAAAAAACTGAAAATTTTGAAACTCTGATATTACTTAATCAAACTTTAAAGTTCACTTTTTATTTCTTTATACCAGTGCTGGCCAGAAACATACATTGATAGTTATACGTTTGGCTTAGTAGCAGCCAAAAATGAATATGTATTTTTCAGAAGCTATGCAGTGAGAACTTACTTCAGTAAAGTCCAAAGAGCAATTAAGTTGATAAGCTTTGTTGAAATGTAAACAAAGCATTATCAAATTCGACGAAGATTTTTATAGTAAGGGATTTCACAATGGTTATTGTACAAATTTGCAACTTATAAATTTGCAGTGCATATTATGATTAATCGTGACAATACCCGTTTATTTTTGTGCAAATTTCTATTCTATTTCTATTTCTAGAAAATTGTTTTGGAAACACAAAAAACTTCTGGCTGCACTAGCAGAAGTCGTAAAACATATGCATTTGTTTCCAATTATACACACAAACCAGTGAAAAAGAAATTTTTGACCAATAATGGTTTTTATGCGTTAAGTTTGATTTATATTTGGAACTTTCCTAACTGTCAACTTTATTTGCTTGTTGAAAGTTCTTCACTCATTGCACTTGATTTTGTTTTTTTTTTCTTTTTTAATAGTTTATTAAATTTCTAGTTTATTTTAAAGACCGCTAAAATTTTCATCCTACATACTTATATACATACATACAAATAACAATATGGCAATAATTTTGTTGTTGTCAAATGTTATTGTTTACATTCACTTGTAATCTTTTTGCTCAAGATTTTTTTAGTGCAAATGAAAAGAAGTGAAGCAAATGCAAATACATACATTTTGTTGTTGCGTAAAAAATATATTTGCTTATATAATATATTTGCTTACATTTGCATCGCATTTGCTCACATTTGCACAGTTTCCATTACCCATCGTAAAAACCCCTTAGCACATATGTGAGGCTGAAATTTGTTCCCTATACTTGCGGGTAAAGGAAATTGAGATTTGTTCCACCACTGCTTTATGCTGAAAGACAAGTTACATAACTATTTTTTCCTGTAACTAATTATAAAAAGATGACAAGAGGAGCAATTGTAGACTTTTTAATTTCTTTTATTTATTTAGTAATATGTCAATGAAACATAATCCTTACAGATAATTTAAAGACATTACAATTTTCATGGTGTATACAATTTCCATGTTACATCGAAAAATAAGTAGAGAGTTTTTTCAAACATATTAAGTTACGAGTTTAAAAGAATAATTAAATTGTATTTAATAGTAGAAGTGTTTAAAGAATAATCAATATATTTATAAAAATTTTTTAACTATTTATATGTATATATTTATTAGTGGCAGGCCTGGGCAAAATACACATATTAAGTATTTCAAATACAAGATACAAAATACTTTCCAGGTGTGTATTTCAAATAAAAGGTACAAAATACTTTCAAGCTTCAAATACAAAATACAACTAACAAATAAAACTACATTTTTGTATTCCGGTCTCAGAAAAATGTACCTCTCTGGTTTTAGATACGTATTTTATTTTACATGTGCACTTAAATTGAATAAAACTGAGTTGTATATTGTCAACTAAAACACAAAAGTACGTAAGTGACAAAATACTGAAAGCCTATTAAAATTTGTGGATAGTTGTATTATTGATAATATCACCTCATATAATAAAAATATTTTGCTGTTTAGACGACAATATGTATGTTCATACTTGCAACTGCATACATACATAGACAATGTAATATTTAAATATTAGAAATAAAGTTGCGTAATATTATAAAAAAATGTTGTACTTATTTTTTATTATATACATTTAATACTATATATATTTTATATATAGGTATACACGTATGGTATACGTATGTCATATGAATTATGATTATGTTCTAAACTCGCAAGCTGGAACATTAAAGAAACAAAGCTAATATTAAGGATTTGATAGATAGTAAATAAAATATTCATTCGGCAAAACAACTATTTCCTTTAATAAAAATTAGACATTTTATTGAGTCATCCGACAGATAATAATCTTTCTACAGGTCCTGAAGAGCACAGCTGCTGTTAAATTCTATAAATGCACTTTTAACATTTGGAGAATTTTCCAGAATAGCAAGCTCCCTGTTTCTAGAAACTGATAAACTCAAGTTCCAAATTTGATTTACGATCAATGTGTTGTCCACAACAAAACTTAAAATCCTCATCATCTCTACTGCAACTACTACTTCTTCTTTCGCATCCACGCATGGTTTCACGTTTTTGTAATTTTTCTCCAAGGTATCTATTGCAAGATTTTGAATTTTTTGCCCCTCTGAGATGCTTTCTGGAAGAAAAACAAGTTTCAAGAAATTTATTAAGGGGGTGTGTACGAGCACATTTATTTTTCAGTATTATTTCAGAAATACCACTTTTACCACGGCTTTGTACTATGTTTTATATACAGTGTGTAGTATTTCGTATCCATTTATCTTCTGAAGAAATTTCTCAAAAAAAAAAAAAAAAAAAAAAAATAATAATAAATTTCTTCAAACCGTTTTTTCTGTTAATTGAAAAATATAATATCAGTCAGTGGGTGCCGCCAGTGTACACACTTTTTTCATTGTGTCCACTTTATTGCATTTTCCATAGCTTTCGGCAATACTTCTGGTAATAACTGTTCGCATTCCTATGCTTAATAATTACTCTTGTTGACGGACTGTATATGGGTTTGATTGTACGGATTTGATTGTATTAGGTTTGTTGCAGGAGTACTAGTACCTTTGAGTATTTGGACCTCGAAACTGGTAGTAGTCCCTGGTCTACAAAGTTTGAACGAACATTCAACATCTGTTACCACGGAGGAACTTTATTCTGTCAGACTATGATGCAGTCCTTCGGAAAGTAACGTGGAGGTTGTTCTTTAGGTACAAATCGCGGGGAGAATTCAATGAACTCAGTGTAGAATTGCACTGCAACTGGGTGCTACGACCCAGAGATCGTAAGAAGGATTAGATGGCATCTGCTCTTAACCATGGGAAAGATCACGCCGAAATTATGAATTTGTTTCACCCGGCGTTAAGACCACCATGGGGTAAGGCCATCATGTCAGGCTCCCACGATAATCGTTTTCAATTCTGTTCGCATTCCAGTCGAATATTATTCTTAAAAGCTGCGATTGTCTGGCATAAAATCACGACTTCAAGTTAACAAAAAATAATAAGTTTGGGATGGTTATATGGGGCGATCTTACTGGCCATGCCAATTCACCAAAACGAGAGCTTACGCGGCCAGGAAATGATTCCTTCACAATATCCATTGTGGTTCCTGCTGTGTAGGCAGATGTCTCGTCTTGTTGAAACCACATGTTCACCAATTCAATGCAATTCCTGTAGTAAGAAGTCACTTATCATGGCTCTATAGCGTTCGCCAGTAACAGCCAGTAACAGTAACTTTATTGAAGATAGTTTTCTTCAAAAGATATGATCGAATCACTGCTTTCGTATGAAAACTGCACCATACAGTAGCTTTGAGTGGAAATAACAACTTTTCATGCATCACATGCAGATTTTCAGTGTCTCAGAAGCGAAGATTTTGTTTCTTAATGTAACTGCTTAAATGAAAATACGCCACGTCACATATTGTGGTTCTCGACCCATAATCGTCCGTCTCATAATGAACACAATTATTCCACCCTCTTCCGGTGTATAGCACACCATTGTTTGTCTGTTTGTATTCTGCAGCCGTCTAGTTCCCAAATGTTATATACGATTTTTTTTTTTATCTGGGACCAGTACTCAGGGGATGACCCCTACATATGCAGCGCATTGTACTGGAAGTAGGAAAATAGGTTATGATGAGGAGGAAAGAGGGAGTAGTGTTCGCGGAGTGTTAACAATAACAACACGAAAGACTAAAACAAATTCTATTGCAGCATTTAAAATGTTGGAATTAAATTAGTTAAAACTGATCAGTGCCCAGTGTATATACATAAGTACCTTCGACACTGCTCAGATTAGCAAAATTTAGTCCAACACCTTCCACACTTCAAGGTAATGAAATGCATTGAAAATAATATAAATATTGAACATATATAGAAAACACGGACAACGGTGAAGAAAAGACAAAAAAAATGATACACGTATACACATACCTATTCCGGTGCACTTTGATTTCATACCTTGATGTACAATGCTATACAATGTCTTTCGTTTCCATTTCGGCAAAAATATTCGTTATTACATAATATATAGTTATATAAAAGTTTTGCAAGAAAATCGTAAAAAAACCCGTCTATAAAAATCGAGCAGGTGAAATCCTAATAAGAGTCTGAACACAATGTAACGATAATTTATTGCGGGGTGGCATAAAATTAAAATTCCTCATTCTCTCATTTTTTGACTCCCTTTCTCTCTTTGATGTTGCCATATCTTTTAAATAATTGACGATTTTCACAACATTATTGTAAACAAAAAACATGATTTTGAAGTTTATTATTTTTTTCATGAAATATAAAAGTTTAAAAAATATATTAACGGAAGAAGAAAAAATTAAAAAAGAAGTTGGAAGTCTTTATAATTTGCCGTCGGGAAGTTACAAAAATTTTCAATATAAAGAAGATTTTTTAATTCAAATTAACAAAGATTTTGGCGTACCAGATAACTGAATTTCTTTCAGTTACCTTATTTTGTGTCAGACTTAATTTAATTTTAGCTGAGGAAGCAAAACGAAAAAAAAAATAGAAATTTACGGAATACGTATAAAAAGTGGAAGCAAAAGGAAAATTGGTGCATTAACGCGTCTTACCCACCATATTCTGTTAGAAAGTGTCGTAGTGTCTAATTCCTCAACTCAACTCAAACATGGCTTCTACCAAACTAACAGCTTTTTAGCAGCTATAATTTTTTATTTTCTGCCAATACAAAATACGTTAAACAAACAATAAATATTTTAGAAATTTTTACAAAAATGTACTCGTGTGCGCAAATAAATTTAAAAAAGTGTAAACTAACATTGACAAGTATTGCCGTCGCCGTCTTCCGTTGTATTATGTTTATTTTTCTCTCGCTATGGAAAATCGTACCGCACCGCAAACATTTTGTTCAGACTCTAAAACGAAATTTGGGGAATAACGTATGCATAATGCTACTTCAAAGTAATATTTTTTTTATTCCAAGGAAAATAAGATGTTTAGGGAGTTGCCAGATTACCATTTCTTCAATATAGGCCGGTAAACTTATTTAGAATGAGGGTTACCAAATATCCTTTCAATTTCAGAGGATATGTTCACTTTCACAAACAATATTGTAAATCAAAAAATTTTGTGAGAAAAACGTCAAAAACTTGTTACTAAAAATTCGTCGAAAGCAAATTAAAAAAAGGAAGGGCTGTATATATACATAGACGGTTCAGGAACTACTTAGCCTATCAGTGAAATGGAATAGTTAGTTTTTCAAACATATTTTTATTTTTCAATATAATCTCCTGAAACTTCAATACACTTAGTCCAACGATTTTCAAGCACTTCTATCCCTTGATTAAAATAGTTTTCCTCAAGTTCTTCCAAATAGTGGTTTATAACCATAATTGCATATTCATATGAGGTAAAACCATTGCCAGCAAGGAATTTTTTTAGATTTGGGAAAAGGTAAAAGTCACTGGGAGCTAAATCAGGAGAATAAGGTGGGTGGTCAAGCATCTTGTACTCTAATTCGTTGATTTTAGCCTTTGTTAAAACACTCTTGTGCGCTGGTGTGTTATCTTGATGAAAAATTATTCCCGAATTTGTACATTTAATTGATCCAAAAGCTTGCAATAGTACTCTGAATTTATTGTTTTACACTGTTACAGATAGTCAATCAATAAAATACCTTTGAGGTCCCAAAGAAACCGTTGCCATAACCCTACCAGCCGATTGGGGCACTTCATCCAACTTCTGTCCATTGTTTGGATTGTTCTTTTGTCTCTGGAGTATAGTGGTGGATCCATGTCTCATCAACAGTTAAGAAACGACGCTTAAAATACATTTTATTTCGCTAAAAACGATCCAAACAAGCTTGAGAAATGTTCATTCTTATGCGTTTTTGGTCGACTGTTAACAAATGCGGCACCGATCTTCCAGAAAGCTCTTTCATCTCTTGTTCTTCATGCAAAATTAAATGGACTCGATCATTTGAGATGCCCATGATATTAGGTATTCCACGCACTTTTAATCGGCGATCATTTAATACCATATCATGCACTTTGGCTACAATTTCTGTTGCTGTTGCTGTTTTTGGACGTCCACTTCGTAGTTCATCTTCAATGCTTGTACGAGCACGTTTAAACTCAGCAACCCAATTTTTTACTGTTGCATATGAAGGAGCACTTTCACCTAACACATTCACCATATCATTATGAATTTCTTGTCCCGATAAACCTTTTTTATGTAAATAGTTAATGACACCACGCATTTCTAATTTTTCCATTGTAAAAAAAAATCGCGGATACGTCTTTTGTGAACACCTGTTTCTATACGAAGGAGTTACCAGATCGAAACAAAATTTAACATGTGTTCATAGCAAAGATGGAAGTTTCCAAAGCATTTGACTTTTTTCTGTTTATACCGCTCTTTTTGTGCTAGGCTAAGAAGTTTCCGAACCGTCTCGTATAATGTTTTTACAAAGTATACATATTTATATTCGAAGTATCATTACTATCTTATCTAAACTCAGCCATAGTGTCCGCCTTTGCTGTACACAAAACGTAAATAACTAAAATTTCAAATAATTAGTAGTCACAGTTCTTGATACCATTTTGTCAAGTACGCGTAATGTATAAAATGCGAGTTAAACGAACGCGTGAATACAAATATAATTACGATATGTACTTGCATAAAAATATCATACATTTTCTTAATTACATTTCATCCACGTGGACTTAATTGCTTTTTACCACTCAAATTGCTTTATATATATAATTGTGGTAAGTGAGAAAATAAATAAAACTGAAACAGAAATCGATTAACACGTGAACGCGTTGTCAGCACAAATTGGTAGTGCTTTATATTTTTTTGCTTAAAATTTTTTTTTTTCGAAATGAAACACTTAAACCCGACCCGACTCACCAAGAAAATAAATGGGTGGTTGAATTTATGAAAAAAAAGAAAAGAACCATACTCAATCTTCAGAACTTTGTAAAATTAAGTATATATGTATGTGTGCGTTTTTTTTTAGCACATGTCACTCAATCTCAACATTTTGAGGTTTAAAATGTATCAGCTTTTAGTGATAGTGTGTTATTAACGTTATTATTCATTTATTTTAACCCCATCGCAAAATTGAGTCGTCATTTTAAAATATGGGGAAATAAAAGATTTTTTCATTTATCTTGGGTTTTCTGGCTGCGAGACAAACAAAAACTTGAAAAGGGTGTGGATAGAAGGATGAAATGAGTGATGATGTGACAAGCGAAAAATGACACAGCAGCAACTCATTTTGCCATAATATTAATGTCGTTTCCTACAAATATGGCGGGATTTAAAGAATGTTGTTTTCCTTTTGGATTTGCCTTAAGAAGGGGAACGTGGCCAAAAATAAAATATGTTCTGCAAATTGAATATGATAAATATTCGCACAAACTGCAGGGCGAAAATTCAGGATCTTTAAAACAAAATGTATAAACCTTGTCAAAGCGGTAATTATTTAAAGAATATTTCTTTAGCTCTCATACTTATGAAATAAAGCAAATATTCATTTGTACCAAATGGATGTGGAAATTAATTTTTCTTCTTGAGTTTCAATCGATTTAAAGCGGCATATATGCATATGTAGTTACACGATAAATGAAAATTAATGTACACAATTAAAAATCAATGTACTTTAATTTATATGCAAATATATAATAAAATGCAGGTAGCAGAATCAGATATCAAGACTTCCTATTTTTAACAAAGTATGTACATGGTCTGATCAAAAAATAACCGTTATTTTCAAGTTTCATGAGCTACGTATGTTCCATTTTAGATTTTTTTTCTGTTATGCTAGGAACACAACTGCGGCGAACGACGAATTTTTGGGCACGAATATTTGTCGCCAAAATTACAACACATTGGTGTATATAAAAACGCACACAATCACAGTTGTTAGCCGAAACTCGTCATACTCAGCGAAAGCTGAAATAGATTTATTTTTAGTTGTTTCGCCAGCTAACGACGAACAAAACAGTATCATGTGGCCAGGTTTCTTATATAAAACCATCGATGTAGTAAAAAATTGATGAAGATGTTCTCAAATTATAAAATACTTCAGAGAATTTGTTAAAAAATCCCTCTTTCAGATAGTTTACTTTTAATATGGTCACCTTAGTATTTATATTAATTTTTTATTTTCCTTTGCACGGAATATAAACAGTGTTATCTACACAAAAGTTCGTTGATATTGTGCTTCACACGACGAATTTATACAACTTATATTTGTCGGCGATTTCGTCGTGATGGGTGAAATTCGTCGTTCGTTGCAGTTGTGTTCCTAGCATTATGTTGGTACACATCGCTCCTTTATTGCAACATAGTCATATCTCAAAAAATGAGCTTTTCGAGTTAACAATGCAGAATTGTTAACAGTACTACCGTTTATATTGTGCCAAAAATGTATTCAGATTGCTTTTAAACTGTTTCCTTTAGGAGATATATCCTCAAAAAATTTGCTAAGACTTGTATGGATACTAAAAATTTTAAATGCGTTTTTCTCGAAACGAGCTTTTTTGCGATATGACTATGTTGAAATAAAGGAGCGACATGTCTGTTATATGTGTTGGCAACGATATTCAGTTTGTTTTTAACAGATAAATAGGTTAGTCGCGTTTTGGTGTGCTCTTAAATTTTTTACTAAATTTACTCAATTTTGAGCAAAAACAACGTTGCATGCACATCGCTCAGGAGCAGTTGAACATCGTCAACGACGATCCAGATTTCCACAAAAAGGTCATAACTGGTGACGAATTATGGGTGTATGGCTATGACATTGAAACCAAAGCTTGTGCGTGAGTTTCTGGCCAAAAACAAAACCGTTATCATGCCTCAACACCATATTCACCGGACTTGGCTGACGTTTTCCTCTTCGTAAAACTAAAGACACCAATGAAAGGAAGACATTCTGCCACGATTGAGGAGATAAAAGAAAAATCAAAGTAAGAAGTGTTTGGAAAACTGGAAAAAACGCTGGCATAAGTGTTTTATATCTGAGGAGAATTACTTTAAAGGGGGCAAGATAGTTATGGATGAATAAATAAATACTTTTTGAAAAAATCAAAATAACGATTATTTGTTGATCAGCCCTCGTATGTCTGAGATACTACCGATACTTTTTATTTGTTTGAAAGACCTCTTAATGGTGTTGTATTGTCTGCAAACACATCATTAAATTGCCAGCAGCGACTTTGTATAGCTCAAGGTGAACTTGACCAATATCATGAGTTCCGCAGCCTAATGCTCTGTTGAGGTCACGACTGAGCCTTTTTTTGCGCGCGTATCTAATATAGTCTTATCACATGTCATGCCATGATTTAATATAATCAAATCTAGTCTAACAAAATCTATACTTATCTAATCAAATCTCAGTTTACTTCACTTCCAATTAATATGACTATCCACTCACTGCAATCGTGCATAATATCTAATTTAGTGTATATTTCAGCAGGGCGACCTGTTCAAACCGCAAGGGTTAATCTTAATGAAAAATGGATCGCCGGTTCATTACGTCTGGTAGTGCGTTTTAAGGATTATATTAAACCTCATAAGGATCGTTCAAAAATTTACCTTTTTCTTCCATTATTGCATAACAAAGATAAGTATTTAACTACTCTAGAGGCAAAAAAAAACACTGCTTTTGGTGCCAGAAATGACGTCCTTCGATTTACATCGAGCTTCCTTAGAGACCACAATATACGAGTTTTTATAGACAGCATCTCATCAAACGAGTTTAATATTAATTCAGGGGAACCACCGCAAGCCGCGAGGTTTTCACCAACTCTATTCCTTATTTCTCTTTTGCTATTCGTACTCATTCAGCTACAGATTTATGAGATCAGCGCTCAGAGCCAAAATATGAATGATACGCTGAACAACAATCTCATTCAGAATCTCCGAATGAAGTCGATTTCAACGAACGTAAGACCCGATATTGTTTGCTGCTTCATTTGTATTTGTGAGGACTCGGATGCCTTTTAGTGCGACATTCGCTGCACCGAACAAATTCAAGTGTTCTGCATATACTTCACTTGATCACCTTACTATTTGTACCACCTATATCTGATCGAAAATGGAATAAAACTTGAAATAAAAGACTGTGTGAAGTTCGTTGGAATGAATACATTTTTCATCTCTCAAAAGAAGCATTCAAGTGTGCTTTGCGTTTCTAAAACGGCGCAGGAAGCACTTCACTTCATCTAATCTCTACTATTTATACCAACTATATCTGACCACAAATGGAATACAATTCTAATGTTTTGGGCTTACTCGACCACGAGAAAGAAATGGTGATGGATTTTGTTCTGACGAGATCATTATTCATGGCCCAGCGCTGATCCATTTGCATTATGGAAATGTTAATTATTCAACCTTTGGAATAAACTGCCTGCAGATATTGTGAGTAAATGGTTGTCCACCATTCGCTTTCGCCATATTTTTTTATATGATTCTGCATCTTCGAAAACTTTTTCTTTTCGACCGCCATTTTGGTCTTCGACGAAAATCACCGTTCCTGAAGCGTTGAAACCACTCTCGACACATTCTTTCACTAATAGCAGCCTATAGGTACATATTTACATAAATAGTTACATGTATTTGAGAGCGTTCGATGAGTCTCAGCCACTATCAACTTGAACACTGATGAGAGTTATCGAATTATCTTACCTCATAAGAGTATGAGGTGCATTTTCATTTCTTTTTACATTTCATAGTCTCGCCAATTCAGTTTGATTTTGCTGTATTTTTTTATTATTTCAGCTTCATAATAAAAATTATTTGAAGCAGATTAAATTCAAATGAAACTCTTTGTAACTTGCAGCTGGTAACGATTTCTAAATGCTTCTCGAAATTCAATTCATTCCCTTCTTCAATCACATCACGAAGTCACAAAATACCAATTTCGTTAATCTGTCATAATTTAAACACTCAATTTGTTAAAAAAAAATGCATTGTAAACGATATTTGTTTATTAAATAATATTAACGAAATAATGAAAAAAAGAACTCAACTCAAATGCAATGAATGTCGAAAGAAAAATAAAAAATTCATTGAATCAAAATAAACTTCCATTGTGGGGATATAATCCAGTTTAAAGTAAATGTTGATTTTATTTCTTTATTGTATAAAAATAAAGGCGAAATAATAAATGCTAAATGAACATTGACACAGCAAAAAAGCATATACATGCATATGTACGAGTATATACATAAGTATATTGGTTAAAAAAAAAAAAAAATTGGATCAACTTAAAATTCAACGCAATTAGGAAAAAATAAAAAAATGAGAACGAAAATGAAAACTATGGATACAAACTACATCTTATATAAACCAATTTTATCTATAGATTGAAAATCACTTTAAATTTTTTTTTCTGTTTTATTTAATCCCTTCTCAGCTCTTCTGTACATACGAGTATACAAGTACAAGTATACAATAAAAAATAGGAGCAAAACAGCGATACGAACGAAATTGAAAACGACTTACATGGAATACAAATCAAGACGAACAACAACAAAAGTCGTTGATCAAAAAATCGAAATTAGGTTGAATGTAAAAATAAGTTGTAGAAGGAGGAAAGTGACTGGAAGGCAAAACAAAAAGTGACAGTATATTGCGATATATAGTGAATAAGAAAAGTAGTTCAAACAAACAATGACAAAATAGAAATTAACGTTTTGTGTAAAAAACAAAATTTATCATCAACAATCTAGCAAACGTGGCGTAACAAAAAGAAGGAGCGGGGAAAACACAATTATTGCAAACGATTAAATCGATTCAAAACAATTACATAAAATAAGAGTCTTCAGTTTATGCAAGTATAATGAGATATTTCGTCATAATCCAACAGATATCGTTACTCTCACGCCAATTGAAGTCAAAAGCTTCTCGCTTACACTCTCGACATTGATAAATATATTCTAGACATATTTAAAACTATGTAGGCAAACTATCAATTGTTGGTGATATCAAGTATACTATGATAACGGCTTTCGGAAATAAAGTCTGTGTTAATTATATTGAGTATAGATAATAACATACTGTAAATTGTTTGCTTAGAAAATGGTTTGTTTATTTATTTATTTATTTATTTATTTACAAGTCTATGAATTACAAATTCTTACAGACTTTTTAGATTGAACTTACAAATAAATAATTTAATTAAATTCAAAAATATAATAATTTAACAGTTTAAGGAATAAATAATATTACGTTTTATAACATATAAGGAGAAATCCATGTGACAGACAATAAAGCTTATTAAAATCTTTGCAGCACTTAATTAGAGATGCAGAGTTGGCATAATTTGTTCTAAATGTTTTTATTATAAGCGGAAAGTAGAAGAATAGCGTGGAACATTAAAAGTTAAATTACTGATCAGAAAACTAGAGTAAATATTACCATTAATACTTTCCAAACAAACATTACGTTCAGCATAGTTCTGCAACTATGCAAGGATGGTAACTTAATAAGTGCAAGTCTCGCAGTATAAGAGGGAAGACTTATTGGATTCCATTGTAATCCTCTTAGACAAAATAATAGAAATTTTTTCTGCACTGCTTCAATTTTATCAAGGTAAATTTTATATGTTGGCTCCCATATAGATGAGCCATATTCCAGAACAGGACGAACAAGAGATGTAAACAATTGTTTAGTGACGTAAGGGTCTCAAACTGCGTTTGATAAAACCAAGAAGACGTCTTGCCTTATTGACAGCCAAAGTAATGTGTTGCATAAAGTTAAGTTTTGAGCCTAACATGATTCCCAGATCCTTAAAAGTATCAACTTGAGCCAACTCATAACCACCCAGAAAGTATTTAATGTTTAAGTGGCATTTTCTGAAGCATATACTTGCATTTTTTTTTAATTTAATTTCATTAAATTTGCACTGCACCACGAATATAGCGAGTATAAGTCATCTTGAAGAAACTTGTAATCCATATAATTGTTGTGGGAGAAAAAATTTTTACGTCATCAACGTACATAAGCATACGAGTATATGAATTTTTTATAACACTTGGTAAATCATTAATAAATAATGCAAAAAGTAGTGGTCCAAGATGACTTCCTTGAGGAACCCCAGACGTCACTGGAATTGTTTAAGAAGTAACACATTTAAAAATAACTCTGCTTTCTGCTAGTAAAGTAGGAGTGCAACCATTTTTAGCAGTTACTAGTGAAACCCATTCTCTGAAGTTTTTTATTAGAAGGTTATGATTCAGCTTGTCAAACGCTTTAGAAAAATCAGTATAAACTACGTCAGTTTGTTTTTTAAGTGTAAAGCCACGATTAACACAAGTTGTGAGTTCCATTGAGTTAGTTACAGTGGAATAGCATTTACGAAAGCCATACTGGTAGGTTGATAATAGAGATGAAACATGATGACTGAGATGATCAGTAACAACTTTTCAAAGCGTTTGGGTATGACACATAGTTTGGCAATTCCTCTATAATTTGTTATATAATTTTTATTTCCGGATTTGTGAAAAGAAAAGATTTACATCAGCACCTGCCTTGCGGCCTAATCTGATGATGGACCAATTCCACGGAGTGAATTATTCACAATTCACCAGCGCCCCCGTTTGGCTTGCCAGGCTAGCACAGGTAACAATTCTTGCCATATGATTGCGGTCATATGAGCAACTTCTTGTTGAGGAGTTCGGGCCTTTTAATCCTTCCTGTATGCAATTTCCCAGCAATCAATGGAGGACAAGGCTTAATGAGTTGGTAGGCCGAAGCCCACTAAGAGCATCAGCCCTTAAACCAACTCACCCGTCAACCATCACTACTGGTTCCTCACAGTACAGGTATCTGTTGTATAGGCAACAGATCCTTGGGAGATTGTTAGCCCCCGAAAAAAGCCACACACCAAATAATTATCAAGGATACTAATACTCCTTTCCTGCGTTTTAGGTTTCAACCACAGCCAGAACGTTTCAGCCAAGGTAGGCACCTCAACCCGGGGGCCATGCTGATCCCCGTTCTGCCAATTTATACCCTTGGTAAGGGTTTCGGAAGCCAACACAACATAAGTCATGTGGCTTCCCAGAGTTTTGTTTGCCGCACCAAACGAGGGACCCCTTCCCCTCTTTTCCCCGAAAAACAGAGCGTCCAAGTTAGGAATACGCCAAGGCAAAACTTGTTCCCCGGGGGTATTTCCGGATTTATTATTTAAAGAAGTGGACATCGTTAGCCACTACTTTTTGCCAGCATTCTGGTAGTATATGGACTCCGCGCCAAAAGAATTGGTACAGTTTCGAAGTAAAGAATGAAACAAGCCAATTTCTTATACCCAATTCTGAAGTGAAGTGTAGTTTGAATCGATCAAAGCAAATGGTAGTCGAAAGGGGCAAGATCTGGACTATAAGGTGGGTGAGCTAAAATTTTTTATCTACTGTCTTCCAAATTTCTTTTGATCGGTCTTGCTAGAATTAGCCGAGAGTTATCCCGATGAAAGATTATGGATTTGTTGACTGCTTTCTTCAAGCTTACCAATTGTCTTCGCTACCGGTCCTCAATAATAATTTACTACGATTTAAATAATAGAAAACACCCTTCAAATCCCACCAAATTAGGAATATTACCTTGGCTTCGGCATTGATTTAGATGGTTGGCCGGGCTTTACATACACTCGGGTTCACTTATTTAGAGTCACTAAAAATTCCATATTCAGAAGCCTGTATATTTTCTAATTTTTAACCGATTGCAGAATTTTAAAAAAGAAATGGAAACTAGTCATTTTGAGATGTCATTGGCATGACTTTTTTTTATTTCTCAAGCAATTTTTAAAAAAAGTCTAAAAAGGTGTTTTTTGATACACTTGAATAGCTAATTTTAATGAAAAACAGTTTTCAATACAACTAACAAAGGACTCAAGTGAGATTGTTGCACAGACAATTTTCTACTTAATTTCAAATAAACGAAATAATTTAGACAAATCATGTATATGGAAACGTCTAAATTTAACACTTATGCCAACTTTTTTATTTTAAGTTTCACTTGGATTTTTTCGCTTACTTTTTAGTTATGTCACTCTTAAATAACTAAAGTTAAGACTCATATAAATTTCGCCATGACAATTGTTTCTTTTTGCTTTATCAATTCCAAATTTAAGTATCGAAGCTATAACAACAAAAACTATAAACCATATTAACTGCTTTTATTCTGACTTAATTTGTTTAAAGTTTGTTCTCGCTTGTCACTTTAACATGACGTGCAATTTTATGTGAAAACTTGTCTATAAATGTCAGCAATACCGCAGATCAACAACGTCAAATATTATCAGTGTAATTGTTGTTGATACAACAGCAGGTTGCTTGTTGTTGTTGTTTTGCCTTTGCAAGCAGCAATGGCTTCTGCGATTATGAAAATTTTACAATCCCTACAACAATAAAATGTTGCCGTATTTTTATTTACACATACATACATATATCAAACCCATACACAAATAACTTCAATAAGTTTTGTGGGTGTGTAGAAGTGTAAACAAATTAATCCTTAACAGTCAGAAAACTGCCAGAATCCAGCATTTGTTAAATTTCTACTTGAAGAGGCGGAGGAGTACCTCCATCATTGACAGTGACAGCGGTGTAAACAAGACACTACAAATAATGGGAATATTTTATGCAAACATTGGTGTACGAGTGTATGTATATCGTAAATATTGCCATCACAAAATTACGTATTTATAAACGTGATATAAAATAGTTATAATAAAAGCAATGGCAGCAATACACCGAGAAAATTTTGGCCTAGATTAGAAAGTTTTAAAAATTTTTTCTAGAATTTAAAAGATCGATCTTGACTTTCCTATTCGATTGAAAATGAAATAAAATTTATTTTTGTACTCGCTTAGGTACAGCCAAAGGACAACGTTTCTCCAATTAACCAGTGAACAGTGCTATTCGATTAAATATGAATAAGATCTTGATGAAAAACACATAGAAAACGGGAAAACTAATGCTTCGGTAACTAGACCTTCTATTTTGTTATAAAAAGCTACTGTATTAATAATAGAACATTATAATCAATAAAAATTAAATAAATAAAAATGACGCACACTTGATCAAATTAACTGTATTTCCTACTTCCACTAATAAGTTTCTTTACGCTCAAGTAACTAAAAAAAACTTTGAGGCTATATGAGAAAAACAACACAAGATCTTAAGCTGCAAAAATTTAAATAATTTTGACAATAAAGTACTTAACATATTATTTCAGAAAGCTACTTTGGCAAAATTATGTTTTTACTCGTAGAAAAAAATTTTCCTTACATTTTCATAGATTTCAGTTTCCAATAGGGATGTTTTATAGCCTATTTAGCCTTAAGAAATATTTTAGAAGTGTATTTTAAATCTTTTACCCAAATGAATAATAAAAACTAAAAAAAAAAAATTACAGTTATTTGTATCATTTGCCTTGTTACAACAATGTGATGGTTGGTTTTGTATAAATTGAATGAATGAAGTCTCACATCGAGCCAATGTAAATGTATGTAAATGTATGGCTGACTGTTTGCTTGCAATGCATAAAGCATAAATCTGATCTGTGATAAAAACATACGATACCTTAAAATACAATATAATAATAAAAACAGTATAAACAACAATAATAACATGACTGATATCAGCACAACATCATCATCAGATGTACTCGTATGTTTACGCCAGCAAAAGTTTTCAGCTCTTTGCCCCATATCCACCCATATTTACCACTCATTTAACACTTTGACAATCATTTGGAAGGGAGACACACATAAATCACAGCAGAGATTGCAGTAAATGTGACCAGAAAAGACAACGTGTGAGAAAGGGAGTGACAGTTTGTATGTAAAAATGTCAGTGATATATGCATGTTGGTTGCATTGTCCAATTATTCGCTCAAGAAAAAAAAGGGAAAAAATAAAAATCATATAAATAAACCAAACCAGAGTCACTGACAAGTATTGTAAACGAAATGTACGAGAGTAATGTAAATATAAAAAGCCATCAATGTTTTAATTTATATTTATTCATTTATTTATGCAAAAATTACTTTTATAAAACGCTTCATATAAAAAGATAATAATAAAATCAAACCATGAAAAATATTTGATTAAAAGTTGGTTTTTAAATAAATTTAATAAATTGCAAGTAAACAATGTGTCAAATATTAAACAATATGATCTGTGCAGTTTTTAATTTGTAAATGTGTAATATGTTTATATTTGTTTCACAATAGCAAGCCGACCATTAATATAAATAGCATTAAATTTTTTAAACTTCGAAGTTTTAAATTTATACAATACAAAGTTTTTGCGAATGTTTTTGGAATTTAGTTTTTTTTTTTGGGGTTTGCAAGGCCTATCGGTACAGCGACTGCCAAAACCTGCAGTTTTTGAATTTCAATAAGATTAATTACATAGACAAGATCAAATCACATGTTTTCTTTGTCCAGGTTACATAACCTCCACATAAGACTAACCATGGATTCCCTGATAGGCCTCGAGACTGTGGGTAGAATACTCGAATAAATGAAGTCCATTTATTCTGTGTAGTCCTTAAAAGTTGACGATGTACAGTTCTTAAGTGGCATCCCTACCATACGGTCAACATCTTCTTGTTGTAACTAGTCCCCAGCCTTTTTCAGTTCTTCGACTACCATATTACCTGACACTTCTACCCTTGTACCCAAAAAAATTCATAGGTTGGAATGTCTCTAATATATCATTTGGAGATAGCCAGCGTTTCTGGATATCGTAAAGACCACCGTTCATGCATTCATCGTAGCCTTCCTTTGCTGTAGTATTTCAACCAGTTTGTTACCTTCATTACAGCAATGATTTCCGCTTACATCACGCTACTCACACTCCCATTAGTCAGCTGAAAGCTCATGTTTAGATCGAGTTTTTTTTTTTTTTATTTTATTTATTTTTCTTTGTACAAAAATTATTAGTTTTCAATACATAAACTAAATTATTATTTTGGGTTACTGAATGCATGTGCTAAAATAAGATTTGTCAAAAAGCAAACGCTACCGGCACCCTATTAACAAATTATTTTAAGGCTGTTTTCAGTCCCTTCATTTTGTTAATTTTATGACTTCTTTAAAAAAATATCCATTAAAATTGATTGCGTTCTAAATTTGTGAACATAAATAAATAATGAAATGCAATTTTCCTTCCATATGCATACAAACGCTTCGTCTTGAAAAAGAGAAATAAAAATAACAAAAAACTAAGTCAAACAAGCAAGATTTTCACCTACATTGACAAACGAAGAGTCAACGAATTTTCAAGGGGCTACATTGAAAAAATAAAATTTTTGCTTTAAAAGAAAAGAAACATGTTGGTTGCAGCTAAAACTGGTAGCACGATAGGTTCTTTTATTGATGATGTGAAACCGAAAAAGTTAGTGTGTGTGTGTGTAAATTTTATAAGGAATCAAAGCAAGCTTGCCAAAAACAATTATTTAATAACGACTACTTTATGTGTATGAATATTAATTGAGTCCTGATATTCACTTCTTCTAATAATATAATAAACATATTTTGAAAGTATACACGTAGAAGAAAAAATATGGCTGATATGACAATATTTTAAGGGCAAAATACTATTGTTGAATTATATGTTTGAACACAACCATATAATATAGTTTCAATCAGGAATTTACTTACACAACTAAGTGTATCCAAGAACAAAACAAATTGTGTCACGATTAACACTATTATTGTAAAAATTAAAATTTAATTCTCATTTCCAACCACATATTATTATTACTTCTCACTATATTATTAAAAAATTGCAAAATCTATTATCACGATCTACCTTACTATTGTTGAAGGTCATAATGTTTATATGTTTACATAGTAAATGTTCAAAGTGGTGAACATGTATTAAAACATAAATATCATCTTTCATTTTTTCGATATTTTATATGATCTATTGTTATTTCAACGGAACTTTTCCACTGCAAAGATAACTTTAATCTCTCTTGTACTTGGCTCTTTCTTTACATTAAATTTTTGTTGAATTTTCTTTAAAAATAAGACATTATTTAGTGAAAGGGATGTTTTTTAGGTAGACACAGAATTAAAACATTTTCAGTTTTTCTATTTAAACAAGGATATTCTAATATATCCCCCAAATCATGTAAAACCACAGCCAGAGATGGTAGAAAAACTGCTCTAAACAGCTAAAAGTTGAATTAGAGTCATCATATGCTATCCATATATCATCTAGAACTATTCGAGGGCGGCTAAATGAAGGAGCCTTACGTGACTGCATCGCACAAGAAAAACTTTCGTCTCAAACAAAAAAAAAATTTTAAATCCGGATTGGATTTTGTGAGAAAAAAACATAAAGAAACCAAATGAAAATGGAAAAATATTTTATGGAATGACGAATCCAAGTTTTTCCAGTCAGGATCAGAAAGAAAACGCTATGAATGGCGGCTAGTTAACTAACAACAAAATCTCAGATATACCATTAAAGATAAATTAATTTACTATTGAAAATGTTTTAGCTACGAATATGTGGCCACCATTGTAATTATAAACACACTTCTATAAATTAAAACCACATTTTCTTTAAACAATTTAATATAAATATATTTTCTCAATCAATATTTTGATACAAAATAGAGTACAATGAATGGAATTTTGCAAATTCTTGTTACTTTAGAAACATTGATATATCCTTGATCTGGCCCATATACTCGTATGTAGCTGTAAAAAGATACATAGAATTCAAATACATTAAAACACATACATACATACACCTATTTGTTCATATATTTAAATCCTTTTTGCACTAAAATTTTTATTTTTATGATGCTGCTATTTTTATATTATATTACTAATATAATTAAAATTGAAAAAAACACACCAACAAATTAAACTAAAACTATGCATGTCTGTAAGCAACATGTATAAAACCAACAATATCTAGTTTATCCTGTAAACAAACATGAGTTGGAGACAAATGTATTAACTATACGTATGTTCTAAATAAATAATCTACTATATCTATACATTGCAAAAGATTTTGTTGTATACAAACATTGTTTAAACTATATTATTTCATACAACCATATTTTAAAATTATATAATGGTAGCAATAGAAATATTAATAATTTAACACTCATATATTTATAGTGGCTTAAATTATATTGAACACTATAATACACTAGCGGCAACAATACAAGTAGTGGCAGAGTACATACTAATGTTGTCACAACAGTATTCCAAATTACCTTTTCTTTGCGTGTAGAGAAATATGCTGAAAGTGGTTTCTTGACTTGCACCACAACTACAACTACTCAAGTGGTTGTAATTGGTCCTTCGAACCTGTCAGTTGGTCCGTTATCATTTCTTTTGTATTGAGGCCAAAGCATGACATGATGTTCTTCAAATTGTTTCAGGGTATAGCGATATAGATTTTAGTTGTTTTGGTCGTTTCAGAAGAGTCCACTGTGGACCAAGCTTTTTACACCAATATCTTATACGCACCTTTAGCTCGTCCTCCACTCGCACTTTGCCACGGATCTATGTCTCTACATATAAGTTTTTTTAAGTTTTAGTATTTTTTAAATAAGTTTTACAATACAAAAAGATATTAAGATAAAATTAAGTTTTACAATTTTTTTTATACAAAACTGCAAAATCTTTCGTTCATTCATAATGTCTAACTAAAATTGTAGAGCATTAAAGCATTTTAAGAAAGAAAATAAATAAAAAATCCCAAGAAGAAGCAAAACTTGTGTTACAAAAAGTGTCATGTAAAACTTGCAAAAAGACAGCAGCATCACAATATAAAGTTTTACTTTAAATGAGAACAAGTGTAAAGGATATAAATGAATGTATGAACGTGTGCTTGTAAGTATCTTTGAGTACAAGAACGAGTATGTCTACGTGTTTGTGCATATTTGTGAAAAGAAATCCATATTGTTCTGAATACATATAAAAAGTGTTCCATTTAGACCTTTTTTGATATATACAGCATCTATAATTTAATCTAGCGGTGGCTAATACATACATGACCCTGTGTACACAGGCTTAAATTCCTGATGCAGGCAAATCAGAAACCAAATCCTTGCTAAAGAGAAAAAATGGGTTGATTAATCGGTCTAGCAATGTGACTTATACGAGTATTTCAATCGCTATCCAGGAGTGTAGCGCTAAGCCTATTTTATCATCTTTACATTAGTATCTCCGCAATGAGAATTCCTGCAACTGAGGGTTCAACTATAACTATAACGTTCCAGCCAAGTTAGCCATTTGAGCTTTTCGGAAAATAAAGCATTCCAATTGCGTTACCAAAGTATTGGTACAAGACTTGAAAGTTCACTCATTCCTCCTGCCCAGCTACTACAGATAGCGGTGTCTTAAAATTCAGGGTTTCGCGCTTCATGGAAGGATACTAACACATACATGTATATTAGCCGTGTATTAGTGTTATATGGAAAAACTTAGAAACGAGACGCTCGAATCTATCGTATTTTATGGGGTGTGGTAATAAAATACATGAGCCAAAAAACTACGATAGTAGAATTGGTTCAAATGGCTACGCAATGGTAGAGTCACTATTAGGGGGGCAAACTGTAAGACCGACCCCCACTAACATTTCTCCTTCTACATTTCTTGTGAACATTTCTGCTTCCTACCTGCCCTCCTTAATATTAGTTTAACTAACTAGCCCCAAAGGACTCCTAAAGTGTCTAAATGTACAACCGACTTACAAAATTTTTGTGCACCCATCATTTTTGTAGATCATACCTAACTACCTATCTTCAATCATCAGGGACGTATTTGGTATCTTAGCGATGAAGCTGTTGCTCTTGCATTATTTGATAAAAATGTCGCCAAACATAAAAACAACAAATGCTCTGTACTAATTCGGCCCTAATGTATATACATCGGAATGTTATATATCGGAATTTTTACTATAAGGTGAAAAAGCATTCACTTGACAAACAAAATCTTCATTTAAATACCAAACTCTAAAACGAACACAAAAACTGCGAAGTTTTTTTGCTTGCCTGAAATTACACCAATGGTCTATATAAAGAGTCGAACCTGCGACCTCGAGATTATTGGTTGAGTAACAAATCGAGGCACCCTTAGCCTAAAACGGCTAATACTAATGATTTACTTTTCTATTTCTCCTTCATTTATTGAGTCGGGTCTCTCGGTAGCGTAACATCTGGATTCGCGAAGGCAAACTGTAAATTAACACAAAGATATATGCTGGAATTTGATCACGCTGACTATTTGACACATTTTAAATGCGACATAAGCTGTTGGTAAAAATGTACTACTTCACAAAAATGAAATACCGTCGACATAATTTACTTTATAAACAGAAAACTCTTTTCGTGTTCAATGACGAAATCCTCTGAATCAAATAATAAGTTTTTGAATACGGACCTGCAAAATAATTCGCTGATTCAAGCAAAACTTTAGTACAAATAATTATTGATTGAAAGCAGCTGTTTTTTTTTCTTTTTTCAACAACAACAAAATCTGATATCCGAGGTTTTATTCGATATACGAGTACGAGTACGTTTCCATACATACAAACTATTTTTTCACACAAATATTTTATTGATTTAATTTTTACTATAATTTTTTCTGTGTATCCACTATTATGATCTAGAAGACTTTTAATATATTTATATATGTTCGAATCTTTCTACCAGCAGTTAAACTATGAGTACACCGAGCATTACTTTTAAGAGAATCTCTTCGGGTTACTATCAGCTAAAATTCAGCAATTTTTTTAATTCACTTGTCTGTTTTACAAAAGTTGCCGCAAACAAAATATTTTCTTTGAGATCAAGCAAAACCAATTAGTATAGAAAAAAATATAATTAGTATCATGCTATAACATCCGATATAAGTTATTCTGCACGAGTAGCCAACTTGTTCCTCATGGCGTTGAATCGATTGGTCACAATCTTCAAAGGCATTCTTTAGAACAGGTGCTATATTTTTTTTTACTACCAGCCGCTTGTAATAGTATTTTTTTCTAATAAAGTGCGACGAGTCTCAAAAGTCACAGATGCCATTAATTGGACTATAGTAGATTTCGCCGATCAATCGGTCGGTGAATGCTCGAAGTGCATGAACACCTTTTTTTTTACAAAAATCTGATGTTTGTCTGATTTTGCAAATAATCCAGAAAATGTCCTCAAAGGATCACCCATTAAAAAATATTCATTAGTGTTTGTATTATACATGCGTGCATATGTTGAACTTTAACTAGAAAAGAAGAAAAAGGGGGACAAATACTTTGACTGCATGTGTTGCATAAGTATCCCATTCATTTGTGTGATGCTGTATTGTATCATTGCCACTACTGCCAGTGTTCGTTGCAGTGACACTGCATTTATACATGTGCTTGAGAGTTTAAGTATGTGCGAGTAGATGTACATTTATGCATACAGGATATGAAAAACTGAAACTTAAAAATGCCAAAACTTGCGAGAATATAAAACGTGTGCTGCAAATGTATTTATTTTACTCTTAACAATTCTTTATAAAAATATCGACATGGTGGAGAGTATCAGCTTTTAGTGCATACAAAAATATTATTATGCACGTTTCTTGCAAGAAGGATATATTATGCTGACTGCGTTAACTACACATTCGTATGTTCTACGCTGCGTACGTTCATCGTTTCGAAATATTTCTACTGGCACACAAAGCAAATAACAGACTCAGATGTTCTTGCATCCACCAGCTTTTTTTTATTAAAGCTATGCTAGTTTTTTTCTTGTTTCGTTGCTTTTACTAATCTATATTGGCTGAGAACTGCATGTATATGTTTTAAGCAAGGAGTGGGATAATAAACGCCAAACTATATCAATGACAAACTATAGTGAAAGTAAAACTTAGCTGAAACTAAAATTTATTTCAAAAATATTTTACTTAACAGTAATCCAATTAAAATTAAAATACACTTGATAGAAAACTAGCTTCAATTTAGTTAACGTTAAATCGCATAAAACTAAACGATTTTATTTTGGGTTTTTTATGTTTTTTAATAGAACGAAACATACAGGAAAAAATATACTTGTATAGAATAATATAATAGAAGATATAAATAAAAAAGTATGATGTTAAAACAACATTTGATTTTGAAACCACATGTGGTTTTGAAACCACATGTGATTTTCATTTAAGTCGCATAAAACAAAACGATTTTATTTTGGATCAGCTTTTTTGATCAAAGTTTTCTTT
The DNA here is from genome assembly GCA_914767995.1 of Thecocarcelia acutangulata. Taxonomy (NCBI): domain Eukaryota; kingdom Metazoa; phylum Arthropoda; class Insecta; order Diptera; family Tachinidae; genus Thecocarcelia; species Thecocarcelia acutangulata. Next base: position 142,778,409 of record OU612094.1, on the reverse strand, counting down.
AAAGCCACATCGACGAAACACTGATTCAATATATAAATAATTGGGTTTTCTTTACATAAACTCTGACCATAGAGATTTTATTTTAGGTTTATTTGTTTTAGTAAAATGAAACATACGGGAAAAAAGTAACTGGTGTAGAAAAAATGTGTTCTCCAAATAAAAAAGTGCGGTTTTAAAACCACATGTGATTTTGAAACCATATGTGATTTTAAACCCGCAAAGTGTCTTGAAACCACATGTGATTTTGATTTAAATCGCTTAAAACAAAACGATTTTATTTCGGGTTTATTTTTTTTTTTCAAATAATATGAAGCATACAGGAAACAAGAATTGTAGCGGAAGATATAAATAAAAAAGTGTGATTTTAAAATCACAAGTGACCTTGAAACCAAGTGCTTTTGAAACCACATGTGGTTTAATCAACAAATACATTCCTTAAGAAGTTTTCTAAAGGAAAACGAAGTATTAAATAAAAAACCTTCAAGTATTGTAAATCATTCATCAGTGAACTTTTAGATATATACATATGTACGATATTAACTAAGTATTTGCGAGTTCGAGTCCAACTTCAGTCAAGAAGAAAGATTATTTTTAATTATAACAATAATTGCTGTGAAACAATACGACCAAAGAAGAACAGAAAAAGTAATTGAATACCATATAGCTGGGGGATAACTAGCTGTTTCGCTACACTACTCATCAGCACCCACCTTTAATTATTGTTTTATATATTATTTTCAAGATTTATATACATATGTACGTATATAAAAATATCAAAGTTAAAAAAGGATAAAAAAAATCATATAACGAGATTCAGTACGATAGCTAATAGCAATGCAATTGAGTGTTGCCACGTTATAACTATTTGAACATGAAGAAAAATAAAACCGTTTACGGTTTTACTTTAGACGATAACAATACTTCATAATTAACAACAGGAAGATAGAATTCATCATTATATGTTATAGACCGGGACGGGTTTTTCTTATATAGGCCCATTTAAAAAATCTTATAATTGGGTATCCTCTGTAATCGACTTCTGTTTGATCAACTGGGTAATAAATATCAAATTCAGACATTTTTTCGATCCCACTTCATGTTGCAGCTTTCTCGTATATGCTACTTGAGTGCGTAGAAGTGCTTTATTTTCATTTTGACAGCATTTTTTTTTTTTCTTCGTCGTGTTTTAACCATTTACTGCTGATGTGGCACACAAGTACATGACAGTGTAAATATTTCTTGGTTGCGTTGAAGTGTTTGTTTGCGTCTGCTGTAAACTTTTTGCATTAAATTTAAGACTTTAGGACACAAGGACGTTCATTTGCCTTTTGAATAAAAGTTTAGACGATAACAGCAAAAAACAAGTATACAAAAACAAATGAAAAGGACAAAGAACTTAAAAAGTAATGCATTCATTGCGATGATTGGAAAGTGGTTTTTCAAAGAAAAAAAAAAAAGAAAAAAGTGTTTTGAGGTTACGTAGTTAAATTATAGCGCAAATCACACAGCTAAATGCACAAACGAAGTTTTGAACATTAACCTAATAAAACTTTGTTAAAAGCAAACGACTTGGTTTAATCGAAACTTGGCAATATTTGTCAGTATGTGTGCATATGTAAATAGTTTCCATACAAAATTGTCACATATGCATAATTTGTATAAATGCATTGGTAACGCAATTAACCCAGATTCTTTTGAGTATGATGGTAATGCATTTATCTGAGATGTTCTTTAAAGCATTGGTTTGAGACATTTTGCATGAACTACTATGCTAGATTTTGTTCATGACTTCGCTCCAAAATATCTCTACAATTCTTAAAAATCGTCGTTTGAAGCCTTTTCATCACCAGGGTGAACAATTTTCAGAACGACAAAACTGTTGTAAACACTTAAAAAGCATGAAAAACCCCTGAAATTTTTTACTTATTGCAAATAAGATAAAATTTAACAAAACTTGAATAACAAAAAAGTAATTCATAAGATTAAGACATTACTGAATTGACGATATTTATAAATAAAGAAAACAATAATTAAATCAACTAAACAACTATGTAAATGGAAATGTACAAACAAAAAACCAAAAAAAATATATTAAAGCTAAAATAATTATTCAAAAACTCAAGTTTAACCGGTTTATTAGCTACTAATATTGATACAAATCGAAAAATACAAACAGCTTCTATTTTATATTTCTTAAGGCCGTCATTCCCTATCCTTTACAATCGTACGATCTATCAAATCTAACATGTGTGCTGAAAATGCAACTATATGACTGATTGTTTTGACAGATCGTGCATCCCCTAACCGCCTTTTAATAGATGCATGTTTTTCCAATGGCGAAATCATTTCAGTTTAAATTTTTTTATTTTTACCTTTAAGTTAAAAATGCCAACTAAAGTTCGGTAGCTATCCGCAATCGAGCCAATAGTTTAGCAACTTATATGAATAACTGTTGGACTATCTTGCTAGTAAGTCTATTTACTTTCGTGATGAGTGCTCAAAAAGAGTTTTAACTTTTTCCAATCTGTGAACAGGTTTCGTCTTGGCGTACACCATACCTGGGCACTCTATTTTTTTACGAATAAAGGGGTAGGAGTCCTTCGTTGGTTGTATCACACAAAGCCCTACGAGACCCCGTGGCTTATGTTGTGTTAGTCTTCCAAAACTTTACCAAGGGTTAAAATTGGCAAAACGGGGATCAGCAAAGCCCCTGGAAGGTTCTGCTTTGCAGACCATCTCGGTGCTGATCATGGTTGAGGTGCCTGCCTTGGTTCAAACTTGCTGACTGTGCTTTAAACCTAAAATCGTAGGAACGGGAATTAGTTTCCCTGATAACTTTGGTGCTTGCCGACTTTCGGGTTCTACCAACCCCCCGAGATGCTGTTGTCTTGCAACAGATACCTGCACTGTGAGGAACCAGGGATGATGGTTAGACGGATGAGTTGGTTAAGGGCTTATGTTCTTAATGGGCTTCGGCCTACCAACTCAGTAAACCTTGTATTCCACTGACTGTTGGGAAACTGCATTCAGGAGGGATTAGAAGGACCAAATCTTAAGCAAAAGGTTTGTCTATATAGCTACAAACTTATAGAAAGAAAGCCGCATTGGACGCTGGTGAATCGTGAGTAATTCACCCCATAGAGTTGGTTCATCAGCAAATTAGGCCGACCAGGCAGATGCTGACATAAATCAATTTCAGAGCTGTACACATAGATAAAACTACCATTAAATCTAGACAACCGTCTATTGAAAATGCTACCATACCATCCGACTTTCGCCTCCAAAATTTTGTGCCTTATAATTTGAAGGATCTGTTTTTAGATTGTGCTCGTGTAAAGCCTAATCTATCCTCAATATGATGCTTACTTAGTTTCTGGTTAAGCTGCATTCCTTGGTGTTGTATTGTTTTTAAACTTTTAAGAACGTTCCATATCGTTGATTCACATAGTTCAGGCTGGCACTGCGATAGAATATAGTTAAGGTTTAGACTTCTGATGCTTGCTAAGCTGAAATGCCTTTCTTGGCGCTCCGCTAGTTTACGTTTTGCAGCAGACCGGCTCAAAGTGCTGAACGTTCAAGGATTTCCTAAAAGATTTTGACCAACGTGGAACAACAGCAAAGCCGCCATGCAATTTCCCAGATTTTGATTCCTTCTTCACTGAAAGTTATTATTGTTCTTTGTTCAAGCTCTGAAAGCAGTGTACCTTGCGGCATAAGGAAAAATTCAAATAACAAATTAACGATATTTTCTTCAACTGGCTCAGCTTATCATATTTCTAGCACAAGCTGCTGTTGACGCCATTAATATCGGATGCTCTTGATTTTTTTGGATTGAAGATACAGTATGATGTTCGCTGGACTGATCATATTTTTCATATCTCTAAAGTAGTATTCAAGTGCTTCGTGACTTTGAAGCGGTGTAAGACAGTGATCTTCTACTAATCTCCGAATGGGGTCGAGAAAACAGGATTGCCTTTAACGCTCGTAAGACCCAATGTTGTTTGTTAACATACAAACAAACGACCACAGATGCTGCTTTATCTGTACTCATGGATGGTATAAATATTGCGGAATCGGAAGCTTTTGATGTTCTTGGAATGAAGATACAGTGTGATGTTCGCTGGACTGAACACATTTTTCATATCTCTAAAGAAGCATTCAAGTGCCTAGGGTTTCTAAAACGGTGTAAGATGTACTTCACTCCATCTGATCTCCTTACTATTTATACCACCTATATCCGACCAAAAATGGAATACAACTCTCATGTTTGGGCCGGTGCCCCAAAATCTATTTTGGGGTTACTCGACCGTGTGCAGGAGAGGGCGAAGATACTTATCGGTGACAGTAGGGTATCCATCTCTATTGACTCACTGGAGCATCGACGCTGTGCGGGGTGCGTTACTCTGCTCTATCGTTATTACAATGGATTTTGTTCTAACGAGACCTTGTTCCTGAAACCCGCACATTTTTACGTAGCACGCGTGCATCGTTCAGAGCTCATCCATTTGTGGTCGATTGCTCAGGGAATCGTACTACGCATTACAGAGAGAGTTCGTTTTTCAGCCGTACGCTCCGCCTGTGGAATAAGTTACCTGCTGACGTGTATCCTGTCTGTTATAACGTTGAAAGGTTCAAGTCAAATACTATTCCCTCTTTCCTCCTCCTCACAACCTATTTTCCTAGTTCTGGTACAATGCACTGCATATGTAGGGGTCATCCCCTGAGTACTGGTCCAAGTTAAAAAAAAAAAAAAAAAAAAGATGTACTTCACTCCCTCCGATCTCCTTACTATTACCACCTACAGCCGACCGAAAATGGAATACAACTCTCATGTTTGGGCCGGTGCCCCAAAGGCTATTTGGGGTCATTCGACCATGTGTAGGAGAAGACGAAGATACTGATCGGTGAGGTAGGGTATCCAACCCAATTGACTCACTGGACCATCGGCGCAGTGTAGGGTGCATTACTCTGTTCTATCGTTACTACAATGGATTTTGCTCTGACGAGATTAGGGATCTTGTTCCCAAAACGCGCACATTTTTACGTAGCACATGTTCATCGTCCAGAGCTCGTCTATTTGTGGTCGATTGCCGAGGAACCGTACTACGCATTACAGAGAGAATTCGTTTTTCACCCGCACGCTTCGCATGTGCAATAAGTTGCCTGGAGATGTGTTTTCTGTTTGTTATAACGTTGGAAGTTTCAAGTCATTTGTTCACAAATAGTACTCCCTCTTTCCTTCTCCTCACAACCTATTTTCCTAGCTCTGATACAATGCACTGCATATTTAGGGGTCATCCCCTGAGTATTAGGCCAAGTTAAAAAAAAAAAAAAAATATTGAACTAAGAGAATTTTTTTATTTTGCAAAAAAAAAATACTATTACTTAATAAAAATTCCATTTCATGAATTTATTATTATAATGTGTTATTATACTGTGTTTCATTTTAAATAAAAGGGTGGGTTTTAAAGTGGCGTTTTAAAAGATGAATAGCATTTATTATAATGTACGCTTATGCTAAGATTTAAGTTTTATTATAATTTTCTCACAGCTGCCGTGACTTATTTTGTTCGATGTGACATAATTAAAGAAAAAGTAATGTCAATGAAACAAGAGTTTAATGGCGGACAGTGGGATCTTTCACAATCGAGATAATATATTTAGAAGATGATTAGTGGAATATTACTAAAACCTCTGAAAAATCCTGGCTATCATTCGGAGCGAGCAATGTTAATGCGACCTTATCGCAAGTTATTTAAACTCTAAATTAAAATATGACTCAAAATATATGTCAAAATAACCCACTGTATACCAATGCATGTAAGAGAAAAGAAATCGAACTTATATATGCGTGCAGCTAAACTGTGTCACTCGATGCGTGCATGTCTGAATGAGTTTGTTTTACAAGTTGTAATTCTAGGATAATGCCAGAGACAAGTTTATGTTACACAATACTTTTGATCACACATACTTGCACAAATATCAACTCATTTTAACATTCGCTCATGAATATGTATAAGTTAAATTTTGAAAATACGTCTGTATGTTAAGTTCCCTTGTTACTATTCGCCATTGTTATGTGTGTAGCTTATTATTGTAAGAATAATAATAAGTAGTAAAACTTTTTATCACATGTGCATAAGTTTAAAGCTTATAGCAAACGTTTGGATAATAGGGCAACGCATAATTATGTCGATATTGTTTTTAAATTTATTAATTAAGGTATATTTACACGATTGACTTTACTTTGAAGTCTGATTAAAATTTTGAAAATTTATTTTGATGTTCTATTTAAACGTTGCAAAAATTTGAAATATATTCTTTCAAAATATTTCAAAATCTTTTAACAAAAATTTGATCAACATTTGTTGAAGCTAATTTACACTATTGCTAAACTTTTTTTATTGAAAATATTAACTTTGATCAGCTGTTTTGCGTCTTTTGTATAATAATTTATTTCTATAAAAAAAATTATCATTACAAAAAGAAGCAATTAATAAGTATGGACGACGAACAAAGGGAACATTTGGTTCGACCTTTTCTTTTGGAAGGTAATTGTATGTATTAAAAGTCTGCATAGAATGTTCTAAAGCACTGCATTTCAACAAAATTCTTAAGCGGAACAAACAAGCTATAGAACATTTAGAAATAGAACAAACACTTGACTTCAAACACTTGAATTCTGTTTCACAGCAAAATCCAAAACACAACATCACAATAAAGCAAATAAACGATGAGTCGCAGCAAGCACATTGGATTTTGAGCATACCGCGTCTTAAATATTTGTAATTAATAGAAAGACAAAAGCCATGAACAACAACAACACACACGCGTGAGCAATTCTGCCCTAATACAAAGGCAGAAACCATGAACAACAACAAATTTTATAAACAAAACTGCAGTAGAACATTGATTCAATGCTTGAAGTTCTACTTCAATTTTATTCTATTTCATTTGGTTCTACTTGCGTTAGGTTCTGTTTGTTCTAAATGCTTATAAGACACTATTCGTTTATGTGTTTAGAACATTTCGGCACTGAAGTGTTTGTTTTGAAATGTGAAAGTTTGTGCGAGTGTCACCACACAATTTTGATTAATTGCTTAATCTCGTCTTTCCATCAATAGAAAAGACCAATATGCTAATATGCCATGTAATCAAAGTTGGCGGTGGCTGAGGGTAAAATCACTCTAAGCTGGCTGAAGCCGATACTTTTATACTCAGTTAGAAAGAAAGCTGCAAAACAACAAAAAGCGTTAAAAATAAAGAGCGGAATTCTTCTAGCTACACGTGGTAAGTGTTCAAGCATTTTACCATTAATTTGATCAACACCTGGATCTTTCCTGTGGTTTGTGTTACTTATAATGTTTTCTATATCTTGCTAATTAAGTCTCAAAGGCACAGGCAGTCTAACAGCATATGGGGATAATTCAGCTACATCAGTTGCTGTATCATTAGTAATAAAGACGTTTCTCAAATGGTTAACATACTCGTTCACTATCCCCTTTTTAGTATCGGTGTTTGCCCAGTTCCCAGTTAATGGTCGCAAAGATGGCTTACCTATGATGGGGTTTTTTTAACCCTTTTATCGCTTTCCTCAAGAAATAGTCGGCAGGAGTGCCATCAAGGCTTTCGGGAAGCCATTCTCTGGATTTCAAGCAGATTTCTTAACTGAGATATGCATTTTCGTAGCCTAATTTTAAGCTGGGAGACTTACGGAGTTGCCACTCTCTTCTGACTCTTCTGAAATTTAACAACTTCTGTCAGAAAAAAAGACGAGTTAAGAATAATTGAAGCTCATTTTTACTATAAAAGCTGGAAATTCTTATATTTTATATGTCACAAGATATCATACATGCCATTTTAAAGTCACCAATTAGTTTGTACGTTCTTTTCCGTTCTGAATCAGCTGTTTTGTTTCTGTTCAATACTCGTATAAACTATATGTGCATGGTTTGTTTTCACTTTTTCGGTCTGTTCTGTTGCGGACTGATCCGTTGAAGATAGAAATCAACGTTAAGTTACAGGCTTGTGTATGTGTTACTTTTTTTGGTATGGAAAAATGAATTTGCTTTACTCATATGAATACAAATTTTTTTGTCGAAAGCTAAAATAACTTGTTTTAATTAAATATTTTTAAAATTTAATGTATATTGATCAATTAAGCAAACTATAGATGATCAAAGGAATATAATTTTAATGCAAAAGACCTTGAAAAGGTTTCAAAGTGTTAGTGCACTACTTTGTTGGCTTATCATTTTTGGTTAAATAAACAGAATATATCTTATATTGATAAATATTTTATTTCATGTTAATTATGTATGGAAAAAATTTTAGATAAAACTGGCAAATGCGAGCTCTGTTTTCATTACATTCTCACACATTTCATGCGGTGTTTCATTAATTTCATTACGAATATTTTGTTTGAGTTGCTCAATCGTTTGCATAAACCTTGCCTTTCAGATAACGCCACAAAAAGAAGCCCGGAGCAGTCAACTCAGATGACCGTGCAGGTCATCAACATCACCATTCCTTGATATAACTTGTGTTGGAAGGAGGTTTCGCAGTAATTCCGTAGTAATTCTGGCTGTGTGCGAAGTGGCACCGTTGATATTTAATGTTAATCAAGCCCAAAGCATGTAATTGTGGCGTTAAAAAGCTTTCAATCATGTCATAATATCGCGTCCCATTCACAGTTACCTACGTCATTTTCAGTTACAGAGAAGTCAGGTATTGATTCCCCCCGACCAAATTGCACACCAGACTGTCGCTTTTAATGGATATAAAAGCGACTGATGAATAATTTGAGATTTTTCCATTGCAGAACAGAATCGAAAAAAAGTTTTTAGCGTTTATCTCGCTAAATAAGCGTCCTAGAGCAAAAATAACCAAATTTTGGTAGCATAAAGCTTGTTTCTCAAAAAAGTTTTTGCGTTTATTTCGACAAATTTTATATCGCGTCCTAGAGCAAAAATAGCCGAATTTTGGTATCAAAAAAAATTAAAAAAAAGCTTTTTGCGCTTATTTTGCTAAATAAGCGTCCTAGAGCAGAAATAAAAAAATTTGGTACCAAAAACAACTTTTTTTCAATAAGAAGTTTTTTGTGTCTCGCTAAATAAGCTTCCTAGAGCAAAAATAACTAAATTTGGAGCCAAAAAAAAAAATGTTTTTCCATAAAAGTTTTTTGCATTTATTTCGCTAAATAAACGCCTTAGAACAAAAATAAGAAAATTTTGGTATTCACATATCCATTCAAATGAAGATGTGCCGCATCACTCATTATTGATTTTTTCACGAAAATCGGGGTTGTCATTGGCGAGCTGTAAAACATGCTATTGGCGGCGGCGTAGTGGTCTTTTGGAAAAACCTCTTGTGTCAATTGATTTCTAAATGGAAACAAAAGTAAAATTGCGACCGAAGTAGTTCTTTGAAGACTAAGCTCCTGAGCACGGCACCAAATTGAGGTTATTGGATTGTTTAGAACACTTTCGTGTTCAGCTGATCTTGCAGTACGTTGTGGTTCATGCTGGCGCCTTTCAGCTACAGACCTCTTTTTTTAAATCATGCACTACACGATAAGTAGTCCAAAATTTTCACGTAACTTTCTCATTGTCAAAGTAGTCGATGATTGATTTTAAAAAATTTTTTAACGATCAAAACACGTTATTTTATCGACTTTTTTCATAATACTAATGCAACAAAACAAAGTAGTAGTATTTTATTTTACTTTACTACTTTTTATTTTATTTTATTTTTTATTTTATTTTGTTTTGTTTTATTTTATTTTATTTTATTTTATTTTATTTTATTTTATTTTATTTTATTTTATTTTATTTTATTTTATTTTATTTTATTTTATTTTATTTTATTTTATTTTATTTTATTTTATTTTATTTTATTTTATTTTATTTTATTTTATTTTATTTTATTTTATTTTATTTTATTTTATTTTATTTTATTTTATTTTATTTTATTTTATTTTATTTTATTTTATTTTATTTTATTTTATTTTATTTTATTTTATTTTATTTTATTTTATTTTATTTTATTTTATTTTATTTTATTTTATTTTATTTTATTTTATTTTATTTTATTTTATTTTATTCTATTTTATTTTATTTTATTTTATTTTATTTTATTTTATTTTATTTTATTTTATTTTATTTTATTTTATTTTATTTTATTTTATTTTATTTTATTTTATTTTATTTTATTTTATTTTAATTTATTTTATTTTATTTTATTTTATTTTATTTTATTTTATTTTATTTTATTTTATTTTATTTTATTTTATTTTATTTTATTTTATTTTATTTTATTTTATTTTATTTTATTTTATTTTATTTTATTTTATTTTATTTTATTTTATTTTATTTTATTTTATTTTATTTTATTTTATTTTATTTTATTTTATTTTATTTTATTTTACTTTATTTTATTTTATTTTATTTTTTTATTATATTTTATTTGATTTTATATTATACTATTTTTTTATTTAATGTAAATTAAAAGCTACATATTTTATGTAAAATGTATTACACAAATTCTATTCAAATATTTATTTATACAGGACTATTCCGCAAATAAATGTTTACGAAAATGCTTTGAAATCACAAAAAAGGTGTTCTGCAGACAAAATATATTTTTTTTGCGATTTCTAACCTGCTATCAAGTTGAAATCACATTTTACATTTTGCAGGTAGTTTATTATGAATTTCTTAATTTATTACATTATTAAATAACTTAATGTGTTTTCTATTCATTACTTAAGGAAAACTATTTATTTTATACGAAATAATACACTAAATTAAGAAAACACCAGATACCTTTATTTTGCTGTATTCTTTTGTGATTGGGTTTATTTGACATTTTTTTACTTAACCTTTTATATTTATATTATATAAGTAATTAGTTTTATTTTCCAAATAATATCGCGACTAAAAGAAATTCCACCTGAAAATAAAAATACCGGTAAATCAAGGCATTGTACATCCGGCGAATATAAATCACATCGAAAATAATAAACGGCATGTACTCTGAAATCGGACGGGCCTGATAATTTAACTTAACACCTGTTATTTATGCTTTTTTCACATTCAGCTATTAGTACACATTGAATAATATAGATGTCTCTTGAACATGATTCTTTTAATCAGTCACTCTTAGTATCTCCCTATTCTACCCTGCGTTGTTCCATCAGCACTGGTAATATAATAAGTAAATCTAAAACTATGGCTTGTGTCTCCTTAATAATATACACAATAATAATGTTCTACATACTTTCCAAAAGTCGACTTATAGGTAAGATACCTCTGTTTTCTATAGAACCTGAAAGATTCGGAATTCTTATATGTTAAAAATTTACGTAATATATAAAATGATTTGTTTTACTTGGTTTTTTTTTTTTGTTTACATAATATATTTTCTTTACAGAATTTTCTTTTTCATTTAAGGTGTTAAATTTCTTAATTAAATTTGAACAACATATGATTTTATTTTCAAAGACTTAAATATTTTTATTTTTATCAGATTATAACACAAAAATAACATCAGCAACATATCAAGATAAAATTAAGTATGCAAATAAAACTACCTTATGAAAATCATATTTGAAATTCAAAAGATTTGTTGTGATTGCAGTAGTATTAAAATTAAATTTTTTGCTTGTTTTAAAATCATAAAAATATTAACCCAGCAAACAGAAAATAATAAAAATACATCTTGAAAGAGTCTTTGTGTAGAAACTTTTTGCGAAATTCAGTTTCTTACATTTTCATATTTGTAGGTTAGATTACATATAGAATGTATCCATTTTACTGTTTGGCCATTTTACCACAAACCATAAACTCTTAATAACAAGCCAAACCATTTTATTTGCTGGGCTGAATATTCATATTCTGTATATCATTCTGACACAAATACACAAGTATTTTAGTAGAATGAAAACAGACTTTAGAAATATGTTACTTTCTTCATATAAATGAATGTTTTCAATTTTTGGTAAATTAAACATAACAAAAGCTGTTGTTTATGCAAAAATAAATAAACAAAATTAAGTATTTAAAGCCACTCACAAACATAGAAAAACATAATACAACAGTTAGACTATTGCGACATAATTATTTAATCAGCTGACTAATGAACGTCAATAATGGCTAATTAGGAATGCTATTAAATAAAGTACACATTTGTTATTCTACTTAATTTTTTCTTTTTTATAATCACGCTTGAATAAATAGAAATGCTATTAAGCTAAAAAAAAATATATATATAAAAAGGCCATTGGAAATTTTTGGAAAACAAAAAAGCATATATTTATATGTATGTATATATAAAAAATACAAGTAGTTTATATCAACAATATTTTTAAAATATTTGTCACTAAGCGAAGATACTATTACCTGAAATGTTTTTTTTCTTTGTTAAGATATATTTATAACAAGTTTTTTACACAAATTTATTTAAAAAAAAGTACCTTTTTCAATAAGCATTCCTTTTAGTAAATAAAAACTTTTTTTTGAATAATACTTTTTTCTTAAAAACTAAATTTTTAGAAATAGTGTATTTAATTAAAAGCATTCATTAAATATAATAATATTTTCTCCTGAGAACATGATTTCTTAACAAAAGAACCATTTTTATGAAGGATATCCTAATTACAAAACGTATCTTGTTTTAAAAAAGTACATTTTTATAAAAAAAATATTTTTTTTAGAAACGTTTATAAATTAGCAAAAGGAACCTTGTACTACGTACGTTTTTCCAAAAGATTTTTTAATAAGTACCTTTTACAAAATAAAGTACATTTTACGAAAAAAAAAAATGCTTTTTCTCAAAAAGCACCTTCGTACAACATTAAAAAATGCTTTTTAAAAGTATTTGAAAAAAAAAATACCTATTCCAAAAACAAAGTTCGTATAATTTTCTAAAGAAACCTTTTTGAAAGTTGTAAAGAAAGCTAGAGACGTGTATAAATAAAAAAGCTGGTTTTTTGTGTTTTAACAGGTATTATTAGAACATTTTTCTTTTTAAATTCTCAATAATTTATTTACATTATTGGGATATAAAGTTTTCAGAATATCTTTCAAATAATTCCTATAAAATGTCGTCAAAGATGTTTTTTAGAAGTACAATTTTTAAAAAATAAGTAACCCTATCTAGAAAAAAATTGCCTTTTTGTACGAAATTATTATTTAAAAGGATAGTCTTTAAGAAAGTGTACTTTTAATTTGAGGCCATTTTTATAAAAAGGCTGTTTTTTAAATTTTCAGAAGGAGTTACTTTTCTAAAACAAGAAATACTTTTTCGGAAAAAAGTACTTTTCAAAAAAAAAGATGTTTCATTTCGCGGAAAACCATTTTTTTCTCAAAAACACTATCCGCTTTTATACATATATATATATATATATATATATATATATATATATATATATATATATATATATATATATATATATATATATATATATATATATATATATATATATATATATATATATATATATATATATATATATATATATATATATATATATATATATATATATATATATATATATATATATATATATATATATATATATATATATATATATATATATATATATATATATATATATATATATATATATATATATTTCTGAAAAAGTACTTTTTTCCAAAAAAGATATTTTGCAAACACAGTTATCATAGAGTACGCGTCTCCAAAAACACCTTTTTTCACCTTATACATACATATAGTTCAAAAAACAGGCTTCGATATCAAATTTTTCATTTACTATTTTTCAAAGTATCCATATTATCGAATTTTTTTTGAATTTCCAAAATCAGATTCCGGAATCGCCAAAATTCCCCTAGCAATAGGGCAGCTTCAATTTTCACACTAAAGCGAATTACCGTTTATAGTTCAGATGCATGATCCATTGCAAAATCACGCACCGAATACGAAAATCCGGTCCTAAACTAAAGCTGCAACACGTATATACAGTTTTATATACTTATTAGAGGACTGCTCAAGCACAACAAAAATTCTCACAAAACATCGTGGTATTTTCAAGTACAGTCCATTGTGTTCTTTCACATCTCAAAACAAAACTTCAGTGCCCAAAATGTTCTAAACTCATAACGAATACTGTCTTATAAGCATTTAGAACAAATTGAAGTAGAACTTCAATCATTGAAGTAACGTTCTACTTCAGTTATGTTTATAAAATTTGTTGTTGTTGTTCATGGTTTTTGTCTTCGTATTAAGAACAAACATTTAAGACGCAGTATGCTGAAATGCCAATGTGCTTGCTTCTTGTGATGCTTTGTTTTGGATTTTGCTGTGAAACAGAATTCAAAACTATAAAGCGTTTGTTCTGTTTCTAAATGTTCCATAGCTTGTTTGTTTTGTTTTAAGAATCGTTTTGAAATACAGTGCTTGGAACTACTACACAGTATCGAGCAGTGTTGTTTAGAATATTCTGTGCAGTCTATTAATACCTATGTACATACATATGTAATAATAACTTATATGGCATGGGTTTCGTGTGTTACAAACATACAAGTGAAACTAAGATACGAGTAAGTATATTAAAAACCAAATGAATTGTTTTTAAAAAAGTTCCTGTTTCTAGAAATGTGCCTTTATCTAAAAACAAAAACATACTTATTACAAAAGCTTTTGCAAAAAAATTGCTTTTAAAAACAAAAAAAAAAAAAAATAAAATAAAAGTTTCTACAAAGTAAATATTTTGAAAAAGTTAATTTTTTCTAAAAGAGTACCTTTATCTAAAAGAATTTACTATTATCTATGAAAGTACTTTTTGTCAAAAAGCACTCTTCTTCAAAAAAGTACTTGTTAAAACAAAAAGATTGTACCTTTTCCGAAAAATACCTTGTTCTAGACAAGAATATTTTCCACAAAGTTCATTTTACAAAAAAAGTTCTAGTGGTTTACTACAAAAGTAGATTTATTTTGCAAAAAACAATTTTTAATCCCTAAAAGTAAGCATTAAATTTTTGTTTCAAAAAAGTGCTTATTTTTTAAAAAATGTATATTTATATAAGAAAGTTTTATATTAATTACAAAAAGTTTTATATTAATTAAAAAAAAAACACAATTTTCCACAACAACAAAAAAAATATAAATGTTAAATTTCTTATCCTACGTAACTCCAAAACTTTTTGAAATTTATGTTAACAGCCTGTTCGCCGTTATAGAACTAAAACGTATGCGAAAGTCACTCACATTCGAATCAATTTGGGTTTGTCTATGTCACTATTATTCGGTCGGATGTACTTACATATGTAACTTACTTTTTACAAAACAATACTATTTTGATAAAATGTCTTTATTAAAAGGCCATAAAATATAAAATTTTTTATAAACAAAATATTTTTATAAAACAATTGTCTTCTTTTTGTATACAAAAGCGCAGTTTGTTTTGGAAAAACATGCATGAAGTATATCTTAACCATTTCAAAAACCCGAGGCACTTGAATGCTTCTTTAGAGACATGAAAAATGTGATCATTTCAGCGAACATCACACTGTTTTCATTCCCAGAACATCAAGAGCATCCGATACCGCAATATTTATACCATCTATGAGTACATATGAAGCAGCCCTTGCGGTCGTTTGTTTGTGTGTTAATAAACAGAATGGGATCTTACGAGCGCTAAAAGCGACCCTGTTTTTACGACCCCATTCGGAGATTAATAGAAGATCACTGTTCAGTGAATCATTCATATTTAGCCTCTTCTCAGTGATGTCTGACAGGCTAGGCCTGTAACTAAATGAGTACGAGTGGCAAATGCTGCTGTCATCCGCGAAAGAGTGGATAGGGTTGGAAGTTTGATAAAGAAGGTCGTTGAGAAAAACAAGAAATAGGGTAGGAGAAAGAACGAAGCCTTGCGGTACACCTGAACTAATCTTGAACTCGTTTGATAAGAGCCCTTCTATAAGAACTCGTACAGTGCGGTCTCTAAGAAAGCTCGATATAAACCGAGAAAACTTCTACCAAAAGCTGTAACTTTTGATAGAAGTGTACCATGCCACACTCTGTCAAACGCTTTGGAAATATCCCGAGCCACCACCCTACTTTCACCGAAATCATGGATTGAGTAGCACCATTTCTCAGAGAGATATGCCATAAGATCGCCACTAGAACGAAATCCATATTGACGATCACAAAGTAGTTTATGCGACTCTAGATACCTCATAAGGTGATGGCTAACCATGTTTTCCATTACTTTGGAGAGTGTAGAGCAAATTGCAATTGGGCGGTACTTTTTGGGATTATTTGCAATACTCTGCACGATGGAAACTCACCAGCATGGTAAAGTATGCTGAAGAGGCGTGCTAATGGACGCGCAAACGTAGAAGAATACTGCTTCAAGACCAGTGCTGGAATACAATCAGTTCCAGGAGTCTTATTTGTGTCGAGGTCGGCCAAAACCCTTTTAACTGCTCGAGCCCGGAAAAATATCTTTGGCATAGTTACAAATACTCTTTCGAGCTCGGGAAGAACGTGCCGAAATTGGTTTCAACCCTTCACAAACGATGATTGTGACGTCGAAGACTAGCATGGCGGTAGAAGAGTGAAGGTTTTTGAAGATGTAGAATTGGAGAAATTACTTGATCAAGACTGGTCTCAAATGCAACAAGAATTGGCAGGATTATTGCAACAACCCAAATTACCTGAATGTCATGGGAATGATTCAGAAAGAAGGCAATTAGGTGCCGTGCGAGTTGAAGCCGAGAGATGTTTAACGGCATTTGTTTGTGAACAGCTGCTTGCATGGTAAAGAAACCAATTCTGGTTTCTGCATCGCATTGTGATGTAACGAAGTTTCTGATCGGTTCCCATGCATTTCATGAATTTATTTAGATTTTTAATAAATTATTGACTTTACATTTTGAATGTATTACTTGTTTACTTTTTGAATGAATTATTTACCTTGCATTTCACTTATATTACATAAAAATATTCTTATTATTACTTTATACTTTATATATTAAGCTGCACGCTCTTCTTATGATTTTATATACTTTATTCATCTCAATTATTGTAAGACAAAATAGGTAAGAGAAACGAGGCAAGAGAAGTTGAATGCGATTAAATACACTCTCTCATTTACACTACTACACATTATTGATCAACTAGTATAGCAAATAGCACTACATAGACAGTTGGCTTTGGTTCAACTTGGTGGTCGGACACATGGCCAACTCAGTGCAATGGTAGAAGGTTTTACTGGTTTTTACAGCCATAGTTCTCAGAACAATTAGTAATAGATACTGGTTATTACAGCTACAGCACCCAGACCAAGTTGTAGTAGGGCAAGGGGAGTCACAGGCTTTTACAGCCTTAGATCCCAGGGTTAGCATATTCAGAGCATTTACTAACACACTAACAACATTTATTAGCCAACCAGTAAGCCAGACACTCGTCTCACGGGTAATCTACGACACTGGTATTCCAGTAATTTTTTTAAAACTACGCGAAGCCTGGTTCGTTCTCTTAACAATTATTCCACTTTGAATTTACTCAAGTAAATCAATCTCAATCAAATAAATTGGATGGAAAAAATATATTAACGTGTTCCTGATCCTATTTGCTTTGTTCATTATTTAATTTAATATTTGCAATAAATTTCTTCCGTTCAAGGTCCGTTTTGATTTTTAAAAAATTTTTAATGTATTTTTCAATATTTCGCCTTCCTTTGGAGGAATTCTTCAGGAAAATTTGTTTTTTTTTGCGTGATAAATTCACTTCATATTTTGTACGTCTACGCCAAATCGAATATTCACGGTTCCCAGATCATGCAAATATTTAGTGGGGCACGCTTAGCATAGTGTATTATGAGTTGTTAAAACCGACTGAAACAATTACAGATGATTGTTATCGAATGCAATTAATATGTTTTACCCAGCATTGAAAGACACTCAAAGCCCCAATACAACGAGAGACATAACAAAGTGACTTTACAACATCACAATTTTCGACCCCATGCGTAAGTGGTGAAGACATATTTAGAAACGTTGAAATGGGAAGTCCTACCCTACCCGATTTATTCATCGTTTCATTATTCCTTCGGGTTATCACTTGTTTCGATCAATGCAGCCCTTCCGGTCTTGTGAAGAAGTAAAAAAATTGGATCGATTCGTCGACCACTTCAAACCATTGCCAGTGTTTTCAACGCGGAATTCGTACACTACCAGAAAGATAAGAGAAAGTGATAGGATGCGGTGAACTTTGAATCATAAATGTATAACCAGTTTTTTAATTCTAATTTCGAATAAAGGCGTGGGAATCAAAGTTGTGTGTCCATGTAATATTACAATTCAAGTCTTCTATAAAATACGAACATAAGGAAAGTTCCTTTTTAGAAAAATGTTTTAAACATATTTCTTTGTACATAAAACAAGTAAGTGAGTAGAAAAAAATCTTCTCGTACCGTGAGTTTAGTCGCATTTAAACGTGAATGAATTTATCTTTTTCTTTTATTCGAAAATTTTACATTTGGTTCTTTTCATCCGTTGAATTTTTTCTTTCGTACCGCAGTAATTAATTTAAATATTTATTTCAAATCTTTCTTTTTCGCACAAAAAATATACAAAATTAAATAGAAAGCGTTACGTTTCGATTTATTTAGGCAATTAAAATAAATTATTTACGCACAAATGCAATCAAACATTTAAATGTTATGTAAATGATATAAATGTTTCATCTAAAATTAAAACAATTTATTATTTATAATCATTTGGTATCCGGAAATGTTTTTGGTCAAGTTTGGCTAGCTGGCTTTGGTTGAAATGACTTATTATTATTATTATGTTCAAATACCAATAACAATAGTTGTTAATTAAAGTAAATAATAGAACAATTTGCAAAAATGAGAACCCATTATTTTGTGCATTTGAATAAAAGTGGTGTCGGTGAGCGCGGTAAACAGTAGTGATAAACAATTTTAAGGTGCATTTTATTAATGAATATATTAAATTAATGTGTAAAATAAAAATTTTATTTACGATTTAAGTTTTGTATTTAAAATTGTTTAAAAATCCAAATTTATGTTAACAAAATGCTCGCTAGTTTTAAGAATAAAGAATTTTCATTTTATTAAGGAATTGTTATTGGAGTGTCCTAAACAGGGCGTTAAGTTTTTGTGGCTCAAAACATTTTTATTAATTTACTTTTAGAAACAAATAATATGATGCCAAAATTCAAATCTATTGCTTGGCAATTTTAAACTTTGAAGTCATTACTTAAATGTCTATTAAATTACTTTACGAGAATATGCCAACGCAGAGGCAAAGAAATTAAATTAAAACAATATAGGTGCCAGGAATTGAAACGCCAATTAATTGCTGGTGCCGATTATAAAAGCTTGAACATATTGAATTACGTGAATGAATGCTGCATTCAAGCAGGCAGGTCATTAAATGCTGCCCACTCTCTTGTTATCAGTTCGACGCACACTCGCATTATAAATAAGTTTGAGCTTGGATAATATTTACACAAACAAACTATAGAATTCTCTTGTGTTTATTGATTCCAATTAGCATTTTGTGAAACCTCCACACGTACATCTCCTTCAACCCAGTCGGAATTTTAGTCAACTTAACTTTTTACTTTTGTTATATCACGCACAATGACCTAATATTTTACCACAGCATAAAAATCTTGAGGTTGTGCTTGGAACAAAAGTCATAAAGTAATAGGACTTTTTAAACTGTCTATTTGCATTCATCATAACTAAACTATGAACATCTCAGCTGACTCAAATTCAAAATACCACACTCAACAGCATGCTCACAGCAGTCATATTAATGCTCGCGGCAGTCATATGATTAATATTATTTCAATGTGCTCTTCTAGAAAATTTGCAGGAAAGTTACTTAATTTTTTGAGCGATTTGCTTACAAATATTTTAGGCAAGTCGCTTGTCAGTGTTTTATAAACAGCATATAAAACTTATGACTTTATTATCAGGCTTTGAATACCATTATTGAGTTTTCCAAAAATATCAATGAAGTATCGAGAACCTGGCCGTTCGTGAAGCATATAAGCCTTATAATACTACATTTTTCTTGTATTTTCTTTATGTTTAGGACAGTTGTGTAAAAGATTTACATTAGCACGTACCTTTACGGCCTTATCTGATAATGGACCAGTTCCACCAGCGTCCACATGTGGCTTTCTAGGCTAACACTGGTAGCAACTTTTGCCATATGTGTGTAGCCATATGAGCAACTTCATATTGAGGACTTCGGGCCTTCTAATCCCTCCTGTATGCAATTTCCCAACAATCAATGGACGACAAGGCGTAATGAGTTGGTAGGCCGAAGCCCACTTAGAGCATCAGCATTTAACCCCACTCACCCATCACCACTGGTTCCTTACAGTACAGGTACCTGTGGTTAAGGCAACAGATACTCGGGAGGTTATTAGTCCTCGAAACACATCAAACAATTATCAATGATACTAACACCCCCTTCCTGCGTTTTAGGTTTCAACCACAGCCAGAACGTTTCAGCACCTTAACCATGATCAGCCCTGGTTGAACTGCAAGCAGAACCATGCTGATCCCCTTTCTGTCAATTTAAACCCTAGATTAGGGTTTCGGAAGCCAACACTACATAAGTCATGAGGCTTTCTAAAGTTTTATTTGCTATAACAAACGAGGAACTCCTTCCCCTCTTTACCCGAAAAACAGAATGCCCTGGTTAGGAATACGCCAAGGCAAAACCTGTTCCCCGAGGGGCATGTTTAGGATAGAATCAGAAGATGTTTAACGTGGGTTCCTGCTTTGACGGCCCAACCCATGGTGATTCTCTCACAAGGTAAAAAAACGCATGTAGGGTAAGCATAGTCTGCTTGCATGATTTTCAAACGAGCAATGTCCAGTGATGACTGCTACACTGACTCTCAGGTGAAATCTGGGTGGTATTAGGAGCTCCTTTGTTTCCTTAAATGTGATATGTGTCCACAGGTTCCTTGATATAAAGCATGCGGGCTCAGTAAACTATTTTACCTGGGAACATTCCAGTGCGTGTAGCTTTATTCTATTCCAGCACGCTGATAAGAGTTTTTCCCAAAAGAGACCGATATTCCTTACCTCTAGGGTTGTCTCTTTTTTGGCTAAGTGCAAGTACTAAGTAGTGAACAAATTTCCCAGGTAGAAAGTGTTCAGCTATATGAAGATGAATCTGCCAAAATTTTCCCGGTAAATAAATTAAGTTCTCAGAAAAGTGTAAAAATTTTCTAAGCAAAACTTACACTTAAAATTTCAAGTGTGAGAGAATTAGAGGTTTATGAGCAAATTAAGCGACTTAGCGCTGCTTTTGTGTACGTTTTCTTATAAGTATAAAGCTTTAAACACATAGAGGACAGCAAGCAGCAATCAGTCAAAAAATAAATAAATAAATACATGTGTTTATATGCACACGATTATTTTAACCTTCTATTTGGGCTATTGTAAAAAAATTTCGCACCAAATTTACATTGTTGGACATTAAACCACCAACACGCTTACGTAGAGTGCGAACTGAAGAAAATATCGCAGCCGTATCGGCCAGTGTTGGTGATGACCGTGAATTATCGATTCGGCGCCGTTCGCAGCAATTGGGCCTCTGTTACTCCACTACGTGGAAAATTTTGCGGAAGGATTTGGGTGTGAAGCCTTATAAGATATAGCTGGTGCAAGAATTGAAGCCAAACGACCTACCACAACGCCAAATTTTTGGTGAATGGGCTCTTGAAAAGTTAGATGAAGATCCACTTTTTTATCGAAGAACTGTGTTCAGCGACGAGGCTCATTTTTGGTTGAATGGATACGTGAACAAGCAAAACTGCCGTATTTGGAGTGAAGAGCAGCCAGAAGCATTGCAAGAGCTACCAATGCATCCACAAAAAACAACCGTTTGGTGCGGATTATGGGCTGGCGGCATCATTGGGCCGTATTTCTTCAAAGATGATGCGAATCACAACGTTACTGTGAATGGTGAGCGCTACCGTGCGATGATAACAAACTTTTTTTTGCCCAAAATGGAAGAGCTTGACTTGCATGACATGTGGTTTCAACAAAACGGTGCCACATGTCACACAGCACGCGAAACAATGGACCAATTGAGAGGCGAGTTCGGTGAACAGTTTATTTCACGCTTGGGACCAGTCAATTGGCCGCCCAGATCGTGCGATTTAACGCCTCTAGACTATTTTTTGTGGGGCTATGTTAAGGCTAATGTCTATAGCGACAAGCCCGCTTCGATTGACGCACTGGAAGCCAACATTGCCAACATTATTCGTGAAATACCGGCCGAAATGTTGGAAAGAGTATGCCAAAATTGGACTAAGCGGATGGACCATTTGAGGCGCAGCCGCGGTCAACATTTGCATGAAATAATCTTCAAACATTAAATTATATCGACCCAACTATCGATCCAAATAAATATTTCAAGCATTTTTCTGAATTTTATGTGTTTTTTTTTTTAATTTCCGATAGTTCTTATAAAATCACCCATTATAAGTTAGTTAACAAATTCGGTCTATGCACTATTTTGTTCTCCTCTTTGAGAAAAATCCGACAGGGAGTTTTTGCTTGTGTAGATATTTATATAATTAAATAATCCTGAGTATGACATGCTTACATACATATACATATTAATGTGATTACCTTCTGCATGAAGTAACCAGGACGATAAGAAAGTCATCACTGGCAACATATTAGCATTTGTTTTTATTAATAATATTGTTTTTTGCAACTCCTTTGCCAAACATAGCATATCTAAATTTATAATTAAACTTATTTTTAGTATATATTGTATAATAACAAATAATAATTCAGAAGTAAATATATGGGTGTTTCTAATAATTTTCTTATGGCTTTTCAATATAAACACGTAATCACTATTTCTGATCATGTCCGGCAAACCGAGTGTAATTTTCAAGCAAATATCTAAATTTTGTTAGAAATTAGGTAAAAATTAAAACAATCTCTAATATTATATGATTCGTCTGGCTCAAGCCCAAACCTGGCTTTCGCCAAGAATTATTTTTATTTATAACATTAATTGACGTAATCAATAGCTTTTGATCAAAGGAGACAGGAAAAAATAAAGCTGGGGGACAACCAGCTGTTTCACAGTCCCAACACTGCTCATCAGCACCCACTAGGATTCGAACTCAGTACCATGTAAACATGCTGTACTTAATAATTTTTTCGTCTATATTAATTAGTCTCATATAGATCACATATGCAATATGCTCTAACCGCAAAAATTTAAATTAAAACAAGATTTAGATTTCGGAATGCACAACAGAGCCATACATGGCTAGTGAAAGGTTAATAGAAGATATAGATATGAGTAAAAAATGTGTTGGTTTGTCGGTAACGGGAAGTTCATATTACGTTTTCCTCTTCATCTTGACTCACTTCTGTTGACAAATAGTTGTGTAATGAAAAATACTAAACTATAATTAAATTATAACGAATTAGTGTTTTAATTGTTGCAATTAAATTTTAATACATTTAAAATAAAAGATCAATTAGCAATACTTAAAATTAAAAATGAAAATCAATGTTGTCAAGTTTCGTGCTCTCCTGAACAAGAACAAAAATTTTTAAAATTTGATTTGAAAAAGATTATTTAAACAAAAATTTATACTTTTTGTTATTTTTGCTCAAATTTCCATAGTCTTAATTAGTTTAAAAGAAAATTAACCAGATGGTACTTTCTTCAATATTTTCGTCAATATTTTCTAATTTCATTTTGGCCAATTTTTTTCTATAAAAACGTTATAATTCAGTTTTACATAAATATTTGTTTAATATATAAAACATACTAAACAAAACATACCATATCAAATTTAATGGGAATCGGACTTTCTTACGAATAAGGATATATAAAAGAACCTGGCTTCGATGACAATAAAATTTACCATTCAAATCACTACCACGGTAAGTAAAATACCTACGGAATTTTATGACTTTCTGTGCAGATATGTAGCCAACATTAAAAATTAAATGTTTTCCATATGTGGGAGGTAGGCGCGTCCTTTGTCCACTGTTTTTCAAGGAATTTAAATTTTCTTAATTAATCTATTTTATGGCAGTGTGCCAAATTTTAAAATTCGATGCCCACTCTCTCTTTCCTTCGGATAATAGGTTTTGTCTTGACGTACATCAAACCAAGGCACTCTGTTTTCTGTTTCATAGAGGGGTAGAAGTCCTACGTTTGTTGTAGTGCTGGACTTCCGAAACCCTAACCAAAGGCAAACTGGCATAACGGATATGGGCAAAGCCCCGAAAGGTTCTGCTTTGCAGACCATCTCGGTGCTGATCATAGTTAAGGTGCCTGTATTAGCTCAAATCTAAAATTGCAGTAACGGGAATTAATTTCCCTGATAACTTTGGTGTAGGCCGGTTTTCGAGGGCTAGTAACCCCCAAGGAACCAGGGGTGATGGTTAGATGAGTGAGTTGGTTAAGCCTTAATGATCTTAATGGACTATGTCCTACCAACTCATTACGCCTAGTCTTCCTTTAACAGTTGGTAAACATACAGAGGGGATAAGAAGGCTCGAAGTCTTAGGCAAGGGGTTTGTCTATATGGCTACAAACTTATGGCAAAACTGTGCGGCCTATGTGAGCCTAGAAAGTCACACGGGGGCGCCGGTGAATCGTGAAGAGTTCACCAAGTAGAATTGATCGATCATTAGATTAGGCCTGCAAGGCAGGTGCTGATGCAAATCAATTCAATAAACTGTCCACTCCTTCTATTTTTGTAAAATCGCTATATGGGTCAAATGCATTATGCGTCAGGGCGAATAAATCTATTTGAAGTTATTATCTTCAAATCATAGTCTGAACGTATTTCCCGGAACTATAATACCGGATGTCCGCCGGGAAGGTATACTTCTTGCAGTAATTCCATTGTAATTTTTGATGTATGCGATGTGGCAGTGTCTTGTTGATACCACATGTCAATCAAGCATGCAGTTGTGGCATGAAAAGTTTTCTATCAATTCACGATATCACTCCCCATTCACAGTTACGCCATTTTGATTCTCAAAGAAGCAAGGTAATGATTCCTCTAAATTGCACACCGGAATGTCACTTTTAATGGATGCAAAGGTGTAAAGTGATGAATATTTTTAGGGTTTCCCATTGCCCAGAACCGAATATTCTGTTTATTCGCATATCCATTCCAATGAAAATGTGCCTTGTCACTCATTATGATTTTTTCATGAAAATCGGGGTTGTCCTGGGCTTTTGCACTCTATTGACATATGTACGACGGAGTAAATGGTCTTGTGGAGGAAACATTTCTGTTAATTGATTCTTAAATGGAAACAAATGCAAAGCGTTCTGCAAAATTGAGACCGAAAATGTTCTTTGAAGCTCCTGAGCGCGGCATCAAGTTAAGGTTGATGTATTGTTTAGAACAATTTCTTCAGCAGCAATAATGTTTTCAGCCGATCTTCTTTCTTCGAAAT
Source organism: Thecocarcelia acutangulata (assembly GCA_914767995.1). Lineage (NCBI taxonomy): Eukaryota > Metazoa > Arthropoda > Insecta > Diptera > Tachinidae > Thecocarcelia > Thecocarcelia acutangulata. Next base: position 142,752,929 of record OU612094.1, on the reverse strand, counting down.
CATTCACTACTCGACAAATAGTTCACGTTGTTTCTCCAAAAAATTTCACCTTTCCGGAGGACCCCGTGTATAACTCTTAGTAAAAGTGTTATATAAAAACAGAGAGAAAAAATTTCTTCTCTAAATAAATGACTAATTTTAATACTACAACCCTTTTGTGCACTTTCGCATGCAAATACACTGGGCATGGAATCACCCATATTAATGTGTGTGTGTGTGCTTATTGGTCCCACTGAATTTATAGTTTGTCATTTAATTAGCTGCAAAAAGTTAATACCTTCTTCAGTATATTTATCCCTTGTTTAAAGCTTGATATTTTGCTAATGTCCAAATGACAATATACACAAATGTACACATGAACACACATACATATATCTATGTATGTGCTTATGTATATGCAAAATGCAAAAACTGCATTATAGCAATAAATTTGTATGTCAAAAGCCAACAACAAATAAATAAGTCCATGATGACAGATAACAATTGTATCAGAGTATAATTGGGAACAAAAAGATTTCAATAGTACTACCAACACAAACAAATAAATATTCAAATTGCGGACAACAACAAACTGTATGAAATTGGCAAATCACTTGCATATACATACAAATGTATGTATGTATATGTTCATATGTAGATATAATAATGATATATTTAAAAGTGTATAAGATACCAAGAAAATATTTACACATATTAATAATGTCTAAATAAATAAAATTTTCTTTATGATGGTAATTAATTGTTGTATTATCTTTCTTTGCAGGTATGTTTTGAAAAACAAAAACAACGAATTATATGGAAGTAAGTCTGACAAATGACAATAACTGCTTATAGAGAGATTTATTAAATAAATTAATAATTTAGACATTTAATTAACTTAATAAATGCAGCATTTGAAAAATAATCGATAATAAATAACAACTTAAACAAATAGGGATTTGAAAGGGTTTTGATCAACATGTGATTGATTTTTTCATACATTGTTTTGTATATGGGTCATTCTATGCTAAGAGGATATCTGCTATTAGTAATGGCGGCGTGGTAAAAATATTTAAAATAATAACTTTTTATTTGAAATCAGGTAGTTTGAATGCAAGTTTAATAATGGCCAGTCAAGTAATCTACTTTTGCCGATATTTTAAGTGACCAACGGAGATACTCTACACAGGGTAAAGACATGAAGGACAGAACAGGATACGTTACTTTACAGTTGAAAGACAAATTAAAAACAAACCTTATATTCACTATTTGGTGATAAAACGAAAATAAACAAAAATAGACTATAATTGCCGTACAGTAATTTTTTAAATTTCACAAAACAAAAACGAATATTTGGATTTTAATAAAAAGTTGATTAGCACAATTTGTAATATTTCTTGAATGTCAGGCTACGAAAGAAAAAAGTGGACAACCTTCCATTAATGTATAAAGCTACATATCTATAATGCAATATAAATATATAGTAGTATAAAACTGGCTTAAAATAAAATTCATAAGGCACACATGCATTTAAAAAAAGTTAAAACACGTTAACGTACGAGGGCCGATTGATACTAAAGCTACCTAGTGCTATATGGCAGCAAAACATAATTTTTCTTTTTGAAATTTCGATCTGTCAAACATCAACTTTTGGGTTTCTTGAAAAAGTTGAAAAAAAGTGAATTTCGTGCAGTGATTAAACACTATTCTTTGAAAGGGAAAGCAGCGAAAGAGACAAAACGATTACATGGTAAAACATTCCATTGGTAAGTTTAAACGCGGCCGGACAAGCATTGCAACAAGACTATCAACAGGAAGGCAAAAAAAGATGATTACTGTGGAATATATCCAGAAAATCCGCGATATCGCTGAGTCAAGTTACGTGAAACTGTTGAAATGAAAAAATGTTGAACCCACGTTCATATGATATAAACGTGTATTCAACATTTTGTGTTAACATTTGCATATGAAAAAGTTATAGGCAAGATATATGCTGCGTTTGCTCAGTGTCGAACGAAAACGAGTTTGACAGACCATTTCACAGCAATATTTGGACATGATAAAGTGTAATCCTGTTGCAGTTGACTATTGATAAAGCTTGGGTCCACTACTACACACATGAAACCAGAAATCAATCGAAACAATGGGTGGAAGCTGGTGGAAGTGCTTCGAAGAAGGCGGAGACGGTGAAATCGGCTGGCTATGTTATGATCACTGTATTTTAGGATGTAGACTGAATATTCCCCATCGATTATCTTGCAAAAGGATCCACAATCACAGAAAAGTATTATCGTTTTCGATCCAATAATTGATTGATGCAATCAAGAAAAAACGATCATATTTATAGAAGAAAAAAGTGCTCTTTCTTCAAGACAACGCACCGGTTCACACAGCGTTAGATACGATGCTGAAATTACCTAAAAGATACTTCGAGTTGGTTGATCATCAACTTGAAAAATGGTTCGCAGAAAAAAAATCATCTCAAACGAAAAAGTGATAACCGCAATTAACGCGTATTTTGAGGGGTTTCCAAAATTTTATTATTCAGATGGAATGGACGGAAAAGGGTTGAAATATCGTCTTACTAAGTGTACTGAGCTAAAACTCGCCAGTGGTGATACAACCAACCACTGATACATGCGAGCAACGCGAGTAATGATCGGTCCAATAACAGTGCGCTAGTGGATCGCGCGATTTTTACTATTAAATTCATTTCAAAAAATGCTCTACTATTTATATTTGTAGACTCAAGGCATTTTAACGACATAGTTAAGCCGTCGAAAGGAATGGAGGCTTAAAAGCTCCAAAGCTGTGAAATTTTATGTAATAGAAGATACAAGTAATATGAAAATTTATTTAAACTATTATCATTTGATTCGTTTCACTAGGACTTTCCTACCACGGGCTAATGTTGGTCAAACCTTTCATCATTTTTTTATGCTACTTTATGTAATTACTAACGATGAATTATTTAATGAATAAGTAATGTGTTAAATTTCAAAGATTTTGCTACAGAATAGTAAAAGCACATGTCAGGGTGGATGCTTTTTTCTAGGTAAACATAAAATTATGACGAAACAGAGATAATTTAGGTATTGCAATTTATTGTGAAAAAAGTATATTTTATTTATTTTTAAATACGTTTGGCATTTCCACAGAATTTTCAAACTACATATGATTTTTTAATGTAGCCTTTAAAAGTACCTATTAACGTAGAAACACCCATATATTGCAGGTCTGCATACCTATATTTGTATAAGCCAAGTACCGGTACAATAATGTATAAATATTTATGGAGAGTATCATAATATCGAAACTTATACATTACGAATACTGTTTCTTCAATTGCAAATGAAATAATGACACAGGCACTTCATTTAAACTTAATACCACATATAATACAGGATGCCTGCCGGGAAGGTATAATACTTGTCTTGACAGTTCATATCTGGTAGTTGCGAAACAGATACGCGAAGAATTTACTATGGAAAAATATTCGTTAAAACATTTTATTAAAATCACACAAAACTTCATTAGCATTGTTGGAAAAAAATTAAATTAAAACAATAATTCTTTGGCAATTCCAAAGTGAAAATTTCACGTGGAATGCAATAACAGAGATAATTAAACATTACTTAAAGCTCTAATTTTTGTTTCATTTTTATAAAGTAACAAGTTTTCATACAAGAAAACTAAAGTTAACAACTATTTACACTATTTACTTAAACAGATTACTTCCGTAAATGAAGCAATTTACTTTTTACTTGCAGCCTTCTAAGAATTTATGAATATTATTGAACAAAAACTATTGTTTTCCATAATAGAAATTGTAGATACATTATAAACGACATCAAATAAAAATGTCTACTTACAATATTATCGTAGAAATAATAATATTACGTCTTTTCGTTTATAGGTAAAAATGACAGTAACAAGCGGTAATTATTACACGGTAAATATCGGTGCACTTGATGAGTTGTCTTATTAGAAAGTAAAAGAAAATTTGTTCGTTGTTAACATTTTGAAAATAAACAATTTTGTTGGCAAATTCTTTTGGTGAAATCGCTACAATAGAGTGTCAAAAATCGCTAAATTATAGTTAAATTGTTCTGACGAAAAAAATTTTTTTTGAAATGTGATGCGCAGAAAATTTGCATCCAATGTGTTACGCAAACATTAATTTATTTTTTTTGTCAGATTTAACGTTTATACGTACAATTCAGCTTATATTGTAGAATCCAAAGCCCTTCCATCGGCGGCACATTTTAGCGACGGCGGCTATCAATTATCATTGGTGGCTCGGCTTAGCCACCTCGGCACAGGTCTCTGGTAGACACATGTTAAATTTATTATGGAAAAATATTCGAAAAACCAATGTGTTTTATTTATTTATTGGACTTTTGTTGAACTTTATAATTTTTAAATTAAATTAAATTTTTGGTTTGTACATTTGTACATCGGGGTTTAATTTTTTCAGAAGACAAGAAAAATAATAATCAAATCTTTAGCTGGGGGACAACTAGCTGTTTCGTAGTCGCTACACTACTCATCAGCACCCACTGGGATTTGAACTCGGGTCATGGCGTATTATGATTTGCTGCTTTAACCACTCAGCTACCGAGCCATTTAATTATTCTCTATCTATATTCATCTCATGTTGATTCATATATGCATTTTGTTAATTGCCTACGTTTAATCGTTAGAACATTTTGTTAACATCACTCAGAGATTACTGTGCTGATGAGAAAGTTACCTGAAATTTTTGCGAGAAACAACGTGCCAACAAAACGCACAATTTGTGGTGTAGTGAGTGATTTCGAAGAAAGAGGGTCTGTAGGTGATAAGCCCAAGCAATTACCACAACGTACTGCAATATCTGCTGAAAACATCACTGATGCTCAAGAAAGTGTTAAAAAAATCAACTAACATCAATTCGATGCCATGCTATAATTTTGCACAGGGATTTGCATTTGTTTCCATTTAAAATTCAGTTGACACAAGAGCTTCTTCCACAATACCATTTACGCCGCCATACATATGCCAATAGGATGTTACAGGTCGCGCATGATAACCCCGATTTTCATGCATTTTAAGATAAAAATTTGTTCTTTCCAACAATATTTTTTACTGCTAAAAAAAAGACCCTATAACAAAAAGGTAGCTTTCCCTACATTTGCCATCACTGGTTCAAATATTACAGTTTGTTTTCAAAGAAAATGAACTACACAGTTACTCCGCAATAAAAAAAATTTTGTTTCAGCTGGAATTAACTTAAAAAATTTATAAGTACGAGTACATGAGTTTTTTACAATTTATTTTTTAAGAATATTTTACAAACTAATTTTTTCATGATTACTCTCTTCATAAAAATTCCAACACAGAAAATTCCAACAAAATGCTGGTGTAGAAAAAATTTAAATTTCTCATACTTAAATGAATAAAAGAATGAAAAAAAATATATATAATAAAATTACTTAATAATCTTACAAATTCGTTGAAGTCTCAATTAGAATAGTATATACAGGGTGGACCAAAAGTTGCCATGGGGTTTAAAAGTTTAATAACTTTTTTGTTTATTAATGGCGTTTTCTTTTCTAGAAAAAGTGTAGCATTTTCAATATTGTTTTGCCAAAAAATACAGAAGTATACCGTTTTCTCAACTTTTTTCAGATATTTATAGTTATTGCGACATCTTCTTTTGATCTCAATAAAACTTAAATTAAAAAAAAAGTGCAGCATAAATGCAAAACTTTTTCAGATTTTTTTTTCTAAATGACCACTGTTTGCAGCTTCGCACTGATAGGCTCCTTGTAGAACATTTTCCATAATATCTTTCAAAATTCGTGGCGGTATCGTTCGAATTTCTGCAACAGTGTATGCCTTGAGTTCAAGGATTGTCTCTGGCTTGTTCACATACACTTGCTTCTTCAAATAACCCCAAAGAAAATAGTCGGGTGCTGTCAAATCTGGCTATCGCGTTGTCCCAATAGTCCCCGAATTTTTGGTATGGGCAGTAGCTCCATCCTACTGAAACCAGATACCAGGTCTGTTTTCAAGAGCAGGACGTAAAAAGGTTTCTATCATGAACCGATTCCTCTCTCCATTAACGGTTATAGCATTTCCATCTTCATTCTCGAAGAAGTGAGATCCAATGATATATTCCGATGTGATCCGATACCATATTGTACATCTAGGGGGGTGCAATAAACTTAACTTAACTGGATTTTCAGAACCCCATAACCTACAGTTCTGCTTATTATATTAATAAGCAGAACTGCTTATTAATGTCTCTTAGACTTTCAAAACCCCAGAACCTACAATTCTGCTTATTAACAAATCCTTTCATATGAAAATGAGCTTCACCACTCAAAATCAAATTTACAATAATGTTAATTTCATTTTTGGCCAACTCTTGAAATTTAACTGCAAAATTTAGATGTTGCTATGCTCTGTTTAATTCTTAAACCAATTGCACCTTGTATGGGTATAACTGTAAATCTTTTTTTAAATTTTTTTAAATAGTGAGGTACGAGATATTCCTAGCAGAACGCCTTCTGGCAGATGTTTCTGGTGTTTCGTTAACACCTTGCTGTAATCGTTCACTATTTTGCTTTAACGTTCATGCTAACATCTGGCCCACCCTGTAGCATTGATGCCAGTATTACCATTTCGTTACGTTTAGCATAGATTTGTAGATTTCGTATGACACATTCGGATTTTTCCAATTATTTCGGACAGCAATTAAAACTTGGGATATGTACACTAATTTTTATTCTTTTATTGCATGAAGCTTCTCGGTACTTGGTACATAAAATAATATCGTCAATGAATGCACAGGTGTGAGTGTCGTGTATTTTAAAGGGGGCGTACAAATGAAAATATCATTTTCCATTTGGCACAAAATACAGGGTATCCGCCGGAAAGGTGTGAACATCAGTCTTAACGTACTCAAACTTATAGACAGCTAACATTCGACGTAGACTGGAGGAAGAAACCGTTGTTTGTATATTCGTCGACGATATGGTGGCATGCTGTCATTACTCCATGACAGCATGCCACTAGCCATGAACATGGTATGAGCATCATGTGGACCACCCATGTCCATGTATCGTTCATGCTCTGAGCATATGTTCGAGCATCGATTTTCGCCATGAAGTTGGCCATCATGAACAAAAATACACAAAATGGCGCCGAACTGAACACTTTGATAAGATAAATCCGAACATATTTATCCGCCACATACAAGAACATGAACTTATTTTTACATTCGCTCTGCCGACATTATGTTCATGTCATGTTCAAGTCGATGACACGTGAAGACAAGGCGTGATATCGTGGTTGTCCGCCGCAAAGATGTAAATATCAGTCTTGACATACTCGCCGTATACTGGTAGAAGAAACCGATGTTTGTATATTCGTCGACGATGTGGTGGCATGCTGTCATGATATCGTGGCCATTCATACCCAAATTTCGTCAGCGAGTTTTTTGAGCTGTCGTCTATATATTTACCGCGATTTGTTATTATCTTGCACCCATTTCCCCAGGTTCGCCCTGATGCACACCTATTCAGGGTACTCTGCTTTTTGGAGTATAGAGGGGTAGGAGTTGCTCGTTTCTTGTAACAAATAAAACTCTGGGAAGACGTACGTACGACTTATGCTGTGTTAAACCAACACCCTAACCAAGGGTTAATTGACAGAACGAGGATTTGCAAATCCACCGGGAGGTTCTGGTTGTAGCCTACTTCGGCGTTGATCATGATTGAGGTGCATACGTTCGCTAAAACGTTGTAGCTTTTTAAAGAAGGTGACCACATATCATACTTTATTTGGAGCATTATTCAAAACAAACTTTCGGAAGTTAGTAACTCACAATAAAAAAAAAACCTTGCGGCAATATTTTACGTTCATATTTGCAAATAAGTCGTACGTATAAACGAGACATGTGTTGATATGTATAAATAAAGCATCAACCAAATGTATGCCTTCCTGGTTTGTAGTGTAGGTAAGCAGCTGAATTTTGTGTCCTTCACTCACGAGTATAGGTTTATTTGATTGGGTCCAGGACATTTTACAGTTGTTAATAGGATTTTTATTCACACAACACGTTGAAATAGTGCTGTGTCTGGATGCCAGCTAGACTTTCCTTTTTTTATTAAATTGTAAATAGTCGAAAAATATTCGAACATAACATGTGCTTTGCAGCAATTATGACAAGCGAACGACAACGTTCTTCATAGTTAACCTTCACATTAGTTAACGTGACCGATAAAGTCACCATTACATTTTTCCCATTTCTACAACTGAAGTTAAATAATTTTCAGCAGAAAATATGGCAGCTTCAAATGCTTAAAGTTAATTTTGAAATTTACCATGAGAATAAATCTACTGTTAAGTTATCAGCAACATTTCAGGTTAATGTTAACTTGTAATAACAAAAAAAAATTATCTGTAAGTTAAAAAGAGTATGACTCCCGTCAAAAGTTGAAACTACTATTACAAATTTTTTTATGGAAGCTCAAATATTAAAATCTTAAAAATTGCAAAAAAATCCTATTATTTGCTTTTTAATGAAACCCCTCTAAAGTGTTTCTTTTAAGGGGAGAAAAAATTAAAACATGTTAGATAAAAAATCTCTGGCAACACTACTAGTTGATGCGGAAAAGAACTGCAACAACAGCAATAATAACACATTCTCATAATAAAAGGAAAAAAGCAACAGTCAGAAAGGAAGTTGAAAATAACTTGTATTAAATCATTTTTATAATGACTATTATGATTATGAGGTAATTAGATTAACAGTCAGTCATTCATATCTTCAGCTGCGGCAAGGGAGCCTGAGTTCTTTATCTGTGCGCGTGTACATTTCAACAAGTTTAACTTAAATAATTTTCAAACGTTTACATGGCAATAATATAAGAATGAATAAAATGAGTTTGTATTGTTTTCGTTTGTGACACAATTTTGAATCACTGTGCTTTTGCTGGCAGGTGGAGAGGGAAATATATTTATAAAAATCACGAAAATTTAACACCAACAACTCAATAAAACATCAGAGGCTTTAATTAAGGGTACAGACTTTTATAAAGGAAACACAAGTCAAAAGAAATTGAAAGTGGAGACTCTTGTCATATAAAATTTTGAAAAGTTGCTGATGTCAAGAACTAATTATTAGCTGTATGAGGAATGCAAAGAAAGTATTATGTAAAAATGTACTAGTCAAGATATTTGATTGACTTTAAACTATCTGGAAAAAAAGTCATAAAGGCACACTGACAGAAAAACTTCCCTAGATACAATAATTTTTTGCATTAATGCTACGATTTTGCGTTGTTTTTGGGCCAACGTAAAGGTTAATTTGGGGAATGCGCACTGTGATTGAAAAAATAACAATCGTAAGTAGAATAAAATTTGTTCGTTTATGAGAAAAATCTTGCATTGCGAATGCATTTTGTGAATGCAAGAGATAGTATGAATAATGAAACAAATTTGATATAAATCAAAAATTTATAAACAGCTTGTCTTGTATGTTTCCTAGCTGTCTTTATGTCTACATTTCATAGGAGCTACCCTAATCATGAGTAGGCATGAAAACTTTTGAAAGATATTTTCAAACATTCAACTTTATATCCCAATATTTTAAAGGGCAATCCATCAAGCATAAATTATTATGAATTAAAAAATTATAATAATAATAATACCTGGCAAAACGCAAACAATAAGCTTTTTCAATTGCTTGTTCTCCTATATTTTTTTTACAAACATCTGCGTATCTCTTTTGCTTATATGTAGAAATACTCAGAGTCTAAGGCAGGAATCGAACTTGCGCCTTAGAGATTGCTGGTCGATCACTCTACCCAAATAGCGATCAAGTATATAATTAAATATACCATATTCTTTCGTAGCTGTTACTATAATGCAATATGTTAATTTAATGAAATATATTCATCATATTTACTACACTGTTTCATAGCTATGACGAAATTTTTGCACTTTTATGCAAAAGATGAAAAATTTCTCATAACATTATTGAAGAAGTAAAATATAATAAAGTGGTGCAACGCAAAATTTTTATTCCATCAATCAATGCTATTAATGAAAGAATAGTACAAGAAACGATTTCGTTGCCATAACGAAGCGTTTTTTCAGAATATAATAATTTTTATTTTGGAGTTTTAAGTTAAGCCAAAGTTAAGGATATTTCGGATGCACACCACCGCACAATGTCACGGTGAAAATTTGTTCAAACTTTTATTTCGCACATAACGGCATCTATAGTCCTTTCAAATTTCCATTATAAAGGGTGGTTAAATTGCAAGGGCTGATGCTGATTTTGAATAAAATACAAAATCGCCTCATCCATTCGATGGTCCAAATTTTCGATGAAGCTGAGGCATAATGAGGCTCTATGACGCTAGCGTGCGAATTATCTTATTATTTAGCTCTTGAATTATTGCTGGCTTATCGACGATCACCTTTGCTTTCAAATAACCGCAAAGAAAGAAGTCCAACGGTATCAAATCACATGATCTTGGCGGCCAACTGACATCGCCACCACGTGAGATAATGCAAAAGAGCTACCATCCTGTTGAAACCACATCTCGTCCACATCCATACCTTCCGGTTCGTGCCATAAAATATTCGTTATTAGTAACTGCCTGAGCGGCCTCATTTTGGAAAAGATGCAGCCCGATGATGCCGCCAGCCCATAAACCAAACCAAACAGTCACTCTTTATGGGTGCATGGGCTTTTCTGGCCTCCATTCTGACCATTGACGATGCTTGGAGTGGTCATGAAGCTTCAGTTCTTGAGCCAATTACACCTTGTAAGCGTGTGAATGCAAGTATTTATGCATAATGTTCATCAACGATGATCGTGACAGGTGCAATTGTTGGGCACGACGGCGATTTGAGGTGGATGGATCTTCAGCCACACTATCGCGAACAGCAGCAATATTTTTTGCAGAACGGGTTAAACGAGCATGCACTGGTGTTTTCGCATCTCCTACAGACGTGGTTTGCAACAATTTTTGCACAATTTTTCTGATTGTACGCACACTTGGACGATTAAAATGAATTAGTCATTAATTGAGAAATGTTACATGCAATGCAGAAAAAACTTGTAGTTTAAGTGTGGTTTACATTCAACATTGGCCCTCAAAATTTAGCCACCCGAAATTTTAAACAAAATATTTTTTATTATTATCATTTTTTTTATATTGGACCAGTACTCAGGGGATAGCTCCTACATATCCACTGCATTTTACTGGAACTAGGAAAATAGATTATGAGAAGGGGGAAAGGGGGAGTAATGTTTGTGAACTTAATACACGGAACGAACAAACCAAACGTTATCACAGCATTTAAAATGTTGAAATTAAGTTTTGGTTGAACTTTATAGTTTTTAATTTGATCTTTAGTTTGTACATTTGTACATTGGGATTTTAACTCGGGTCATGACGTATCATGATCCTGATTTATGAAAGACGAGAGCCAAAAATATATGTCCTCCTTAAAAACGTTTATCATGAAAATCTAAAAATTATAAATAGCTTGTTTTCTATGTTTCCCAACTGGCTATATGTCTACATGTCACAGGAGCTACCCTTATCATTAGTAGACTTTGGTAATTTTTGAAAGATATTCTCAAACATTCAATTTCATATCCCAACAATCTAAATAAATTATTGAGAATTTAAAAAGAGAAGTTCTGTAATAATACCTGCCAAAACACAAAAAATAAGTTTTTCCATTTATACACGTCTCTACAGTTCTTTACACCTTTCAATCAGGTATTATTAAAGCATTTTTCTTTTTAAATTTTTAGTAGTTTATTTAGATTGTTTGGATATAAAGTTGAATGTTTGTGAATATATTTCAAAAATGTTCAAAGTTTACTGATGATTAGAGTGCTCCTATGAAATGCCGTCATATAGACAGCTGGGAAAATTAGAAAACAGGCTGTTTATAATTTTTTGATTGTTATCAACGTTATCAGCTAATATAATGAATAAAACTCAATTGCTTTTATCATGAAAATCTTTAAGATCAGCTTTAAAACAAGACTAAAATTTTAAAATTAATCAATTTGTTTACATTTGCAATTTGTTAGATGTAATTAATTTGGAATTGTTTTTATAATTCATTTTATAATTAATTATTAGTATTATTTACTTTAAGTCAAGTAAATACTAAGCATTTTAATCGGTTAAGCAAGAAAATTGTATGACCTCAAAATTGACCTCGCGCTATTTAGCAACTAGTTGTTTAACAATGTGCCCCCTTAAGAGACTAAAAACATTTTAAACAAAAAATTTCAACTACAACTAGTGTGTAAAAGGTACACTAGACATCAAGCATTTGTTTTTTTACTTCGTTATGAACTTGTTTCCGTTTTGTTGTGGGCTTGCTTGTGCTTGTTTGTGCATGTTCTTTTTTACCGAAATAAACGAATTTAAATTGTGTTTCCTGTGCTTTCTTGCACGTTCTTTGGCACCTTTGTGCTGAGAAAGCACCTACGAATTTTCATTTTGTTTTTGCCCAAAACAACAAAATTACTTAATTACAGCAATTACACTGGCTACGTAAAAGAATTCAATTGCTTTCTCTTTTTGCGCCTTCCTTTCATTTAGTATAAGATTCTTAAGCTAAAGAAGAACATTTTTCTACTCTTTAAATTATTCTACTTTAAAAAAGGAAACAATTACTTACTTTTTTTTGTTTTTGGGGAGGAAAAGCTATTTGATTATTCATTACGCTTTTAATAGTCGTAGCCATGAGTGAAACCGTGTGCTTAGTCTTGAGGCTGAAATTATAACTTTCGTTTGTGTCTATTTGGGGTTTGTTTAATATCTGCCAACATATAAAATGCGATATTTTTTTAGGCTTTTTTGCAGTTTTTTATTTATGTTCATTTAATTTAAAGTTTCAACACTGCTTCATTAACATTTAAATTGAAATTTTTTTTTCAATTTCTATGACTCACAAGCACAACGTATTTAGTTAAAGGAATATTAAATTATATAAACTGAGTAACAGATAAATTTACCTACTACAGTTTTAAAGTATTCTAACGTAAATCCAATGAATTGTATAGGTAGACATCATAACTTATGATCCAGACCCGGGCTTTCGTGCAAATGAGTATTTGTTGTCAATAATCTGAGAGCAAGTCAAACTAGATATCTTTGCTGTAAAGTGACATCGATTGTTGGTGTATATATGCTACAAATGCATATTTTTGCATATATTGATACTGCATATTTTCGTTTCTTATTTTGAGCAAAACGTTGTCTTCAGTTTGTAGTCCAGAGTTTACTTGCCTTGTTTAAAATTTCAGTGTTATATTACCAAACTTTGCTTTCTAAAAATTAATGCATGTAATCAACTGTTATTTAAGTTATAAAAAAAATTCTACTAATTTTAAGTCCCTTTAATAATGTTTTTATGTTAAGAGTACTATTTTTTCCATTTTGCAACTAACAAATGAACCTAGTTTTTGTTCCGGCATTAACCGGAACAGATGATAGTTAGATGGCACAATTTCTGGGGTATTACTTTCCAATCAAGGGATACGCGCTGACGAGTATTATTATGTACTCGTCGTGTCTAGATTATCATTGAATGCGTTTATCATTCACAGTCCGTCTCAAACTACTAAATTGTATTCGATAAAGAGTTGAGTATGGATAAAGTGACTTGTAATACATCACACCCAGCTAATCTCACTAAATACGCAGCATAAGTTTTATTATAAATATTTGGTTTTCCTGTGGATGCTGCTTGATGGGCAGAGAGTCCACCCCTGTAATTTTCTTTTATTTTTGGATTATGATAGTGTACTCGCTTCCCATCGCTATTAACAATTCAATGTAAAAACTTTTTTTATGCCTGGCTACACTAATATAAAAACGATGTTGTACATTAACGTTACAATTTTTTTAGCTGTTTATGGGCCAACTTAAAACTCTATTGATGTTATAAATATTGCTTCATTAAAACAATAACATATTGTGAAAATTGATTTACAATAGCGCCTGCCTCATCGCACTTATCTGACGATTTACCAGTGCCTTGCAAAGCTCACATGTCGCAACATGTCGTAGACATATAGGTAAACCCCTTCCTCAAAACTTTGGACCTTCCTGTATGCAATTTCCCAGTAAGTCCATATAACATAAGTCTTGTGATTTGATAAACCTAAGCCCATTAATAGCATCAACTCTTAATAATCTGACCGGTCTAACTATCGCATCTGTTTCCTTACATAACAGGGATCTGCTGCAAAACAACAGGCCCTCAGGTGTAATTAGCCCCCGAAAACCAGCATGATAATAGTTATCGGAAAAACTAGCTCTCCTTACTGCAATTTAGGTTTAGCCCACTTCAACCATGATCAGCACCGAGATGGTCTGTAAGCAGACCACCAAGGAACTTTGGTGATCCTCGTTCAGCCAACAACCCCTTAGAGACCGGCCAGCACAACATAAGTCATGCGGCTACCCAGAGTTTTATTTGCTACAACAAACGAGAAACTCATATCCCTCTCTTCCTCAGAAAGCAGAATGCCCTAAATTGGTGTACTCTAAGGCAAAACCTACTTCTCGGGGAAGTAAATAAATAACAATCATAAATTAAATAAAATTTATTCATTTATGAAAAGAAAAGTTGCAAGATTATTTGTCAGGTTCGATTCCAAAATTTGTTTATAACAATAATTGCCGTAATCAAAGATAAAGTTCGGCGCCACTAGCTGTTTCATAGCCGCTATACTATTCATTAGCATCCACTAGGATTCCAACTCCGTATAATATTCGATTAAGTTTTTAATACGACCGCTTAAAAAACTCAGCCATGGAGCTCTTTAATTTATTTCTTCGTCATTAGCTATAACGAAATTCTTACATTTTCACATAAAAGTATGCCGTAACATGAAGAAAACCATTCTCCTAACCTTAATGAATCTCTAAAAAGTAATAAAAACGTATTACGCAAAACTTTCATCCTATTAATGCAGCTTCTATAATCGATATTAAGCTTTTCATGGTATTAACAAAAGAACGGCAAACGAAGCGGTTTCATTCCCGTAACTAAGCGTTTTTCTTTCTTGCCCGGGCATAATTAGGCTACAAAATCTCTCGACTTTAATTTTTAACCCACCCAATTACCTTGTTTATGTATCATTTCTTAGGATTTTGAACTTTGAGATCGCTTGCTAAGTGACTTCTAAGATAAGGGCAAACATTTAAGTTCCGTGTTTGGAACAAATCTTGCACTTAGTTTTGGCCTTTCACTGCGAACTTTGCCTTCTACGATAAAATCACCTTTTCTGAGCTTTCGAAACTACTCCGCCTACGCCTTTTTATATGCGGCTATCAACAATCTATACATATCAATCAGCAGTAGTTTTTTAAGTAAAGAATTAAGTTTGATTTCCTATCATTTCCCTCAATTTTAGGTACTTTATTTATTTATTTCACAAGTTTCTTAAGCCGTGAAGGCTAATACGAAGTTAAATATTGAGGAATCGGATGCTCTTGTTATTCTTAGAATGAAGATACAGAGCGATGTTCACTGGACTAAGCACATATTTCATGTCTCTAAAGAAGTATTCAAGTTCTTCGGGTTTTTGAAACGCTATAAGATGTACTTCACTCCATCCGACCTCCTTACTATTTATACCACGTACGACCAAAAATAGAATATAGCTCTCATGTTTGGGCAGGTGCCTCAAAGTCTATATATATATATATATTGGGGTTACTCGACTGTTTGCAGGAGAGGGCGAAGAAGCTATCGGTGACATTAGGGTATCCGACTCTATTGGTTTACTGGAGCATCGACGCAGTGTGGGATGCGTTACTCTGTTCTATCGTTACCACAATAGATTTTGCTCTGACGAGATTTATATTTATTTGTTTATTTATATTTTTTTGTTTATTTTGAACCACTACTCAGGGGGTGACCCCTATACATGCATTGTACTGGAACTAGGAAAATAGGTTATGAGGAGGAGGAAAGGGGGAGTAGTGTTGGTGGAAGTTTAACTTGACTTGAATAATACAACACGAAGGACCATAATAACCTCTATTACAGCATTTAATATAATAATAATTAATAAAGGTTTATACGTAGCACGCGTTCATCGTCCCGAGTTCATGCTTTTGTGGTCGATTGCCCAGGGAGTCGTATTATACATACCAGAGAGAACTCGTTCTTCAGCCGTACGCTTCGCCTGTGGAATAAGTTGCCTGCAGACATTTTGTTCAAGTCAAATGTTCACATTCCCCCTTCTCACAACCTATTTTCCTCGTGCATAAATAGGGTTCAACCCCTGAGTTGTGGTCCAAAATAAAATAATAATGTGATAGAGGAATATTGTTCTTAAATGAAGGTTATAATTTTAATACCGGTTAGCCTCCTGTCACGCCATCTCTCGACGAAAACTTATTTACACTCATAATATGTGTAATAGATTCAAAACTTCTTAAAGCCAATTTATTTGATTAACAAGTGGTATGTTAAGATGGCACAATGCCGCCGTAACTTATAAATTATCATTTTACACTTTAATTCGTATATGATTTATGAATTACTGAATAAATGCTGCCTTCTATTGCCACAGTTCTGACACCAGAACACTCCAAATGTGTGATTTACATTAATAAATGTACACCATATTTGCTTTGCTTTCTTTTTCCTTGCTCACTTGAAAAGTTGGTAGCCATGCACGAAAAACTCTTGAAAGAAATCTTTTTAGCACTCTATCATCGAACGGATTTTAAATTCTTTTCTCAATTAAGTTGTTACTTGTCTCTACATATATTTATTTTTAAATTACATATTTATAAAGTTCGCCTTTAAAGGGACTGACTAAACGGTGCAAGACTGATGTATGTATTTTCAAATGATTGTACTTGTTATGGCAAACAATTTATTAAACCTGAATGTTTGTCTGAATGTCTGTTTGTTGGGGAATTTATGATCATGTATAAAACAGTATATGCCATATTTCAGTCTGAATGTCTTATTTTCTTTTTCATAATTTGCACATGAAGTAGAGAAGACATGTACGAGTAATCGTGGATATACCAGTTATAAAACATAAAAAGAGATTGCAAATTCGGTGTGTGTATTATACAAGAAACAAATATACATGTGTGTATTCAGCATGTTTAAAAGTTATGTGCGTATACATTTGTACATACATATATAGTAAAATAAATGAACCAATAAGCAGATAAATCATTTGTGTAGAGCAGCAGTGCCCAAGCCTATGCGCTTGATACTCATTTGTTTTAGTAAAAGCCCTTAGCTACAGGGTTGTGCTCTTTATTACACACATACTACGCTCTGCTCTATCAGTGAAAAATACACATACAACTTTGTCTTATATATTTTTTGTCGTTCTTCACAGTACACTCTCAAGAGCTAAGCAACAATACTATCGCATGCTTTGCTGGTAAACATTGACGGCAGCGATTATCAGTGTAGATTTTGTTTTTGTAAATATGTTTTGCTTTTTACAACAAAATATATTATATAAAAGTAGTTTTTCGTTAAATGTTTTTTTTCCATAAAGAACTTTTGGGCACCCCTGGTATAGAGCTTCTACACAATAATATGAGTTGCACACTGAAAATAATAACAGACAATATAAAAAATCCTCTATATAATAGAACTCAATAGACACGAAAAATTTTATTAGTTTTTGTAATCTTTAGCAAGATGCTATAGAATAATGTTTACAAGGGAAACAATGGAAAATTATCTCCAAAGTCCAATCTCCAAAATTCTCATTCAAATACCTGCCGTGGCAAGGCAACAATTAAAATTTTCCGCAAATTTTTGAGTAGTTTCTGATGTTTCGTACTTGCGATAAATGCGTTCACACTCCAATATTGAATAGATTTAAAAAAATTAAATCAGTACCTCGTTTCTGTAATTCTACGGAGAAAATCTCATATCGAGAACTGTGAAACAAAAAATTCCATCGCTTCTCGCTTAGTGAAAAAATGGTTTTTCTGTATTTCAATGTCAAAACAGGCAACGCTATTTGTGTTTATATTGGAACATTTAAAGAACTCTCAGAATATATATAAACAAAAAAAAAAAAGCAAAAGTGCAAAGACACGCAGAAAATCATATGTTAAAAAACCGCACTATACGTGTTGTTATAGATGGGGTCTAATCAAACGAGTTCAAGATTAATTCAAGGGTACCACAAGGCTCCATTCTTTCTCCTGCCCTATTTCTCATTTTTCTTGCGGACATTCTATATACAACTTCAAACCCTATCCACTTTTTCGCGGATGACAGCAGCATTTGCCATTTGTACTCTATCAGTAATAGGCCCATCCCATCCGAGATCGTTGCCAATAGGCAAAATGAATATGAATGACTCACTTCTATTAATCTCTGAATGCGGTCGTAAAACACGGTAGCCTTTAACGCTCGTAAGACGCAGTGTTGTGCAGAAACACATTTACTACCTCCCATATCTCCAATAATTTACGTCAGAGAGCTCATTTGACAAATAGTTGTCACAAAAATGAAGTTTAGAAACACTTATGTGTTTTCTGTTTCAATTCACATCTTTTGTTTCAAGTGAAAAGATTTTTGATGCGAAAAATACAGAAACCAGGTGCAGGTTTGCGTTAGAATTCGCATATGATAACAAACTTAAATTGGTCTGCTGATTCAAGGATAATAACTAAATCGTATTACGAGTATTAACTTCACATTAATATTATATGTATTTTTTGCCCAAAAATGTCTAAATTTGAGCCAAATTAGTATCATAAAACAACTTTGCACCTGCGACGCATCGAGTGCTCGTCGAAGCCTATAATGAGACTGCCTTGGGTGACATGTCGTGAGTGTTTTTAAAAAACGAATTACTAAAAATACATTATGTAAGGCATCTTTCGTTCTTTTGTTCATAAAATCGATGAAGCCGTTCTCGAGTTATAGCGAAATATATTAATAGAAATATGTGACCTAAAATACGACCGTAGGCAACTTGTTTCACAGAGGAACCGCACGGCTGATATAAAATTCTCTCTGTAATACGAAATACTCCCGTAGATAACTTGTAGCAGAGAGGAACCGTACGGCTGAAAAAAATTGCCACTGTAATATAAAATACGTCCGTAGGCAACTTGTTTCCGATACGAACCGTAAAAATATGTGAGTTTCGAGACCAAGATACCTAATCTCATCATTGTAGCGATACAACAGATTGTAGTAGCGATAAAACAGAGTAACACTCCCCACACACTACGACAATGCTCCAGTGATTCCATAACTGCACTGATAAGCTTATTCGCTTCCTTCACTCGGTAGAATAAGCCTAAAATAAACTTTAAGACACTGGCATAAATATGAGAGTTATATTTCATTTTCGGTTGGGTATAGTTGGTATAAATAGCAAGGAGATCGGATGGAGTAAAGTACACAGTTTAAAAAAAACTGAGACTCTTGAATGCTTCTTTATAGACATGAAAACTATGATCAGTTCAGCGAAGACTACACTGAATTTTCACTCCAAGAACATCAATAGCATCCGATTCCTCAATATCTATAACATTCATAAGCACATATAAAGCGGAATTTGTGGGCATGTGTTTGTATGGTAATAAACAATACTGGGTCTTATGAGCATTTAAATCAACCCTGGTTTTAATATCTCCTTCCGAGATTAAAACAAGATCATTACTCAGTGAGTCATTCGTATTTAGCCTCTAAGCACCGATCTCGTATAGGTTGAACTGAATGAGTACGAATGATTAATGCTGCTGTCATCTGCAAACCATTGAACTCAGTCGAGAACTTTGGTATAGGAGGTCATTAAGAAAAATAGAGTAGAAGAAAGAACCGAGCCTTGAACTACCCTTGAATTTATTTTGAAATCATATAGAGTGGTTTCTGAGAAAGCTCGATATAAACCGAGAAAAATCATCACCGACACCAAAAGCGATAAGTTCTAGCAGTAATGCACAATGCCACATTCTGCTAAACGCCTTTAAAATATACAGTCATTACTTTACTCTCATCGAAATGATCGAGTGGCACCATTTCTGTGAGAGATATGTTAAAAGATCGACAATAGAACGGCCGCTACGAAATCTCTATTGACGACCACAAATACTACACAAGAAGAACTAAAAACAGATTTAAACTCACCGCATCAAAATCCATATAGTCCAAATACAGAGTGGCTGATGAAAGCGGCTACAAAAAAACGTAATAACTTATTTTCTGTGTAACTAATCTGTTCCATTGTTGTTGCGTTTTATAGATTGATCTTTAAATTTAACTAAAATGGAGAATTGGGACAATGAAACACGAATTTGGATAGATAGCTTTGTTGTTTCCGTCCAAAGAGAATATAGGCGCACGTTTTTCGGAACTATTGCTGTTGTAGCTGCTGCCACACAATCCAATCCCAAAGGAGCTTATCTGCTCAAATGGGTGTCAGAAGACAATTTTGCACCAAGATTTAAATTTATTTCCATATGAGATTCAATTAACAAACTAACTAAACCCTAGAGACTTCCCGATTCATTTGGAATTTTGTGAGAAGATCATTCAAATAGAGTCAGAGGATGAAAACGCCTTGAACTGCACTGTTATTTCTGACGGCACTTTTATGTCTGACGGCACTTTTATGTCTGACGGCATAAAAGTGCAGTTAAATTGCACTTTGATTTAAACGGCAATGTTAACAAACAAAATTGTCGAATATGGAGTAATTCTAATCCACAGATACTCAATCATATGCAATTACATCCACTTCGCATCACGGTGTGTTGTGCAATTTTTTCAAGGTTCAATTGTCGGGCCTTACTTAATCGGAGAAAACAGTCTTATTGCTACGGTCAATGGTGACCTCTTCTAAAAAATGTTGAAAGAGTTTTTCTTTCCCGAATTGCGCCGAAATAGAATCCCTTTTAACACTGTTTGATTGAATTGAGGCCAAAATTTCCCAATAAACTGATTTCAAGAAACTCCACATTCCGTTGGTCTCCTGAAGTTTATACAAAAAACCCTACAAGTTTGAATGATTTAAGGCAATCCATGCGAACGGTAACTGAGACGGTTCCCGCTGTAACACTCCAGGCAGTAATGAATAACTTTTTGATAAGATCTCACCGAGGGTGGATCCCATTCGAATTAAATTATTTTCAAAACTTCATGAATTACTTTAATAAAAACGTATTATCTTTCAAATGAATTTCTAAAAAATAAATTACATAAACTTTACAAAAAATTATTTGAGTTTCTTAATGTAGCACAATGGATCAGCCACCCTGTACTTTTATTTAAAGAATAACTAAAAAGAAATGTCTTTTTTTTTTTTTTTTTTTTTTACAAAATGTTATTATTTTTAGGCATCAACTAAATATTTATATTTTTCATGGCCTAAGAACTAAGCACATTCCACAAAGAAATCTGTATAAATGAAAATATTTTGCAAGTGTATATTAATACGTGAATACATCGCTCTTTAAAACTGTCTTTGTGAATCTAAGGAGATTTAACTGAATATACAGCTTTGTGTTAAAACGTTCTGGTAGTTCTAAGTGCGTATTCGTGTACAATTATAGGCTTATGTGTGAGTTTAATGGCAATGGTTGCACACACTTGCACTCACACACACATGCAAAATACATGCTTGTTAATAATACACCAAACGTTCAATTACCATCATTATAATACGCCATCGGCAATTGAAAACACAAAGCCAGCGACAACCCATCAAGCACATCGACAATCATTTGCGCCGTAATAACACATATTAGCTTGAATATATTTTTTTTATAACAGTGGTTGGCCAGGATTGAAATTGAGTTCAAATTAATTTTGAAAATTAAGAAACAAAAATGTCTAAAACCGACAAACATTTAAGTTTGAGTAGGCTGGCGCAAAATAAATCACCCTGTCGTAATATGTAATAGATTTTGTAAAATGCATTTTACTTCAATCTAATTTAAAATTTGTGAACTAGACAACTGCAGAATACAAACCATGAAGCACTATACTCGATATGTAGAGTCATCCTTAATCTCGGTAATGAAAAGTATGATTTTGAGTTGAAAATCATCATGAGCGACAACTGTGAAAATGATTTACATTAGTACCTGCCTTGACGGCCTAACCTGATGGTGGACCAATTCCACGGAGTGAATTTTTCACGATTCACCACCGCCCCCGTGTGGCTTGCTAGGCTCACACAGGTAGCAATTCTTGTTATATGATTGCGGTCATATGAACAACTTCTTGTTGAGGAGTTCGGGCTTTCTAATCCCTCATGTATGCAATTTCCCAGCAATCAATGGAGGACAAGGCTTAATGAGTTGGTAGGCCGAAGCCCACTAAGAGCATCAGCCCTTAAACCAACTCACCCGTCAACCATCACCACTGGTTCCTTACAGTACACATATCTGTTGTATAGGCAACAGATCATCGGGAGATTGTTAGCCCTCGAAAAAAGCCATCTCCAAACAATTATAAAGGATACTAACACTCCCTTCCTGCGTTTTATGTTTCAACCACAGCCAGAACGTTTCAGCCAAGGTAGGCACCTCAACCATGATCAGCCCGGGTCGAACCGCAAGTAGAACTTACCGGGGGCCATGCTGATCCCCGTTCTGCCAATTTATACCCTTGGTAAAGGTGTCGGAAGCCAACACAACATAAGTCATTTGGCTTCCTAGAGTTTTGTTTGCCGCACCAAACGAGGGACCCCTTCCCCTCTTTTCCCCGAAAAACAGAGCGCCTAAGTTAGGAATACGCCAAGGCAAAACCTGTTCCCCGGAGGCATCATGAGCGACAAGAAGTATTTTCATTTAAGCGGTTACGTCAATAAACAAAATCTTCATTTCTGGGGCATTAAAATTCCACGTGTGCGGCATGAAACGCCGTTACATCCACTCAACGCTACCATGTGCAGCTTTGCCCACGCATGACAAATGATTGTACCGTCGTTTTTTGTAGAGGCCATCGTCAATACTGTTACCTTTACTGGTTAGGGCTACAAAGCTTTGAAAAGCGACTTTTTGCTGCCAATGTCCGATAAGCGGGGCATGATGAACATGTGCTTACACCAAGACGGTGCAAACGCGGACACTGCAGAAGCTACAATGGATATTGTGAAAGAAGTATTTCCTGGTCACGTAATAGCCGAATTTAGGAATCTCATACTTGTTTCTTTGGGGCTACTTAAAGTCGCGGTCTTATGCCAACAAGCCAATCGCAGAACTTAAGGAAAATATTCAACAGGAGTGCGAACAGTTATTACCAGAAATATTGTGGAAAGTTACAGAAAATACGTTAAAACTGGCACAAAAGTATATCAACACTGACGGCTGCTACTTTGCCGATTCATATTTTCCACTTAACAGAAAAAAACATACTATAAATAAAATAATTATTCTTTATTTAGTCAAAAAGTTACTCGAAAACGAAATTGGATAACTAATTTCGCGCCAACTTGTATAATACTAATAAATAATTAGATTTTTCTTATCAGCAAAAATTATACTCCTTTGTGTTTCCAAATTTTATGACAATTATTGTAATATACAATCTAATAAGATTTTAGTTAGTTTGAAACCATTGTGTTTGTTGGGTAGTGCAAGAGACAAGTAATGGAATTCGACACTTTACTGCGAACATCTTCATCGTTACTTTTTTATCCTTTTAGCGACAACCACAATAATCGCGCTTTCAATACTTGCACAGAGTTGTGTTGTTGCTTAAGGTAACCAAAATTTATTGTTTAAATTTAAAACAACTTTTTAAGGGGGGGTTAGTATTAAAACTTCGTGTTACTGATTACAAAAGAAATCAAAAACATGTAAAAGGTACAAAATTAACCGTTTGCCAGTGAACGTACATGTACGATGAATAGGTTGCCGACTTATGAACAATACAAGGAAAATTGAAGTATATGACGTGCCCAGCATATTCTATTTGCATCTTTGCTTCAAATTCATAAACAAATATAAGTACTAAAGTTTAAGGTTCATCTTAACATTAAGGACAGAAATAGGTCATATGTACATATAATTTAAATATTGACATAAGTATATTAATAATCAGAGGGAGAGGCTAGAATTTAAATTTAATTTTTTTTTTTTTTTTTTTTTTTTTTTTTTTTTTTTTTTTTTTAAGCTTTTTTTATTTATTGAATCTTCACAATGTGAACTAACAATAAGTATTCAAATCTTATTACTAAATACAATATATTAACTAAGTCCAGCCAATGCTAGAGAAAAAGTTTTATTATGCGCATATTATATCGGTAAAATCACCTACTTAACGCTCTGATGGTGGCAACGGTATCCCTTCTTCTCAACCGAGTGTGACCACTAAAATTAAGTATGTTTCGTGCAAGAGGGTTTGGGTGCAGTTCCAATTTGCTGATATACCTTGTCGCATGCTTTGAAAACTCATCTTTTACCAGTGGAACACACAGATCCTTGTGAATTCGGGAGTTTTTTACGTACCATGGAGCTGCAGTAATTGTTCGAAGAATTTTGTTTTGTCGCCTTTGAATTTTTTCAATGTTTGACGCTGAGGCGGTGCCCCATAACTGAATTCCGTAGCGCCATATAGGCTTTAGTATTGCGTTGTATAACAAAAGTTTGCAATCTAATTTCAATGTAGAATTTCTGCCCATAAGCCAATTTAATTGCGCTGCTTTTAATTTTAGCTGAGTAACTTTCGCGCCAATGTGAGGCTTCCACGTTAACCTACGGTCGAGATGAATACCAAGGTACTTGACTTCATTTTGCTGCGTAATAGGTGAATTGTTAATTTGGATAGCTGAACATGTTTGTCTACGCAGTGTGAATGTAACATGAGTACACTTTTGTTCATTAACTTTAATTTTCCAAAGTTTTAACCACATCTCTAATATTGAAATATACTCCTGCAAATTTCGCGAAGCTACTTGATGGT
This sequence comes from Thecocarcelia acutangulata, assembly GCA_914767995.1. Classification (NCBI taxonomy): domain Eukaryota; kingdom Metazoa; phylum Arthropoda; class Insecta; order Diptera; family Tachinidae; genus Thecocarcelia; species Thecocarcelia acutangulata. Next base: position 142,727,984 of record OU612094.1, on the reverse strand, counting down.
TTTCATGTATGCTGCAGAATGCTGTGTCATCTGCAAAAGTTGAAGTGTGAATACCACATCTAGTTGGCATGTCAGAAGTGTAATTAAATATAAAGTGGGTCCCAGAATGCTACCTTGGGGAACTCCTGCCTCGATTGGCTGAGTTGGGCTTATAAAGTCGCCTTCTCTGATAACAAACTTCCGGCCGCATAAATAGCTTTCCATAAGCTTGTGAGTGTTTGCAGGCTAGTTCATCTTTATTTTGTGCATTAATCCCTCGTGCCACACTTTATCGAAAGCTTGGGAAACATCAATGAATAGAGCTGAGCAATACTTTTTGTCCTCAAAAGTCTTTCTTATAACATTAACTAGTCTATGCGTTTGTTCTATGGTGCTGTGTTTAGCCCGAAAACCAAATTGATGATCCGGGATGCATCCTACATCATTCAATATTGGAGTCAACTTCGCCATTAACAATTTTTCGAAAAGTTTTGAAATTATTGGCAGTAGACTTATTGGTCTATATGACTCTACTTTAGAGGGATCCTTCCCTGGCTTGGGTATCATATTAACCATAGACACCTTCCACTCTGCAGGATAGTATTCTAGGCGCAAAATAGCGTTAAAAATGAAAAGAAGAATTCTTCTAGCAACACGAGGTAACTGTACTAGCATTTTGCCAGTAATTTTGTCAAAACCTGGGGCTTTTTTTGAGTTTACTTTATTTATAACGTTTTCGACATCTTGAAAACTAAGTCTCAAAGGCACAGGCGGTCTAACAGCATATGGCGGAAATTCAGCAACATCATCCACTGTATCATTTGCAGTAAAAACGTTTTTCAAATGATTAACATACACCATCCCTTTTTCAGAGTCACTTCTTGCCCAGTCGCCAGATGAAGTTCGCAAAGGTGGCTTACCTATTACGGGTCTTTTCAGACCTTTTGTCGCATTCCATATAGAATATTCACTTTGCGGGCTACCATCAAGACCTTCTAGATAATTTTTAAGGGAAGCCATTCTTTGGATTTCAAGCACATTTCTTAACTGAGTTATACACTCTTCATTTAAGCTGGGGAGACCTGCGAAGTTGCCATTCTCTTCTAACTCTTCTTTTTTCTGACAAAAGTTGTTCAATTTCAGACAAATAAGTTCTATTGTTCTCATTTCTGAACCTCGTATGGGTAGTGGTAGCATGTTGCACGGACAGTTTAAGGTCTTCAGAAAAATCTTTAATTGATATATCAACATCCTCAGGGGTTCTCAAGGCAATATTTTCTGTACAATGAGTACTCAAATATTTCTTATATTTTAGCCAATTAACTCTAGTGATGGCGAACGCCAAGTCACTAATTTTATGAAAACCATTTATGAAGCATAAGTTAGCGCTCTACAGCACTCAACAAAAAATAGCTGTAAGAATAAGTATTTTTTTTTTGCAGTATTTCTGTTTGCTGTTCCGCTTACAACCAACAAATTTAATTCAGCTGACGCAAAAATAGCCATCATTATATGTATATCAAAGCTATGGAGATATAGGATGCAACGTAATTGTACACGTAGAAGAAAAAATATGGTTGATATGTTTGAACACAACCATATAATATAGTTTCAATCTGAAATTTATTTACAAAACTAAGTGTAGCCAATAACCAAAAGTATACCATAAAATTTACAAAAATTGTGTCATGACTAACACTGTTATTGTAAAAATTAAATTTTAACTGTTATGTCCAACCACATATAAATCCTTCTTAAGAAAAAACTTAAGAAAGGAAAAACTTGAACTAAAACCCGATGTACATATGTACAAACCAAAAAGTTTTTAATTTTAAAAGTGTTTGATTTTCTATCTTGTTAAGCATTTTGATCGTGTCCATCCCCCTTAAGGAATCTATTGGCGGTTACACTATTCACTCGATATTGTGCTCGCTGATTTTTGTTTAGTTTTTCTGTCGACATTCAGAAACAGTTTGACTGCTATGACCCGCATTATTTTCATTGCTGCCATTAGTCACGTTGTAGCTTTGAATCTATTTTTTTTTTCTTTTTACAAATAACCGTAATTTGAAAAGTTTACACGTTGAAAAATCTAGCATCCAGTTTATGTAACAATATTCATGACGCATCTTCAACTCTTTTTGCCAACCAAAAAGTATGTATCAGGAAAATTTATTATACGTGCCTAAAAACTCACCGATCCCTCAAACTAGCAAGAAAATAAACAAGAACATGTAATTTCTTGAAGAAAAAATATTTCACTGCTAGTCAACATTCGGAAATACTTGTTATTTTGAAAATTTTATACAGCAACAGAATCAACTGTGCAGTTGGCAATACAGCAAGTTTTCTTTTTGTCAAAACCTCAGACTTCAATTTCTTTGAATAAATTTCTCATCAATTCTGCAATTTATTTAGCTTTTGGTTTTAAAACTTTTGTAACTTGGAAATAACTTTACGAATTATTGCAGCCAACAAAAGTTAGAAATTTTCACTGCAAGTTGTGAGAAAAACATAACATCTGTTCGCTAAATAAAAAACGAAGAATATAAAACAACAAACTTTGCTGCTTCCCCTTTTACTCAATGGATTTTCTTACAAAGCAAAAGCAAAACAAAATAAAAATCATACTCTTATGAAAATAAACGCAACGTTCAATTGCCATTGCGGCACGTTCTACAAACGTGTTGATGCGTAACCAAAGAACTGAAGCTATTTATGGTTGCCACCAAAGCTGACAAAGCAACAACACACACATACGCACGACTTTATAGACTTGACATCCTGTTTGAAAGTGTAAAAGTTAAATAAATACACAAGGACTGAAAGCAATCAGTAGAGTAAAGCAAGAAGACGAAGTTGCACTAACAGCAAGCACAGAATCGAACACAGGAACAGGTTGGTTTCCAAGTTAAGAGAAATTACCAGTATAAAGTGGATTGCGTTAAGCCACTCACACATGTTACGATACACCAATACCAATGAAATATAAACACAGATAAACTTCATTTCTAAAAAAGGACTTGACATAATTTTTGTGCATTGCAATAGCAGCAAGAACAAAATATGAGCCAGAACCATAACTTGTGGATGAATATTCCGAAACAAACGGCAGGAAGTAAAAGTTTCTGTTCTTTGTGAAAGCATAAAAGTTGTGAGAAGTAATAAACTCAACGAGACAAATTATGAGAGTGATACTTGTCACTTTCTGTTTGTAAAGTGAAAGTTTGACAAAAGAACTCCCTTAAATGAAATATAATTCTGTTAATGTTTTGTTTAAAAAGCTTTTCATTTAATTTTAAACAAGAGCTGAGCAGAGCAGTGCTACGAGTATATTTAAAAACTCTACCATTATCGCATAATTTTAGAGAAAAGAAAAATATTTTGTAGAAAACAAAATCGAACGGAGAATAAACACCAATTGTCATTTGATGTTTCTTTTCCAAGGTTCTGGAAAAGCTATTATGTAAACAAACATTAAATTACCTGAGCAGTCACAACTTACTTGCCGACGTACAATCTGGCTCTCAGAAAGGCCGCACCTGCGTTACAGCTCTTATGGACGCTAGCGAGCACATTCGACAAAAATTAAATTTAGTAGATTTTTTTTATCTCGGATCAGTACTCAGGGGATGACCCCTGCATATGTAGTGCATTATACCAGAAGTAGGAAAATAGATTGTGGGGAGGAGGAAAGGGGATGTTTCTGAACATATGACTTGAACCTTCCAACGTTATAACAGACAGGAAACACATTTGCAGGCAACTTATTCCACAGGCGAAGTGTACGGCTGAAAAACTAAATCTCTCTGTATTGCTAACTACGATTCCCCGGGCAGTCGACCACAAATCGATGAGCACTGCACGATGAACGCATGCTACGTAAAATTGTGTGAGTTTTAGGAACAAAGTCCCGAATCTCGTCAGAGCAAAATTCATTGTAGTAACCATGGAACAGAGTAACGCACCCTACACTGCGTTGATGCCCCAGTCAGTCAATAGAGTTGGATACCCTACTGTCACCGATGAGCTTCTTCGCCCTCTCCTGCACACGGTTTGGGGCACCGGCCCAAACATGAGAGTTGTATTCCATTTTCGGTAGCATATAGTTAGTATAAATAGTAAGGAGATCGGATGGAGTGAAGTACATCTTACACCGTTTTAAAAACTCGAGGCACTTGAATGCTTCTGTAGAGACATGAAAAATGTGTTTAGTCCAGCAAACATCACACTGTATCTTCATTCCAAGAACATCAAAAGCGTCCGATTCCTCAATGTTTATACCATCCATGAGTACAGAGGAAGCAGCATTCGCAGTCGTTTGTTTCTGTGTTAATAAAGGCCCAATCAGACTATTATACAAGTATAAATACTTTCATTAGATTTTGTGAGATAAAAGTCTAACCACATTTCTTGCGACAGTCAAAAAGTCTAACGTAAATTAGATTTTGCATTCACACCATCACACTTGATATAAACCAACATAGATATGCCATCATAAAACTTTTCACGGCGGCAAGTGCGCTATTCGTCGTAGGCGATAGACGTGCCGGCGCGTGAAATTCTTCAACAGTTAAAATAATAATTATGTATAACACATCCAAATTCAATAGCACAAACATATTTTATGGTCTAAATATAGCATGAGCAAAATACATTTATAAATGACAGCTAAATTCCAAATTTCGAGCTTTTTTATAACGACAAAAAATACTATCAGTGACGGCACCCCATCGGCTACGAAATATGCGACTACTCAATTTCTAATTAGCTGGTTTGCTAAAAAACACAACGCTGATCCAATGTAAAGTATTATCGTTTTGAAAAGTTTCAAAAAACAACAAAGTCGTATGGAATGTCAAATTTTTATCGTATTATTTTTCGTATGTATGACGGATTACATTCAGACTATCAGACTTGCACGTATTATTTGAATTTTTGACAAGTATTAATACAAAGTATAATAGTCTGAACTGGGCTTAAGCAACATTGGGTCTTACGAGCGTTAAAGGTGACCCTTTTCACGACCCCATTCGGAGATTAATAGAAGATCACTGTTCAGTGAGGCATTTATATTTTGCCTCTTGGCAACGATATCGGATAGGCTAAGCCTATAACTGAAAGACTACGAATGGCAAATGCTGCTGTCATCCGCCAAAGAGTGTATAGGGTTGGAAGTTTCGTATAGATATAGTCGTTGAGGAAAATAAGAAATAGGGTAGGAGAAAGAACGGAGCCTTGCCGTATCTCTGAAGTGATGTTGAGGAGATATTAACCTTTTAGTGCTTTTGCACCACTCCAAGGCGTTTGAAACGCCTTATCATAAAATGCTTCTACAGAAGTTGAAATATTATTTTATTTTGCATATACGTCAACGAAACTTATTGGTTCGCATCTATTCAATCGCTCTCAGTCAGCCTTTGCATATGGCGTATGGTCCGAGAAATTAGTTATTTCTAGAGGTGTGCCTGAAGGTTGTATTTTGGGCCCTCTTTTGTTCTCTTTATATGTAAATGATTTGTCAAGCCAGCTTTCAAAGTGCAAAATATATTCAGATGACGTGCAATTCTTATTAAACTCCTCAATTCGTAATATAAACACAGGTATTTTAACTCTTAATCAAGAATTAAACAAAATGCATCTTTGGTGTCGTGGCAATGATCTCTGCTAAATCCTAGCAACACAAATTGTAAAATAATTTTTAAAAGAAGTTGCTATCCTTCCATTTCAGAAGACATTGTAATTAATGGAGAAAAAATTTAAATTATTTCAAAAGTTAAAAACTTAGGTCTAGCCTTTAATAATAAATTAACTTGGGATGACGATATAAACTCGCTTGTAGGTCAAAGTTCTAAAAGTTACGGGTTATGGTCCACGCAATGTTTTACTCCTTTATATACATATAAGAATCTTACTGCCTAAAACGTACTTGATTACTTCATTATTATAACATATGGATACGAGTTGTTTGGAAACTGTGACTCCGTCACTAAAACAAAACTTAAGGTCATTTTCAATAATATCATTAGATATGTTTATAAGCTAAGAAGATTTGCCAGCAATTTAACCGCAATGTTCATAGTTTCCAAAAAAAAATTTTTAAATTATTTTACTTAGTTTCAACAAATTATTTGTTATTTTTGTTTATTATTATTATATTATTGTGTTATTTTTGTGTAACAATGTATGTATTTGTAACTTTTTACGCTCCAGTACTATAAATATAAGATGCAATCTTGCTATACAGGAAATGGAAAATTAAGAAACAAATAAAAAAATTTTAAATCATTTTAGGAAATAAAAGTTAAAGTCAAGCTTAATTATTTATATAATCCGTCGGAAACATATTTGCCTTTAATTTTTCAATGAAGTATCGGATGGTTAAATTTTAAGGGCCCATATTAATTGTGAACCAGAGATCTGCAACCTAAGTAGTACACCCGTTTTAAATCGAGTTGCGGTGTGATTGGCCACCATATGTTGTTTGCACAACTGTGTTTTCTACTCGTTAGAGCTTGCGCCTGTTAATTAGAGTGTATAACATACTCAATCAAGGTTGTATGCGGTGGCTGCTTGATTTGGTTTTTCAATTATTTTTTCCACATTCGGCAATCGAACTAGTACTTCTTTTTATCAATGAAAATAATATGTGTATGTAAGAATATTCAGTCACACATTTACCTTACCCATGAGAGTGTGTGTATTTACTCACTCACACTCGGTAAACGTGTTCATACTAACCGCGGTGTTGCCAGATGGCCTTTGAAACATCATGTTATGGCGACCACATTTTGAAGAAATATATACACATAATTTACATGAAACTATTTAGTACAAAATCGGTAAAAATCATAACTTTACTTTTTTTTCATCAAATTTCTTTTATTTTAACTTGCTTCATTTGTATTAATTTGTATTTTTTGGTTTAATTTATAATGACAATAAATGCACAGTTACACATACATATAACCAATTGTGGAAAAAATTGTGTTTGAATTAAATTTCCGTTTCAAATTTTTCAGCAAAAACTATCTTTTAAATCATCATTCGGTATGCTACTTTCAAAATCATCAACATGATTGTAAATTATTAAATCTGACAGCCTCGATTTCAGTTAAAGTTAAATAAAAGGTGAATCATATACCCAACCAAAGAATTTGTCGAGAGTGTTGTTTTTACGAGTTGATTTCATGGCGACGTCATGTATGTATTATTAAGAAAACGATTTGAAACGAAAATAGCAAATACTCAAAATGTTTCTCTTACTAAGTGCTAGTAGCAACAACACACTTTTTTGTAATCATTGCTTTTACTCTTAAAAAAGTACACAAAATACGAAAGTGATTGGATACATTTTTGATGTATCAACATTTCGCAAAGGAACGACAGATAAAATACCACCGCATCAATTTTTAAGAGTGTTTAAAATAGTCGGATGTGAAAATGATTGGGTAAACAACCGTTGTACTTATGTATGCGATGCACCGGTGCCGATCTCTAATGTAAACCACACATAAACGTCGACTTTATTTCAGAATTTCCTTTGATTTCAGACTAACTCAAATTGAACCATTAAAATGTACACAATTGAGCAACGCCTCAAAGTTATTCAGGGTTATTATGAAAATGGGTGTTTAAATCAAAATCTATATCGTGCACTTCGTGATTTTTTCGATCAATTTAGTCACCCAAATGTGCGTGTAATCAGAAGCTTGGTCTGTAGAAAATAACGCTGCACCTCAACTCGTCGTCAAGACCAACAATTCACCTCTAATGCTCTTCGATGATGAACTTGCATTTACACGCTTACAAGATACAATTGACTGAAGAAATAAAGACTCTTGAAATTCCAAGGGTCGTCAGAGGTCAGAGTAGTGGCAAGAAATGGCAATAGTCGATAATTAATTTTCCAAGAAAACCATCTTCAGTAATGAGGCCCTTTTTCACCTCAGTGGATTCGTCAATAAGCAGAATTACCGCATTCGGGCGAACGATAATTTAAGGGTGATTGTCGAAAAACCAATACACACACAAAGGGTGCGGTTTACGGGTTGGCAGTATCATCGCGCCGTATGGTCGGGCAGTTCCTATGAATGATGTTCGCTATCGTGAGATGATAAAGAACTTTTTATGGCCCGAATTAGAAGTTATGGTTGTGGATGATATGTGGTGTCAGCAGGATGGTGCCACTTGCCACACAGCTAACGAAACAATGGCTCGTTTGCGCGTCAAATTCAATGGCTGTGTTAGCTCACGTGGTGGCGATGCCAATTGACCGCCAAGATCATGTCATTTTATACTGTTGGACTTGTGCCTTTCGGGGTTGTTTTAAAGAAAAAGTGTATTTCAATAAGCCAACAACATTTCAAGAGCTAAAGGATGAGATAATTCGGCACATTAATTGAATATAACCACAATTAAGTGTTAGCATCATTTAAAATTTGGATCATCGCATGAAAGCGTCTGGCGGCCATTTGGCCGATATTTTGTTACATGCATAATTGCGTCATACCAATATTATCATAATAGAAAAAAGGACAATAATTCCCAATTAATTTGTTTAATTCAAAATCAACATCGGCTCTTAAAAATTAAAGCAGAATTGAAATTTATTCTTGTGATCAAGAACTAAAGAGGTAGAAACTGTTGATGTTTTAAGGTGAAGGAAATTTTGGTAAACCTTAGTATCTAAGGAACTTGTTTACACTTAAGCAGCTGTCAAGGAGAGCAGCTAATAAGTAGGCGATCGGAACAACTACCGAAACTTTTAATATTAACAAACAAAGGCAGAAGCTGCGGCCTTAAGTTATTAATCAACGTTTTATATGTTCTAAAGCTCATATACTACTTATAAAAATATAATAACCTTTTAACTTAGTCTAGCTTATAATAATTACATTCTTTGTTTTTCTTCGGCATCTTGAAAATAACAAAAGGTTCATATTAGACTGTGTCGTTCATGGATGAAATACTTCACCTGAATTATTCTCTTCTTATCTTGGACCAGTACTCAGGAGATAGCCCCTACATAGGCAAAGCTGATTCGTAGTCGCTACACTACTCATCAGCACCCACTGGGAGAAATGTTTCTTTATTTGTGCTCCATTTCTTTCCTCATTCTCTATCCTTTCATATTTCTTCATTCAGATACTGTAAACGCTTAAAATCAATTGAAGAAAATTTTTATTCATTTTATTTTATACTTTTTAATTTAAATCACTTTTAAAAATTAACACTATGAAATCTTTTCTATATTTTGCATTTAAATCACAGAGAATAGTTTAAACAAACTATGAAATAAATAAATATTTCCTGTGGCTGCTATTTTTATTTTAATTTATTATGCTGCCACCTGTTATGCTTAATTGAAACATATTTATTCATTCTGAAATATATCTGGCCCTTTCTGAAAGAAAATGAAAGATTCACACAAATAAAAGATTTTTCGTAACACTAGCTCAAATTATATTTCTTCATTGACTAATAACAGACTACCTCATCGAATTATGCTCAATGGGCTGTTCATAGAACATGTACCAGCAACTCGTCTGGAAAATTTGTACGAGTATGAATGTCAATCAATTTTTTGAGTAATTTTCAAACAAATTTTTTAGACCAGTCGCACGTCTGTGTTCTATGAACAGCACATAAGTCTATTATATATTTATTTTTTATAAATAAAGCAGAAGTAAACTTAAAAATTATTTCTTCTATTTCTAGGTCCACCGGGTCCACCTGGACCACCCGGCAAACGGGGGAAACGTGGTAAAAAGGGTGACCCAGGCGAAAAAGGAGATGCAGTAAGTATTAAAAAAAAGCATCAAACATCTAGTAATTAATGTACTATATCAAGGGTATGAACGGCATAGATGGCGAACAAGGTGCTCCTGGCCGGCCTGGGGATAAAGGTTCAAAAGGTGATGTTGGCCACCCGGGTATTGATGTTTTCCAAACAGTTAAAGTAAGTTGGTTTCCGACGAGTAATTTTTTACTTTTTGAAAAATATTTATCTTTATTATTAATATAAATCTGTTTAAAAAACTTTTTCATTGTTAGGGTCTTAAAAGATCGGTAACGACTTTACATGGCGGTACCTTAGGTTATGCAGAAATAGTAGCCGTCAAGGTATTTGAAACACTCCAATAAATTGGTTTTCTAAAGACAGTAGTTGTTTATTGTTAGTAGCTTTGGTTTAAAATAGCTTTTAAGTAATAAGTCATTTAACATAGTATCGTGTTTATGGAACACTTGAGTATATATACTTAATATTTTGAGTGTCTTTCAAACATATTTTCTAGACGTATAGCTCGTTCATGTCCCATTACTCTTTGTATGTATGTAAGTATTAGGTCTGGAGTGAAAATATGACACTTGTTACTCATTTAGTTGTTGACAGCAGATCACTCATAAATTGTTATCGACAATCGGTAGGTACGCAGTAGTGTCATTTTTTCGCCGGCGGATAGAAAGAACTTCGTTAGAAACGTATGACAACAACCAGGAAAGTTTATAGTCCTGAAAAAAAGAGGTAAGATTAACAACATTTATGGTGTTGAGTTGCTGTCTCTTCAGTTCTTTAACAATATTATTATTATATTGATGTTGTTTATTTTAATTTTCGGTATTATATTAATTTCAAAATAAACTGGTATTAATATTTGCTGTTTTCTAGTAAATATTTAATGGCCGTGAGGTAACTTTCTTTATTCTGTTGTTAAAAAGTCTGGAAATTATTAAGTACTTTAAATTAAATGCAAGTTAATTGAGTGTTTCTTAAAGTATTTACGTCAGAAAAGGGGTTTTTACTGGGCATTTCTTTTGCCGCCTCTAGATTCATTTTTGTTTTCTTCTGTTGTCTACTGCGGTCTTATTTGGAGTAAGCATAAACTTTGGTAATTTTGATTCTTGTATTGCTTTTTTTTTTCTTTAATTTTATTTTTATATTCAACAACAATGTGCGAAGGGACGCATTAACTTTCTGACCGAGACAACAATGTGTAAACAAAGCAATTTTGTGGTCAAAGAATTGTTGCGCAGAATTAAAAAAAAACAAAAAGTTTTCCTTTTAGTCATAAAATGAAAAATAATAAATTTTTTTATTAATGAAAATTTTAAAATTTATGATGAAAGAAAAAAGTAAAAACAAGCAAAACTTATTTCCTAGGCAACATCTTCTCTTTGGTCACAAGACACAGTGGAATTTACAAACGAACCGCAGTTTAAAGACAGAAGGCTTTCTCCAAGAAAAAGCGGTTTCTGTACTGACAACAACATAACGTATCGCTCCTTTATTGCAACATAGTCGTAACTAAAAAAGGCACATTTCAAATTTTTAGTTTTCTTACATGCCTTAGAAATTCTTTTTAGAAAATATCTCCTAAAGGAAACAGTTTAAAAGTAATTTAAATGAATTTTTGGTGTATCATGAAAGTAGTAATGTTAACAATTCTGCATTGTTAACTCGAAGTAGTAATGTTAACAATTCTGCATTGTTAACTCGAAAAGCTCATTTTTTGAGATATGACTATGTTGCAATAAAAGAGCGATATGTATATTTCGTTTATTTACTGATTAAAAATCAACTGCGCATTTGTGCGGCTGAATACAAAATCATATTTGAACGAAATGCAATGCTTTTCCCGTTGTTGAGCAAGTATGATGTTTTTACAATCACTCAAAGTTGTTCTATGATCCCAATATCTGATCTTTAGAAATTTCTTACGATATTTCAATTAGAATATTTTCTGTATGGATGATGCAGATGATCGAAATGATCATCTGCATCTGCTTATTAGCAAAATTACACATACTAAACTTCTAAATTTTTATTATATACTCGTATTTAGCGTTAAAATTCATTATATAGATTTTCAAAAAACTTTTGCTACGCAGAAAACTTTTTATGTATGGGTTTATTGTGGTTATTTTTTTTGTTAATTTTTATTTTTATTTTGCTATTTAATAAAATTTTTTTTTTTCTTCTATTTTCTTTATTTTTATGTTGTCTCAAATTTTAATAATGGTGGCTTTTTTAAATTACTTTAACCAATACGTTTAACACTATAATTTGTAACCAATAATATAAAAAAAAGGGTTTGCAAGAAGCCGGTGTTAATATTTCAACGGCGACTGTAATACAGTTAAAGGTAAGTAAAGAGTTCAAGTAAAAACATTTTTAGTGCATGTTTTTCTTATGATAGTATACATAAGGATATTAGTTTACATCAAATTCTTGATATAGTAATGCTTTTTTTACAAGTAGAAACAAGATATTTACTTCTTTGCTGACGTATAACAGTTAACGGTAATAAAAGACGACATGATCACGCAAGATATTGAGGATATTTATTCCGTCTCTCAATGCAAAAATCAGGAAACAGCAAATAGCTAATGATAACCTTATCCCTGGTTAGAAGACTTGAAATTATGAACTAGTAGACAAATAAAATAAAGTCAAGAAATTCTTTTTTAGATGTGCATATCAAAAATTTTGCTGACACGTAGTTCAGCTAAGTAAAACTTTGAACGTTTTTTAACAACTGATTGAAAATAAATTAAGATCTCGACGTTCCCACGTTAAATGCATAAATTATATATTTATTCCTTATTTAAATCACTTCCCATTTTCTTTGCTTCCGTGCAAAAATTACAGCTTCACTCGGGACGAGAACGATTTAAGCACGATTTTTTTTCGGGAGCTCTCTTTTGTAATATTAAGACTCGTTTATTTTAAAGCATTAAAATGTGCTACTTTCAAGATTTTTTCTCTATTTATTTTATGGCGTGATAAGTTGTATCTTGGGTCAACATCACTGATTTTAATATGAAGTCGTTTCGCTAAGAAGAACTTAAGGTTTTGACTCGTACAACCAACTTGTGGCAAACATAAAATCTCTCCTTTCGATTAGCGCACACACGGAAGCGCTTTAAATTAGCAAACACTGAAACAATAATGCTACGTTAAGGGAAAGAAACCACTTAGTTCACCATTCTTTTGTTAATACCAAAAAAATGTTTGATTTCGATTATGACAGCTTCATTAATAGGATCATTTGGAGTAGCACCAGTTTATTATTTCTTACAACATCATTAAAGTTCTTTCATTCGTGCTACGAAAAACTTTTGCCTGAAGTTGATAGAATTTTATTTTAGCTACTAAACAGTATAGTAAATATAATTACGGAAAAATTAATTAAAAAGCTCGCTGGTTGAGTGGATTAAAATAATGTTTACAAGATAGCGAGTTCGGATAAGTAAATAGCGGCTATGAAACAGCTAGTCGCAATCTCAGCTTTTAGCATTCAGTTATTTTTTCGGTTTTCTTTGATCAAGATTTTTGGATCATGGCATAATAAAAAACAAAATCTTTCTTGGCTGAAAGTGCAATCGAACTCAATATTCAGATGTTGAACTAATTTCTATTGGTCTAAGCGGTATTGGAATTAAAAACATCGGGCGACACTACAAACTATTTGCTATCCCTGAGCGTAACCAACAATTTTGTCCGAAATATAGGAAAAAAAATATATTTTTAAAATTATGTAAGCAATTTTAATTGATTTAAAAGGACCTCAATATTATCTACTAAATATTATATAAAAATATAATAATATATTATTCCATTAATGTTTTGTTGCACTTTTTATAATTTTTAAATTGGAGTTTTATTTTTGTACATTTGTACAACGGGTTTTTGTTCAAGTTGTCCCTTTCTTAAGTTTTCTTAAGAAGGACTTTGTACAATACAAATTTGCTGTGATCAATAATTTTTGATTGAAAAAGACAAGAAAAATAATCAAACATCTAGCTGGGTGACAACTAACTGTTTCGTAGCCGCTACAGTACTCATCAGCACCCATTTTCGGATTTGAACTTGGGTCATGACGCATCATGAACGGTTGCCTTAACCACTCAGCCACCGAACTATTGAATTATTCTCTGTCTATATTCATCTCGTATTGAATCACATATGCGTTTTATTAAGCTTCAAAATTTTTACGCAATTTTAGTAATTTTTTTATAGAAAATAAGACACGCAAATTTCATGGTCGCTACATCTCTCACCAGTCGCTTATCTAGGATATTACCATGTTTTATTCAGAGCCATGCTCTGAATTACCATTCAACCACATCAATTGTTTGGTTTTATTTTACTTTTGGTCTATCTTTATTTCAATAATTCTTTTTCGTGCATGGAGTAGCAAGATATTTGGAATAATACGAATCAAATGTTCTCTCTTGCCTATTGACAAATCACTTAAGGCGAAAAAAAATTTCTTGACTTTTTCTGAAACTGTTTCGAAATAACTTTTCTAGATATCTTGTGATAATTGCATACCATTTCATCAACTATTTATATTAGTTGTCCTTATGCATATTATCCAGGTAATCAAGTTGTTCGGATATATATTTATTTCTTTCGTGCTTCAATAAAAAGTGTCGTTTTCAAAAGGTATTGTTATTTCTAAGAGTGATTGTTTTCTTTCATACTTTGTAAAAGCAATCGGAGTCCATCACACATCTGAACTTGTTACTTTAAGTATTATTTAGTTTAACTGTACTTTATCAGACACTAGTAGACATCTTCACGTATAATTAAGAATTAATTCTATTTCATTGCATCCGTGCAACTCTATTTTGTTTGTTATTTAAAATTGAAAAACAATTTACACTTCATAAACTTATTGCCGTAATGGTATATGACTGTTAATTTTTATGACAGGGGGAAGCCGGCGAACCAGGTCCTCCAGGACCTCCGGGACCACCAGGTGTAATGGGTGTGCCTGGCACTAATGGCGAAAGAGGGCCACCGGGTGAAACTGGACCGCCTGGACCAGCAGGGCCAACAGGAGAACCTGGTCCAATGGGACCGCCTGGAGCACCAGGACCTGCTGGTTTAAAGGTAAGCAAATACAAAAATTTCTAAATTCATAAAGAAACTGAAAAGAAAAACTATTCCAAAGTAAAGCAAAGAAATGAAGGATTATCTCTTTTAAAAAGAAAAAATTAACTATTGGCAAAAACATCTTATTTAGATATTAATAGAAAAAAAGACTAACGAGTTCTAAGTAAAATAAAGACACCATCCTTTATTTACTTGAAATCTGAAACAAACATTAAACTGTAGTTTTAATTTTCCTTTTAAATATTTCTTTTTGTTTACTCATTGGCCATCAAAAAATAAATCTTTTTTTTTATCGTTTTTGTATTGCCCTTTTTTCAAAACTAAGTACATGTGTATTTAATACACTGATATACTGCGTTTATGCGTTCAGCTCTTTTGTTTGTTTTATTTAATCTTAAACATTAATTGTTTCTTTTTATGTTTGTTTTTAAGGGCGACAAAGGCGACCGTGGTGATCGTGGTCTTACCACAACAATCAAAGGTGATGAATTTCCTACCGGCATTATTGAAGGTCCACCCGGACCTCCGGGACCACCAGGTATGTAGGAAAATAGAAATGAAAAGATCATAAATATTTTATTGTGCCATCACAACAAACAAACGAACGAAAATAAATCGTTAAATTGAGTACTCATAGATGAGTATTAAGTTTCATCCCTGGTTATTTTCTATTGTGTCTTTATTACTCGTATGTCGATTGTAGTTTGTGAGCTGTTTGAGAAAGCAATAGAATGCGGGTACTCAATTAAAGCAGCCGTTTTCCATTCTTTATGTACGTAGTTGTTTTGTTCGAAGTTCTCTGGAATTAAGGGGAAAAATGTTCATTAGCAGGAAGCTGGGACTAAATGTGCTAAAGATATGTTTAGAATTTCTTTATTACTTTTGTATTTTACCTTTTTTGGTTTGTATTTTTTGTAACAAAATATTTTTGTAACTTAGTATTGAATGAATTAATTTATAATACTTCAACAATGACCCTGAAGAATACAAATGCATATTAAACAATAGTTTGAGATACGTTCAACACTTCTTGTTAATTGTTCAGTGAGCTGTAATGCAATGTTAAGTAATTATAAAAAAAAATATTTTTACTCCATACCTTTCTAAGTAAATATGAAATAATTACAATAAAACAACTTAGATTACAACGAAATTTCAAAGCTATAGTATAGGGTGAGTCATAAGTCTCTTAACATTTAAACAGACCGTAACATCAACGTGAACGGAGGGATCGAAATGTGCTATGAAACCGACCTTTAGGAATTTAGCGACACGGCGTCCTTTGGCGGAGCTCAACGCGTGTCTTGCGTGCGCGAATACTATCGCAACAACGATTCAGCAACTGAAGTTATCACAAATGTTGTTATCATTTTATTATTCGCGATAGGAATCATTCTCCAACGACTAAAACCATTAAGCACTGGGTCCAAATCACCGAATCAACATTAACAAAATAATGACCCGGGCGTCCTAAAACATCGAGGGAACCGGAAAACATAAAACGATCTGTTCTCCACTTGTAAACGTTCTGCGCTTTTAAATATGTCTCGATCATCTCTAAATCTCTTTTTACAACAAGATGAGATGCTCTGATGATATGGATTTTGCACTGATGAGATTAGGAATCTTGTTCCCGAACATCCCACATTTTTTCGTAGCTCGCGTTCATCATCCTGAGCTCATCAATTTGTGGTCAATTACCCGGGGAATCGTACTACGCATTACAGAGAGAAGCCGTTTTCAGCCGTACGCTTCGCCTGTGGAATACGTTGCCTGCAGACGTATTTCCTGACGTTTGAAAATTCAAGTCCTCAAAACCCATTTTCCTAGTTCTGGTACAATGCATATATGTATATGTATGTTGGTTGCAGTTCTTCAAAATATTGGCCCAAAAATCTTATTGAAAAAGGTAACATTAACTGGTCACCCCGTAGGACCGATTTTTCTCCCATGGACTTTTTTATTTCAGTGATATCGAAAAACCAAAATTTTCGGTAACAACGCGGCAGCCGTTACCGAAATTTATGCAACGAAATGCAAAATATTCCAACCGATACTTGTACAGCGGTCATGGACAATTTCTATCCTAGGTTGCATCAGTAAACAAGGATTTTACTTAAGTTATGTACTTTTCAAAAAATAAAACTTGATTTTTCTTATTTTCGCAATAAATAAACAGTTTTATAAACATGTGGCTGTTTGTTTTTTATTGAGCATTACAGATTATGGTCCACCCTGTGTAATCAAATAATATATACAGATGCTATTTTATTTTTTTATATATTTCGTGTCATCAGTGGACTTGGAAAATTATAATTTTTTTTTTCAAACATTTAACTATATATATCCCATTATTTTAAATAAAAAAAGAGAGTTTAGAAGTAAAAGATTTTAATAATGCTTTTTAAAACCGTAAAAGAAGCATTTTCTCTTTCCTTTGCCTGTATATTGATATTTGATAGGAGCTACCCTAATCATCAGAAGAGCTGAACAACTTTAAAAAATACTTTCAAACATTTAACTATATATTCCATTGTTTTAAATAAATTAATGAGAGTTCAAAATGAAAAATGTTCTAATAATATTTCTCAACCACAAAAACAAAAAAACAATTTTTCTCAGAGAGCCATTTGTTTCTATTTCTCAGCAAGTCAGTGATGTTAACTATACGGTAATTACCGTATTGTACGGTAATTTTGATGTTCAAACGGTAGCATGGTAATTTTATTATTTGAACGGTAATTTGAAAAAAAAATATTCTGGTTTAATTTTTAAAACTTCTAAAATCATAGTTGCTTTATTATAAAAACAATAATTTTACTGCAATTTTGTAAGAATCGACAAAGAGCAATTGTTAAAAATTCTACCATTTGTTTAAATAATCATCTCCTTCAGCTGATACTGAAAATGTCTGCTAATAAATTCAAAAATACAACTATGTCGCATGACGATGCAGAGTTTTCCGAAAAGCTTTAACAAATGAAGATTTACAGACCACACCTTTAACTTTGTGTTCGGATTTCTCTCTTACATTTACATAGTAAGAATTGCTTCAATTTGCTAAACTTTTTGACAGCGTAGTCAGCTATTTATAGCCAAAACGCGCTGTGAACTTTCCAAAAGGCGCTAGAAAGCTAGAAAGAAAAGGAAAATTATTTTAAAATATACTCGTACACCTTATTTTAAAGTTTCACAAAATTTCATTTCGATTTATATAGTTTACGGTTTGCTGATTATTTTATTACTTACCTGCGTAAAAAGCTTTTAATTTAAATTTAATAATATAGCTATTAATAATTTTGTATTCAAGTTAGTAACCTTATAACTAGCAAACACCCAAAAAAATCAATAACAATTTTAAAATTGAAAATCTTTTTTATATTCTTAAAGCTCATGTATACAAAAGAGCCAGAGATATATTAAGCCCTTACTTTTTGAAATACAAAGTAGTGCCAGTTTAGTAATATATTACAATATGAGGTATTAAAATATAATAAAACTAAAATTGTAAGCTTTTAAGCCATGCTCATCTTCTGCCATAAAACGGTTTGAAAATTAGGTTCCAAATTCTTATACATAAGTACTTTTACAATTAACATTTGGTCTTGCATCAGATGGAATACTCTAATTTTTACAGCAAGTGTATTCCATTCTACGCCATTATTTTGTACAAATTAATGAGTTCACGGTAACAAGTCACATTCTTTTTTTTATTTTTGATTTGAAAAGAATCATCAAAATTAAAAATTTTTCATTTCCACATTCGCGCTAAATGTAGCGCGAAAGGCGCTAAATTGGCAACCGTGGATCCAAGTAACAATATTAATTACCAAAAACTTTCTTTTAGCTTGGAGGAAAGATTACAATGAATTATCTCAAAGTGTAAAAAATATTTTCAGTTTTACTTAATACATTATTGCAGATAAGATTTTTAATGAGTAAACCAGAACCAGGTCAATATATATTTACTTGCGACTTATGTGACAATCGGTTATGTAGTTCTCTTAATAAATTTTTTGTTTTAACTGCTTCGTTGGTATTCAATAGTATTATGGTTTAATATTTTCTGTACGGTAATTTTGCTCAAAAACGAGTAATTTTTTCAAGGTCGTGCAGTATTTTGAAAATGCAAGTTAACATCACTGAAGCAAGTCATTGTGTCTTTGCTTTGATTTTTTCTTTTGTTTAAGAATTCTGCACTTGATTCAAGAATTTTATACATATTTTACGATATCACAGGTTTCATTTTCTTAAGCAATCTCGTTGTCGGCTTATTTTAAGTACATTTGTATTTTATTCGTAATTAAATTTATGAATATGAGTCGTAATTATAAAATACTTAAATTTAACACGAGCTTTTTTCAGTGTACATACGCATACATAAGTAGCTTTGGATCGTTATTTAAATGATAAAGATTCAAAACCAAAGCTAAAGCCCGTTCAGGTGTCTTTTAAATAATAAAATTTAAATAAAGAGCTTTCTTTTTCTTAAAAATAGTAGTCGAGAGTGTTAACTGAATTTCGACAAATGTCAAAAAGCAAACAGTAGTATAAGAACATACTTAGACGAATATCATTTGGCAGATTTTAACTTAACTTTGAGGTAAAAAAAAATCACTTAAAAATAGTTAAATAACATTTACTTCATTTGGCGCCCAGGACATTTTTTACTTCAACTGCTTTATTGTTACAATTTGAACCAACGAACTCTTAGGAACCTTAGTAGAACAAAATGTTCAAAAACATCAAAATAAAATCGTTAAAACTGTTAACAAAATGCATATGTGATTCAATACGAGATAAATATAGATAGCGACATCGCTCGGTGGCTGAGTGGTTGATCCCAATGGGTGCTGATGAGTAGTGTAGCGACTACAAAACAGCTAGTTGTCTTCCAGCTAAAGATTTGTTTATTATTTTTCTTGTCTTCTTCAATCAAAAATTATTGATTACAGCAAATTTGTATTGCAAAAAAAAATCCTTCGTAAAAAAAACTTAAGAAAGGAAAAACTTGAACTAAAACTAATTCATCAAGTTAATTTTGTCTCTGTTCCGATTTCACCGTTTAATTGAACATATCGCTATATATACGCTTTACTGTTAATATTTTTTCGTATTTTTTATATGAAAAACTTCGCTATAAAGGTTTAGTAAATCATTCGTTGTATGGAGTATTCGCTGTAACAAAGTTTGTTATATCGAAGTTTCGCTGTATTTGAAACGTCATTTCAAAGAAAATTTCCTCTAGTTCTCAAATTTTCTATACTAAAAAGTTTTCCTATTGCTCCACGTAGTAAACTACCATTTTACCTACAAAAATATAAACGAGTTTATGAGTTGCATTTGACAAACATTTTTGAAAAAAACATAAATGGCTGATGCTTGACCCATTTTTAATATTTCCATGGCGTTGAATTCAATATTTGAAATTAACAAAACACATCACGTTCTATTGGTGTTGCAATTCAAAATACATAAATTTAATTAATATTTTCAATAATAATTGTCATTTACAAAAATAATTGTAAAATTAGTATATGAGCGTGTGTGTGTGTGTGTTAGTTTATCTCTTTTCACAAACAAACTAATATTATTTTGCAATATAATTTTATATCAAAAACTACATCAGTTTTAATAATATATTTTTTCTCTTCAAATTAATTTATGTTGAATATTTATTAATTTAAAATGCCAGACACAAATTGAAATTAATCATCATAAAAAATCAATAAATGACAAAAATACGGACAACAAACATTTAGCGGTGAAATGAATTCGTACTATTTTTTCTTTCGTTTTTTTTTCCAACTTTTTCGAAGTGTAATTTAAATGTGATAAATCACAAGAAACGACAAAAAAAATACATTTTTTAACAATTGCTTGGGGAGTTTTTTTGTGCGCAAACAAATAATAAAACAAAATAAAATAAATTATATAATTTATTACAGTAATTTGTTATAGTAAAAGTAATTTTTATTGGATGACGATCGGCATGCAAAGGCAGAAATACGAGTACAATGTTTCAAGTAACATTTTGTAATAAGCGGTGTGCAGTTTTATTACAATTACTTACATCTAGTCGTGCACATTGGGACAGAGTATATGTTATTTTAGCTTTCAGAAAGTAAGTCTTGTTATAATGATATATTGATTTACAGCCTATTTTCAGGAGGCAATTCGCCTGTACTTCACATTAAAACGTAACGTTTTGCATATTTACGTTTGCAAATGTCATATATTATTGGCATTTACGTGTCATATCATATATGTGTTTTTTTGGTTTTTGTGTGACAATTTGTGCACAATGCAATTTATTAGAGAACTGTTTTATACCGCAAATTTTTATTCAAATACAAAATTTTTTTATTTTCTTTTATTCATACTTTATATCTAGAAAGGTTTTAAAAATGTTAAATTTTTGTTAAAAAGAATACATATGTATATTGCTGCTAAAAATTTCAGAAATTTGTTTGCTATTTTTGTTTTCCTTTCTCCTATTTTCTTTTTTATATTGAAATAAATATATCATATGAACAAAAGTAAACAAATCTTAAATTGTAGTAGGTAGGTAACACTACGACTTCATACAACGTAAATGCTTTCGCAAGTAAGTCGATAAAACCGAATCGTGTCTAGTAAACCCAAATTGTTACTTATTCTTCAAGCTGAGATCCGGTTCTTGTTTGCTTTGAACGTCTCCCAAAAACAGGCAGTTAGTTGCTTTTACTTTGCAAATGCAAGAAAAGTTTTGATTTTTCTGAAAATTCGTCGCAATTGAGAAGCAAAAACACCAGTTTCTCTCCTGTAAGAGGTCGGTAAAGTGACAAGCAAAGCGGCTAGAATAAAGGTTTTATTTTTGTAGTACAAAATAAATATTTTTTATGTCGGCGTACCTAGGGAGAGGGTTGGAACCCACTGAGTGATCTGTGCTCAGAAAATTAGCTAGTTGGAAACCTCCCTGGTCTCTGCGGCTGTAACATAAAATATTGATATGGTTGCCTTACTTTGTAAATGAAAGCAAAGTTTTGATTTTTGCGCTTACAGAAGCACTGCTGTAATGTACATTGGGACAGAGTATGTTTTATTTCAGCTGTCGAATATTGACTTTTGTTTTAAGGAATATTGATTTAGGTGCTTTAGTTTTGATTTTTTTTAAAAATCGTGCGCTTACAGCAGCACTGCTGTAATGCACATTGGGACAGAGTATATTTTATTTCAGCTGTCGAAAAGTAAATATTGTTTTAATTAAATATTGATTTAGTTGCCTTACTTTGCAGATGAAAGCAAATTTTACTGAAAAATTGTGAGTTTACAGAAGCACTACAGCACATTGTTTCTTTATCATAATACAGGGTAGTACGGAACTACTTTTACGGCGCAGAACAACCTTTTTGGTCTGAACATTCAATAACCTTTTTAGTTTACCTATATTTTTCGGTTTTATATCAGAACTTTGTGAAGAAACTTAGGGAATTTAACATGGAAATTATTTTAAAAATCAAACGTCAATTCAAACGATAAAGGTAGTTCTGCAAAAATCTCTATTTGATTGTTTTCTGAATGCCCACCTAAAATCCGATTGCCGAAATACAAAAACTATTTTGAAACTATAAACATATTGTATTTTATATTCCCCAGTCTATGTGTCGACATTTCATAGGAGCTACCCTAATCATCAGCAGACTTTTGAAAGATATTCTCAAACATTCAACCGCATCAAAAGTAATGTGCTTGACCATGGTTATATTACACTAGCGCACGTCTCATGTCAGTATTATTTATTTTCCTGATATCAGTTTACACGTAAGTTTTGAATGTAACAGTGATTGCTAGGATGATTTATTTTTACATCCTTTATTTGGTAAATTTTGGGCCACTAAGTCTCCGCCACCGAAATGTGATTTTTCGCTTTGCCTTGGTTTTGTTTTGCCAGTATTGGAAGTTGATGTGATTTCCATAACCTTACTGTAACCGAAATAAAGAATTGGATGTCAGTTCTTTTGATTATTAACATAAATTTGATTCAATATATCTTCTCACATCGATATATAAAAGAATGAAGAAAAAATTTATTTTTTTAAAAAAGGAAATTAAGATTACAGTTGCTATAATTTTGCTTAGCACAGTTGCAAGCATATTGTTTGTAAAAAAGTTTTCATATTTCTAACAGTATTATAAAGCAGGAAAGTCGATTGCGCATTTCTCAGATCATAACATGTGAATATTATGCAGAGACTTGATCAAGGACTTGAAAATAAATGATCACAGATAGTATTTATTGATTGCGTCGTGTAGCACCCAAGTAACTGCTCCAAATATCCCGTCAAGACTTGATCAAGGACTTGAAAGTAAACGATTACAGTAGTGAAAAAGATTTACATCAGCACCTGCCTTTACCTGATGATGGACCAATTCCACGGAGTGAACTATTCACGATTCACCAGCGCTTCCTTGTTCAGGAGTTCCATCCTGTATGCAATTTCCCAGCAACGAATGGAAGACAAGGCTTAATAAGTTGATAGGCCCAAGCCCACTAATAGCATCAGCCTTTAAACCAACTCACCCGTCATCTATCACTACTGGTTCCTTACAGTACAGGTATCTGTTGTAAAGGCAACAGACCCCCAGGAGGTTATTAGTCCCAGAAAAAGCCACACGCCAAACAATTATCATGGATATTAACTCCCCCTTCCTGCTTTTTAGGTTTCAACCATAGCCAGAACTTTCCAGCCAAGGTAAGCACCTCAACCATGATCAGCCCAGATTGAACTGCAAGCAAAAACCACCTGGGGGCCATGCTGATGCCCGTTCTGCCAATTTATATACTTGGTAAGGGTTTCGAAAGCCCACACAATATAAATCATAAGGCTTGCTAGAGTTTTAATTGCTAGAACAAACGATAAAAACCCGAAAACCAGAATGCCCAGGTTAGGAATATGCCACGGAATAACCTGTTCCCTGGCAAGTTAATATAAAATTGAAAAAAAATAATTTCTTTATTGTCTGCAAATACCTTTTTAAACTATTTAAACCAGTGGTGCCCACAAGTTCTATATGGAAGAGTAAACACCAATATACTTACGGAAATACCATTTTTATTTAATATTTTTTGTTGTAAAAAGGAAAACATTTACAAAAACAAAGTTCACTCTGATAATCGCTGTCGTCAATGTTTACCAACAAAGCATGCGAAAGTGTTGTTGCTTTGCTTTTGTGTGTGTGCGGTGAAGAACGAAAACAAAATATAAAAGACGAAGTTGTTTGTGTATTTTGCATTGCTAATGCTGAGCGCAGTATTTGTGTATTAAAGAGCACAGCCCCTATAGCTAAGCGCATTTACAAAAACAATTGAGTATCGAGCGCATAGGGCTGGGCACACTTGATTTAAACTATCGGAGTAAAAAAAGAAATAAATATTTTTCTTTAAAGAATATTTGTGGAGTATTTTTTTTACACTTAAAACTGAAAGGTAACTTATTTCATAATTTTGCTTAAAATTTATTTAACACTTTGCCTGCAACTTTATTTATTTCTACAAATAAAAACCTCAAGAGTTTAGTTGAAGTTCTTATAAATCATCCGTAAGCTTCTTCTCAATACAAGCACACAAATTTATTTTTATCTGGAAAGTAAAACGTATTTCAAATACACTTAAAGATAAAATAAAATAATAAATTTTATTCCACAAAACTAATACCGATTAGAGAAAAAAAGAGGATAAAATAAAAATGTGGAAGAAATAAATATATGTACAAATTAAGAAAAGTTTTTATTATATTATTGCAAAAATAAAAGTTCAAAGACCACAAGATAAACCTCTTTATAGAACAGTTATAAAAATTTATATGCCAATAAAAATACATAAGTAAATTATATTAAAAAAAAAAATCGGTTTAGAAATTACAACACAAGAAAATCTAAACTAAAACATGTGTAAAGGGAAAGTGTCGTTAACACACACGCACACGCAGGCAGAGAAAACATAACATTTACATGAATTAAAGCCAGAAAATAATGCTTCATACAATAAAAAAGTTTTAAGAATCTTTAGATCCATATTATTGAGATAGAGGTGTTTATATTAAGATATTTATGTATTGAGTCTTCACTCGGTAACATGAAATACTTGTTACATTTTTCCAATCGCGATTGTGTTTCCTTAACAATGATACAGACGCTTCGGTAAAAATGGTATCTTTTTGCTAGGGATGAAGGTATCCATCCCCTCCAAGTTTCGATCAAACCAAAAATTACGTCTTGGTTTAATTAAATGTGCAAAAATGCAGTTAGATCCCAAGAGGAAGCATTTGGCATCTGGCGTTCAAACTTAAAAAAGCAAGGTCTTCGTGTGCTAGGGTACGTAGACGTGCAAAATTTCTTCACGAGTAGCACCTTCGTGCCAAGGTCCATACAGCTCCCCGAGGTCGTAAGACCTTTTGGACTTTCGTTAAGAGAGTAAGTAACAATGCTAGTTCAGTTTATCAATTCCAACTCTCTAAAAGAATAACCATGCCTTCACCGACCCGGTTGATAAGAGAAAGCCGCTGGCAGATTTTTTTTTTTTCTTTGGGTGAGGAAGGTCTTTCCAAACGAGTTGAACATTAATTCAGGGGTACTGCAAGGCTTGGATCTTTTGCTTACCGAATTTCTTACTTTACTCAACGATCTTCTACATCATACTTTCAACCCTATCCACTCTTTCGCGCATGACAGCGCCATTTGTAATTCGTATTCTTTCAGTTATAAGTCAAGCCTATCCGAAATCAAACTTCTAGATTTTTTTGGCTTCTGATTTGGGAGATATCGAGTTTTAGAAAATTCCATTGTAAGCAAACTGTGTTCGAGCGAGGAACAGCAAAGCCTCCGGGAGTTTTCGGTTGCAGTCCATCCCAGCGCTGATCATAGTTAAGGTGTCTGTATCTTAGTTAAAAAGTTCTAGCTGTGGGTTAAACCTAAAATCTCAGTAAAAGGGAATTAGTTTTCCGTGACATTAACACCCGCGGTGCTGTTGGGTGAGAGGGGTAAGTTGGTTTAAGTGCTGATGCTCTTGGACTTCGGCCTACCAACTCATTAAGCTTTGTCTTCCATTGACGGACGAGAAATTGCATGCAGGAGGGATTAGAATACCCGTTCCCATGTGAGCCTTGCAGGCCACATGGGGACAATGGTAAATCGCGTATAGTTCACCCCGGGGAGTTGATAGATCATCAGATAAGGCCGCCAAGGCAGGTGCTGATGCAATTCAATGAAACCTTCATACACTTACATTGGTGCGAATTTTTTATAGTTCCATATTTTATACGTGACAAAGCCGTATAATTGTATAAGCGGAGATCTTTAATGATAGCATCAGGTTTGTGTCTAGGGTGAAACATATAAAAAAAATTACTTTTTCACGCACATATGTACGTGATCTATGTGTTATTTATCCTCTGAGTTTGGTTACGAGTATAGTAAGTTTGTACTTTTAAGTTGGGATGTTAAAAGGATTCCGCTAAAATTTAACGATGACCCCAAGACTTAAACATCTTTTGAAAGCATGAAATATTACTAAAATTAGACATTTTTTCTTTTAAGGTTCACCTGGTACGCCTGGTGAAAAAGGCGATACAGGACCAGCCGGTCCACCTGGACCCCCAGGCGAAAAAGGTCCTAGAGGTAAAAGAGGAAAGCGGGTGAGTTTTTTATGCTATTAAATAATTCATAATTTTACTTACATGCTCCTGTAAATAAAAGTTTAAGAAAAACTAATCTCTTAAATATACTCAACTGTAAATATTTGTTATTGAAAACGAAAGAAATATATTAAAATTTCCAATTTTGTATATACCAGCACATACATCATTTAACTAGACTATACTATATAATATTGCTTGCTGAATGTGTTTGCATTTGCAATAAATTTTATTCAATTGTATTTCTTAAGATGGAAGTTTGATGCGTCAAATACTACAATATAAACGACACTCCTTTTCTTTTTTGGGGTTTTTTTTCGAAACCCAAATGCATGTTTGAAAGCAGTTCTTTTATATTTTACTTCGTCTGTTTGTCTGTCTGCCTGTCTGACTGCTTTATATTTACTTTATAGTATTGAGATTACAAATGCTTGTCTGGAAACGAACCTTATTTATAACTTATTTTTCTTATGAAAAGATAGTAAAAGTTTCTTTGTAAATAAATATTTCCACAAATGTTTTCACATACAGATACACATCATACATAGTTTAGAAAGTTCGTCAAGCCGTAAAATTATTATGTATTTGTTTTTACACAACAGCAAAAAAAAAAAACGAGAAGGAGTGACAAACTATTAACGCACATACTATGATGTTACTCACAAGTAAGATGACACAAATTTACAAAACTGTAATTAAACAAAATATCAAAGGATCTAAAATATTTCAACAGTCATAGTAGTAGTGCACAGTTTACATAACACGTATGAGCAAGAACTCGAGAAAATTTTTATGGAAAAATCTTATTCCTAAACCCATTCCTTATTCGTGTTCCGGACGCTGCATATAAGTTATTGGAAGTTGAGCTAGTGACCTTAATGAGTTTACAGAACACTAATAAGCGACTCGTATCGAATATTCTACTCAAATACTGGCTCAATTTCATACGAAGCTTCTGGACATGAGTATTAAAAGTAGATTTGAGAAAAGTAGTAAATTTGTGAAAACTCCATTGCACAAACCTGTGTTTGTAGTATAAGGCACATATGTTAGCAATTCGCTTGTAATGAAAACATTTTATCTATTTTAAACTCATTTGCTGATGATCAGTTCATATATTTTGTAATAGAAAACGAAATGTTTTGGGAAAATGTAAGTAAAAATGTCTGTACTTAAGCTTCGAATCAGCCAGGCAGCCAAAATGGATCACAAAGCACCAAACACGATGAGCAAATAAAGGGAAAAAAGTAAACACACTAATTTTCAAAAAACGATAAAGGAAGTGCACAATTCACACTTTCCTTGCACAGTTTATTCCAGAATATCTATATACTACTTAAAGGTAAAAAATATACGAATGATTTCTACTCGATGTTAGCAGAGAACTCCAGTTAGCACAAATTTCAACCGGATTTTTTAAAGCACGAATTTCTGCAGCGCTCGTTAGATGTCAGTACAGTAGCCAGGGTTCGGAAATATTCACCATTCAAACTTGAACAGTAAGTAACATCTTGGTAGGAAAATTATTGTCTTTATAGGATTTGCGCCCAAAATAAAGAAAATGGGTAATATTGTAGTAAATACCGGAACAGCTTCGTACCACAAAAAAAGATTGCTCCATGATGCCTAGAGCTTACAGCAATTACACCTTTTTTAAGTATATTTCTTTGTCCTCTAGCATAATCACAAAGTTTTTATGAAATAAAATTACAAAGGCAATGTGAATAAGAATAGTGTATATAATAAATTTTGAATGCGCCCAATTATGAATATTCTCACAGAATTTATTACTCGCAGAAATTATTTCTCATGTAAACTACTTTTTTTAATTTAAATTGAAGAGAAAGGCACAATTTTTCTTAAATTGACCGTAGGAATTGAGGACTTGATCTTCCTTTAGTGTCTTCAATTATTAACATGGAAAGAAGGAAAAAATTAAATGCATCTTATTTCATTTTTGGTCATGATTGGAGGAAGGACTAAAGCAGATAGGAATTCCTACGGAATTTTCATTTGTAATTGGGCTGAATAAGACTATAATAAATGTGAGATGATACTTTTATTGGTGCACATATTTTAATGGTTTATTAAAAACCACAGTTCTAAAAAGGTAATTTTACAAGTAATTGTTAAAAGATACTTTTAGAAAAAGAGTTATGGAAAAGTTGCTTTTTGAAAAATAATTTTTGAAAATATCTCTTAAATAAACTTCTCTAAAAAGTTCTGTTCTTTAAAGTTAATGTTCTTAAGGATGCTTTTATATAAACAATCACAAACACTTTTTTATACAAAATACTTTTTTCACAAATTCTTGTTATAGAGTAAGGAACAAATTTTCTTGAAAAACTTCTTTTTTCTTTTTTAGAAGATTTTTTAAAACATGTACTTTCTAAAAAGAATATTTATAGTAGGTGTTTTTGGAAAGTAAATGTCTGTTTAATATTGTTAAACTTTTACCTTGGGTGCTTCGATGGCTGATTTGGTAGAGTACTCGCCCAACAGTCTCGAGGTCGCAGGTTCGATTCCTGCCTTAGACCCTGGGTGTTACTGCAGACAAGCAAAAAGGCTTCGCTGTTTTTGTGTTTTTTTTTTTTTTTTTATAAAAAAAGCGCTTTTGCGAATTCTTCAATTAATTGCAAATGAAATAATGACGCTGACACTTATTCGTTATTGAAATACTGGACAACTTTATTTACACTTAATACCACTATGTATTAACATATAAGACCTGCTTATTTTTCTGACTTATGGCTGTTTAGCACAACGTTTAAAATTAATTGTGCCTCTCCCGAACATCTGAGTGTTTATTCTTCTTTATTATTTTCTAGGTTGTTCGTAATAATTGCGGATCATTTGCATAAATATAATTGCTACACACACACACACACACACACATATATATATATATATATATATATATATATATATATATATATATATATATATATATATATATATATATATATATATATATATATATATATATATATATATATATATATATATATATATATATATATATATATATATATATATATATATATATATATATATATATATATATACATAAGTATATATACGCACATTTTTATATGAAGGAATTTTTTTTTTTTTTTTTTTTTTTTTTTTATTTAATATACATAAAAAAAATTTAATGACAATAAGTATTCAAATCTTAATACTAAAAAAAATTTTAAGTAAAGTCCTGCCAGTGCTGGACAAAAATTTATTTTTATGCGAATATTATTTCAGAATTCAGTCATCTGTTTAGAGCTCTAATGGTAGCCAAAGTATCCCTCCTTCTCAGACGGGTATGACCACCAAAGTTAAGGATATTAACTGCAAGTGGATTTGGATGGATTTCAAGTTTGTTAATATACCTTGTCGCGTACTTCACAAATTCAGATTTCACAAAAGGTACGTTCAGATCTGCGTGGATTCGTGAGTTTTTAACGTACCATGGAGAATTTGTAATTCTACGGAGAATTCTATTTTGACTTCTTTGAATTTTTTCAATGTTAGATGCAGAGGCTGTGCCCCATAATTGAATCCCATAGCACCATATTGGCTTTAGAATCGCGTTGTACAGCAAAAGTTTACAATCAAGCTTCAAAGTCGAATTTCTGTCTATTAGCCAGTTAATTTGCACTGCTTTCAATTTCATTTGCGTTACTTTTGCCTCGATGTGCGTCTTCCATGTTAGTCTACGGTCAAGATGAATACCGAGGTATTTGACTTCACTGTGTTGAGGTATTACTTTATTGTTAATAGTAATGGGTGAGCATGTTCCTAGACGCAGTGCGAATGTAACATGGGCACACTTTTGTTCATTAACCTTGATTTTCCAAAGCTTGAGCCATTTCTCTAGTTTGTCGATATGTTCCTGTAAGTTTATTGATGCTTGCTGGTGGTTACTATGTATGCTAAGGAATGCTGTATCTGTATCTGCAAATGTTGAAGTGTGAATGTTGGTGCTTGTCGGCATGTCAGATGCGTAGATCAAATATAAGATAGGCCCTAATATGCTGCCTTGGGGAACTCCAGCTTCAATAGGCTGGGCGGGGCTTATGAAATCGCCAATATACGCACATGCTTGCAAAACAGTAAGAATGCAACAACAACAATAGAACCTCTGGTGGTTGATTTACTTGGAATTTTGCATTCTTTAGATCATGTTAGTTTTTTTGTTTGTGTATTACGTTTTCAGCTTTGTGTTGTATGTGTGCATGTGCGTGCATATTTATAACAAACAGATCAGCGGCTTGCGCAGTTGGTTGGAAGTGATTCATCTTGGATCGAGGACTATTGCCCTTTTGTATCCTATAAGCCACACGGTTTATTCTCTTAATCACATTTTATGGCCCTTTCCAATGGAGGAACTAGTTGGGACTACTAGTTCTAGTTGTCCTTCCTGGAAACCATCAGAATTTGCAGTTGATCATACCTTTTCAGCTCCTCATACCTTGCAGCTCCTGATACCAATTTAGGTTTGACAATTTTGGTCTTATTTCCAGGCATCGTAGTATCATCACTTTTTGTCCTTAGCATTACTGGCTGGGGTCAGACCTGCCATATCTATAACAATTCGCTCAAATGCTGCACTTGAATTATTTAGCTGCCATACGCCGTAATCACTTGTTAATCCATTCCGGAGCTCATAAGAAGGCAGATCTGAAGCACGGTTGGGATATATGTTACGCAGCAGTATTCTAGAATAGGTCTACATAAGGAAGTATTCAGCTGCCTTGTTACAGTTGATTGAGCAAACTCTTCCGCCCAACGTTGTTACTTAGATTAACATGACTAACAAAAATAATCTCTTCAGCCTACTCGAATAAGCAATCGCTTAAAGTAAAACAACCAGTGGAACTAATTTTTATAGAAAAATGCATACGTTTGCATTTCTTAAGATTCAAATCCAACACGTTCCGATTAGAATAAATGAAAAATTAGTCCAAATCTCTTTGTAGGCACGATTGGTTATAAAGATTATCACAATTCAAAAACATTTTAACATTATCTGCATTAAAATACTAATTCTGAAAAATGTGTTGCGGATTTATAAAATTATTTATAATAAGTTCTGTTTTGAGAAATCTAATTTAATTAAGAGTTCAACGAGTAATTTACTTTTTAAAGCTAACAACTGCAAAGGTCGTATTTGAAAAAATTTGACATTTATGCTCACAAGACACTACGAGTAGTCAAGTGGGACGCGAGTTTATATATAATATAAGATCATGATCGACTTGTTGTGCTAAAAATGTTAAGTGGAATGCAAATCAGCTGTTTGTCGCTGAAAATGCATGCGAGTGATATCGATCGACATCGTGGGCCTAGCTGTATACTTTAAAGATTATTTTTAAGGTGTTATTGGAATGTTCGACAAGTTTGCAGGTTCAATTCCTGGTAAAAGAAAAACTGGGTGTTTTTTGTTGTATAAAAAATTTTCAACTTGGAGTTTTTATTTCATGTTATTTTTTTTTTTTTTTTTTGTAATATTCGGTTTTTACATCCGTTTTTTTTTTTAATGTATTTCTTTTAAAAGACAACGTATTTTTTTTATGTAGTAAGATGGCATATAAGATTAAAATATTTTTATGTTTTTTTTTTTTTTACCAATAAAAAAATTATAAACAGATTGTTTTCTAGCTGTCTGTATGACGACACTTCATAGCATGAGCAGTAAACTTTGAAACTTTTGAAAGATATTCTAAAAGATTCAACTTTCTATCCCAATATTCTAAATAAATTATAGCTTTTTCTCTTGCACACATCTCTATTTTCCTTTAAAATTCTTATAATTTTTCCAAGAGCAAACTCCAAACCATTGCTGAAATGTTAACGTGTGAATGCATATTAACTAAATTTTATTACAACACAACGAAGTTGCTCAAGAAAAAATCCAGATCTGTTCATTTCACCTCTTGTTTTTTTTCATTAGGCTTTAATAAAAAGAAATAGATATCTTAAGCGCGCCATTCTCAAATATTTACACAAAGTATTGCAATTTACGTTGAGAGTAAAATGTTCAAATATTTTGATAAAACGAAACCCATAATGATTACATTACCCAAACATCCTAAATTACATGATGTAATTCATACAATCACGTCGAAATCAAATCACATCCATTTCAACGACACACAAACAAACGCCAGGCGAAAGTAATGCCATGATTATTATTAACAACATGTTCGCGCATCAGCGCTATAAGTAGTAGTCGTTCATTTAAAGTGTAAATGCGAGCAGAAGACATTATCTTAAGGTATAATGAAAAGATTAGCACATCCGCATGTACACAAAGCGAACGCAAACGATGTGAATTCAATCATTCGCTGAAACACACACTCGATTTCAAATCACACAGATAAATATTTAACCATTCATGCATGAAACTTACAACATGTGCGGCAGTAAATTTCTAATTTTTTTCTTTCTCTGGTTTTGGTGCGAAATAACAAAGTCTGTGCAAAAATATAACTTTTTAGACAAACGACTTCAATTTACTGTCACACTCACTATCTAAGCTCATGCCAACAACAAAAACAATAACCATGTCAATGGCAACAATAATAAAAAAATATAACATGCCTCTTAAGAAAAAGATATCCCAAGAAGAATGATATCTGTTCTTAGGATGGGAATAAATACATGAAGTAGAAGAAATTGTTTAAATGACTGATAAAAAAAACATGAGCAATAAAATCGATGCTGCAACATTTTGCCACTTTCAACACACACACACACATACACCCACCCACTGTAACAAAACCGAGGCTGATCAATGCAACCAGACTCCAGGAGAGTGTTTAGATAAAAGAATGGCAAAAACGAACGGAGCATCGATTGCATGAAGAGGAAGAAAACTTATTTTATATAAATAGGAAATTGTAATAGGAAATTACAACATGTTTTGTTGTTGTTCATCATTATAGTTGTTATTGGTATTTCATTACATGAAAATATTGACAGTGCCATTGTTATATTCTGGTTGTAATGGCTGCCATTGAGCTTGTTTTTGTTGCCGTTTTCTTGCTTGACAATTTATTATTTAAACTAGATGTTGCGACTGAAGTAAAATTATGTTTCTATTAACTACCACCTGATGCTTGTTACAACAGCGAAGTAAATAATTGTCTGCTTCACTGTCCTATACTTTTCAAAAAATTCAATTATCGTATAAATTATGTCAACATGGAAAAATACATGGCGGACGAATCAAGCTACTAAAAAAAATTTATTTAGTTACAGCGTTGTCAACATTGAAATTTCAAAATGCACCAAAATGGGGGGAAAACGCGTTATTTCAACAAAAACGCACCGAATTTTGAATTTTTTCCCATTCTAGATTTTTATTTTATTTATTTATATATTTATTTGATAAACTGACACAACAAGATATAACATCTTATAAATGACAGTAAGGTAAACAAAAGTAAGAAACAGAACAATTAGTATTATCACTTATATAAAAAGAAAAACATGAATCACTATCGTTACTTTGCAAAAAGAAACCAAATATGTCGCAAAGAAATAATTTACAAAAATACATTTTTTAATACTATTTTACAAATATAAATTTTTATACCCTTCACAAAAATGTAAAGGGTATATATAAGTTTGTGATTCCGTTTGTAATTTCTACAGTTTTTTTTGCGACCCTATAAAGTATATATATTCTGAATCAGAATTAATGGAAAAGTCGATTAAGCGATGTCCGTCTGTCCGTCTGTCCGTCTGTCCGTCTGTCCGCTGTTGAAATACCGTTTCTGAGAAAACCATTAGACTTAGAAACTTTTTTCTTTCACCATTCTTTTACCCCATCGATTCATGGGTTTGCTATTGAAATTCAGTAATATCGGTCCACGTATAGCTGAGATATATTCAAAATTCCGAAAAAAGCCATTTTTTTTTTGCAGTTTTGTATGAAAATTTTTGAAAACAAAAGTTGTTCGTTTTGCTTCAAACTTCACACACTTATTAAGCATGGTGACTAAAAGACAAAAAATTTTTTTTTCAGATATCGGTCCATATATACCCGAGATATAGCCCAAATCGGATTTTTAATGAAAATGTCGCATAGGTGAAGCTAAATAACTTTTTTTTGCTCAAAAGCAGTTCTGGTAATTATATAAGGTTACATAAATATGGAAAATGAAAATTTCCGATATCGGTCCATATATACCCGAGATATAGCCCAAACCTGGTTTTTCATGAAAATGTCGCGTAAGCGAACCTAAACAACTTTTTGGTGCTCAAAAGCAGTTCTGGTAAGGAAATAGGGTCATATGAATATGAAAAATGAAAATGTTCGATATCGGTCCATATATACCCGAGATATAGCCTGGACCGGGGTTTTCATGAAAATGCCGCGTAAGCGAACTTAAACAACTTTTTTGTGGTCAAAAGCAGTTCTGGTATTGAAATTAGGTTACATAAATATGGAAAATGAAAATTTCCGATATCGGTCCATATATACCCGAGATATAGCCTAGAACGGGTTTTTCATGAAAATGCCGCGTCACCGAAATTAAACAACTTTTTTTGCTTAAAAGCGGTTCTGGTAATAAAATAAGGTTATATAAATATGAAAAATGAAAATTTCCGATATCGGTCCATATATACCGCAGATATAGCCTGGAACGTGGTTTTCATGAAAATGCCGCGTAAGCGAACTTAAACAACTTTTTTTGCCTTAAAGCAGTTCTGGTAATAAAATAAGGTTATATAAGTATGGAAAATGAAAATTTCCGATATCGGTCCATATATACCCGAGATATAGCCCAAACCGTGTTTTTCATGAAAATGCCGCGTAAGCGAACTTAAACAATTTTTTCGCCTTAAAGCAGTTCTGGTAATAAAATAAGGTGATATAAATATGGAAAATGAAAGTTTTCGATATCGGTCCATATATACCCGAGATATAGCCTAAACCGGGTTTTTCATGAATACGCGGCGTAAGCGAACTAAAACAGCTTTTTTTGCTTAAAAGCAGTTCTAATAGCAAAATAAGGTTATATAGGTATGGAAAATGAAAATTTCCGATATCGGTCCATTTATACCCGAGATATAGCCCAAACCGGGTTTTTCATGAAAATGTCGCGTAAGCGAACTTAAAGAACAATTTTTTTTTGCTTAAAAACAGTTCTGGTAATAAGATGAGGTTATATAAATGTGGAAGATAAAAATTTCCGACATCGGTCCATATATACCCGAGATATAACCTAGACCAGGGTTTTCATGAAAATGCCGCGTAAGCGAACTTAAACAGCTTTTTTGTGCTCAAAAGCAGTTCTGGTAATGAAATTAGGTTACCTAAATATGGAAAATGAAAATTTCCGATATCGGTCCATATGTACCCGTGATATAGCCCAAATCGGGTTTTTCATGAAAATGTCGCGTAAGCGAACTTAAACAATTTGTTGTGCTCAAAAGCAGTTCTGGTAATGAAATAAGGTTATATAAATATGGAAAATTAAAATTTTCGATATCGGTCCATATATACCCGAGATATAGCCTGAACCGATTTTTTCATTAAAAAATTTTTTTTTTTTTTTTTTTTTTGCTGAAAAGCAATTCTTGTTATAAAAGAAGGTTACTAAAATACAGAAAATAAAAAATTCCGATATCGGTTCATACATAACCGAGCATATTCAGGCCAAATTTTTAATATACTATACATATTCATGACTATCGTGAAGGGTATTTTAGATTCGGCCCAGCCGAATATACTACACTCTTACTTGTTTAATTATATTTTAAACCTGTTAGCGTTGCTTATCTTTTGAATATGATTTGGTAATACGTTCCAAAGACTAAATTCATGAATTAAATACTGGCGCTGCGTTATAAGACTCCTACATTTTATTTGAATAATTTTTCTACCAGCATTCGATCTAGCAAATTTTATTTTTTCATAGATATATCGCTCCTTTATTGCAACATAGTCATATCTCAAAAAATGAGCTTTTTAAGTTAACAATGCAAAATTGTTAACAGTACTACCTTTTATATTGTGCCAAAAATGTATTCAAATTACTTTTGAACAGTTTCCTTTAGAAGATATTTTCTAGAAAATTTTTCTAAGACTTGTATGGAAACTAAAAATTTGAAATGCGTTTTTCTCGAAACGAGCTTTTTTTTAGTTATGACTATGTTGCAATAAAGGAGCGATATGACGGTTGTTTAGAAATAATTATTTTATGCAGAAAGGTTAGACATGTATATTTGAGTTGATTATCAAATTTGAGGTGAAATATTTGTTATGAGTATTACGAAATGTGATCTGGAAAATATACCGTGCTATATTGTTATAAACAACATTTAGTTTATGCCTGTCTTTGCTGCCACAATTTGCAAAGATTTCACAGCCGTATAAAAGAGAAGGAGTAAGATACGTTTTTGCTAGTATCATTAAAATGGGGTGGAGTCTTTAACAGTCCAGAAATTCCTCAGCATACTATACAGTCTACCGACAGCAATACCAATATGTGAAGACCATGTCCACTGCTCATGAAACATGATTCCTAGATTCGTTGCTTTAGTAACAAAGGCGATTTCGTCATTATAGATTTTCACGTGAAGTTTCTCACGCATAATTTTCGATTTTGAAATAAGAATACATTTAGAGGAATTTATACTCATACCATTTGCCTTAGCCCAGTTGTTAATTTTATCCAGGTCGCTATTAATTCTGCTTATACAGGAAGTTGCATCATCAATCGTGTAATAGTTATTAAGTTGAGCATCGTCAGCGTACATATGAATTGAACTGGTGATAGGAATGTCAGGGAGGTCTTTAATGTACATACAAAAAAGAAGGGGACAAACTTCTTTTAACATTAAGTCGTTCGGAGACTTTGTCATTAAGCTTAACTACTTGCGAGCGATTAGAAAGGTACGACGCTATGAGTCTACAAGCAGAAGTTGAAAAATGGAAAAGTTTTCTTTTGGTAACAAAACCTGATAGTCGACCGTATCGAATGCCTTACTGTGATCTAAAAGAATTAGAAAAGAAACCATATTATCGTCGATTTTAGATCTTATGTCCTCAACGACATCCACCAGTGCTGTTATACAGCTTTTACCCTTCATAAAACCGGATTGTTTTACTGAAATCAACTTCTTGTTGTTCAAATATTCGTTTATTTGTTTAGAAATAAGGTTTTCAAGCATCTTAGATAAATACGAGAGAATAGCTGTTGGACGGAACTCGTTATTAGCTTTTGGGATTGGTATAATTCTTGACAATTTCCAGGCTTCAGGGAATGCAGATTTTGTAAGAATTGTATTGAAAAGATCGTTAAAAAAGGTAATAGTTTAGGAATTAATATTTTTAAAAACAGGGGATTTATACCATCCATTCCTATTGCGTTGGATTTAATCTCAGAAGGACTTTTAAGAATTTCGGATTGATCGACACAACGAAAACTAAATGTTCTTTCGAAATGTACATAACATAGGTCAGAGTAGATATTGTTTGTAAGAAATGGAACATTGGCGTTTACAAACTGTTCCTTATGGGAGTTTACATCAATATTTTGAGGACTTGTGTTAGAAGTTGTTTGCCCAATCCCAATTCTACGTATTTCCGCACATTTTGATTTGCTATCAATTGCAGAAGTAAACTTTCTTCGGTGATGAATGGATTTGGCCAGATTAATTCTTTTTGTAACTTCCCTTCGAACTTGTGTATGTGTGGCTTTAAGCTCGTCGGTTCTAAATCTCTTTCATCGATTATAAGCCTCATCACGTTTTTTTTTATCAAATATTTTATTTCAGCATTGAACCATGGCGTCTGACCGGCTTTAATCCGTTTATTTACTATTGGGACGCACTGGTCATATAAATTTTTAATAGTTTCCTGAATAAAACAGCAGATTCCAGAGTATAAAT
This sequence comes from Thecocarcelia acutangulata, assembly GCA_914767995.1. NCBI lineage: Eukaryota > Metazoa > Arthropoda > Insecta > Diptera > Tachinidae > Thecocarcelia > Thecocarcelia acutangulata. The sequence goes on along the minus strand of OU612094.1, from coordinate 142,689,527 downwards.
TTGACCCCAATCTATATTGCCTATGCATTGACTTAAAGTTGTGTAATTTATGTTACGTAAGTCTCGATAAGATATTATAGTGTCATCACGGTGCACTGAAAAATCGTAAGTTACAAAAAGTATGTCTTTTCATTTTTAAAAACCTATTTTGTATTTTAAGAAGTGCAAAATTTTTATATTAAAACACGATAATGAAACAACCTTTTAAGCGTCTAATATACAATTAAACTAAGCCTGATAACACCGCCTGATGGCATGTCAGGCATCAAATTCGTTCAATAGCTTGAATTCGTGTTCGTCAAACTTGGCCTCTACTCGTAGTACGACTCTGTTAGTTTTATTAAGATAATGTTACGTTTTTTAATATGTCGCTTGTTACCTTTCCAATAACTATAACGTTATTTTTCAAATTTATTATTAAACAATATCGTTTATTTATATCTGCAGTCGACCGAAATTAGCTGTTTAATAATTTGGTAGTTTCTCAATTACTAATACCGTAGCTAATTCACGAGCCATCATAAATACGAACTCCACTGTTCAGAGACTGCATTTATTATAATATTTGACAAATTTGGATTGATCGTTTAATAGCAACACACTCTTTAAAGTTAGCAATTTTTATGAAACGAAATGTTTCGTTTTCTTTCGAGAGTGTGTATAATATGCAACAGCAAGATTGTCTTACTTGGTGCATATAACATGGTACGTCTTTCACGAAAAATGAAACGTAAAAATGTTAGACTCTTGATTACACTTAATAGCTTTGAGGGACACTGGCTGGAAAATTAGAATTTAGCACTCTTTGAGCCAATCACGCAAACAAAATAAATGTTGATGAAAAATTTACTTATTTTGTTTGCTAGAACAAAATCAAAATACCATAGAAAAGTAAAAGAAATGAAATTAAAGCAAATTAGTATTTAAAAAAGTACTTTTTAAAAAAGGACCTTTTAAATTAGTCCTGTAAACGAGAAGAGCGTTTACGTCTCTGTTAATCTTAGTTATTTTTTAGAATTTGAATAAGTCTTCGGAATTGAAACGCAAAACTCTAATTGCAATATTATTCCTTTATTAGACTGTATTAAATTTCCTACAAATTAATGGGTACAATTCATGAGTACAATTCATAACCTTAAACTTTAGAAAAACTTACATTTTAGTGCAATAACTAAGAATATGTATAAAATAATTGTAGCCTCGTTCCTAGTCCAGTCTTTCAGCAATGACCTTCTAGAAATTTGGCGCAATATAAAGAAGACTAGCAACTTTAAACAAGTTTCTGCAATAGCGTTTATCTTATTTTAACATTTGTGCTTGGATAAAAAAATTAGTTTACAATATTATAAAACTCTGTGTAAAAAAAGGACAGATATATGTTATATATAAAGTGTAGAGTTGGCAGTGGTGATAACAAGTCCCTTACCTTAAAAATTAGTCCCTTAAAAAAAGTGCCTTTAAAAAAGCAGCTTTAAAAGAAGTAGCTTTTAAAAAAATGCCTTTTAACAAAGTACCTTTTAAACACCTACCTTTTAGAAAAGTACCTTTTAAAAAAGTACTTTTTAAACAAGTACCTTTTAAAAAAATACCTTTTAAAAAAGTACTTTTTAAGCAAGTACCTTTTAACAAAGCACCTTTTAAAAAAGTACCTTTCAAAAAAGTACCTTTAAAGAAGTACCTTTTAAAAAAGTACCTTTAAAGAAGTACCTTTTAAAAAAGTACCTTTAAAGAAGTACCTTTTAAAAAAGTACCTTTAAAGAAGTACCTTTTCAAAAAGTATCTTTTAAAAACTTATTTCTAAAAAAGTACCTTTCGAAAAACTATCTTTTAAAAAAGTGAATTTTAATACAGTAGCTTTAAAAAAAGTACATATTAAAAAAGTACCATTTTAACAAGAACGTTTTAAAAAACTAACTTTTAATAAGTATTTTTTAAACAAGTACCTATTAAAAAAGCAGCTTTGAAAAAAAATTTTTAAATAGCCTTTTTTAAAAATTATCTTAAAAAACCGTCTTATAAAAAAGTAAAATAACTGGCTTTCTAAACAAGCCTCTTAAAAAAATGCCTCCTAAAATAGTGCCCTTTTAAGAAATATGAGCCAAGCAGATTAAAAAAATATCTTTAAAATATATAACTTAAGAAAAAATTATTTTAATACAAATTACTCTTTAAAAACATAAGTTTAAAATTTTTTTTATAAGTGCTTATAAAAAATTACTTTTAAAATAATTATCATTTCAAAAAAATAAAACAGTTTTTAAAAAAATTACATTACATTACAATATTTTTGAAAAAATAGACTTTTAAAAAGGCACTTTTTTAAAATGTAATTTTTAAAAATCACTTTTTAAAAAAGTACCTTTTACAAAATATATATTTTACGGAAAGCACCTGTTGGAAAAGGTACCTTTAGGAAAATGATTTAAAAACTTATATTTTAAAAAATAGCACGTAGGTCTGAAAAAAGTAGAAAAATGTTTGAGCGATGGTTTGCGTGATACAAAAGTGGTGATTACGAAACAAAGAAAAAGTGGTGGCCTAGTCAGCCGAAAAATTTTAGAGATAAGGAATTGGAAGCATTAACCAACGAAAATTGTTGTCAAACGTAATTCACACAAGCCATTTCCCTACGTTTAAAACTGTCGGGACTCAAAAACGAGGCAATTGGGTCCCATATGAGAGAGGTTGAAAGGAAATTTTGCATATCGTAAATAGTGCTTAAGCGCTACACAGAACGGTGTTCTGTGTTATTAGCTGTTGAAATTGGGTCAGACGATCACAGGGGACCAATACCGAAGAAGCGAACAATAACCGAAAAACAACGAGAATATTGGACCAGACATGAGGTGATAATCTTCCTTTATGACAGCGGTCGGCTACATATTGCAAAAAAAAAAAAAAAACTATTTAGAACACAGTGGATGAGAATTTTTAGCTTATCTGCCTTCTAACTCAGTCAGACCTTGCTCCTCCGTTCCATTTTACATTTAATACTATTTTTAGATTTTTTTTTTAATTACTATTAATATAAAAATTGTTTAGTATAATAAAAACAATTGTTGAATATCAAATAAGTTCAACGAACTTATAATCCGCTCTTTTAAAAGATGCAAATGAACTCAGGTATTTAAGCCAGAAAACATTTTAAAAGAAAAATAAACAATAATAAAAGCATTTACTGGCCCACAGACATCACGTTTATTATAATGTGCCAAGCAAAATGTAAGATATTATTTTCTTTTATTTCTCTAAAATAAAGTAACGCCCCTTACTTTCAACAATTGTGGTAAATCAAGATTAAAAGTTTAAAAATATGTACATTTAAATCATGTTAAAATGATACTGCAGTAAAAACTCTTAAGTTGCATAACAATTTTTGAGTTTGTTTAAGTAAAAAGAAATCCAGAATGACATACATGCATAAATTTGATGTAAATAATTTAAAAATGTTGAATTTTTCATTTAGAATTGCAAATGTGATCTCCAGGTGCAACATAGTTTCCTTCATTTGGCATAAAGTTGTAACACTTTGAATAACTTTGCTCGATTAGAAAGTAAAAAGTTGAAAAATTTAAGTGTTTTGTGTTTTAAAAGATTTTTTAAATTGCTTTTTGTTTATTCAAAAAAGTACATTTTTCAAAATGTAAGAATTATTTTTGAGATTTAAGTTGTAACCTCTAAGTTGAGTATTTATTTGTACATGGAATTGACATGTACAAACTTTAAAAGCTGCTTTTAAGTATATGTTTAGTTAAAATTTTGTATCAAATTTTAAAACATGTCACAGAAATTAGTTCCAATTGAAAATTAAATTTAAGTCGTTTCGGGTCTTCAGAACAAAAAAAAAAATTAAAATTCTTGTTGAATTCATTTGTAACAATTACTTGAAATTAAAAATGATTTGATTTCGCAAAGCCTTTTTTGCAGAGAACCAATTTTATGCCGCACAATTTCTTTTTTAGAGAAACACACTTTCTTTTACAAAAGTGAAACACAATTTCCTTCACTAGAGAAAAAAAATCGTGAAAAAAAAATTTTTTTTTTTTGTTTTTTGTGAAACATAATTTTTTTCTCTTAAGAAAAAATTTTGTGAAACAAAATTTATTTTTGTAAAGAAAAAATTTTATGAAGCACAATTTCTTTTTCTAGAGAAAGAATTTGGTGAAAAAATATTTTTTTTTCTAGAGAGAAAATTTTTTTTAACTTTCTTTAAAGATAAAATTTTGTGAATCACAATTTCTTTCTCTAGAGAAAAAAGTTTTGTGAAACACAATTTCTTTCTCTAGCAAAAAAAGTTTTGTGATACACAATTTCTTTCTCTAGAGAAAAAAGTTTTGTGAAACACAATTTCTTTCTCTAGCAAAAAAAGTTTTGTGATACACAATTTCTTTCTGTAGAGAAAAAAGTTTGTGAAACACAATTTCTTTCTCTAGAGAAAACTGGTATGAAATAGAATTTATTTCTCTAGCGAAAGAATTTTGTGAAATAGAATTTCTTTCTATAGGAAAAAATTGTGTGAAACATATTTTCTTTGTCTAGAGAAAATTTTTTGTAAAATAAAATTACTTTCTCTTGAGAAAAAAATTTGTAAAACACAATTTCTTTGTCTAGAGAAAGAAGTTTGTGGAACACAGTTTCTATCTGTAGAGAAAAAAGTTATTGAAACACAATTTCTTTTTCTAGGGTTTTGTTTTCTCTACAGAAAAAAGTTTGTGTAACACAATTTCATCTCTAGGAAAAGATTTGTGAAATACAATATCTTTCTATAGGAAAAAATTGTGTGAAACACATTTGCTTCCTCTAGAGAAAAAAATATTGTGAAACAAATTTTTTCTATAGATAAAAATTTTGTGAAACACAATTTCTTTCTCTAGTCAAAAAATGTTTGAAATACAATTTCTTTCTCAAGAAAAAAAAATTTGTGAAACAGAATTTCTTTCTCTAGAGAAAAAATTTTGTGAAACACAATTTCTTGCTCTAGAGATAAAATTTTGTGTAACACAATTTCATTCTCAAGAAAAAATAAATAAAAAATTTGTGAAACATAATTTCCTTCTCTAAATGAAAAATGTTGTGAACCAGATTTCTTTCTATAGAAAAAAATATTTTGAAACATATTTTCTTTCTCTAAAGAAAACCTAACATATTAAAACAGAATAATTGTCGGCGTGATCCAGTTTATTAATTTTCTTATCACCATATTTGTATTAGTTTTTGGACGCAACTCTTAAGTTTATGACATGTTTAAAAATGTTAACTGCAGACTATAAGATGAAATGCATATGTATGCTCATCATACAGCTTAGAAATATATGATGTTTTCTAAAATGAACAACAAATACAGCAACAGACTGTTTCTTCTGAAACTGATTATGTTGCTGCCAAAACAGCTTAAGCTTGTAAAGAGAGAAAGAAGCTTGAAGACAGCAGACGTTGCTATTTAAATGCTGTTTAAAGTATTTTTATATCCTTATGAGTCTTGGCGCTTATTTTTGTATGTCAAGTTACACTTGTAATACTTCAAGTACAGCAACACAAGTTGTGCATCTACAGCCATCTAAAATGACTTAAAAATACAATTTTGCTCCTACTATACCGTATGTATGTAAGCTTGTATGTATCACGTATTTTAAAATTTACTTTTTTATGCTTTGTTCATACGAGATTTTCACTCATCAACCATCATAAAAGAATATCAATCCTTTTTTACACACGTCAAATCAGAAGTATGTTTATCATATTAAAGTAGCATATATTTTCTCCGCCCACTAATGATTTCTTTAGCTCTTCTTAATGTTCAAATATTTTCGGCTTGCACCTCCATGAACTATTCACAAATGCAATTTTTTTTCTATAACAAAGAAATCTTTTTCGGATTAAATAAAAAACACCTTCACAAAAAAAGTTATACTGAAATATTAGTGCTTAAAATTTTTTCCGTCTAAACATTTTCTTATCTCGAGTTTAAATCAACACTTGCATAGATGCTCTCGTAACATGAGTGTGTGTTTTTTACTTAATACATTTATTAACATCCACTAGTTTAAGTAAAGATTTTCGTTAAGAATTGTTTTTCTTTAAGACAAGAAAAATGAAGCCAAAACAGCAAATATTTTCCAGACTTTTGTTCTATAAACACGAAATATACAAAATTTTCCGCTTTTAACTCAACACATCACAAAAAAAATAACAGCAATCAAAATTTTTTATTATTATTGGTTTGATATGAAAGAATTATAATTTTATTAAAAAACGTGACGCTTGTATCCTGGATGCTGCTAAAACATATAATCCACTGAATACCCAATAAAAAAGTTCTAGAGGGAAAGAAAACTTTTGTATATATAAGAACACAAAACTCGAAAAACCATTTCACAAAAGAAAAACCATTAAACTAAGCAGTTTTGCTAAACAAATATAGGGTGTCGCATAAGCAAAATTTTATTTTTTTAATATTTTCGATATTAACTTCGAAATATATGACGGAAAAAAATTTGGTTTTAACAAATCATCTTATGTAGAAAAAATTTGGTTTTACAAAGTTTTCTCTATAAAAAAAATTTGCTCTTACAAAATTTTCTCTATAGAAAAAATTTGGTTTCAGAAATTTCTCTCTATAGAAAAAATTTGGTCACACGAAACTTTCTCTATAGGAAAAAATTTGGTTTCACAAATTTCTCTCTATAGAAAAAATTTGGTTACACAAAATTTTCTCTATTGAAATAATTTAGTTTCACAAAATTTTTCCTATAGAAAAAGTTTGGTTTCACAAAATTTACTATGCAGAAAAAATTTTGTTACGCCAAATTGTCTCTGTAGAAAATCATTGATTTCACATATTTAGCTTTACAAAATTTTCTAAACACAAAAAAATTGTTTTCACAAAGGTTGGTTTTACAATAAATTTGGTTTCACAAAATTTTTTCTACAAAAAAAAACTTGGTATCACAAAATTTTTTCTGAAGAAAAAATTTGGTTCCACAATATTTTCTCAATAAAAAATATTTTTTTTCACAAAATTTTTTCTATTGAAAAAATTTGATTTCACAAATTATTCACTATAGAAAAATTTTGGAATCGCAAAATTTTCTCTATCCAAAACATTTGGTTTCACACAAAAATTTGTTTTTACAAAATATTTGGTTTCACAAAATTTTCTCCATAGGAAAAGTTTGGTTTCGCAAATTTCCTCTATAGAAAAAATTTGGTTTTACAAACTTTTTCTATAGGAAAAATTTGGTTTCACAAAATTTTCTCAATAGACAAAATTTAGTTTCACAAAATTTTCTCAATAGAAAAAATTTGGGGTCACAAAATTTTCTCCACAGAACAAATTTGGGGTCCCAAAATTTTCTCTATAGAAAAAATTTGGTTTCGCAAAATTTTTCCTATAGAATAATTTTGGTTAACAATTTTGTGTGTTTTTTTTAGCGGAAAAGTTTCAATATGATAACTTTGCAAACTTCTTGAAAATAATTTGGTGTAATAAAAATTTTCTAAAATAAAATTTTGGTTTAAAACACTCTAGAAATTTTATTTAATTTTCTCCTATCGATATTTTTGTTTTATTTTTAGAAATTTATATTGCTGTTGCTACGGGTTATATTCATTGTTGATAATATTGTTGCAAACTATTGCTTTTGTTGTCAAGCTGACACTTTTATTTGTCATTAGCTGTCATCTTTAATATATGAAACAAGTGCAAAAAGAATAAGAAACAAGTATTAAAAAATAAAACTTATAACTATCAACTAGCTTAGCGTAAACATTACATACATATGAAGTTGTATGTGTCTTGTAATTCCTTACATTTATACAATATTTTTATAACACATTGCTTTTATTATTCATTTTCTTATTTATCGCTTAACATTATTATTGTGCTTTGTCGTTGTCTTCAAGTGTTGGAATTGAGAAAAAAAAAGAAATCTTATGATCTCTTCAGAAATAAGAACAAAAAAAAAAAAAAAAAGCGCAGGGTATAGCATTTGTTTTGTTGAAATGCCATCGTTTTCTTTTTCTTTTCAAGTCCTCTAAGCCACTTAACATTTTTATTGGCACTTGAGTTATAAACAATTTTCAGCTAAAAATCTCAGTCTTCATATCGAGCTGCCTGCTTTACAAGTAGTTAACACAATAACAGCAACAACAACAACAACAACATCATCAGCAACAGCAGTATCGCAATGGTTTTTATTTGTATTTGTCGTCGAACTCACAGTCTAAATCGTACAATAATAGCAACGACATGCTCCTCATCAATTGGCATCATTTGTCTGATAAAGAAAAAAATCCTTGCCTCTTATTGCAGAATAGTATTTGTTAGTTAGCAATTGTCTTGTTTTGCTTGTGTGTTGGAGAAAAAACCTTCTCACCACTATCTAGGTTCGTTCGCATACAACATAATGTTCATTATGCGCCAATAATACAAAAATATTTGCAGAAAGGATTTTCCTTTTTTTTTGCTCATTGAAAAAAAATTGTGTTGTTTCATAATGACTTTAGGCGGTTATTTCCCTTTTAAGATCGTAAGCCCACACTACTAGTATGCGAAATCCAACTTTATAACATAATTAAACAGATCCATTACCAGTGTTGCCAGACTGTCGCAGGAGCAAAGCTTAGTTTGATTTTATAGCAACTAAAATGTTGTTTGCTTTCTATTTGAATACTATGTTTTATGTATTTTTCATAGTTCAACTCCATGTCTAGTATAAAGGGAAACAATTTGTGAAATGAGACATCAAGCTTACGAAAGTATGGAAATAAACTGTTTAACGATTTCTAATAACAAAAAATGAATGTCTATATGCATTTAATAATGAAACGTAAAAAATCAAAATTCTACAAAAAATCAAATATAAATTAGTCTTCAAGTACTAGCTGATTTTTGTACAAGTCAATATTTTATTTCAGGAATCAAACTTTATAAGAACTTATTGTATTAAAGCAGCGAAAAGCAAATGCGTTCCTACAATTTTGCTCGCTATTTATTTGAAGTGTTGCGGCAGCAACTTATGTAAACAAATATAATAAAACGAAACGCAATTCAAATCGAGATTTTGTTTGTTTTATTATCTGAATAATAAAAGTAATACAATTATTAAAATTTCATATTTCAAATACCATAAACTTACTTCATTGTTTCTCTGTCTGGTGGCTTCTCTCGAATTGTTCGTTATTTTACTAAAAACCCAAGTCTTCAAAGTTATCGTTACTCTTACCGGTTATTCTCCACCGAGTACAATTAGAGAGAAGTGCCTTACATACAGAGTTGTAATAATTCAAAATAATACATTCTCAGGCGAATTCAAAAATTCAATTTATAAATTCAATATATAAAAAGTCCGTTAAAATTTCAAATAAATTTAATACCCAACATACAGAGTGACGCAAAACTAATCACTCTGTCGTAGAATGTAATAGCTTTTACAAATGACGTTTTACATCAATCATATTTGACATTTGTGAACTAGACAGCTGCAAAATATAAACAGTGAAACAGTAGAGCACTGTACTACGCAAAAGCGTGGAATAATTTTATAAAAAACCAAAATTCAACTTGTGCAGTTGGCTCGAGCCTGGAAAAGAAGAAAAGTAAAAAATTTGGGTACCGGTAGACGTGTATTTATACTTAATGTATTTTTATTATTTCTAAACTTAGCTTTATGAGCCGAAAAGTTTTAATAATATATAATAAAACCGCTAACAAAAAAATCGTCGTGTTTGCTTTTATATTCTATAAAAAATTGAAAAGAAAAGAAGGAAAAAAAAAACAAAGCAAAAAGAATGTCAAAACACAACGACTACAGCGCCCCTTAAGTGTCAAATCCGAAAAATAACAAATTGGGCACCACAGCTTTAAGTCGACCAGTTAAGTTTAAACATTCCGCCCGCCTTGCAGTACTACAACCAGTCTTCATGCTATCGTGTTACCTAAATATATAGAATAAAAAAAGAAAACAGAAACCGAAGACTTCGGAGAGTTTTCCAAAAAATGCAGGTGGGAACCAAGTTTCTATTGATTAATAATTAAAAATTTAAGCAAAAATCCTACTTATCAGTATCAAAGTTACGGCAACTATGAGGACCCGAAGAAAGCCTCACTGGACACACAATTCATACATGAAGTTACCAAAAACGGAATACTGTGCTAACGTTTATCCAGACAAACCTCCGGAAACACCATTTCGCATAATTTTTGTGTACACGTTACAGTGAAAATTTATCTCAACTGGAGCCGAAGCATAGAACTCATCTGTGACTATTCCGTCAATTGACTACGAAGATGTAATGAGCTTGAACTTCATCCTAACCGTGGCGTACACTTCCACCGTTGCACTATTACCGTGTTATCTCGCATCACTAGCAATCACTTCTCGTCTTGCCCGACAAGAACCATCTTCGCATTGAGACGTCTCACGACTTCCTCAGACACCAATGAGGGTTCTGGACTGGGATTAAGTAACACCCTTTCGCACACGTATTTGTCTCTTGCTACATACTGAACAATCGCAGTTGGCTTCAATAACACGCTCTACATGACCTAATTACCTAGAAATCGGGTCCTATATAGCCAGTTGTCGACGCTTTAGGAGTCTTTGAATGGATAGCAATTAGGGTCAGAGATCAGCTAGGCCTTTTGTGCTCATGATCATTAGACGGACGAGGCCCCTAGCTGGTGTCGAACTAGGTCCTTTACTCTTAGAGCGGGTAGACGGACGAGATCCGTTTTTGCAGTGTTTGACGTCCGTACGTTTGTTTGAGCCACGCGAACGAGATCTTACGCTCGGTTTATTCAACAGTGTGTAAAGCATCGTCGTAGATTTTTTGATAGTGTCGTTACCGTTATTGAAGCGTTGAAATTACTCTCGGCCATTCTCATTTAAGAGCAGTCAATGATCCTCAGCCGCAGATTTCTTCACAATAAAACAGAAAATTAAAACCTCCCGCAAATGACAAGAATTTGACTGATAATCTGACATGTTTAGTCGAGAATAACTTTATGCTGCAGACACAAATCGATTAATATTTCGAGGTCGTTATGTTTACAAGTAGGTTTTTCTATGACATCTACGATTTAGCTATTTCGACTACCACTTACCGTTACAGCCATCTGTTGCAAAACAGCGGAAGCAAAGTTGTATTAATATTGAGGTATATTTTCATAAAACTTAATGTGGATTTAGTTGTATTGTCAACACAACGGGAACAAAAGGACCCAAGTGGGCTGGTTTCATGAAACTGGCGGCCTGCACAACTAATGTGGACTTAAAATGTGTTTTATGTGCTGACTAGAAAGCACAAATGGGCGACTCGTCTAGAAAATCTGTATGTTCTGTAAAAAGTATTTAAATCGAGGAATTCAACACAAAATTTTATTAAAAAGTATTTAATATAAATTTAATTTTTTTTATGAATATCAGGAGATTGTTATTTTCTTATTATTTCCTGTGTTCATAATTTGCAAAAACAATTCAATATAATTATTTTTGACTTAAATAACTTTTGACCTCCTCTTCTCTTTTTATATTTTTATCTAACAATTTAGACCAAAATTATTTCTAATGAAGAGATTATTTATTAGTGCAGATGTCGTGTTTAATGTGTGCCGAAAACTTTTAGTTTTAAACAAATAAACTTAATTAGATAAAAACCAACAAAACTGGTGAAACAAACAAAAAATAAAATAGTAAAATTAGCTCTATTTTCTCGCCATGCTGGAGTATAAACTCCAACAAAATTTAATTTATACTTTCGCTATAGTTGCGTTTTAATTAATTCATTAAAAACTCGTCAGTATAATTTTAATGAAAACCGTATTTAAACAAAAACTAACAAAAATTTATAAATGATAGAAATATTCTTAAAGCACTAGGGGCTTAAAAGGCGCAAAGAAATAAAAGGTACAAAATTACTATATTTTTTAGTAATATTTTTTATATTGATGAACAAACAATTTTTTTATTTGGAAAAAACTAGTTTTTGAAGGAAAAGTGTTGTATCTCAACTTTTTTTTTGTCTACTTTGTAATTTATTCGACTTTTTTGTATATTTTCTGTAGATTTTCTTTATTTAGGCTTCTAAGGTCAAGACTTTTTGCTTTTAGTGTAAATTCATATCTTTTTAAGAATCCAAATAGAAACAAATAGCAGATTTTCTAATGTTTTATCCTTCGACGTTTCGTTGGAAGTTTTCCCCCATCTTCAGGGAGTTTTTTATGTCCTTCACGAAAATGTAAAGGGTACATATAAGTTTATGATTCCGTTTGTAATTTCTATCATTTTTATTTGCGATCCTATAAAGTATATACATAACGAGTGATTTTTTTGCTATTATCTTTTTGGCAACACTAGTTTTGACAGCTCACGCACGTTTTGTATCTTGTGTCACTGTCAAACATCTTCAGTTTGGTCTATAATTTAATCATGAATCGTCTTACAAACGAGCAACGCTTGCAAATTATTGAATTTTATTACCAAAATGCGTGCTCAGTTAAGAAAGTTCATCGCGCGCTTCTTCCATTTTATGATCAGTTTAATCGACCTACTGAGGCTTCTATTCGGGCTATTGTAAACAAATTTCGCACCAAATTTACATTGTTGGACATTAAACCACCAACACGCTTACGTAGAGTGCGAACTGAAGAAAATATCGCAGTCGTATCCAGTGTTGGTGATGACCGTGAATTATCGATTCGGCGCCGCTCGCAGCAATTGGGCCTCTGTTACTCCACTACGTGGAAAATTTTTGCGGAAGGATTTGGGTGTTAAGCCTTATAAGATACAGCTGGTGCAAGAATTGAAGCCAAACGGCCTACCACAACGCCAAATGCCAAACCAATGCATCCACAAAAAACAACCGTTTGGTGCGGATTATGGGCTGGCGGCATCATTGGGCCGTATTTCTTCAAAGATGATGCGAATCACAACGTTACTGTGAATGGTGAGCGCTACCGTGCGATGATAACAAACTTTTTTTTGCCCAAAATGGAAGAGCTTGACTTGCGTGACATGTGGTTTCAACAAGACGGTGCCACATGCCACACAGCACGCGAAACAATGGACCAATTGAGAGGCGAGTTCGGTGAACAGTTTATTTCACGCTTGGGACCAGTCAATTGGCCGCCCAGATCGTGCGATTTAACGCCTCTAGACTATTTTTTGTGGCGCTATGTTAAGGCTAATGTCTATAGCGACAAGCCCGCTTCGATTGACGCACTGGAAGCCAACATTGCCAAAATTATTCGTGAGATACCGGCCGAAATGTTGGAACGAGTATGCCAAAATTGCACTAAGCGGATAGACCATTTGAAGCGCAGCCGCGGCCAACATTTGCATGAAATAATCTTCAAACATTAAATTATATCGACCCAACTATCGATCCAAATAAATATTTCATGCATTTTTCTGAATTTTATGTGTTTTTTTTTTTAAACTTCCGATAGTTCTTATAAAATCACCCATATATTCTGAATCAGAATTAATAGAAAAATAGATTAAGCGATGTCCGTCTGTCGGTCGTTGAAATACCGTTTCTGGGAAAACCATTAGACTTAGAAATTTTTTATTTTATTACCCCTATCGATTCATGGGCTTGCTATTGAAATTCAGTAAAATCGGTTCACATATAGCTGATATATATCAAAAATTCCGAAAAAAGCCATTATTTTTTGCAATTTTGTATGAAAATTTTTGAAACAAAAATTGTTTATTTTGATTCAAACTTCACACACTTATTAACCATGGCAATTAAAAGTCACACAAAATTTTTTCCTCATATCGGTCCATATATATCCGAGATATAGCCTAAACCGATTTTTAATGAAAATTTCTCCAACCTAAAAAAAAAAATTTTTTTGCTTAAAATCAGTTCTGGTAATATATGGAGGTTACTAAAATATGAAACATGAAAATTTTCGATATCGGTTCATATATACCCGAGATATAGCCTAAACCGATTTTCCCTGAAAATGTTGCGTAAGCGAACTTAAGAATTTTTTTTTTTTTTTGCTTAAAAATACAAATTTCCGATATCGGTCCATATAAACCCGAGATATAGCCAAAACCGATTTTTCAATAATATGTTGCGTAAGCGAACTCAAACAACTTTTTTCGCTTAAAAGCTGTTCCGGTTGTAAATGGAGATTACTTAAATACATATAATGAAAGATTCCGATATCGGTCCATATACTCGTATACCGGAGATATAGTCTAAACCGATTTTTGCATGAAAATGTCGCGTAAGCGAGCTTAAAAATTTTGTTTGCTTAAAATTAGTTCTGGTAATAAGGGAGCTTACTAAAATAGAGAAAATGAAAATTCTCGACGTCGGTTCATATATGTATACCCGAGATGTAGTCTAAACCGATTTTTTCATGAAAATGTCACGTAAGCAAACTTAAGAATTTCTTTGGCATAAAATTAATTTTGGTAATGAAAAAAGGTTACTAAAATACAGAAAATACAAATTTCCGATATCGGTCCACATAGACTCGACAAAACCGATTTTTCATGAACATATCGCGTAAATGAACTTATGATTTTTTTTGTACTTAAAAGCTGTTCTGGTAATAAAAGGAGGTTACTAAAATGCAGAAAATGAGAAATACCGATATCGGTCCATATACTCGTATAACTGAGATATAGCCTAAACCGATTTTCCATAAAACATTTTTTTTTTACTTAAAAGCAGTTCTGATTATAAAAGGAGGTTACTAAAATACAGAAAATGAAAATTTCCGATATCGGTCCATATATACCCGAGATATAGCCTAAACAGATTTTTAATGAAAATGTCGGGTAAGCGAACTTAAACGTTTAAAAAAAAAAGTTCTGATTATAAAACGAGGTTACTAAAATACAGAAAATAGAAAATTCCGATATCGCTTCATATATAACCGAGATATAGCTTAAACAAACTTTTCCATTAAAGATTTAATTTTGGATTTTCCATCGATGTCGTTCCATATATATCCGAGCATATTGAGTTCAAATTTGTAATATATACTATATATACGTGACTATGGTGAAGGGTATTTTAGATTCGGCAAAGCCGATATATTACACTCTTACTTGATTTTATTATTGATAATTTTATCTTTTCGTTACACTTACATTGAAATTAAATTTAAATAACAAATGTAAAAAATAAATATCACAGTATGAAGTACAATATCACTATTTTAATATCACATTAATTCCATTTGGACTCAAAAATATATATGAATTTACAATAAAAGTAATTTACATAAAATTTTTTATCAGTAAATTATAAACAGCTTGTTTTCTATGTTTCCCAGCTGTCTATATGTCGACATTTCATAGGATCTATTCTAATCATCAGTAGATTTTGGAATTTTTCTAAAGATATTCTCAAACATTCAACTTTATATTCCAACAATCTAAATAAATTGTTGAGAGTTTAAAGAGAAAAATGTTTTATTGTAGTAATTATATTTTTGGCCAACGTATTTAGTTATTTGTATTTAGTTAAGTAAAATGTTTTAATAATACCTGCCAAAACACAAAAAACAAGCTATTTCATTATAAATGTCTCAACCTTTCTTTAAACCTTTCAAACAAATGAATGCTTTGACAGTTATTATTAAAACATTTTTCATTTTATTTTGTACATTTATACAGCGGGTTATAGTTCAAGTTTTTTCCTTTCTTAAGTTTTTTTTTTCTTAAGGAGGATTTTTTACAATACAAATCTGCTGTGATCAATAATTTTGATTGAAGAAGGCAAGAAAAATAATAACAAAACAATATTCCATCTTTTTTTTTTTTTTTTTTTTTTTGAAGTAAGTTATTTCCAAAAACCTTAATTTAAAAATTTTACAACGATCTTTCTACAGCATTTTACCTTCAGCTACTTTGTAAAAACCATAGTCAAAGATCATGCCTCAGTGACGTCCGTCATCTTCAAAGTGACAATTAGTTTTTGATTAAATGTGTATTATAAAACTTTGGCAAGATACATCAGAAGTCGGTTCGACTAAGTCCATTTTCAATACAGCGTCCTACTTTTATACACTCGTATATATTTGTTTCATGTGCGAAAGGGCTGGCTATAGAAACGTATTCCTCATCGTTGGAGTATGCTTATGGATTTGATTTTGCGCTGACTGAGAAAGCTTCTTCCAAATTTTACTCAATTGTTTTCAACTCAACAGAGTAATAAATATAAATATTTATTTATATAGGTTCGCAAAATTAACATTTTTTGGATGTTTTTAATCCAGAAATTTCTTAAAGATACACGCTGACTTTTCTATCACGTCTGTACACTTTCCAACAAAGGAAAATAAAGAAATAAATAAGTTAATATACATGTCAATTTCCTTATCTGCTTATTATTTTATTTTGCTGCTTTAAAGAACTTAAGGGGGAGGATTATGTTTGCCGCATACCCCCATGCATGTATTGGTGTTAACGTATAATCTATGCGTGTAAGTTTAAAAGTATATTTTTTGCATAATTTTTAATAAAGTTAGCACAAACGCAAGATATAGCAGAATAAGATATCTTACACTCAATGAAACATTTATGTCAAATTTATGTTAATATATAATGAACGAGCAATAAAAGCATGTATAAAAATCCTTGCATACTTCAAGGCGAACATCAACCCCTTTTACATTACCAGCACCATGTTATACGTTAAAATAAAAGAAGAGAAAGAGAAAACAAATCACAGCAAAACCATTTAAATCCCTACAGGAAAACTTTTTTATCTTAACAATATTTTATAGATCTGAAGGGTTTATTTTTTACAACCAAAGAAAAAATAACATGATTCCAAGTGAAGGTTATGTTAATAGAAATTGAAATAAGAATTACATAAAACTGCTAAGCAAAAAGTATTTGTTCACAAAAAAAAAGTATTGCAGAAATATAAAAATCTCGACAAATAATGTTTAATTCTTTTAAATATTTTATGAATTAAAATTTATTATTTATTTATTTAGTAACTATACAGTTGCAAAGTAAATTTGCAAAGTATAGGATGCACAGCATGGGCGTGGTGACAAAGACCATATTGCCCAAGATGGTATTAACAGTACTTTTGTAGCATCGCTGTGATTAACTATAACATAGGGAGTTTCCACGTGGTTAACAATGAATAACCTCTAAAAAGAGCTGTAAACGAAGGCAAACTGTTAACAAGTACAAGCGAGACGCAAAACTCTCGTAGACCGAACAACAAAATCAACAAGCATGACCGCACTTGAGAAATACTTACGATGACGCGAGAGCTGTTCTTCAGCCCAGAGCTGCTTTACGACTGATGAATTAAAATTTATTTTTTAAAAATTGGTTACATATGTTTTTTTCTATATTTTCTTATTACGTAACTATTCGAAGTAATCGCGAAAAAATATATATCATGCAAAATTTTATAACACACCTTTAGGCGTTTTTAAGGCGAATGATGTTAACTGCGGTCACTCTTTAACATCAAGTTTTTTCATCACTCTGTATGATACAACAATGAAGCGGTACACAATTGGGCAGCGCGTTAAGATTTTTGAAATTTGCATTCAAATTAAAATACATTTCGACCAAATTTCAGCAAAGCGGGTCTGTAAGAAATAAGAAAACACCTATGCATGCTCACCCAGTTCGTTGTCCGAAACACATTGGAATTGTTCGCAAAAGTGCGGGAGAACAGTCGTCAACCTTCACTTATCTTCATGATTGCTATCGCGAGCTGAGATTCGTCTATGGAATAAAGTTTGCTGACGTGGTTTTTGTCGCATATAACATTGAAAGCTTGAAGTCAAATTTCCATAAACACTACTCCATACTTTCCTCCCCATAACCTAGTAGTTGTAGTACAGTGAAGTGCATATTAAGGGTAATAGCCTGTTCAAGACCAAAAAAACCTTTTTTTAAACAGAAATTGAAGATATAGACTTGGATACCCTAATTGTATGGTGCCATCTCCATTTTGCGGGAGAAATTCTATGGCCGTATTACCTCATGTCGTGGCGATGTCAATTGACTGCTGCGACCACCTGATTTGACGCCGTTGGAATTCTTTTTTTTTGGGATATATATGTAAAAGAAAAAAAGTATATCACTAAGCGAAAAAAAGTGCATGACAAGCATTTGACAAATATTTTGTAAAAGAAGTACCCTGGGTTTCACACATAATTATCAAACTAATCTTTGCAGTGAAAAAGTGCAGTTAAATTAACAACAGATCATAAAAAATACCGAAACAATGAAAGATCACATTTATGTCTTAATTACATGTGGTGTAAAAAAAAAAGTACTTTGGGTATCATAGAAAATAGTTGCTTTCGTTCAATTATTATTTACACTAAACTTATTTTTGAATCCACGGGTTCCGTTACAGCTCCGTATTAAAACAATTTATAATTTGACTCATGTTTGATAATGTTTTTTTGTGTTTTTAGACCATAATTTGGTTTTGCTGCTTACTGGGAGACACACTTTTTTAAACAATAACTTATTTGGTTTGTATATTTGTACATCGGGTTTTAGTTAAAATTTTTCCTTTCTTAAGTTTTTTCTTAAGAAGGGTTTTTTACAATACAAATTTGCTGTGATCAATAATTTTTTATTAAAGAAGACAAGAAAAATAATCAATGTTTTAGCTGGGAAAAGAACTAGCTGTTTCGTAGTCTCTACACTACTCATCAGCACCCATTTTTGGACTTTAACTCGGGTCATGACGTATCACCACTTAGCCACCGAGCCACTGAATTATTCCCTGTCTATACTTATCTCATATTGAACCATGTATGCATTTTGTTAATTGGCCGCATTCTGTCCCCCAGGGGAACTGAGTTTGCCTTGGCGTATTTCAAACCAGGGCACTCTGTTTTGTAGGTAAAGATGAGGAGTCCCTCATTTGTTGTAGCAAATAATACTTTAGGAAACCATATGACTTATGTTGTGTTGGCTTCCGAAACCCTTACCAAGGTTATAAATTGGCAGAACGGGGATTAGCATTGCCTTCGGGTGGTTCTGCTTGCAGATCAATCTGGGCTGCTCATGGTTGAGGTGCCTACCTTAGCTGGAGCGTTCTGGCTGTGGTTTAAACCTAAAAACGCAGGAAGGGGAAGTTAGTATCCCTGATAATTGTTAGTGCATGCCTTTTTTGGGGGACTAGTAACCTCCCGAGGGTCTGTTGCCTTACAACAGATATCTTACACCTGAGAAACCAATAGTGGTGGCTGACAGGTGAGTTGGTTGGTCTTAGTGGGCTTCGACCTACCACCTCATTAAGCCTTGTCTTCCATTAGATGCTGGAAAATTGCCTATAAGAGGGATTAGAAGGCCTGAACTCCTAAACAAAGTGTTGCCTATATGGCAAGAATTGCCTGTGAATCGTGAATAAATCACTCCGTGAAAATGGTCCATCATCTGATAAGGTCGTAAAGGCAGGTGCTGATGTAAATCTTTTACACTCTCTGGCGGCATTGTTTGTACAGTGTTTGCTGAATATACGGTATTTATTTTTTAGTTATGAACATAAGAGTACAAGCACAGGTTTTTTAATAATTCGCCGTACCCCGAGATGTAATATTAAGTAATTAATGTTTTATTGAACTTTATAATTTTTAAATTAGACTTTTGATTTTTGTACATTTGTACATCGGGTTTTAGTTCAAGCTTTCCCTTTCTTAAGGATTTTTTTACAATACAAATTTGCTGTGATCAATCATTTTTGTTTAACGAAGACAAGAAAAATAATCAAACCTTTAGCTGGGGACAATTAGCTGCTTCGTAGCCGCTACACGTTCATAATGCGTCATGACATAAGAAAGGAAAAAGCTGATCTAAAACGCCAGGTACAAATGTACAAAAACTTATAAGTTACAAACTAAGTTAAAAACTATAAAGTTACACAAAACATCAATAAATTAATATTTAAAATTCATTATTATTAAACAAAATTTAATTTGACATCTATATTATGGACCAAATTAATTATATTATAGTGGCACCAATAGTGAACCAACATTATTGATTTTATATTTTTTATAACCATACGTCGCCGTAGTAACTATTAATGCAATTTTTTTATGAATAATAATACTTTTTCTAAAAACCATAAAAAACTAAGTGTACCGTAATTGACACGGCAGCCTTAAATGGGTTAAGACAAGTTTGGCCCAAGTGATTACTGCTTTAGAGTGAATAAATAAATAAATAATTAAATAAATAAGTAAATAAATAAATATACAAGAAAATAAAAGCGCACAGCATTGCTACTTAAATTACAATTTTTAAAAATATTCCACGAATTTTGGCCAGCTTTTCTGGTTGGATGATAATAAATAAAAATTATAAAAATAAAATTCTTACCGATATGATTTTTATATTAAACAAAATGAATTGCACAGAATAAATTAAAAACCATTTCAAATTACCATCTATACTCCCACTCACTTGCTGTGGTGCTTTAGAAGCATTCAAAAACCATTAACGATGAAATAGGAAAGCAATCGAACAGCAACAGAAATATTAAATAAAAAAAGAAAAACAATTTCATATTTTTTTTCTTTTTGTTCAATTTAATGACCCTCTGCTGAGCCCAGTGATATTTGCAACAGAAATTGAACATCTGTTGTTGGCTTCAAACACCACTAACAGATAATGATTGATTTTTTTCTTCTATTTTTTACAATCAAATCATGTGTACTCGCGTGCATGAGTATTCCATTTTATACGCATTTAACAAATACACGAGAGAGGTGAAGGTATCGCACATTTAGAAAATACTAAAATTTTGTGACGCGTCATGAACTTTTCAATTTAAATGGAAATTTCTATTTGCTCTTCCTTCTCGCCAAACTTGTATTTGTATTTACACCTAAATTAATGAATGAACGAGTATGAATGTGTCGTCTGTTTGTTTGTTTGTATGTATAAGTTGTTGTAAATATTATAGAAAAAAATTATGCACTTTATGCACAAAATTCTAACAGTTTTATAAATGTTTAGAAGCAAAAATAAAAATTTACTTTAAATATTTGCGGCAACAGAATTTTATCCCTGCAGACACTCAGCAAACAATTTTGATTATCATCACTTGCTACATGCACGTACATTTTTCTCAAGCGAAAACGATGGCCAGCAAACGTGCAGTATCATAGCGTGATTAAATTCAGTAGTTCAACACTGATATTTAACAACTATTTTGAAACATAAAAGTGTGAATTTTGAAAGTTCGATTTAAAAAAAAATATACCTTAAACTCCTTACGAACTTAAGTTCTATATCCTTTACGAAAACGTAAATCATGCAGGGTATCCGCCGGGGAGGTATACTACTCGCAGTAATTCTATTGTAATCCTAGCTGTATGCGATGTGCCACCGTGTTGTTGATACCACATGTTAACCAAGCCCAATGCATGCATTTGTGATGTTAAACAGCTTTCAATCATATAACGACATCGCTCCCCATTCACGGTAACCGTTACTCCGTTTTTATTTTCAAATAAGTAAGGTCCAATGCTTCCTTCTGACCAAATCGCAAAGCAGA
The DNA here is from genome assembly GCA_914767995.1 of Thecocarcelia acutangulata. NCBI lineage: Eukaryota > Metazoa > Arthropoda > Insecta > Diptera > Tachinidae > Thecocarcelia > Thecocarcelia acutangulata. The sequence continues at coordinate 142,668,002 of OU612094.1, read as the reverse complement.
CTGAATACAAAGGTGACCGATATATAATTTGAAGGTTTCCCATTGCCCAGAACCGACTATCACAGCACATATCCATTCAAATGAAAATGTTCATCGTCACACATTATGATTTTTTCATGAAACCCGATGATTGATTTTGATAAAATGCTTTAACTATGAAAACACATTGGTTTATCAAATAATTCTCCATAATAAATTTGCCACGTGAAAATTTTTGACGTTTTTAGATTTTTTCAATATAGCTGAACTGTTTACTATTAAAAATAACTTAAATTGTGATATGTCTATACTGTTCTAGGACTAGCTTTCTTTCTCTTGCATTTTCTCTTTCAAGATTGGCAAACTGGATGTATATCAATACATATATTTAATGTTTTCAAATCTAATCTGATGTATAAAAGTGAATTAGTATATATTTTAATTTTTGTTTTAAATAGTGTCGTACAGAAAAAATTGTAGTAAAATTAAAGCAAACAAACTTTTGTCTGAAAAAATAATTTGAAAGCATTAATGTATATATACGAGGGCGGATTGATATTGAAGCTACTTAGCGCTAGATGGCAGCACAACCCCAAAAATTATTATTATTATTATTTTTTATTTTATTTTATTTTATTTTATTTTATTTTATTTTATTTTATTTTATTTTATTTTATTTTATTTTATTTTATTTTATTTTATTTTATTTTATTTTATTTTATTTTATTTTATTTTATTTTATTTTATTTTATTTTATTTTATTTTATTTTATTTTATTTTATTTTATTTTATTTTATTTTATTTTATTTTATTTTATTTTATTTTATTTTATTTTATTTTATTTTATTTTATTTTATTTTATTTTATTTTATTTTATTTTATTTTATTTTATTTTATTTTATTTTATTTTATTTTATTTTATTTTATTTTATTTTATTTTATTTTATTTTATTTTATTTTATTTTATTTTATTTTATTTTATTTTATTTTATTTTATTTTATTTTATTTTATTTTATTTTATTTTATTTTATTTTATTTTATTTTATTTTATTTTATTTTATTTTATTTTATTTTATTTTATTTTATTTTATTTTATTTTATTTTATTTTCTTTTATTTTATTTTATTTTATTTTATTTTATTTTATTTTATTTTATTTTATTTTATTTTATTTTATTTTATTTTATTTTATTTTATTTTATTTTATTTTACTTTATTTTATTTTATTTTATTTTATTTTACTTTATTTTATTTTATTTTATTTTACTTTATTTTATTCTATTTTTGAAATAGGGATTGACAGCAAGCTGACAGCTGTTAAAATTTTACCCAAAATTATTGATTAGTTTATTTATTGTAGTCGTTTGAAGTAAGCAACTTTTGTGTTTCTTGAAAAATGTAAAAAAGTGAATTTCGTGCACTGAGTAAACACTATTTGAAAGGGCTCGATAAACATTACAGTGAGTCTGCTGCGTCTTTCTGATGTATGATGTATATAAATGTCATATTTGCAAGGTTGTGTTTTTGTAAGTTCTTTACTTATGCGAATGATATTCAATTAGTTGCGAGCGATAATGGAAATGGTATTAGTCTGTTGGAGTCCAATATTAATAGCGATTTGAATTGTATATTGGATTGGTCTCAATTGAACTACTTAGCTCTGAACCTATTCAAAACTCGAGCCGTTTCTTTTTGTAATAATGATTGTTCATGGATAATGATTCGATTGAGTTTGTTCATTACATTAATGTGCTGTTCATAGAACACAGACTAGTACTCGTCTATAATATTTTATATGGATATCACTCAAAGAATTGAGTAACTTTCATAAAAATTTTCTAGACGAGTTTCACGTCTGTGTTCTATGAACAGCACGTAAGTTTTTAGGCATGTATTTGGGTGGTGACTTGAATTTTTCTGTGCATGTGAATCGTGTTAATTTTTCCATATCATTTGTGTTAAAAAGTTTTTATGCACTGGGTTGCTTCTTGCCAACATATATAAAATAGAGATTGATTTTCTTTACGGTTTGGAGATACACTCGTATAGTGGTACTTCCCAGCAGAATATGGAAAGGTTAGAGCATTGTTTCAATAGAATGGTGTGATATATTTACGGACTAGGTTATAGGGAGCATATAACTCCTTGCACAAAGTTAGTGCTTGGAAGTAGTTTTAAGGACTTTGTGAGCATGAGGTTGCTATTGTTGCTTTACAAGAGTGTCAGAACCAAGTGTCCGCTATTTTTAAGACATAGGTTCCAATTTGATTGTTCATCTAGGACATGCACGTTAGTTCCTCCTCGATTTTCTAGGTTAATAATGAAAAGATCATTTATTTTTATTTTTTTATCTTGGACCAGTACTCAGGAGATGACCCCCACATATGCAGCGCATTATACCAGAACTAGGAAAATAGGTTATGAGGAGGGAGAAAGAGGGAGTAGTGTTTGCGAGCATTTGACTTGAACTTTCCGACGTCATAACAGACAGGAAACATGTCTGTGGGCAACTTATTCCATAGGCGAAGCGTACGGCTGGAAAACGAACCCTCTCTGTAATGCGTTGTACGATTCCCCATAAATGGATGTGCTCTGGGGGATGAACGTGTGTTACGTAGAAATGTGCGAATTGCATGAACAAAATCCTTAATCTCTTCAGAGCAAACTCCATTGTAGCAACGATAGAACAGAGTGACGCACCCTATACTGCGTCGATCCAGTGAGTCAATAGAGTTGGATACCCTACTCTTCGCCCTCTCCTGCACACGGTCGAGCAACCCCAAAATAAACTTTGGGGCACCGGCCCAAACATGGGAGTTGTATTCCATTTTCGGTCGAATATAGGTAGTATAAATAATAAGGAGGTCGGATGGAGTGAAGTATGACTTACACCGTTTCAATAACCCGAGCCACTTGAATGCTTCTGTAGAGACATGAAAAACGTATTCATTCCAACGAACATCACTAACATTGCCGTCATATGTTTGTGTGTTAATAAACAACACTGGGTCTTACGAGCGTTAAAAGCGCCCCATTCGGAGATTAATAGAAGATAGACTCTGCCTATTACTGAAAGAGTACGAATGGCAAACGCTGCTGTCATCTGTAAAAGAGTTGATAGGGTTGGAAGTTTGAAAATAGGGTTGGAGAAAGAACGGAGCCTTGTGAATTAATCTTGAACTCATGTGATGAGACTCCATCTATAACAACTCGTATAGTGCGGTCTCTGAGAAAGCTCGATATAAACCGCGAAAAGTCATCACCAACACCAAAAGTAGTAAGTTGTGCCAGTAGTGCAGCATGCCACACTCTGTTAAACGCTTGGGAAATATTCAGAGCCATCACTTTACTTTAACCGAAATGATGGATTGAGTGGCACAATTTCTCTGAGAGATATGCGAAAAGATCTCCAGTAGAGCGACCTTTACGAAATCCATACTGACGATCACAAAGTACTTTATGATACTTTCCATTGCATCTCAAAATAAGTTAATATGGTTATAATGCTAAATGTTTATATAAGCGTGTTTATAAAAATACGTCAAATCTTTTTTTATTTCAAAAATTTTGAAAATATTTAAAATTTATGTTTTCTAAAAGTAATCTCGAATTTGAATTTTCCATCCCTGAATGAAAAAATCGAAATGTGCATTGCGTGGCTGGCATTCATTGCTCCGCTTTGCTGAATAAAAGACAATTAATTTGCCATAAATTTAAGCAGTCGCACACACGTTTTTCTGTTTTTTACATCTTCTTTAATTCCTGCTGCATGCAACACCCACTTTAATTACGGGGCAATAAATATTGAAAACACAATAAAAAAAATAACAGGTATTTGTTTTATTATCCAAAGTGGCCATGTTTTACAACCCAAGCCATCATCCTCAACTTTTTTAATAATATTTTTTCTCTGGAATATTTTCGGCTTAACGTTTGTGTATTAAAGCACCATGAGAGAAAAAAATTGTGATAAGTCTTTTTAACTATAGCTGCATTTAAACTAATTTTAACAATGAAAAGTAATTTAAAACTGCCTAGGAAAATATTTGACTTTTCAATTATTAACAGAGAATATTTATAAAAGGAATTTATTGTAAAAAAAGAATTTTGTTTGCCCTTGAGGGCAAAGGACTTTCTTTAGTCGTTTTATTATTTGTTTGAAAAAATAATAATAAAAAATTCTTTTCAATTCCGTTTAGTAAATTCAAAACATACCTTTAACCTTTTTTTTTACTAATAAGTTTCCTGACCAGAATTTGTAAAAGGAAAAAACATGTCTTCCAATTTAATTTTTTCCCCTTTGACAAAATATGGCTGCATTTGATAATATTTTTTTCTGATCCTGTTTGCTATCAAAGGTTTTATTTGCTTGAAGGGAAAAATATTATCCTGAAAAGACTGTTGTAATTTTTATTAAACCAAAAGGTGCCAGAGAAATCTTGTTCCTTTTGACCGTTGTCAAAAAGCAAATAAACACTTAAAACATGGATTTTTTTTCAATATCTTGGTACGTTTCCTCTTCTTTTTATTACCTTGTTCATTTATGTATCGCATTTGGGTTTTATTTTCATGGGGCTTAAATTTTCAGTTTTTTTCTCTTAATTTCCTAAAAAAATGTTTAAGGAGATGATATGTAGTACATTTGAGTTTAAATGCTAAATTTAATTTGAGCAAATATTCCCATGCTGATAGGCTTCATACGTACGAACGTTTGAAGAATCGCGGCTATGATTTCTCCAGTACATTTCGCCAAATCACTGTTTATTGATTTATCTTTTTTTTTATTATATTTGTTATGAAATGTGGGTTCTGTTTGCTTTCTGCTCCGCACACTTCCTTCATTTAATGGGCAACATAGAGAAATCAATTTCAGTGGACAACAGAGGGGTCCGCCTTCCAAACAAAAATAAAAGTGTCAATCACGCCCTAGGATTAAAGATAATGTGAAAACAATTCAAAAATTGTTTTTTTTATATTTTGTCATGCCTTTTTAGTATTTTGTTCACTGTGTCGCTATTTTTAGTCCGATGATAACATATTATATATTAATGTTCACCACTATATAAAATCTACAATTCTTTCTTTAGTAGTTTTTCACTACCATGGCAAACTCTAGTCATGACATTTAAAAAATCGGTTCAAAAACATGTAGCATCGATGTTGGTATGAATCACGTTTTGTAAAAATCATGGGTAGAATTTGACGTAGTAGTAAAAAGGGAGAAATGTAGCCCTTACATAGTCGCGAACACCGATACGAGGTCTGATAAAAAATAACCGTTATTTTTTTCTTCTGCTATATTGGTACACATGTTTGTTATATATGTTGGCAATATTAGCCATTTCGGATTGTCAGTTTGTTTTTGACAGATAAAAAGGTTTTGGTGAGCTCTTCGATTTTTTACTATGCGAAAAAATGATTCAAAGAAACTGCATTAAGTTTTTTGTAAAAAATTAAACTAAATGCGCAAGGACATTTGAAATGATGACGATGCTCGCCATGGTCGCCAGGGGACATATTGTGATCGGACCAAAAATAGCGATACAGTTGACAAAATACTAAAAAAGTGGTAATTGTAGGCGAGGTAAAAAAAAAATGAAAAAGCTATTTTCCAATTTTTTTACATTATCTTTAATCCAAGTTTTTTTTTGTAATTCCACAATTTTTTTTCGGAAAATGATCTAGTACACTGCCAAAACGCAAGATCAAGTAGCTGCTGTAGGTGCAATCATACACGTCGCTCATAAAATGTCAGTCTTGCGCAGACTACAATTTGATAAATTTTAAGTCGCGACTTAGTTGACCTCTAAACTGAAGCCATCATTCACATCTGAAGTGTGTTTTGAAAATGGGCTAGCATACTTATCGATCACATTTCCTCGAGAACGGCATTGACGGCTAACAGCAAGTGTTAAATCTAGTGATTTGGATGCAAATATCATGTGGCTTCAACAAGACAGTTATACGTGTTATATTACCTTATATAGCATTTAGCATTCTGCTCCCCAGAAAGCAGATTTCGTCCCAACAAATTATTATTATCTCAGGAGCTTTGGTAACTGGGACATAGAGGAGAAGAGGTCGCTTTATTACAATTGTAAAAAATCCTTCTTAAGAAAAACTTACGAAAGGAAAAACTTGAACTAAAACCCGATGTACAAATGTACAAACCAAAAAAATCTAATATAAAAAATTTCATAAAAGTGAAATCAGTTTAATTAAGCATCTGATGACGGCTCAAATCTACGGAGTGAATTAATCGCGATTCATCAGGGCTCCTGTGTGGCTTACCAGGCTCACACAGGTCGCAACTTTTCGCTATGAGTTTGTTGCCTTACAGACTTCGAGCCTTCTAATCCCTCCTATATGCAATTGCCTAACATTCAATGGAAGACAAGGCTTACTGAGTTGGTAAGCCACAGGCCATTAAGAGCATCAGCCTTTGACCAACTCACCCGTCTTACCTGGTTTCTTAACATACAAGTATCTGTCGCAAGACAACAGCAGCGAGGTGTTGCTAGCCCTGAAAAACCAACCATGCGCCAAAGTTATCAGGGATACTAATTTTTCTTCCTGCCATTTTAGGTTTAAACCACAGTCAAGGCATGTATCTAAACCGTGATCAGCACCGAAACATCTGCAAGGCAGAATCTTCTACCTGATAATAATAGTACAGTAGGTCCTCGACCTCTATATATATATATATATATATATATATATATATATATATATATATATATATATATATATATATATATATATATATATATATATATATATATATATATATATATATATATATATATATATATATATATATATATATATATATATATATATATATATATATTTTTTTTTTTTTTTTTTTTTTTTTTTTTTTTTTTTTCAATGGGTCCATTTTAGAACATTTTTCAGAAAATTTTTAAAACTTTTTGGCTGTGGCACTTGAGTTTCTGCAATACTCAATACTCCCTAAGAAAATAATCGAATGCTGATAAACCTTCGAAACATGTTGACCATTTAGTTTAGGAAAGTATTTACTGACTCTCGTCTGAAAAAGGGATTATTTTCTTAGACTATTTTCCACACTTAGTATTAAAAAAACTATCCGTTTTGAATATTTTATACTAAAAAAAGTAATATATAGAAACGAAAAATGTGTTACACGTTCCAGTTCCAGGATGGCTTTTCTACCACCCTGCACCAGGTCCGGTTCCTATACTACCTCAACTGGCTGTAAAATCGAAAGCCCAAAATCTCCACGAATATGTTTGTCAATATAACCAAGTAATAAATTCTGTGGACGACTTTCAAGCGATTTAAAAGCGCGGCGTATCAGCAAGAAAGAGTTTTATGTGTCATGACCTTAAAGATATTTTTCTTATTGTTTCTTAACTGTTTGCTGAAAACCACAGTAACAGGTGAAATAAGATCTTTATGGGCATCACGTTGCTCCAAACTGTCAAGCAACAAAGGAGCCATTAGTTTAAAAAGAATTAAAGCGTTTAAAGAAAAATATTAGTGCTGATTAGTAGTATTTTATTGAGCAGTTCGAAAGCATCGCTTGTAGACACTAGTAAAATGTTTGTATAGTGGAATAGTGTCTTAATACAGGACTTATTTAAACATGTTACATAGATCAATTTCACTCAGAATCTTTTTTTAGGTTTTCATAAAACGAAAAACTATAAGGCTTTTGGAGGTAATATAATTTTCAGTTTCAAGAATGAAACAAAAGGTCTCTATTAAAAGCGATTTCATTCCGAAATGCTTTTCAGTTTTTTGCTTTCTAAAGAGCCAAGAAACGGATTGAATTTCGGTTCCGCAACGAGTCGAATTGAGCTCTATGAAATGGCTGATTATTTGGCATTTGCAATAGTGTTTTGATATAAAGAAACGATTTAATTAATAGCTAATAAAGAAACAAGTGAATTTTTATACAGAAAATAACTGGTTCTAAAACACCCAACCAGGGACACATATATTAGTATTTATGTAAGTTTAAGAATACTATAGAATTGGCAAACGCTTCTTAGAAACTGCAAAACTACACAAAAAAGCAAATACTTCGAGTATATGAATAATTTATCTTATTTAAAAAAGTATTTAAATGAAGAAAATTTAATTCTTTAGCTCACGCTAAATAAGTTTGCTTTAAAAGTGTGTTTTTAATCAGCATCATGTTATAGGAGTACAAAAAAGAAACAAACAAAGACTTTTAACTGTTTTATAAAAATTCCGAAGGGAAAACCCAAAAGCAATTTTTTCTTCAAATAAAACTTAAACGCATTAACTCGAAATACGAATAAGCGCACGTGTATTTTGAAAAATCTTTGCTAGGTAATTTAAAATAGATTTTACAGATTTCTTTTCAAAAGCATCGCTTTACTCTCAGGAAATTTCAAGTTAAATAGCAATTTCCCTAATCCATTCAAGTACTTCGAAAACAGTTCTTTACACATTTTACCAACGTTTGAATTTCATAAACATTTATTTACGCACATTATGGTAATACACCAACACATATGCTCGTTGGCTCAAACTCATAAATATGTAAACAAAAACTTGGGGAAAGGCAACAAAGGCAACCCAATTGCGCAGGTCGTCAATACATCTATACAACAATAGTCAAACCTTTGTCATATCCTTGTTTGTATCGAGTACTAAGCTTTGTTAAGATGTTTCTGGCTCTGCTTAGGTCAGCAAAATATATACAGAAACTATTCTAAAACTATATTAGCTTACAATCTTTATTTGGGGGTGCTGGCAGATGAAACAATTGCCAGACACCTCGATGACTAGCAATCAACTATCAGACATTTTATAGTCGCCCGCCATTTTCGAACTTTGTCAACCATAGACTCACGGTTTTAATATCTTAAGTTTGAGCAACCGGCAATATGACTGCTCAAACTTAAAACGCCCGATAATATTTTGATTGTTCAAATATTGATATGAATGAGAATTTCCTTTGAAACTTTGTATAAAAATACTGACAATCGAACCAAATTGTATTAATGTTGTTGACATTGTTTATCTAGACAGCTGTTTGGCTATCTGGGTTAAGCAACTATACATATATCGGTATGAGTATATGGGATATGTGTATATAATACATATTTATGTACTTTCATTTAGGCTCACGAGCTTGCTGATTCTCACACTTGTCTATATTTATAACACATACATATGTATGTACGAGTATGTGCATGTTAGAAAGTAAATTTTAAGCCTGACTGCTGTTTCAGTGTTTTTTTTTTCTTTTAATAAGTGCAAACATTTTTACATAAAATTTTGTTTCATGTAATTCACATTTAAAGTGTCATTTGTGTATTACAGGATTACAAAAGCAAAGCAACAGCAACATTTAATTTAAGCACTTCTTGTGCGATTTTAAAAACATTGAATTCAACTTAAATTAAGATTTTAATGCTCAAACAACAACAAAAAAAAAACGTTAAATTAAGATTTTCACTTCAGTGCCCGTCTTCAGCAGAATGAAATCTTAGGAAAGACAGAAAAAGAAACCAGCGATGAAATCCACTATTTAATGGGGGGAGAGCAACATGGGAGAGCAAAACCAAATCATATATTTAAAATATCGTTACCAGACTCTTTGGCACAATTGGCTGGACACTCCTTTTGAGATATTCGCAAGCGGCAGTGTTTCAGCGATTTAGTTTAAAAACGCTAAATGTACAGAAATTAATATCCACATCGCTATTTACTACAGCTTTTTGTTTTGGCTGTAAAAATTAGTTTGTTGAATATATAAACTTTACACTTAATTTTCATGTCACATAAAGCTTCGCTAACGTGTTATTTTATAGCATTAAAATATATCGTTTGCTTAGACGATATGCCAATACATAATCGGTAACCAGAAAAATTCTTAAATGAATTCCTGCCAGAGGAAAAACTTATACCTGAGTCTTTTATTAGTGGTCATTCCTCAAGAAATTATAGCTAGTAGATTCAATTTATGTTTTTATATTTAAAAAACTTTTAGAGACTTTTTAATTTCAAATGAAATAGTGGCATAGACTCTTGTTCGTTACACATTATTTATGTAAATACTTCACAACACTAGTGTGTTAACACACTACACTTGCTGATCTTTTTGACTTATCTCAAACTCTCTGCGGAACATTTGCCTGCTATTTATACTTCTTTGTTACCTTATACATCGTTCATGAAGCTTCTAGTCAATGATAATTCCACACTCAAATGCACAAATATAATTGCTACGCACATACACACGCACACATACGCCAAATAATAAGACCGCAACAACAACAATAAAGTAATCATGTATGTTGTTTGGTTATTATTATGTATTATGTTTTAAGTTTTATATTGTTTGTATTGTAGTGTGTGCGCATTTATAGCAAGAAGATCAACGGCTCGCACAATAGCTTAGAAGTGATGCAAATTCATAACAGCAAGGATTTATTAAAGAACAAAAAAGTCATTTTAAGTTTTTCAGGTTTAAATGCAATTTTACATATTACTATTTATCGATATTTATATACTTTCAATAAATTTATCAATATTTATATAATTTCGATTTCGCAGGGGCGATTCCTGCCACAGACTCTTGATATTACTGCAGATAATGAAAGAAGCTTCGCAGTTTTTGTGTTTGTTAAAAAAAATTTGATGGATTTATCTCATTATATTTACTATCTCTTGCATTCAAAAGATTCATTTCCAATGAAAATTTATTTTTCATAAACGAACAAATTTCATTCTATTTACGATTGTTGTTCTTTTAATGAAGCGTAAAAGAAGCTTTACTGTGGCTCAAAAACTAAGACAGAATCGTAACATTAATGCAAAAAATCGGTATATGTACGAAAGTTGTTCTATCACAAAATTCAAATCATGTTTAATCAACACGGTGTCAGATTAATACCTCTATTATGGTTTATGATTAATCCCAGTCGGCTTTAGATTCAGACAACTTAACTTTAAAGCAACTCATTTATGATATTAAGAAATGCCACTCAACAAAAATTTTTTTTTATATAACCGCCTGCGATCAGTTTTAATTCATCTATATTTCTGTTAACCACACAAACACAGAGTTGCAAGCAGTAACATCGCAAAAAGTTGTAATACACCACAAATTCAATATTATTGAATTATAATATTTTTAACAAGTTATAATCGATAATACCAAACTGAAAAATATCAACTGATGTACAGTTGGTGACAAAATGATCGTGAAATTATGGTAAATTGATATGATTTCATATTAAAATAAAATTTTTTATGTGGTTTTACATCAAAAATACAAAATTAAATATGTTCAAAGTTAATTTAACTACTAGAGCTGTGAATAAATGAAATAACAAAGCTTTTTATAATAATTTTGTATGCATCGAATTCGCTTTTTAAATAGTTCCTACAAAAGCGACTATGACCGAGCATGAAAGCTTCACCTGAGAAGCATACCTTGCATGGATCTCTACAAGATTATATTTTAAAAAGAGAGTAAAGACAAAGGCAAGAGTATAGTATCTATGGAAGTCATAGCATCGATACACGAATGTATGCACAATTTATATGATGTACTCACCGAAAACTAGGTAATGTTATATAGTACTTGCTTAGCAACATTTTTTTCAGAATCGTACTATTTACTGCCTGCATTACTTAAAAATAGTCAGGTAATTACTTGTATATAATTTGATGTATGAACAATTGTGGTTAGTGCCAAACAAAATCATCTATTGTCTTTGCAATTAACATTAAGCAAAATGCCAATATAAAAATATTTTGCATTTTATTTTGAATTTTTATAAAATTTTATATATTTATCCACTATATAACAAATTTGAACTAAATATGTTCGGATATATATGGACCGACATCGGAGAAAAAATATGTTTGCCTTGTAATCACCATTTCAAAAAAGATATTTTTCATGGAAAAGTTTGTTTCAGCTATATCTCGGTTATATATGAACCGATATCGGAATTTTTTATTTTCGTTATTTTAGTAACCTTCTTTTATAACAAGAATTGCTTTTCAGCAAAAAAATATTCAATATAAATTAATGGAAAAATCGGTTTCGGCTATATCTCGGGTATATATGGACCGATATAGGAAATTTTCATTTTCCATGTTTATATAACCTTATATTATTAACAGAACTTCTTTTAAGCAAAAAAAGTTGTGTACCTACATATATCTGGAAAAAATTTTTTGTTTGTCTTTTAGTTACCACGTTTTATAATTGTGTGAGGTTTGAATCAAAACAAACAACTTTTTTTAAAAATTTTCATATAAAATTGTAAAAAAAAAATTGGTTCTTTTTCGGAATTTTGAGTACATCTCAGCTATACGTGAACCGATATTACTGAATTTCAATAGCAAACCCATGAATCATGGGGTAAAAGAATGGTGAAAGAAAAAAGTCTAATGGTTTTCTCAGAAACGGCATTTCAACAGCGGACAGACGGACATCGACTTTTCTATTCATTCTGATTCAGAATTTATATACTTTATAGGGTCACAAATTTTATACCCTTTACATTTTTGTAAAGGGTATAAGAAGAAAAAGTTCTCTTGACTGAAGCCAGATTTGAACTTCAGCCAGAAAAATAACCCAATGTATATTATATATGTGTAATAAGTTTGTCTATTTATCATTAATACTTATACATACCTATATTTTATTTATGGAGAACAATCTGTAACATTTGCACAGTGTTTATCAAAAACGTCTTCTGTAAATCGCTAACTTTAACTTGTTAGTTAAAAGCATTAGCATTCCTAATGCTATTTTGTCATGACAAATATTTCCTTTCAATGGCATAGCCGTATTAAAATAATTACTTCACCGAAGTAGAGGTAGTGAAGGGTATGTTTATTGATATTTTAACTCATTCCTTTGCAATAGTAAATTTAGCAAAAATTCAAAGTAAAAATTATAAAACTTGTATATGGGTTTTTATTGAACCTTGGCCAAAAACAACTAACTACATGCATATTATATAATAGTCAAGTCCTTACTGTTAAGTAATGCAGACGATAAATATTATGATAAGTATTTCAGCAGGCAAGCGCAACGCATTATCATGTGTTCGTCTAAAGAGCGGCAACACATAATTTTCAAGTTTTCAGCAAAAAACTGTTTTTTTGTTTTTTTTTTGTAATATTACTTTTATATCAAGAAGAGGGATACAACTGTTTTGAGTTAACTCTCTTTAGAGGAAACAGTGCGATATGTAAACGAAATAGATATTAAAAATTTAGGCTGATTCTGATTTGGCATTAGCCAAGTAAAAAAAACAATATTTTATGTATGTATGTATGATGAAATATTTTTCAAAGAATATACAATTGCATAGTGTTTTCTCGATACAAAATGTTCATAATTTTAATTGTTAACTGCTTTTTTCTTTTATTTTAATAAGTTTTTTTTTTTGTATGACAGTCAATCAAAGTAGACTTGCCAAGTTCTGAAACGGCAAAAATTAAAAGTTTGTTTGTTAAAACTTTTCAACGTAAAAAAAAATATGTTTACAACTTTTTCTTCTGTTTCAAAGCATTTGACTTTTTTTTTTGTGACACCCTTGTGACAGAACATTAATTTTTATATATGTATGTATATATTTTTTTTTTTCAAATAAAAATAAAACAGTTCATGCATAAAAGTTTGGGAATTTTTGGTGGTAGTTGCTTTAACATGAATTTAGGATGACGAAGCGTTTTATAGTTAAAGAAAAAACGAAAACTTTTAATTAAGTGAAAATGTGCTTTTATCACGAAGAAGTTTTTATGTAACTTGAAAAAGGAACATACTCGTAGCATTGAAAAAATACGATTACTTTAACTTTATTATCTTTCCACGACTTAATTAACCCACGAATTTGATTTTATATTACAAACTGTCCTTTAAAAAAAGCGGAAATGTTTGGCTTGCGAGCCGAATTCCAATGGGTGTTTTGCTTTTAACGTTTGAACTCGTAAGCTATATTTTTTTTAGCTCGCGAGCTCAAACTTATTACATCTCGCAAACTTTTTCAACTCGACTCGCGAGCTTTAAATGCTCGTTTTAAGGTTTGAGCTCGCGAGCTATATGATTAGCTCATAGGCGCAAACTTTAAAATGTGAAAGAGCGCAAAACGAGCGCAAACGAGCTGAAAAAGAGCCATACTTTTGATTTGCATTTGTGTGAAGAAGAAATACTTATGTCTACATATGTTATGTATGTACATATATTTAAATGTAGGCAAAATAAAGGCATGACGTGTAACAAAAGGTTGTTTTTGTTGTTATTTTTGCAAATTCGTAAAATTTTGTTATTTTGATCTTTCAGAAAACTTTTGTAAATTTAAACACAAAATTGTTTGAAAAATTCTTGAAAGTAAAAATTTGCAGGAGTTTGTGTTGTTTCTCAAACCGACTAAACAATGAAGCAAAATTGAGGTAGTGTTTTGTCTTTCGTTCCGTACACACGTGTTTTTCATTGTCGTCCATGTTTTCTATACCTACACATATGTTTATTATTAATTTGTCATAAGCGAAGTTTTACCGTAATAGGTAGAGTTTTGCATCATGTGTGCACGTGTTTTTTTATTATATAGGGTGTTTTTTTAAGCCCGATAGAACTTGAAATTGTAAAAAATAACACAAAAAATTAAATTGTAATCAAAATTTTTTTTTATTCGAAAGATCAATACGTGACATTAACATTTGAAAATGATTTCGGGCATATGGGCACCGCGGCTGTTCTTGACGAAGCGCATTCTGGACGTCCAATTTTGGGCCACTTTTTCGAGCACTGCTGGCCGTATGTCACGAACAACACGAACAATGCTGGCCTCCAAGGCGTCAATTGTTGCTGGTTTATCAGCATAAACCAGTGACTTCACGTAGCCCCACAGGAAATAATTGAGAGGTGTCAAATCGCACGACCTTGGAGGCCAATTGACAGGTCCATTTCTCGAAATCAACTTATCGCCAAATTTTGATTTCAGTAAGTCGATGGTTGCGTTCGCCGTATGGCACGTAGCGCCATCTTGTTGAAACCACATCTCCTCCGGATCAATGTCATCCATATTTTCAAACAAAAAATCATTAATCATGGTGCGGTAACGATCTCCAATGACCGTAACGCGAGCTCCGGCCTCATTTTTGAAGAAATAAGGTCCGATGATGCCACCAGCATGAAAACCGCACCAAACAGTGCATTTTTCTGGATGTAATGGAGTCTGTAGGGTCTCTTGTGGATTGGTCTCACTCCATATGCGGCAATTTTGCTTATTAACAAACCCGTTAAGCCAAAAATGCGCCTCATCGCTGAATACAATTTTGCGATAAAACAACGCGCGAATCGACGACTGATTTTCAAGGTAAATTTGGATAATTTCGTAGCGTTGTTCAAGCGTGAGTCTATTCATGATGATTTGTCAGAGTATACTGAAACAAATAAAAAAAATGTTTCATCAAAATTTAATTTTTTGTGTTACTTTTTACAATTTAAAGTTCTATCTAGCTTAAAAAAACACCCTATATTATTTTTTTACTGTCATTTGTTTTTTCTCTATTTGTTATTATTAAATTCTGTTTTATGTTGCTCCTATGTATTTTATTATCCTACGGTGTTGAATTTTTGTTGATCTGAACAGTGTCGAAGGTATGCACACTGGGCACTGATTAGTTTTTACTAATTTAATTTCAACATTTTAAATGTTTTGGTCGTTCCGTATGTTAAGTTTACAAGCATTACTCCCCCTTTCCTCCTTCTCATACTCTATTTTTCTAGTTCCAGTACAATGCATTGCATATGTAGGGGCTATCCCCTGAGTACTGGTCCAAAAAAAAAAAAAAAAAAAAAAAAAAAAAAAAAAAAAAATTTTAATTTGGAAAGAATTCCTTTCGATACAACCATTTTTGAGCAATATGAAAGAAGTAAAATTGTAGGCCCAGAACATGGGTAATTTTTAGGCATAGCGCTAGCGGTTCAATCTACATAAATCTCCGTAGAAACGGCCTTTAGTGCTCATTCATTTATTTTAATAAAATCTAACACTCACTTATAAAAGGATTCTATTAATAATTTGCTTTTAGTTGAACTGAATAAAAATTTTATAGAAAAAATAACAATTAAAATTTAAAGTAGCGATCATATAATTTAACTTATTTAATGTTGATACTATTTTAAATTAAAAAATACATATAAACCAATTGTGTACGTATTTATTAAAAATATAGATAAGTATTTATTTTTCTATTGAACATTTACATTTTTGAGGTTTAAAATCAAAAATTATAGCTGTTGTTTGTACGTTTTCTATCTTGTCTATATGAAAATTCTGTTGGATATACATATACATATATATGTAAAAACAAAGGTTTTTATTCCAATCTGTATATGCATTTTTACTTTATCACGATGAAGATATTTTCTAATTTGCAACTAAACTATTAAAATTATTTGCAACCTAAAATAACAAAATTTTCTAAGAATTTGCCTAAATTTAAAGTACATTAGATTTTGCAATTTTTTATATGAAGAAATGCGTACTTTACTTTATTTACCATTCCTATTTTTGCAAAGATATAATACAATGATATGCTCATACGTGCGTGCGTGTATGTTTAATAGTATACACACGTACACAGTCAACGAACAAACATTTTTTTTTTTGTTTTTTTATGTACACAAAAATAAAGCTCGTAAGTGACCCTTTTCAGCTTGGCTCGCGAGATGAGCTAAATTTTTAAGAGCCAAAAAATTCAGCTAGTCTCGCTAGCTTTACATTTTCAGCTCGCGTGCCCCAAAGTATAGCACTTTTTAATTTAGAAAATAAAGCGAGCGAGCGCAATTCGAGTGCTCTTCGTACTCTGAAAAAAATAACAAAGTTCTGATTCGGGAGGACCTAAAAAATATACATCTACATATCTTGTTGTTAAGGAATTTAAAGTTGCCCCTTATTGAATCTTCTGATTCGGTGTGGAAAGATATAGTGTCATAAACTACTTCCTTGCAATCCTTGTTTATATTTAAATATCTGTTAAGGCAGCTAATAAGTAGGCATTCACAAGAAACGCCAAAAATTAATTTTTATTAATTAATTAAGTTATCAATCACAAGTTTGATTTATTTTATAAACTCTACAGCTTAACTAGTATAGCTATGAAAATAAGTTTAATATTATAGTTATGAAAAAATTCTTGTAATAATCCGCCTAAATAACAGACAGACTTTGCGGCTCAGCTGATGAAAAAACAATTAATTTTCTTTTGTATTTAATAAAACTCACGTGATTTCAAAGCACATGCCGTTTCAAAAGCAGAAATGTGATTTGTGCCAATTTTTTGTGATTTTCGGTGTGATCTATACTCTTTGAGGGCGGGGTTTGTATCGTTTATGTGCAAACAAAAAACGTGTGTTTGCCATACGGTTTGCGTAGTTATATTGTCGTACGAAGAAACGGCCTATATATGGATATACACCAAAGATTATAGATTTATTTTTATTTCTTACGCCGGCAAACGAAGAACAAATCATATTAACTATCACATCGGATAACATTGCGATACATGCAGATCCTCGCAAGATATGCGTATTGAATCGTAATTTGAACAAAACGGAATAGATAGAAGACCATACGTTTCCCAGAAGTACACAAGCAAAAAGAACTGTTTAACTTTTTTATGTCATTGCTATACCATTCAGTCGATATTGTGTACTATGATACCAAAATGAAAAATGCCAATTAACATTGCTCGATGTGGTGATTTGCCTCCAGGTCTATTTGACTATATTTGATTTTAGTTTTCAACTGTTTTGGAAAATCCAGTTAGTTTTTACTTTAATAACTGGTTTATTTTTATTTCACCGCATGCGATATCGAATGAACTATCGTATCGAATAACATTACGATACATCTAGATTATGGCAAACGATGCATATCGGATCGTAATTTAAACAAATTGTAATACTCGCAGACTGAGGACCATATGTTTCCTAAAAGTACGAATACAAAAAAAAACTGTTTAACTTTTTTATATTATTGCAATACAATTCATTCGATATCATATGCCATGATACTAAAATGAAAAATTTCGATAGCATTGCTCATTATCGTATGCGGTGATTTGGCCCCAGATATTTTTCCATCAGTATTGAGCTGCAAACGTTGAATTTACTTAGCGAATTTTTATCGACTGTGTAAGGTGAAATTCACCATTCGCCTTGTGTTCTGAACTTTTTTTTAGCTCTTATTTTTCCTAAAGTTCAACGATCACTGGGTGAAAACACCAAATTGCTAAAATTTTGTCACAAAAAATACTTCTTTTATTATCTGAAGTCACAAATGCGCTGAAGTAGACTTTAACTTAAATTTAATAATACAATTTGCTCTAAGAATAATGTCAGCTCAATTAGAGCAAAAACTTCAACTAATTTAATTCCACCAATTTAAAAGCTGTGATAACGTTTGTTTAGGTCTTTCCGCTACTCGCTCTTTCCTCCTTCTGGCAACAGATTTTCCTGGTTCCAGTACTACACACTGCATATGTAGGGTTCATCCTCTGAGTACTGGTCCAAGTTAAAAAAGAAACATGATTTTATAAACATTTGTTCGGTCAACTTGTTCTTCTAAACAGAGAGAAACAACAACTTTCAAAAGGTCCATAACCCGAATATTTTCCATTTCTTCTGTCTTGATTGGCCAAACAAGTCCAACTTTAGTTTATTTGCCGCATTACTCATACGCTAGGGCTAAAGATTAATTTTCTCTTGTATTTCTCATTGTTGTTTATTCCAACTGAATTTCTTGCTTCGATAAGTTATTAAGATAACTGAGAAAATGAATTTATTAGATTGTATTTTCTTTATTTTTTATTGTCTTTCTAATCTTTAATCTCTTGATATAATAATAAGACGCAAACAAGAACTTGTTAATATTATCGTCCCATTAATCTCAGCAAACGTATAAATTTTGCTAATTCAAGAGAAATATGTAGTCTTTTTATATATGTGCTTATTGTAAATTAAATAGAACGATAGAAAAAAAATTTGTTGAAAAATAAAAAACAATTTTCTAATCTTAATTGCCAAAAGAGACCATTAGCAAAAGAAAATAGTATTGTGGTTGAACATGTGATACCAGCAAAAACACTTAAGACTTATTAAAGCTAATTGAAAGTGAAGAAAAAATATTTTTATAAAAGAATTTAGTTGCCACAGTATTAAAACATTAGTATTTGCCAGCAAGCTAAAGTACTTTTTTTTTGGAAAAAGTAAAATTAGAAAAAGCAAGTTTTATTAACAATTTAATAGAAAGGCGGGAAAGGAAAACACTTTGTCATGACAATAACAGTAAATGCTCTTGGTAACATTCTGGTAAAATCCATTCAAAAAATAATAAGCAAATGAAAGTACAACTTACAAGTAAAATCCTTTAGGCTTTATTTGCTTTTACTAGTACGTATAAAATTTAATAAACAAATTGCGTTTTTTTAAGATTTTGTATATTTTTAACTTATAGAAGAATTTTGAATATAAGAAATTCATTTCATATTTCATGATTTATATAAATAAGTATATACAGTGGAGAGCAGAAGTGATTGCATCTTCGTGACTGACTTTTGCCATTCATAAAAACGAAACCTTGCAAGCAAATCAAATATATATATTTTTTAATTTTATATTTATGTGAAACAAACGGGAGTAAAAAAATAATAATAATAATAAATAAATAATAGTTGAGTTAAAAGATATAAAAAAAACGTAATAACACATGTTTGTTTGTAGTATTTGGAGCTAATTATTATTTTTATCTATTACCGGAATAAGTGAATTTTTTATTGTTATTTTTTCAAATTGTTAAAATCGAATTTTCTAAAATTGTATTATTTATTCATATTAAAAAACGAATTTTAGTTAATCTATTTTTTATTTAGTACTCCCAAGTCTGAATTGAATAACTATTGTGATTTTTTGCTTAATTAACGTTTTTGTGACACTACTTAACGATTTGTTGACGAAAGAGCGAACAAATTCTGAGCTTAAACTAAAGTTTTTGTACTTTTCCAGTCACAATTGTATCGACAAGTTCCCAAGACGCTCGCCAGAGAAGGTCGTTAAAAAGTCGATTAGTACTTACATACCCATTTAACTTATAATTTGAAAATATTTTAATATGTAAGTACCCAAAATTAAAAATATAAGTATTTTGTATGTAAATCATTAATCAGTCAACTTTTTTAGTTATGTACATATGTACGATATTAACTAACTAGTTGTGAGTTCGAGTCCAACTTCAGTTAAGAAGAATGATTATTTTTAATTATAACAATAATTGCTGTGAAACAATAAGACCAAAGAAGAACAGAAAAATAATTGAATACCATTAGCTGGGGGACAACTAGCTGTTTCGTAGTCGCTACACTACTCATCAGCACCCACTGTGATTCTTCTTGACTGAAGTTAGACTCGAACTCACAGGTAGTTAGTTAATATCGTATAAGTATTTTGATTTGAAGTTTAGTGAAGTTCTCTAGTGTTCATTCAATTGATACCTAAACCTCCTTAGATTATTCCCAACTTTTGGTCCATCGCCCGGTTTATCCCTTAACTAATAATTTGTTAATTAATTCATCAGGTAATTAAACAAAACACATAAACTATCTTTTGCGCATTTCAAGATAATTTATAACTAACGTGATTTCAATGTTTATTAAAAATTACTTTACGATTTTTTACGAGGCTTTGCATGCTGTACACTAACATCATTTGGAATTCGATTCCATTTCTCATTTACCTGATCCCTAAAGTTGCCCGAGCCTTATTTTCATGATTTACCACTTTGATGGTCATTCTAGAAATTGAAAATTTTTTTTCCCAATCCATTCTTTTGCAGTTTTTGCTGTTTCCATCCTGTGTAAAACAATTTCTTTTTCGGGATAAACATATTCGTCCATAAAATTGGGAAAATGGGTTTGTATAATATGTAGATGGTTCTCTTTTCGCATGATACCATTTACTAAATGTAGATGGCCAACCGCCGCAATGTTTAACAGTTTGCTTTACATAGTATCTTTGAACAGTAATACTCCTTTCCATCTGACTAAAAAGAGTTAAATTTGGGCTTATCAGACCAGATAATATATTGCCAATCTTCAGTGGTTCAATTTTTGTGTTCCCTCATTAATTTCAAACGCGTTTTAAGTTCTTATCGGACGAAGCAGGTTTCCTTTTTTTTTCCATTAGAAGTATATAGAAGTATTAAAGAGGGCTCTTCTTGCTGCCCATTCGCCAAATTTTTATTTTTTATTTTTTTTTTATTGCCAGAGAAGCACCCTTAGGTGTTAGCAGCTTGTGTTTCTCATTTCGGGCATCACTAGTCGAGCAGCTGAACCCGTTAATAATTTTTTTCGATCTCTGATTTGGGATCGATCTGCGATTTGGGAGTCACATTTCGTCCCTTTTGAGCTGCGGTCATCTCCGTTTGATTAATACCAAGACTTTAGAAAATAGTAAGTGAAGAACAGCACTTTTCAGACAGGCACATATGATATTAATGGACAAAATCTGATTTAATTCGCGGGAAACACGTTTTAAACTAACCTACAAAGAAGCAAAATAAGATAAGAATAAATCTGCATGATCTCTGCTGATAAAAGAACTGAGATAGCGTAAATAGGTGCAATTCATAAAGCGTAAGTTTATGCGGTTTACTTTAGTTTTTTCTATCAATTCATCTTTGTATTCATCTCATTTATTTTTATTATTATTATTTTTTTTTCCTATTTGTTTCGAATAAACTAATAAATATGAAATAAAAAATTATTTTCTTTGACTTTGTTTTTGTGGATGACGAAAATCATGCACTCACTTCTGCTCGCGACTGTATGTAAGTAATATACTTATTGGATGTGGCGCATACGTATAAGTTTTTGTTAACATTTATTTGGATTTTTCAGAATAAATTTTGAAAAGCTTGGGAAATGCATGATGAAAAGACTGAGCACAGAACTATGAAACAAAGTTGTTCAATTTTATTTTGAATGTCGGCTGTAGAAGTTAAGTTAGCTTTAACAGCCTGGCAGTCATTGAAAAGAGAGCGGACTGGCGTTTTATCGTGTTGCCTGGGTGGGGCATTAGCTTATTCAGAAGCAAAATTCATATTGAAGTTTGTTCCATGGTTGTAGTACACCTAGAGCTATCACAATTCGCTGATTAGTTCAGCCTTATCAAGGTTCTGTTTTTAAAGCTTCTGCATTGATTGTAGAATAGGTCCAAAAGAGATCATTAGGTCACATTTTTTCGAATACGGCTGCAGTTAATGGGAATAACAGTCAACATGGTTAATTAGAATAACACCAATTACAAGTTTTTTTATATCCCAGATGGAGAACAATAAAAAATTAGTTTCATCAAAAAGAGCTATAATAGATCTTACAACTCTTCCATGCTCTTCTGCAGTTTTGACGATCGTTATTGTATCGCATTTTTCCGATTTTGAAAGGAACGAAAAAAAAAAAATGTGAACCAAACGGAAACCAATCATACTGGATGTTTCTCTTATACATGGTACGGAGTAGCGTTGTGTCTTCTATCCTGTGTACACATGGTTTTTCCCTCTATCGACCATGTTTTCTTCAAATGTTCATTATCAATTTCTTTTAAATATAATTCATTAACTTGCCGTGTGGGAGATGTTGAACTAATTTTTGTTAGGGCCTGTTTCACGATTTCGAATCACAACGCTCGTTTTGAGTGGTGTTTTCCATGTTATTTCAAATCAACATTGACAAAATTCAACAATGACAAAAAACAAAAAAATTCTTCCAACGATTACCGCAGCTCCATAGTACGTAAGAAACTTACGAATTCACAAGGATATGTGTGTGCTGCTGGTAAAAGACGATTTCTCCAAGAACGAGACAAGGTACCGAGCTTCACCAAAATCCTCTTGTACATAATATACTTAATTTTGGTGGCCACTCTCGGCTGAGAAGAAGGGATACCCTTGCCACCATCAGAACGTTAAATAGGCGATTTTACCGATATTGTTCGCGTAAAGTAAAACCTTCTTGCCTAGCATTAGCTGGACTTATTTAATTTTTTATGTTTATTATTAAGGTTTGAAGTTTGAAGTGAAGATTTTAGTTCATATTTTGAAGGTTCAATTAATAAAAAAATGCAAAACAATAAAAAATTTTGAGTGGTAAAAACTTCTATTTTCGATCCACTTTTGAATTGAAGGGCAAGAAATCGTAGGAAAAAATGTATCAACTCATACGAAAAAAACTTTATTTTGAGTTATAAATGTGTGCGAACGCAACAAGCCCTTTGTCAAGTCTCAAAATAAAAATAAAACACTGGACATTAAGCTTGATTAGCTTTATTCTCAGCCACAAGTTCGATATAATGCAATTTTGATATGAAACTGGTCCTTGACTTCGGAAATGTTTGTCATCGATATCATCTTGCATCCAACAGGGAATGTTAACTTGTGTGTACCTTAAATATATGTTTATTTTCCAGAATATTAAAATATGTCTTTATGCAGAAGTCAACATTTTTGTATTAGAGGCTTACACAAGCCAGCTTTGAAACATATGATTATGTTTTTGTACTATTGACTTCTACGATAACAAGAGTCTTAAAGCAGCTCTTAGTTAGATTTATGTTGCTGCCGTGTTTACAAAAATTCGGTAATGAGCTACACGATTATAATTTCCGGTTACAGATTTTGCTGAATGGCAGTCGTGAAGTATGCTGCGTTCTATGTGTTTAATGCTTAATACTTTCTGTTAAACTGCGCAGTCAAATAATTTTTGATAGAAAGGCGCAAACCGAACTAGAATATTTGTAAATGATGTCTTGCGCAGCTCTCTAATTTGTACTTATGACTGAATTTATTATGTGAGCAAACATACCACAACATATCTTTTTTAGAATTGGTTGCTTTGCTCATGGGTTTTTTCCTTGTTTAAATTTTCCATGCCACAGGAAATTGTTTATGCTTTATTTTCAAATTTCTTCGTATTTTCGCTTTAATATCGTACAGTGAGTGTCCTTGTGGTATAAAATGCCATGCTTCTGGTAACATTCAAACATGTTTGTTTAGTTGTTTGACATCATAAAGTACCATATTGTATGATTTTTTTTTTTTTCATAAATTCTTATATTGTTGTAGATTTTCCAACTTTTCTTGCATTTATTTTATTCAGTTTTTTTCTTCGCTCGTTTGTCCTTAAAATGTGTTGTTGCAAGCAGAACAGAACACCAACAGCATTGTTGTTTGTTGGCGATAATGTATTGTATATTTCGTTCTTGTCTTATTTTCATAATTTTAAATTTTCACAACAAATTCGTTTGACTTAAAAGATGATGACGATGAGCA
Source organism: Thecocarcelia acutangulata (assembly GCA_914767995.1). Lineage (NCBI taxonomy): Eukaryota > Metazoa > Arthropoda > Insecta > Diptera > Tachinidae > Thecocarcelia > Thecocarcelia acutangulata. Next base: position 142,643,646 of record OU612094.1, on the reverse strand, counting down.
CATAAGAAAACTAAAGTCAACCAGAGGAGAATAAAAAAAATAATACTTTTTTTGTTCTTGTTAATGTCAAAATGCTTTCATTTCTTTCTCATAGAACTTTTATTATTTAAAATCAAATGAGAGTGAGAGTTCTGTTGCTACTGCTACGACTGTTATTTTTTAGTCTTTCATGTTATATTTAGTAATTTTCTTAATAGTCTTTTAAATTTGCCAAAGAAAAATTAAGAAAATTCATAGTTGGTTAGTGTGTGTTTCTTGCTCAACACTTTATGGTTATTCAAAAAGTTTTTTTTCGAAAACTTTCTTTAATATCTTTCAACTACCACTTACTTCTACCACTGCAATACGACTACTAATGCTTGCAGTACATTTTTGCAACGAGTTGTTGTTTTCCATTTATTCAATGTTGAGCACTTTTTTAATATTTATTTAGAGCAATATCTAGACATTTAAAATTCATACAATATGTTAAAACTAGTTTTCCTTTAAGCAGTTTTTATTCTCTTTTGCTTTTTTCTTTATTGAGATCTAACAGCATGAAAGTGTCCAAAAAAGTTTTTTTTTTTTTTTTGAAGACATGAACAAGACATTGTTGAAAAGTTAAAAGTTTAGTTTAAGTTGTCGTGTTCTTTTATCATCAGATTATGGAAAAAAGGATGTAGATCTATAGGTCTTTGTAGACCTTATTTAAAGGTTAAATGTTGTAGAATAATCATCGAATAAAGTTTTTAGACAAAATTTTAAAAGTATCAAACTAATTGACGTGATTTTTTGCAATGCAATGGCAGACAGTATTTGAAGCATCGTGCAAGTGACATTTAGTGTAGTTTATAAATAAATAAAAGTTTTGAAATGAGAAAGAATTACTACAATGGCAACATAGCATATCAATTGATTTTTTGCGATGTGATTAAAGATCTTGTTACCGGAACCTAAATGGTTTTGCGTTACGTGCCGTCATCGTCAAGGCTCATTCATTTGTGGTCGATTGCCCAGTGAATCGCACAACATATTACAGAAAGATTTCATTTCTCAGCCGTACGGTTGGTCTGTGGAAAAAGCTGCCTGCGGAATTGCTTACTGTTTCCTGTTTTTGTTTTTTTTTTTTTTTTTTGCATTTATTTATTTACATAATATTCAAAGTGAACTAACAATAAGTATTCAAATCTTGATCAGCCCAATTATGAATGTTCTCACGGAATTTATTTTTCACACAAAGTACTTTTTTCAATTCAAATTAAAGAAAGAAACACAATTGTTGTCCGTACGAATTGAAGAGCTGATCTCTCTTTAGTGTTTTCAACGAATGCAGAGAAGAAAAAAACTGATATTTTATTTTTGTTTATAATTGAAGGAAAGGGAATAATATTTCTACGGAATTTTTATTTATAATTGGGCTAAATAATAAGCGTAAAATTAAAAAAAAAGATGTGCCAACGCTAGAGGAAAAGTTTTATTTTGAGAGAACTTTAACGCTCTGATGGTGGCAAGGGTATCCCTTCTTCTCAACCGAGTATGGCCGCCAAAATTAAGTATATTGCGTGCAAGAGGATGGTTGGGCGAAGTTCCAGCTTACTGACATACCTTGCTGTGTACTTCGAAAATTCATCTTTTACCATCGGAACACACAGATCCTTGTGAATTCGTGAGTTATTTACATACCAGTAATCGTTCGAAGAATTTGGTTTTATCGTCTTTGAACTGTTTTTTATGTTTGACGCTGAGGCGGTGCCCTCAGTGTTTACTGTTAATAAAACGTTGTAAAATTAAAGTCAAATGTCCATAAATACTACTCACCATACTCATTCCTCCTCATAATATATTTTCCGGTACAATTTACTGTATATATAGGGGTAATCACCTAAGTACTGGTTCAGCATAAATAAATATAGTTTAGAAAACTAGAAAACACGCTTTGATATCAAACTAAAAGTTAAGATTCGTTTAGCGAAGCGGTATTTTGAGAATTCCTAAAATCGGCTTTAGGAAACGTCAAAATCACTCCACTTCCTCGGAAGCAATACGGCATCTTAAATTTTCACACTAAAGTGAATGACCGTTTATAGCTTAGATGCATGTTTCACGGCAAAAACTGGTAGCGAATATGAAAAGCCGGTTCCAAACCGAATTTTTTTTGGGAGTTCCCAAAATCGACTTCTGAATCCCCAAAAGTTCCCCAGTTCCCCAGAAGCTATTGTGGCACTAAAGCAGCTACATTCTATTCATTCATTCTATACAGTTTTATATACCTATGTAATAATCACTCGTATGGCATGGGTTTCGAGTGTTGCAAACATACAAATAAAAACAAAAACAGACAAGTGAAACAAATATAAGCGTGTTAATAAAGGCACCTTTACATGGTAATACAAGTATTTAGAGCTGTCAAAAATATTTATAGAATAAAGGAAATCTTACCGTGTAAAAACAAAATGTATTCCGTAGGAGAGAAATCCAAATGCAAAAATTGATAAGCGATCGGTAAATCTTCATTTTCTAATCCATTTTAGAAAAATCTTTGTTCTTATCACATCAGATTTGTATTTTTAAATTTGCATTGACAGCACTGAAGCTGCTACAATATTTACAACCTCAAACAATTGCAGTTCAAGAATATTGCATATTGTTTTTGTAAATGTTGTAGAATTCTAACCATCAGTAAATTTAATGGACTTTCATAATAATGCTTTATTACACTTATCCCACAAGTGTAAATGTAAAAAATATTTACAATACATTTTTGTTTAATTTTTTTAAATACGGAGAGAATTTCGTAATATTTTGCTCTCACAAAATCTAAATATCTTGTATTACCATGTAAACGTGCCTTAACAAATACTTTTCAAAAAAATAATTTTCATAACATGCATGTACAATGCGTTGCATATCAACAGGTCAACATCGACTTTCATAGTAAGGAAAACTCGCTTTCTTTGTTACACACAGACGAGTAAATTTTATAAAAATAATTATAAAATCATAATAAATTTTGAATTTTTTGATTTTTGTACATTTGTACATCGGGTTTTAGTTGAAGTTTTTCTTAAAAAGGGTTTTTTAAAATACAAATTTGTTGTGATCAATAATTTTTGAGTGAAGAAGACAAGAATAATGATAATCAAATTTTTATAGCTGTTTGGTAGTCGCTACACTACTCATCATGAACTTCTGCCTTAACCACTCAGCCACCGAGCCATTGAATTATTCTCTATCTAAATTCATCTCATATTGTTAATTGCCCGCATTGTTTGTACAGCGTTTGCTGTCTCTGAACAAGCGGTATTTATTTTTTACTTATTAACATACATATTTTTTATTTTAATAATTCACCCACCCAGAGATATAAATATTAATTTATTGCATTTTGTTGTTAAATTTTGTTAGTGTTTTATTTTATGTCATAAACTTACTTTATTGCAAAATCTGAAGAACTAATGTTACATGGATTTTTTTTGCTCGCGGCGTTTGCCATCTGATACTGAAAAATAATACCTAAACGATTTAGTTTTTTATTTTGGATTCCCTCACGTACCTCGAAAAAGGTTAAGAAATGAAAACGTAGGGATGTATAAAAATTTGTGTATTACTGCAATGGATATATTTCTTTTTTTCTACCTTAAGCTTGAAATACTTTCAGAGTTTATTTAAAAGCATTCCTAAATTAAAAAAAAAAAATAGTAATAAGTTTGAAAAATACCTTTTTAATAGTAAAAGCGAAGATTTCTTTAACTAAGAAACTTTTCAAGCAAATTAAATATGGGAGAATAGAAACAGAACGCAACTGTGCACCTACATTTTAAACTACGCTACCAAAACAAATTTAATGTAAGTAGTAAATTATGCAAAATAAATTATAATACCGAGATGTTCGGAAGATTGAAAAGTCAAGTTTTGCAAATTTTTGTAGTAGAAAAGATACGAGTACATGGGGATCAAAGCATTTTTATGTTAAACAAGCACTACTCACACTTTCGGCTAAATGTGCAACAGACAAACAAACACTTTCAGCATCTAAAGCAACAACACAAACTGCAAAAATAGCACTCACAGCAATATTGGTATGTCTTAATTAAAAACATTTGCCGGTGGGGTATGAGACCAAAGTCAAATGAAATATTTACAGAGAGTGCGGGAGAATTAAAAATCAGATTAAATTTTCAAAGAATTAGAAAACTAAAAGTTATCTTTTTTAACATTATGCCTTAAATAGATATTTGGACCTGGTGGTGCTAAAGACGAAGATTACGATGATCCGCCAGTGACGCTTTTAAGAGGACCTCCAGGTCCACCAGGCAACCCAGGCAAAGATGGTCGTGATGGTAGAGACGGCTTGAAAGGTGAAGCTGGAGAGCCTGGTGAACCTGGCTCTTTAGGACCCCGTGGCTTAGACGGTTTACCAGGGGAACCGGGCATAGAAGGTCCACCGGGTCTGCCCGGCTATCAGGGTCCACCTGGAGAAAAAGGTGACAGAGGTGATATTGGACCGCCAGGCTTAATGGGCCCACCTGGTTTACCCGGACCTCCAGGCTATCCGGGTGTTAAGGGTGACAAAGGAGATCGAGGCGACTCAGTGAGTATTGAAAATCACTTTGATTTAACATAAAGAAAGATTTTTGATTAGTCCTTTAACTAGAAGTATAGAAAAATGCGTAGACGTCAAGATCAGGATGGTATGTCAGATGCCCCACATATGCCCACCATTGAATATGTAAGTTAAGGTAAAGTTTTGTCTCTATTTTTTTAAATTATAATTTGGAAACTTTTTAGTTATATGGTCCACCAGGACCTCCCGGTCCAATGGGTCCACCTGGACATCCAGGCCAAACAGGCGAAAGAGGTTTAGATGGACGCAAAGGAGATCCCGGAGAAAAAGGCCAAAAAGGTGATCAAGGACCGATGGGTTTACCGGTAAGTTTTAGCGATACTTAAGAAACGTGTTCATATCCATTGAGTTTATTTCTAGAATAAGTTTTGATAAAATTATTCACTCTTTGACTCTTGCCAGGCATTTGCAAATTTGTAAAAAAAAATATTTGGAGCACCAACTCCAGCTATGAATATTGAAATTTTTTTCATTATATTAAGATTTACTTTGCCCCTCTTTAAGCTCATTTGGAATTGGTGATAAAATCACCTTCAATCTTCGGATTTTAAACTTGTTTCACTAAATTTGGCACATGAAAATTGATATACAAATCATTAAGTTATGCGATAGTAGATATAAAAAAAAACCAAGCTGTAAACAAATAATTTTTGAAATTGTACCACAGCTGGTTATTACGATAGTTTTTATCGTCCAAGATATGCACAGATTTCCAAAAAGTTTTCCAATATTGAAAAGCAAACAAATCAACTAAAATCAACTAATGTAAAATAATTGATACGCGGGTGTTGCCTAATAAACAAAAGGCCTGTCCAAAAAAGGTTCATTTTCGTGTGCAGGGCAATACGAATTAATCAATCTCGCGTTGCTTAAAAGAATCGCAGACCATAACTTGACGATTCCAATGTTGTGGCTTGGATCTGCACTTGTATGAAATTGAAACTTATCCTAATTTTCATCAATATACATATATCCTTCCACTTGGATTATCTTCTTAGGTTGGTTGGGCCGGTGCCTCAAAATTTATTTTTGGTTTATTCGACCGTGTGCAAAAGAGAAAGAAGAAAATGGTCGGTGCCAGTAGGGGAACCAACTCTATTGACTCGCTGGCGTACTGCCGCGAATAGAGTCCATTTTATCGCTACTGCAGTGGATTTTCCTCTAACGAGGTTAAGCATCTTGCTCCCGAAACTCATATCTTTTTAGGCGACATGCGTTAATCATGCAGAGCTCATCCATTTGTGGTATATTGCGCAACGGATTACATAGCACATTATAAAGAGAATTCGTTTTTCAGCCATATGGTTTATTTGTGGAACAAATTGACTGCAGATGTGTTTCCTGTCACATATAACTTTAGAAGGTTTAAGTCAATCGTGCACAAATACTTCTAGCCAAGACAATAAACTGCATGGGGCTTATCCTCTGATTACTGGTCGCGATAAAGTCAGTTTTTGGTGTGGATTTCGGACTAGCGGCTTCATCGGGGTACACATCTTTGAGAATAACGTTGATCAAAGGTCGAAAATTCAACATGACATTAGGTGCACATCAACAATTATATTAAATACTGTGGTTTGACTTTACACTTTTGCACAAGAAAACTGATCATAACAATTCTCCGTTAATATTAATGGTACAAAATGTTCTGCTTGTATGCATGCAAGTACTGGATGGCTGGTAGCAGATTTATATTTCAAACTTAAATAATAAACGTAATAATTGACACAAATTTTTATTAAGAGCATTGAACGATAGATAGTTAAAGCGTATATCATCGAGATGTCTTCTGTCGACTTGAATACACTGTTCAAAACGGAGCCTTGAATTTTGAAAATTTTCTTTAAAAATAAAATGGTACAATTATCTCGTGAGTGGATAAGGCACACCTAGCAGTTACCCTGGGACAATGCAATGATTTTTGATGTTTCAATCGAAGGTTGCGGGCTAGTAACGGCAGTTTTGCTTGTTGACGTGGCCGTTTAAGTGAAAATGAGTTTTGTCGCTCCAAAGCATTTGGTTTACGGTGCGAAAACGCCCAAACAAAAATGTCGACACAGCTCACTGCGGCAACGTTAATGACAAATCCGCGCAATCGATAATTCCGCTCGCACCGTTTATTACTTTTTGAAATAATCGTATTTAAAAATATATATTTGCCACCAGACACCCTGTATAAATATATATACACTCCAATACATGTTGCCGATGTACAATCCGTAATCGTGTTTTCATAAAGAAGTAAAATAAATATGTTACTCTCATCATCTCTCTCAGTTATTGACATTCAATGTATATAAAAGACTATCAATAACATCCGTATGAGAAATATGGAAAAACTCAGCACAAGTAGCTGAGATTACATTGTATCATATGAGTTTAGCCATGTATGTATGTGTGATATTACCAACTTCGTTTGGCCTGAATTCAGTATCGACTTGTAGTTTTAACAAGACGATATCAGATGACAAACTCTTTAAGACTTGTTTACCATTCTTTTCGAAACATTTCATGTGAAGGAACTGTGAACTGGTAACCAAGATCATACGATTTGACTTCTTTATACTTTTTCTTATCGCAGTGGGAAACAAAGCAATGCTAAAAAAATAGATGTTGGTGATAATCGCTGCAGGACAAAAATGATCACCTGAGCAGTCAAGTTTCCCCAATATGAATATGCCTTAGCAAGACGCGCATATGCATGTAGTGGTATATTACGTACATTATGATATTGATATACATACCTTACAAACGAAAAACCATTTCAGTAGTAGCTCACCTCTTTTTAACTTAAGTTAAGCCTTGAAATTAAATGTTTATTTTTTAAGTAACTGTTGATACTAATTTATTGACGTTTCAAAATAATTTTCTTGCTTTAAATAATTTGCAATTTTCGAGGTCGTTTTTTATAAAAACGTTTGAATAAATTTATTCGATATTTCGTTTTCCGTTGGATAACTTCTTCAGGAAGTTATAATTTGTAAATGACGGAATTAGGAATAAGATTTAATAATAAATGGTTTAAAAATAAGGCAGGTTTAGACATTCCCGTTCACGTCCAATGGGTTTTATCTTTAGGACAGAAATACGCGTTACCATAGGATTAATAGGGATGATTTTCCAATAATGAAAGTATTGTTGTATGTTTTGTATGGATTTTGTAAAAACGTAGAGAGACAAGAAGTTGCTAGATAAATTTATACTTGATAAACTAAAATTTTTTTTGAAAACAAATATTGCATTGTCTCCACGGTTATATGGTTTACGAAAGATCCATATAGATGATTTTCCTCTAAGAGCAATCTGTTCTTCTATAAATTCTCCATCACATGATCTTTGTAAATTTTTTTCTCATATTGGTCAGAACTTATTAGTACACGTGGAAAAAAGTATATGGTTTATATGACAATATTCAAAGTGCAACATACTATTGTTGAATTATATGGTTGGTAGGGAAAATATTATTTTGTCATGAATTGCCATAACATAGTTTTGTAAGAAAAATGTTATAAATAACTAATTGTGGTTCAACATTGTTATAACTGGAAGCAACGACAGTATTAATAATGTCATACCATGTTTATGTCAGTACCACGATAACGTCATACCTAACCATATTACTACGCCAAACTATCATATTACTTTTATTAAACAAACATATAAATTTCATAAACTGCTTTATTGGCATAAAATCCTTTTTTTTTGTCATTACTCACAATATTAATTAAAAAATATACCGTTTTTGGATAAACAATACTATTTCATTTATTTCAATATTAATAAAATGAAAATATTAGGTGTGATATATTTTTATAAAATAAAACAATTAAAAATAATCAGACAAATATAGTAGGGCTCCAATATAATCGTATTAAATGGGTTCTAGTATCTATTAACTGATATAAGAAAAATTTATTATGTATTTCGTCGATAATTGCATGTATAAAATTCATATGTGTAACCATATTAATATGGTTGGATGTAAGATTGTATGGTTGTTCGCAACAATGATATGGTTCGTCGTTAAAGTTATTGTGTCTGTGACAATAGTACGGCTAGGTACAACTATAATACGGTTGGCCGACTATACGGTTAACTTTATAATATTGTTAATAACAACACACATACAGATATCAACATCTTAATATTCTGGCGTACCTTTTCATTTGGGCAAACGTTCTATATGTAGTTTTAGCACAATTTTAGTTTTAAATATTTTTTCTTTTTATGTATATCAAAAAAACAATTTTTTTTTTAACATATAAAAAATTTTTGCAGCTCGAGGATCTTTTTTATAAAAAATTTGACTATACTTTAACTTTTATTTTTCAATATTTTGCCAACAATTTGTCTTCAAGAAAAATTAAAATTGTTATAATAATTTTTGTTTTTTTGTTTTCAAACTCATTTGATCCAAGTATGTAGTTAAGAATTATTAAAAAATGTTCAAAACATCCGAAAAAAATTATAATAAATACAGCTAGAGATCTTATAGATAGTCCATAAGAAAAATGAAACAATCATTAAAGATATTGTTACGTTTCTGCCTCTAAAAACGATTTTGCGGACTATTCAACTACAAATAAAATAACGACTCACACACTTCTTCGTTGTAAAGTACTTAAAAATTTCACAACGTTATTTACACTAAGTACTTATGTGTACTAAAACACTATGATTATGACTGTCTAAAAAAATAAACTAACTGGTTGCCACCGATTTGCCAACTATTTACGTCTTTATCAGTTTCGAATTTTCTCGTCAGAACGTTCATAATGTACAAATGTATTTCTTACGCAGCTACACATTCATACACATGCTTGCGAACAGTAATCAAGTCACAACAGCAAACAATAATAAAATAAATACCAAGAATACAAGAACAACAACAACATCAGTTGTAGTTGAATTTTACGTACATTAAATCATGTATTTTTGTTTGTTTGTGTATTATGCTTTTAGTTTTATCTTGTTTGGGTGAATTTGTTTTACATATTTAACAAGCAGATCAACAGCTGCACAATGGATCAGATGGAGACACAGTATATTAGTAGATAATAGTTTTCCTGAAGAACTTATTTGCGAATTAATTAGACAATGCAATTATATTTATAAATTACTAGCTAATATACCTGGAATATCTGGGAGGTTGGAAAAATCTAGTAAATTTGATGAGGAGAATTACAAAATGGCCCATAAGATTTACAAAACAGTAGGCGGACTATTTGGTAAAACAAAGGATAAATTAAATAAATTAGAAAAGTAAAATTTGGTATACAAAACACCTGATTGCGGTAATGATAATGAACAATGTAATAAGGTTTATATAGGTTGGTTTGTCAGGCTGCCAGCTATTGTAAAGCCAGCCCACTTGGGTCCAGTCTGGTCCCGTTATGTTGTAGGTTAGGTTTGACAAGCTGCCAGCTAAAAGGTTTATATAGGAACAATCAAAAATGAACTGAAAACTAGATTAGCAGGGAAAAGCTACTTATAACAATTATTCCTGAAGAAGTTTTCCAACGGAAAACGAGATTTCGAGTAAATTTATTTAAACGTTTTTATAAAAAGCTATCTCGGAAATTGCAGATTATTGAAAACAAGAAAATTTTTTTAGTAACATTAAAATTTATTTTGTTTCCAACAGGGTCCTATGGGCATGCGTGGTGATTCGGGACCTACGGGTCCTTCTGGCAAAGCTGGCTTACCGGTAAGTGAACAAGGCAAACTTTTTACCAACATTAAAGCACTTTAACAAAGTTTTGGCAAAATTAATAAATGCAATTTTTTCAAAATTGTTTTTGTATCTAACTGGACTAAACAATCTAAAATAGTTGTGACTAATAGCGAACAAACTTTTTTTTATTATTTTTCTTCTAACAGGTGTGGGGCAACTACTAATCCAAATAAAAATACAAATTAATATATAACTGAAAAACAAACAAATAATCTTTTAAACACAAAACAAAATCCCAAACCAATTTTTATATAAAAAACACTTAAGCACTTAACGTTACGAACAATATAAAATACTTTGAAAGTGCTTTGAAAATTTCTCAAAAAAAAAACACATCTTAATTTGATAAACTAAAAACTAATAATCTAAAAAAAAAATCAAAATTCATCTTTAACTCCATCATCAAAATGAATTAATATACAAATAATTTCATAATTTAAAAACTTTCATATACACATATACATAATTAAACACATCTTTCTTTATATATAATATAAATACACAATAATAATAATAAATCGATGGCTTTATGAAGAAAATACTTATCTAGATTTAACTGCTGCAAAAAGAAAAAAGTATTCGAGTATTGAGCTCATTAAAAGGAACTGAAAACTTTTTGAAAGAATCTTTTCAATAGAATTGTAGCTGGCAGAAAATGGGTATATGTCTTTTCTTTTTTAAGCCAACGATGTTCTGCTCTTCTATTGATTAAATCCAAATGAAATTTTTAATAATTTAAAAATAATTTGAATCTGCCAGAAATTGAATTAAATAACAAAACCAAAAAAAAAGTCACAGAAAACCTACTAAAATCCTAATGAACAATTAAAAAGTCAGTTAAACTTGTAACAAATAAAAATATTAACCAAATATTAATTACTTACTATAAAAATATATAACAGCTTTGAATGTTTAATATCTCCTCCCTACTTACAACATTTAATTAACAAAAAGAAAATTATAATTACCAAAGTTTATAAAGTTCAAACCCAATCATATCAATTAATTAAAAGTAACCAAAAATGAATTTTAAAGCAAATATTTACCTTCTCCATTTTCAACCTCAAACCCAAAAAGATCAAATTGTATTATAACTACACGTTTTAAAATGAAAAAAAAAGTATTTTGTGTTTTATATAACTTGTGTCTGTAAATAGCAAGTTTTATCTTTAACCCTCCAACGCCCCGTTTTCTACTTCGTATTAAAATCTAATATTAGTTAATTTTCATGCATTTAAAAGCGAGTTTAGGTTTTCAGTCTCAATTCATTGCTCTTATTTAAATGCTAAGAAAGTGTGGAAGCCTCACATAAATTCCAAATATTATGGAAAGTATTCCGTGGAACAGCTGTTTGTTATTGGATTAATAGAAAAATTATTAAAGAAAAAATTAAATTTACCAACGGCATAGAAACGCTTAATAATTGTATATCATACGATGTAAATTTTAATTAAATATCATATTGTGTTGTTGTTTAGTACAAAATTAGCAACTAATTTTAAAATATCATCACCAGGCAATAGCTCATATGTGTGTTTTGTTTGCCATTTTTGCACTAATACTAAAGCAAGCACACAGAACCCATGTGGCAAATGAAATAAACTTAGGCCCAGGTTTTGACTTCGTATTTAAATACAAAATTAGTTAATTTTCATTTAAATTTAAATTGTTGCTCTTATTCAAATGCGATGAAAGTGTGGCAGCTTCAGTTTCATAGAACAGCTGCTTGTTAGTGGAAGAATAGAACAAATTTTAAAGAAAAATATTAATATTATTTTCAACGGCATAGAAAAACTTAATAATTTTATTTCAAGTGTTGTTATTTTTAATTAACTATCATATTATGTTGTTGCAAAATTAGTAACTAATTTTAAAATGTCTTCTACAGGCAATAGCTCGTTTGTGTGTTTTGTTTTCCTTTTTGCACTAATACAAAAGCAAGCGCACAAAATCCATATGGTATACTCGTATGAGACAAACTTAAATACAACTTGAATCAATAAGTTTGGGTATTTAAGTTTATATGAAATTTGTAATGAAAAATTGATTTCCGTATTTAAATGGGACTTAAAGCCAAATGGCATTTAAATACGAAGCGAAAAACTGAGCCTAATGGCCGGGGTACATAGAAAACGTAGTACGTTATCCGTCTCTTTTTTTAACTGAAATTAACGTATACGAAGTATGATGTTGGCGAATAGTATACCTTCCCGGCGGACACCCTGTACTTCAGCAGAATATATCACAGATTTATATCAGCACCTGCCTTGAAGACCGCATCTGATGATGGCCTCATTCCACGGGGTGAATTATTCACGAATCACCAGCATTCTTGTTTGGCTTACAAGGCGCACACAAGTCGCTACTTTTCCTACAACTTCGTAGCCATATGAGCAAACTCCTTGCTAGAGAGATCAGACCTTTTAATACGTCGTGTATACAATAAATAGAAGACAAGACGTATGAGTTGTTAGTCAGAAGCCCAGTAAGAGCATCAGCCCTTAAAAAGCTTATCCGTCGAACCATCACTACTGATACCTTACACTACCTTATACTATAGGTATCTGTTGTAAGACAAAAGCAGCTCAAAAGTTATTAGCCGCCAAAAACCGGCATGCATTAAAGTTATCAGGGAGATTAATTACTCTTACTGCGATTTTAAGTTGACACCACAGCCAGAACGTTTCAGCCAAATTAGGCACCTCAACCATGACCATTGCTGAGAGTTCTGCAAGCAAACCACCCGGGTGACTTACCGATTCCCGCTCTGTCATTTAACCCTTGGTAAACTTTTCAAAAGTCCAACGCATTATAAGTCTTGCTACAACAAACGAGGAACTCCTCCCCGCTATGCCCCAGAAAGCAATATACCCTGGTTATGTGTACACCACGGCAAACCCGGCCCTCCATACAGAATGTACTTCAGGAAGAGCCTTAATAATGCAGCATATGGTTGACATCAAATATAGATAAATTACACAAAGAAAAAATTGTTGTAACTTTGTACAGGAAATGGAAAAAATACTCTCTCATTTGCTCTCAAAATTGGACAACTTTATACTAGTTCGTACTGCCTGGTTATTCACGTGGAACACATAAGATTTTTGCAAAATCAATCCGGGTGATTTCGTTATTAGTTCGCCTCATTTCAATTTTTCAAATGTTATACTACTTTACTCTTCACCTCCAATGGCTGTATCGGCGAATCCGGGTGATTTCGTTATTAGTTCGCCTCATTTCAATTTTTCAAATGTTATACTACTCTACTCTTCACCTTTACACTACGAAAGCAAACCACTAACAACGCATATTTCTTTTATCAGCTACTTTTGACAACTGTGGACTTGAATTCATTCGCCATTTACCCAAACAAAATACGTGTTGAATTTTTTTTTTTTTTGGTTTGTTGTAGCGAAGCGTTTTGATTGCTGCTACGAGCTTCCTCATAAGAACGTACTCATAAAAATTATTACAGTGCGATAATATTAATTTTAAATCTGCATGTATCCTAACTCTCTCTGCCATCAAGTTTGACTTTCTGTTTTTAGATATTATCGCAGACACTATCTTATGTCATGTTCCAAGAGAGCTGTTCCAAATAGTGGCACTAGCAGAGCTTTGAGTGCAATTAGCAAATTTAGAGAGTAATTCGCTTTTTACTCTCGTTATCCGCGATCTTGTGGAACACAAGTAAAGATAAATGTTTTTATACATTATATGTTTTATACATGGTCTGATCAAAAAATAACCGTTATTTTCAAATTACGTGAGATACATATGTTCCGATTTTCGCCTTTTTTCTGTTATGTTGGTACACATGTCTGTTAAATATGTTGGCAATATCAGCCATTTTAGTTTGTCAGTTTGTTTTTGATAGATAAAAAGGATAGTCGTGTTTTGGTGTGCTCTTCGATTTTTTCCTAAATTTTGAGCAAAAAGAACGTTGCATGGACATCGCTCAGGAGCTGTTGAACATCGTCAACGACGATCCTCAGGAAGGTCATAACTGGTGACGAATAATGGGTGTATGACTATAACAGTGAAACCAAAGTCCAATCATCCCAATGGAAGCGTCTAGAAAATGCAAGACCGAAAAAAAGCACCTCAAGTTCGATTAAATGTGAAGGGTTTGCCACTGTTTTCTTCGACTGCAAAGGTGTGGCGCATCATGACCTCTTGTCACAAGATCTATTAGGAATACTACCTTGAAGTTATGATCCGTTTGCGCAAAGCAATTCACCAGAAATGCACAAAATTGTAGACTAAACAATCATGGATTCTGCACCATGATAACACACCAGCTCACACATTGATGCTTGTGCGTGAGTTTTTCGCCAAAAACAATCTTTAGCATGCGTCAACCACCGTATTCACCGGACTTGGCCCTCCCTGAATTTTTCCTCTTCCCAAAACTGACGACACCGATGAAATGAAAGCGTGTTGCTACGATTGAGGAAATAAAAGAAAAATCAAAACACGAGCTGTTGGTCATACCAAAAAGCGCGTTTCAGAACTGTTTCTAGGATTGGAAAAAACGCTGGCATAAGTGTATTATATCTGAGGAGAAGATGGTTATTGATGTATGAAAAAAATCCTTTTTTGTGTAAGCGAACTTAAACAACTTTTTGTTTTGTTTAAAAGCAGTTCTTTTAATAAAATGAAGTTATACTTATAAATATGGAAAATGGAAATTTTTGATATCGGTCTATATATACCTGAGATATATCCTAAACCGGATTTTTCATGAAAATGTCGCGTAAGCGAACTTAAAAAACTTTTTTTTACTGAGAGCAGTTCTGGTAATAAAATGAGGCTATATAAATACGGAAAATGGAAATTTTCGATATCGGTCCATATATACCCGAGATATAGCCTAAACCGGGTTTTTCATGAAAATGTCGCGAACTGAAACAACTTTGTTTGCTTAAAAGCAGTTCTGGTAATAAAATGAGGTTATATAAAGATGGAAAAAGAAAATTTCGAATATCAGTCCGTACAAGTGGTTTTTCCATTAACATTTTTTTTTTTTTTTTTGCTGAAAAGCAATTTTCGTTATAAAAGAGGGTTACTAAAATACAGAAAATAGAAAATTCCGATATCGGTTAACATATATCCGAGATATAGCTTCAACAAATCTTTCATGGAAATTTTCATGAAAGATTTCTTTTTTGGAATGGTGGTTAAAAGGCAAAACTATTTTTTCCCCGACATCGGTCCATATATATCCGAGCATATTTAGTTCAAATTTGTAATATATACTACACATATAAGTGACTATCGTGAAGGGTATTTTAGGTTCGGCCCACCCGAATATATCACACTCTTACTTGTCTCTATTCCCTATTTTTAAATCGCTTTGAGAGCATAAAGTTGACGAAAAATTCAGATATCAGAGCTGTTGAAACCCCCGAATAAAACCGTCAAATGCTGAAAGTTCTTTCAAAGTATCTTAACTGAAAATATTTAAAGACACAAGTTTGAACTTTTCTTAATTGTTTAAACAAAAAAATACAATATTTAGGTACCGTCCATGGGCTTTGAAATAAAATAATTATTGTAAAAACCATAAATAATGAAAAGAAGGAAAGAGAAATATAAATGCCAAAGCTTCGAAATAATTATTTAACACAAACATGAATATGAAAAAACCTTTGAATTTTAATTCTAGTTTTAATAATGTACAATAAAATATACATAATTAAAAATAATATAATTATGAACAAGACCAGTGGTGGGAAATAAATATGTTTAAAAGTTGAATAAACTGTTTGAAGTATTTGTAATTTTAAATAAAATATTTTGCAACTGTTGCTTAAATAAACAATAATTATTTAGATAGGTGTACTATAATACTCAAATCATAACAAATTTATAATTGAATAAATTTATAAAAATATAAATAATAATGTAATCATTTAAATGCCATTAAGGGTGATGTGTAAAACGTCAGATATGCATAAAACGAGGCAAATACGCTGTAACAATATACAAATAAACCAAAATTATGGGTTTCACATAAAAACAGAAATAAATAAAAATTTATTGAAAGCAAAAAAGAAAAAAAAATTGAAATAAATATTTATATACAAATAATATATAAAAAGTGCATAATTTTTTTTTAACAATAAACCTTTTAACTTAACAAAAACTTTTTATTTATATAAACTTTATTAAAAAGAGGCAAAACAAAAATAAATAATTAGTAACATATTTATATTTTGAGTTATTGATGAACTCAAAATACCATCACAATTGTAAATTTGTATTAAAGTAAAAGTTTTCCTTCCATTTCTAATCTCCAAAACCTTAGAATATACATTTCTTTTATTGTTCTACTTACATTACAAACTAATCTTAATTAAAATGGAATTTTTATTCTTTATAGTTATGACAAAAAAGAAAAAAAGAGTTTCGAAATTTTGTATTTAATGTCAATTTTTTTCAATTAGTATATTTACAAGCAACATGAATACAAATAAAACTATAAAATTAAATCCCACAAAATTGTATCATTCAAAGCAGCATGTCAATTTAATTTTTTTTTTCTTCTGTACATAACTATTACAACTTCTACGACGCTGTTTCTTTTTTTCTAGTTTAACTTTATTTACAATAATTAATTTTAACTTTTTCAATTTACTAAATTGCATAAACATACTTCTTTATGTTTACATTCAACTATTATGAATTACTTTACTCATCTTTACATAATAAACATTATGCTTCTACGAAATTAACTGAGCAAATGATATAAAGTTCGATATTCTCTCTTAACAAATAACATCTTCTTTATAAATAACATAAAAATAAGTTAAAAAAATATATATTGAAAAAAGAAACATTAACAAATTAGAAAGTAATAAATACGATAAAAATGCAGAAACATATTTAGATTACACTAGTAAGGCGTCCTTTGAATTTTCAAGCGGTTTTAAAAGAAATGGTTGATTTCAACAAACCAATTTTTAATTCCCAATAGATTAAAATGTGAAATAGACAAGCGATTGAAGGTCATCATGGAAATAAAAACCAAAAACCACGCTTCGATATCAAACTAATTATCCATATAAAATTATATAAATATATATAAAATAATTATTCGTATAACGCGATCTGAGTCTTTTGTTAGAATTCCCGAAATCGGCTTTAGGAATTGACAAAATCCTCCACTTCCCCGGAAACAATACGCCAACTTCGGACTAAATCAAATGACCGTTAATAGTTCGCTCCACGCCCAAAACGCGCACCGAATATGAAAAACCGGTTTCGATTCGGTTGGCGAAGCGGTTCCCAATTTTTTGGAAATTCCCAAAGTTTTCTTCAGTAAACGTCAAAATCCCCCCTTTCCTCAGAAGCATTACGGCAACTTCAATTTTCGCACTAAAGCGTGTGACTGTTTATAGTTCAGATACATGAAAAATCGGTTCGAAATCGGTTAACGAAGTGATTCCAAATTGTTTGGAGAATTCTCAAAATCGGCGTCCTGAATCACCAAAATCCACCACTTCCCCGAAAAAAATGCGGAAACTCCAACCTTTGCACGAAAGCGGCAACACTGTATATACAGTTTAATACATGTAATAATCTTTCATATGGCATGGGTTTCCAGTGTTGCAAACATACAAGTTAGTGTGCTTGTATGTATGCATACAAACGAAACTAATATAACCGTGTTAAAAGTTTACCTTAATTTTGAAGATTTTTCAAGAAAAATAAGATTTCAAGCTCTTCTTCTGAAAATTAAGTTTTTTGAGGTTTCGCATTTTGACGTTTTTCCAAATATCTAAACAACTTTGACTAATTTAAGAACATGAATATTGGAATAGTTTTTACCTCTTAAGCCCATTACTTACATATGTCTGTATATGTACATATGCAGTTATATAAATAAAAATGGTGTCTCGGCAAAAGTATCCTTTTTCATTCTAACATAAAAACACCTGTTTTTTGATATAGTTGTAATTTTTTTAATTAGGTTGTAAAGAAAACATGTTCCGATTATGTATGGAATAAAACATTCGTCATCGCTCTAATGATAGGTCGTAACTCTTTTCATTAAATTTCCCAGCACTTTTTCACACAGAAGTGGTTTGGGTCTGAGCTCAGGTACGTTTTTTGGCTTATTTGCACAAGCCCGAAACTTCATAAACCCCCACACAAATAAGCTCATGGCGTTAGCATTAGAATTTCTTTAGATAATGTGTTCTGAAAATTTTAGCTGCAATAAATCGATCGTTTAATACGTGGTGGCAGGTGTTGCGGAAAACACTTATCGTCTATATCCATACAATATAGTCAAGTAGTGACGTGTGTTGTCTTCCATCCTGTGCGTACGTCTTTTGTTACTGCTGTCCGTATTTTCTATAGGGTGTTTTTTTAAGCTAGATAGAACTTTAAATTGTAAAAAGTAACACAAAAAGTTAAATTTTGATGAAACATTTTTTTTATTTGTTTCAGTATACTCTGACAAATCATCATGAATAGACTCACGCTTGAACAACGCTACGAAAACATCCAAATTTACTTTGAAAATCAGAACCGTTGTTTTATCGCAAAATTGTGTTCAGCGATGAGGCGCATACGGGTTTGTTAATAAGCAAAATTGCCGCATATGGAGTGAGACCAATCCACAAGAGACCCTACAGACTCCATTACATCCAGAAAAATGCACTGTTTGGTGCGGTTTTCATGCTGGTGGCATCATCGGACCTTATTTCTTCAAAAATGAGGCCGGAGCTCGCGTTACGGTCAATGGAGATCGTTACCGCACCATGATCAATGATCTTTTGTTTGAAAATATGGATGACATTGATCCGGAGGAGATGTGGTTTCAACAGGATGGCGCTACGTGCCATACGGCGAACGCAACCATCGACTTACTGAAATCAAAATTTGGCGATAAGTTGATTTCGAGAAATGGACCTGTCAATTGGCCTCCAAGGTCGTGCGATTTGACACCTCTCGATTATTTCCTGTGGGACTACGTGAAGTCACTGGTTTATGCTGATAAACCAGCAACAATTGACGCCTTGGAGGCCAGCATTGTTCGTGTTGTTCGTGACATACGGCCAGCAGTGCTCGAAAAAGTGGCCCAAAATTGGACGTCCAGAATGCGCTTCGTCAAGAACAGCCGCGGTGCCCATATGCCCGAAATCATTCTCAAATGTTAATGTCACGTATTGATCTTTCGAATAAAAAAAAATTTTGATTACAATTTAATTTTTTGTGTTATTTTTTACAATTTCAAGTTCTATCGGGCTTAAAAAAACATCCTATATATATGTTCATTATTAATTTTATATGAAACTAAGTTGCATCGGAATAGGTTGGCGGTATTTTCTATATAACTATGTTTATCATTAATTTCGTACTAAACGAAATTGCATCGGAGTAGGTAGTAAATCCCAGTTTACACATATCAGCTCCTCTTGATCAATTCTGCTCCAAATTCTTTTTGAACTTGCATTTCCGTTCACACACAAAAGCTTTGTGTCGTCAAGTTTAAGTTTTTTTGCCTTTACGTTTTCATATTTTTTGAGTCTGCACCCTTTTCCATTCTCTTCTCCCCGTTCTCCCACAAACTCAAGACTTGACGAGTCAAACTGATGTGTACATTGGAACTAAGTGTACACATGTTTCTTTTCTCTCTCTCTCTCTCTCTCTCTCTCTCTTTTCACCGTCATCCGTGTTTTCTTTATATGTTCATAATTAATTTCTTTTGAATGTACTTCTTTACCTTGTAGTATATAAAGTGTTGGACTAAATTTTGTTAGCCTGAGCAGCGTCGAAGGTATATACGCTGGGGCTTAGTTTTAACAAATTTAATTCGAATATTTTAAATGCTGTAATAGTTTTTTTTTTTTGGTCTTTCGTATTGTTATTGACCACAAATACTTTACTGAAGTAAGACCTCACTGCGCAGCTTTTCAAAAACACACATTCGTTTTTTCTACTACTAACAAAAGCGTATAGCTATGAAGGTATAAGTTTGTCCACCACTGATTTAAAGTATGGGAGTTTTTGTATAAATTTCGTTAATCTCTTATACTGCCAAAAGTTTTTCAAAAACTGACTAGTGTACTCTATTTCTGTCTGCAGCGAAATATGCTAAACATAAGAATGTAAATTGTATCTATAATTGTTAATATTTAAAGCCTACCAAATCCTCACTAAAAATGTTTTTTTTTTTCTTGGATATTATATATATAGCAAATAAATATTTATATTTAAGATATATTATGTATACATACGTACGTACATATGAATAATTTTATATTAAATGGTCTTGATTATGAAAGTTTTTATTACATTTTATCCAAAAATTTTTTTTGTTTTTGCAATTGACAGTATAGTAATTAAATCTTCTCGATACATAATTATGGCGGAGAAGCAATTACTTATGAGTTGAAAAACGTGCTTTGCAAACCATAAAACATAAGAATAATTTAATTCATACTTTTTTGTATTAAAGAAAAAAAAATAACTCATGGAAAGTAATTTTTAATTTGTGAATGGAATTGTCGTGTAAAGGAGTAGTAAATATGACTTTGAAAGTATTAACATTTAAATGTGTATTTGAATAAGGAATAAACAAAATGTCAAAGAACACAAAACATTTATAAGTACATACATACATACTTATATATATACTTATATATATATATATATATATATATATATATATATATATATATATATATATATATATATATATATATATATATATATATATATATATATATATATATATATATATATATATATATATATATATATATATATATATATATATATATATATAATACTAAAACAAAAGAAGATTAAAAATATTGTGAATATAATTCTTCATTTTTAACTATTACATGTAAAGCATTGCATTTTATTTTTATTTTTTTAAGAAATGAATTAATGTGTTTCTGTCCTTAGTTAAAAGAATGGCATATAACCGAAAAAAATTATTTAAATGAAAAAAAAACGAGTTGATTTTATGTATGAATTATTCAATAAAGTGATGAGTTTTTTACAGAAAGATAAAAAATGAATAAACATAATTTTATAATTTTGGAATGGGTTGGAATGATGCAGCAACTAACAAAAGTTTAACAAAGTTTTGGTTTGAGACTAACATTAATCTTATTTTTTAACGCTTAGTTTTTTTTAATATAAGTTGCCTGTTAACTTTCTATAGTTTATAATTTATTTCGTTTATTTTTTTAATTATATATTTTTTCTTTTTATTTCTGTTTACCACCTTCGTTTAGGGTCCACCCGGTTTGGATGGCATGAAAGTAGGTTGCATTTATAAAATCAATTAAATAACTTATCTTATAAATTCAATTGTAGGGTGCTCAGGGAGAAACGGGTCAAAAGGGTGAACGGGGAGATCCCGGTTTGCCGGTAAGCAAGTACCTTGTATTTAGTAATATTTTTTTTTAAACAAATTATAAATTTCTTTTTTGTTATTTTAAACACCATTTTGCATGATTTTGGTTTTCGATTTCTTTTTCTTACGCCTCCGATTTGTGTTTCTCTGTATAATCACCCCTACTACTACCACTACTATTTGACTACAACCAACAACAAAAACTTGAAATAAAATACTTCTTTGTATGTATTTATACTAACTCAATATGTACTCGTACACGCTTGATAACTGTATGTGTGTGTATGTGCAATTGCCTTATTTGGATTTGGAAATTTAAAAAAAAGGGTACTGATGGTATACCCGGTCAGGAAGGCCCGAGAGGTGAAAAAGGTTCTAGAGGTGATCCGGGACCACCTGGCAAGAGAGGACGCAAAGGTGATCGCGGCGATAAAGGTGAACAGGGTGTACCCGGCTTGGATGCTCCCTGCCCCTTGGGTTCTGATGGTTTACCCTTACCTGGCTGTGGTTGGCGACCGCCTAAGGTTAGCATGAGTTCAAAAAAAAAAAAAAAAAACCCCATAATTGGAATGTCACTAAATTTTATGAAAATCCTTTTTTTCTATTGGTTTTGGTAAAAAGTACTGCATGATCTAAAAATATGTAGAACTTAACGCTTTTGTATTATCACTTACTAACAATAGATTTTTCTAACCATTTTTATAATATTTAGGAGCCGGTTATATCAACTCCGGTCCATAAAGATTATTTGCCCGATGTTACGGGTCCTGAAAGTAACAATGCTAGCGATTACGAACAAGAGGATGACGACGAAGAACAGAATGAAAACGAGGATGAATATGATGAATACCAAGATAATTTACACAATGATTAAAGCAACCCAAGTACACGCAAACAAACAAAAAACCAAATAAAATCATTGCTGTTTTCGAAGGAAATGTTATTTAAAAAAAGTGCTAAAAGCTTTTCAAAGAAAGAGCAAAAACCTTTTAATAATATGGGTTGGTTACCATGTTGTTAACGAAAAAAAAAAGCTAAAACAAAGACTAAAGTTAACAAACACATACATTTTTGGATAGATACTACATGCATAAAACCATTAGCACTTTCTATGTATTAAATATTACACCTTTTACTGAAGAAGGTGACATTTGTAATTAACAACTTGTTGTGTAGTGTTTGTATGTCTGTACGTTACTTGGTGTCGAAACATGTTTACTTTTACTCTAATGGATTCCGAAAGATGCTGGCTGCTAACAATTACGTTGTAATTTACACTATTCGTTCTAACACTAAACATACGCCCACTCAACTTTAAATTAGTTCTACTAATATTTAATTAATAATTTAATGAAACTCTAAACAAAAAGCACCAGAGCACCTATTGAGACGCTTTTCTAAGTACATAAAGAAATAATTTAATTGGTGGCGGCTGTTAACATGCTAAATACTTCTAACTCTTTTTATATAAATCTGGTGGTAAATCTGAAAAAATAGCTGTTAAGAAGGGTAGCAAGCAGCAAAGTCGATTATTTCTTTTATATATATATATATATATATATATATATATATATATATATATATATATATATATATATATATATATATATATATATATATATATATATATATATATATATATATATATATATATATATATATATATATATATATATATATATATATATATATATATATATATATATATATATATATATATATATATATATATATATATATATATATATATATATATATATATATATATATATATATATATATATATATATATATATATATATATATATATATATATATATATATATATATATATATATATATATATATATATATATATATATATATATATATATATATATATATATATATATATATATATATATTTGAAAAAATATATATTTTTTTCCTACTTAGTTAGCTTTAATATCTATCGAACCTCGTAAGCAGGTAAATGCAAGTCTTTATGCATAATGTTCACCAACGACGAGCGTGAGAGGTGCAAGTGTTGGGCACGTCAACGAGTTTAGGTGAACGGCTTTTTAGCCACACTATGGCAAACCGCAATATTTTCTGCAAAATGATCTTTACGAACATGCACTGGTGTTTTCACACCTACAGACCCGGTTGCTCAAATTTTTGTACAATTTTTCCGATTTTACGCACAATTGGACGATGCAATTGACCGCACATCTAATAAAAATTATATTACTATTTTTTTTTTTTTATATTGGACCAGTACTCAGGGGATGACCCCTACATATGCAGTGTACCCGCACTAGGGAAATAGGTTTTGAGGAGGAGGAAAGGAAAGCGGGAGTAGTGTTTGTGAACATTTGACTTGAATTTTCCAACGTTATAACAGACAGGAAACACTTCTGCAGGCAACTTGTTCCACAGACGAAGCATGCGGCTGAAAAACGAATTCTTTTTGTAATGCGTAGTACGATTCCCCGGGCAATCAACCACAAATGGATGAGCTCTAGACGATGAACGCGTGCTACATAAAAATGTGCGAGTTTCGGGAACAAGATCTCTATTCTCGTGAGAACAAAATCCATTGTAGTAACGATAGAACAGAGTAACGCACCCCACACTTCGTCGATGCTCCAGTGAATCAATAGAGTTGGATACCCTACTGTCACTGATGAGCCTCTTCGCCCTCTCCTGCACACGGTCGAGTAACCCCAAAATAGACTTTGAGGCACCGGCCCAAACATGAGAGTTGTATTCCATTTTCGGTCGGATGTAGGTGGTATAAATAGTAAGGAGATCGGATGGAGTGAAGTACATCTTATACCGTTTCAAAAAACCGAGACACTTGAATGCTTCTTTAGAGACATGAAAAATGTGTTCAGTCCAGCGAACATCACACTGTATCTTCATTCCAAGAACATCAAGAGCATCCGATTCCTCAATATTTATACCATCCATGAGTACAGATGAAGCAGCATGTGCTTTTTTTGAAGCAAATATATATAAATTAAGAGCAGTTAAACCATAAAAGCGGCGATGTGACACTTCTTGCTTCCCTTCATTATAGCAAAAAAAAATAAAAAAAAATTTTAAGTTTTTTTAAACTAAGTTATGATAATTAACAAATAATTCTTTTGCAGGATAATTGGCAAGAATGGCTAAGGGATGAAATTAATTTAGTTATCAAAACTAAGCCAAAAAACGGTCGCCGGTAGATGTTACTCTCTCTTATAAGCCCATCCCTGAAATGTAAAATTTTCAAAAAGCTTTTCTATGTAGCTTATGATGTTTAACTAAATTCATAAATTTTTTTTTAGTACAGCTTTTAAAAGCCCTAAAATTATTTAATATGTATTGCAATATCTAACTTATCTAACATTATTACTAATATCTAGTTTTATCATTTAGAATAAGCTAAAAATAAAAAAAAATAAAACGAAACTAAAGTATTCACGCTTACGAAAAAATTAAGATAAAAAAATATATTTATAAGCAGTTTTTACAGAAGAGATTACTGGTGTCGAACATTAATAACTAAGAAAAACTTTTTTAAATGCCTTCACGGTTTTTAGTAAATTTTTTATACTGCAGACGCTCGCGCAATGGAAACACAAAGATTTTAAGTCAATTCAAATTTCTAAATTTGATTATTTCTGGACGGGAGTTTCCATAAAAATTGAGGAATTTGAATTCCCAATTTCCATCTCTGTGATTTTAGCATGAAGTGTATGATTAAGGCAAACAGGCGAAGTTGTTCATATCATGAATTTGACTCTTAACACTGATAGAAAATAGATTAGCAAACGAAACCTAAGGTAGGCTTCGAACGACAAATTCAAAAATTCTTTACAGTTGAAAAAGTAAACGTATAATGTACAACGGATGTGCCCCGGCCTTTAGTAATCATGTTGATAGAGAAACTAATCATTAGCATAACTCTGCACTTTAGGTTTCATATTTCTGTTAAAAAAATATTAAAGCATTCTTCTTTAATACGAGTACTTTTTCACTCAATGTGCACAACATAGTCACGTTGATAGAGAAGTCAATCTTGAATATTCTTATTCTTATCCAAAAGAAATTGGAACCTTTTTTTAGTTTGCATATATGTATATATTTACGGAATATATATTTGCAGTTTCGGAACTATTGATTAATTTTCTAACACGCCACAGACATATTGAAATAAAAACTTTGTAACAATTTTGTTTTGCGTCTAAAAAAGAGCTTGAAATTTTTCAATTATCTCGAGCATGCGACGTTGTCTGCGGCGAACAGGTATTATCAATAGCGATGTGAAAACAAAACTAAATGCAAAAGAAATTATTCGCTGTCAAAAGTTCTCAAGAGAAATAAATATAGTTTAAAAAAGTAAAAAACACGCATCAATTTCAAATTTTTCATTCACTATTATTTAAGATTCTTCTTAAATTATACATATAACCAGATAATTACTCGTATAACGCGTTGCGAGTTTTTGTTTTTTGAACTCCCAAAATCCGTTTCAGGAATCTCCAAAATCCCCCACGTCCCCGGAAACAATATGGCAACTTTCATTTTCGCACTAAATCGAATTACCGATAATAGTTCAGATACACGTTCCACGGCCAAAATACGCACCGAATATGAAAAATCGATTCCAAGTCGGTTAGTAAAGTGGTTGCGAATTTTTTTAATAGTCACCAGATCAGCTTCGTGAATCCCCAAAATCACTCCACTTTCCCGGTACCTTCAACTTTTGCACTTAAGCGGCAACACTGTATATAAAGTTTTATTTACCTACATACATATGTAATGATTAACATTCAAACAAACATACAAGTGAATTTAATATAAGCCTGATAAAAAGCTTTTTCTTGGTTCATAAATAGCGGAGTTTTTCATAAAAAAATTTTTTTTGACTGACCTTTTGGCTGTGCAATGTCCAAAGTTTCTTTTGTTGCCATTGATAAACGTTTTCACAAGAAGAAAGAACATTAAAAATCAAGTCATAAACCTAAAAATTTAATTTTTGGATGCCCAGTTGGCAATTTTTCTCCCCCTTAAGGGGTAACTTTCAGATTGAAAACTATCTTATGTTGACTTCCGGACTTAAAAAAATCAGCATAACGAATTTCATCTAAATCGGCTTAGTGGTTAAGGCGTGAAAAGGTAACAGACAGAATTATTTTCAAATTCATGGTATTAGTAAGGATTTCAAACGACTTGAAACTATAGCTTCGAATTTCTATAAATTTTAATTACTGAGATTTCTAATACGCATTATTTAATCTTGTATATATATATTTTTTTTTCTTCTAAATTTTTCAGCTAAAGATCTTGAATTGTTTCTGTTTTTTATAAAAAAGGTTTAACAGTATTTTATTTTCGATATTTCGATAACAGTATGTTATCATTCTCAGGAAAATACAAATGTTGTAAAAACTTATTATTTTTTTATAACATTTAAATTTTTCTGCGGATGATAATAAACTGTTATCGAAATGTCGATATTTCGATAACAGTTTATACTTTTAAACCTTTTTTAGAAAAAAAAAACAGAAACAATTCAAGATCTTTAGCTGAAAAATTTAGAAGAAAAAAAAGTGCAGACTTTACTCTTGCAAGTTTTGTCTTTAGTATTCGTGGTTACCACGTTTTTTTTTACACGTTTAAGACTTGAATTCATTTATTCATACAATTTCTAATTTATGCCAAAATGTTTTTAATGCAAATAAAAACAAATAATACAATTTAATTTTTTTCACAGTTCTTTTGTTATTGAGAGCAAAAACTAAAGTTTAACATATTTAAAACAAGTAAATGCATAATTGAATAAAAATAGTTAGAATACAATCCACTGATATTTAATTTGTATAAAAGTAATTTATTTATAAAATAGTTAATAAATGGAACAGGAAAAACAAGCATTTTTTTATTTATGTGTGTTACTAAATATATCATGTCATTTTGTGTCATAGTTCTCTTTTATCCTGTTTATTGTAGTTAATTAATTAACCATCTGTCTATTGATAATTTTAAGTATTATATTATAGTTGGCTTTTTTTTAAATAAATTTTTACAATGACCATGATAATTATTAATGTATTCATATTGCATATTTAATAAAAAAATAATATAAAAATGATAATTAATTAATCACGCAGAAGTGTTTCATTTTAATATGTTTCAATTGTAAGTAAATCAAACAGGACTCACGTGCGCAAGTGGACGTGTAATGAAGTGTTTATTAAGGTAAGTAGTACTAATCGTGTTTTCACATGGTCATCGATAAAAAAAGTGATAATAAATTACTGTATAATCTCTGTTAACCGGATACCTAACACTGAGTTTACACCAGCTGATAACTTGTTATACGTTGCGTGTACGTATTTACAGCCAATAAGCCTTAAACACAGACGACAGCTGACTTCACAACTTCACGATTATGTGTCTGTTCGTTTACCCAAAAATGTACAAATTTTTAGTGTGTTTTACTGAATGCTGTTCGTTTACTCAAGTTGCAGTAAATGAGAACACACACGTAGAAAAAAATATATGGTTGACACGACAATATTCTGTTCTTGAATTATATGGTTATTTCTGATAATATTGTATGGTTTTATATTTTAAATGCCATTTATACACCTATACACAAATACCGTACATAACTATACTACTCGTATATTCAAGTTCAACATTGATATAAAAGTTTGTAACCTTAGTATTAGTTAAAATTACCATATAAGTGTCATACTCAACCATATTATTTAACTAAACATCCTTCCTTTTGTCGAAAATAATCACATTTTTGCCATAGTAAACCGTATTAATGGCATAGCTATCTTTTTTTTATACAACCATATTTTTGTCACAAATCTCTACCAACTAGAAAAAATAACATTACCGGATAATTAATATATTTAATTTATTCATGATAAATTAAATATATTACATAAATACAATAAGAAATTACAATATAATAAGAAGCAGATGACATATGTATATCACCAAAAAATATTCAGATTGAAAATACAAAATACTAAAATGGTTACGTATGACATATAACCATATTAGTATGGTTGGATGTCACATAGTATGGTTGTCGACAACAATAATATGGTTTAACAAAAAAGTTTTGTGGATATAATAATAGTATGGTTGGATACAACCATAATATGGCTGACTTCCTTAAACTATTGTTTTATGCAACATACATATGCATTAGAGGGTTGCTCAAGCACAATAAAAATGTTTTACAAAACATCGTAGTATTTTCAAGTAGTATCCATCGTCTTCTTTCATATTTCAAAACAGTGCCAAAATGTTCTAAACACATAAACGAATACTGTCTTATAAGCATTTAGAACCAACAAAACCAAACACGAGTAGAACCAAATGAAATAGAACAAAATTGAAGTAGAACTTAAAGCATTGAAGCAATGTTCTACTTCAGTTTTGTTTATAAAATTTGTTGTTGTTGTTCATGGTTTTTGTATTAGTGCACAAGTGCTGTATGTACAGTATGCTCATGCGTGTGTATTGTTGTTGTTCATGGTTTTTGTCTTTGTATTAAGAACAAATATTTATGACGCAGTATGCTCAAATGACAATGTGCTTGCTGCACACTGGGGTAATTGCAGATCTGACTAACCAAAAGTTAAGTTTGTTAAACACATTTTAGTCACCTCCTCGTAATCAGCTACGCTAGTACCAGTGCAAACTGTGCATATGTCGATTATCGTAATTGTGATCGTTAAGTTTGTAATCAAATAAAAATGTTGATAGAACTCTCTTGTCTATAAATATGGAAAAATACAGGCCTATTCTAAAAACCATGTGATTTCAAAGCACATGCCGTTTCAAAAGCACAAATGTGATTTGTACCTGTTCTGTAAATCAGAATTTTTTGTGATTTTCGATTTGAGTTATACTCTTTGGAAGCAAAAAAAAACAAACAGCTGCTTTTTGCTTTGATTTACTGATAAATTTATTTTCAGGTTGAATTTTTTTAGTCGCGGAATTATTTGCAAAATAAAGTTAATTTCTTCTGATAAATATAAAAGCTAAAGTACAAAAAAGTTAAATAATCCCACAGACCAAATCGCAAAGAAAATACAACAAAATAAACGTATCTAGTTTTTTCATAATTTAGTGCATTATTTCGTATAAAATAAATAGTTTTAGAGTAAAACACCAAATTATTTAATAATATAATAAATTGTGAAGTTCATAATACAGTAACTGCAAAAATTAGAATGTGATTTAAAATTGATAACTGGTTAGCTTACCGGTTTGAAATCACAAACATCAAAAATATTTTGTCTGCAGAACACCTTTTTGTGATTTCAAATCACCTTCACAAAAAGCGATTTGCAGAACAGCTCTGATAATAAAAATTTGTAAACACAAATTAATTTTTTGAATAGATATTTCGACTATAGAAACCAGCGACTAGTCTTTAATATTTGTATGGAATTCACACAAAAACTGATTGCTTTTCATATCAAATTTCTTAACGTCACGTGCTTGTGACATGAAAACATATTAAACTTTATTTATAAACAAAAAAAATATTCGATAGTTTTGTTCTTAATTATTGCGACTAACAATAAATTGCTTATCTTAATAAAAATCAGAACACAACTTAAATAACACAAAACTTAAATAAATTTTGGGTAGCTGGATTTGCGATATACCCCTATGTGCTGCGTCACATTCTTTAACTACTTTTATTAAATGATTACTGGGTTCTGACTGATTACTATAAGCGCACAATTGTTTTACTACCTTTTTAATAGATTACCAATTAATTTTTAAAAGCAATAATCATTTAATTTTATATTATTCATAACTTTTCTAAAAATTGTTCTGTTTTTAGTTGCTTTCTATTGTTTACATTTGTTTGTTTAACATATGTTTTTCATCTTACTAAACTTTACTGCAAGAAATTTTTGCAGTAAAAATTTGCCAGTTCTCAGTAAAAGAACCGCCACTTTACTCTCTTTTTGTGTTCTCAGTAAAACAAAGTAATAAGTTGTATAAATTTTTAGGTAAATTTTTAGAATAGACATAGTGTTTACCAATTCCATAAATTTTTATCCGCCCATCTTCTATGGTTCTCTTGGAATTCGTATGACTTACTAGAAAATTTTATAATTTTTAATATTTATATTTTAACATCTGTTATTAATTTATTATTAGTTTTTTGTTATTCTTATAGCTGATGGTGTATGGGTTAGCCTTAACTCATTTTTGGGTTGGTGAGTCCAAAAATGTGCCTAGAATTGCGTTTGGAATACATAGCCTCAAAAATTATACGTTTAACAGAGCTATGTTAACTCCCTAATAGATCTCTGTCAAACCAGTTGGTTAATGTCCAGGATTATAAATTTTAAAATTTATAGTAATGGAAAGACTATTGGATAGTACGATAGAGAGATTACATATAAAACCGAGACTAATGTCAAAATATGTAGATGATTTATTTTATATTATTCCGCACTTAGCCATTGATAATATGTTTTTGACTTTGAATAGTTTTAACTCAAGCATCAAGTTTACTGTTGAAAAGGAATATAATTCAAAATTACCATATTTGGATACTTTGATAATTAGGAGAGATAACAAACTTGTTATTGATTGGCATCAAAAACCAACTGCATCAGAGAGAATAATTAACTAGTTTTCAAAGCATAGTAGAAATAAAATCATAAATATAAAAAAGGGTTCTTACAATAAGGGATGATGAGTTCCATACAAAGAACATTATAAAGATTAAAAACATACTAGAAGATAAAAGTTTTCCAGCTGAATTTGCTAATGGATTTCTAAGTCAGTTTCAAAATAGAAATGTTCAGAATACAGTTAATTCATCAGACACCAAAATGTATAAATCTTTAACATATATACCAGGTTTATCAGAAAGATTATCAAGGTCTAATATATATAATAGAGAAGGATATAGAATGGCTCATAGAAGCTATTATACGTTAGGTAAATTATTTAGTAAGACTAAAGATAGACTTAATAAATGGGACATTTCAAATTCGGTTTAATTCCTTGTCAGGGTAATGATCAAGAAAATTGTATTAAAGTTTACATAGGAACTACAAAAAACAAATTAAAAACTAGAATTGCAGAGCAAAGATATAGGTGCATTAATTCACAAAAAAACGGCTCACTCTCCACACTTTGAAAATGTTTCAATTTTAAGAACAGAAAATAATTATAAGCGTTAAATCTTAGAAATGTTAAAGATTATAAATACACCAACAACACAAAAAGGCGGCGTTGCAGATACTCAACCAAAAACATCGTCAACAAAAAATTACCTCGTTTTTGGTTTAGTTTACAAATATTTTCCCTATACATATTTTTATGGCTTATTAAATCGTTTTTGGAATAAGATATTTTTTTAAGTTCCTTTCATCACACGTAAGAGACTGAATTGTTTTGTTTTTTATCAATAAAATTTTTGGAAAACGTATTTACGCTTATGTATTTTTACCCTTTTATTTCATGTAGATTTAATTCAATGTTAAGTCGGAACCAAGTGTCTACACTATAATAGCTTTTCATCAACTGAATTGAAATATTGCAGTAAATTTATTGAATAAAATTTGTTATATAGTTAGTCTTAGTCTGTTCTGCATAATGATTTTCAACGTATAATGATGTAAAAAAATCCAATCTATAACGTGAAAAAAATAAAAAACGTGAACACCCTCGGTAAAAATTAGTTCACGTTTTCGCGAGTCGACTGTATTTTCTTTTTTGAATATTTTAATAACTCAAAAAATTTTTAGTCAGTGTTTTCCAAATTAAATAGTTATTTGTTAAATTATATATTTATTTTTTTTAATTTTTAATGTGGTAATATTATTAAGAATTTTTTCTTTGTGTATAAATTTTTTGTATATAGGAATATTTTGACAATAATTTTTCAAATTGAAAATTGTTAATAACATATTAATATTCCTGGCGATGATAACAAATTGTTATCGAAAATAAATACTGTTGAATTTTTTATATAAATTAAAAACGATCTTTAGCTGCAAAAAAAAAAGAAATAGTTACTTAAACAAGATCAAATAATTAAATATTAAATAGACATGAATAACTTTATGATAATACAAAAAATCGACTGACATTTCGTCATTTGTGATCTATTTGACCAACTACCACTTACCGCTACAGTCATCTGTTACAAAACGGCGGAAGCAAAGTTTTACACCTAAAACTTTCGAATTAAAAAAAAATCACAAATTTTATATATCTTTCTTGAAGTTATTCCTCAACATACTGTTCAGTTAAGTGGGAAAGCTTGATGCTCAACAAATATTCTAGAAGTTTGGGAATATTGTTTACTCAAGAGATTATTTCGAAAATGGCAGACATTTTTGTCAAATCTAATTTTTTTTGTGCGCTGTTTAACTTTTCTTGCATTTTAGTCGATTTTCTTGGACAGTTTTTGCTATTTATAAAAGTCAATCCACCATATTCCAAGAGGCGTCATCGTCGTCACATCAAGATAGCAATAATCGATGACAAACATCTATTTTTCGATATTTCAAAGAGTCGACAATATTCAATCGTTTCTGAATAATAAATGCTTCAAAGGTCTCGACCCCAGCAATGTAATTCACATCCATCAAAATTTTTTCCAGAATATGCATTATTATATATTGACTACCAAATACACTTTTAAATAAGGCTTGAAGATTTCATATATCTCAGGAGAATTTCTGGAAAAATTTGATATCTGAAGATGGATGGGTTAAAACCAATCATAGCCAACCACTTCTCAACCGATTGTAATGATATCCAATGATCAAAAATCATGAGTTTGTTTGTAGAAACAAGATATTAAAAAAACGAGATTTGAAGTTTAAACGGGACCTTTTTAATAAAGGACTTTTATCGAAATATATGTTTTAATAAAAAAAATAAAAAAACAATACAAGGAAATGTAATGACATCTAATCATTAGCTATTTGCTAGGATTAGTTAGTAGGTTCATTTCAAGTATTTGCAACTTCGTTTAATATAATTTCAATTCAAGAATACTTTACGTTTTGCTAAAATTTAATTGCAAGTTTTGGTTTGAAATGTATTTTGTTTTTGTGCACAAATAATTTTTTTTTAGTTTGGCAGACCCATGTTATTGCGTTAACATAGGTACGTTAACATATCAGGTTTTTGTCTAGGGTTTAACATACTTCTTCGCATATATCATATATGAACGGTATTTAGCATTTTTGTGGAAATTTGATTTCTATTTTAAACACGAATAGAATATTTCTTTTTTAATACTGAAACAAAAGTATAGTTACTGAGCTGACAGCGATCATTGAAGACAAACTTATCTGCCATGTCACAGACATCGATTCAATCGGTTTTTATTTTATTCAAAAAATGAGAATCTAAAAATTTTTTCAGAATGAATTAGTTCTATGAGACATTCCTGATATTAGAAATGATTGCATTCCGAAAAGTTTTTTAGTTTTTCGTTTAATAGGTACTAAAAGAAAATTGTGATTAACGAGGTGACACCGATTACAGAAGAGGAATTTTTGTTGTTTTTTTTTAATTTGAGTTGGTTGAAAATTTTAGTGCTGGGCAAAATCTTTCATTTGTGAGAATCTTTCAGAAAGGTTAAATGAATTAACTCATTATCTTCTTGTATCTACCTGTTTGCCAAACATATTTCAGAATGAACGAAAATGTTTCAATTATGTGCAGGTGGCAGGCAGCATAACGAATTATTATAAAGCAGCCACAACCATTATTTATTTGCCTCACAATTCGTTTAAATACAAAATATAAAAAATTTTATTAATGTTTATTGATTAGGATAGCTCCTATGAAATGTCAGACAGCTGGGAAACAAAGAAAACAAGTTGTTAATGATTTTTTGTTTGGTATTAGATGTTATTTTTTAAATTGATTTAAATTTAAAAGTATAAAATAAAACTAATAATTGATTTTGAATGTTTTCGGGTACTGAATGACCGAATGAAGATATATGAAAAGAATGAGAATGATGAAAGAAATGGAGACAGAACACCAAAATATGTTATTCTTTCACTTTAGAGTATTATTCAGTTGAATTAATTTATTCATTAATGACAGAG
Organism: Thecocarcelia acutangulata; assembly: GCA_914767995.1. Lineage (NCBI taxonomy): Eukaryota > Metazoa > Arthropoda > Insecta > Diptera > Tachinidae > Thecocarcelia > Thecocarcelia acutangulata. The sequence continues at coordinate 142,608,817 of OU612094.1, read as the reverse complement.
GTCTAAAAAATGTCCTATCTGAACGATTAAACAATTTCCAAACTCTATGTAATCCGCAGCGGTATTTATTTATATAGGTAGAAAAGAATTTTAAATCTATACCAAATATGCAAGTGTATGTTTTGATTTAAATAAAGTACGTTTAAAAAGCTCATAGTATGGTCCTTAATTTTAAACAAAAGGGTACATAAACAATTAACATTGCAATGACTAAGAATTTTCAGGGGCTTCTGAAATCAAAAAAGAAAATATGAATTATGTACTTACAAAAATAATTCGGTCTAAATATCTTGATATAAAATTTTTCTCGAGTCTTGAGGAATAAATCTTGAGTATTGAGTAATAAGAGTTAAAATGTTAATGTTCTACACATCTAAAATTGCAGTTTCGATTTACGAAAATACATATAAACGCAGTACCCGTACTTGGAGATAGGGATGTATTAAAATAATTATAATTGACGGCTTTTAAAATCCAACAAACGAAAGAAATCCATACGCCCGAAGATAAAAAACGCGCGTTACAATACGAATAAAATTCTTTGAGATCATTAACTCCGTTTAATCTTCTTTCATTCTTTTAATAGCTTCAAATGTTTCACAAATTTGTGTACCTCTTCCTTAGCATAAGGTTTAATGGCTATACAAGTGGGTATATTCTCCGGTTGTTCTATCCACAATTTGTGTTGCACTTCATTGTCTTTCAGTTTATTTACCAGTTTTAAAAGGGCAGCTTCATCTTTAGCCTGCAAAATTATAATATGTATTTTATAAATTGGAATACATAGGTGGGGGAGCTTACTTCTAATACAACTTTGTGCATGTTGTCCAAGTCTGCCAAATAAGACTTAGTAGCGTCATCATCTGCATGCAAATGCATAACGGCTGTCGCTGCATGACAACATTGAGCAATAATAGCTCCCAAAGGCCAATTCAAAACATTCTTTAAATCACTACGAACTACAATATATTGGACTAAATTCGACATTGGATTTTTAATATGAAAAATCCATTTATTAAATATATTAATGCTTGCTTCTTGCCAACGAGAGAATATATTGATAAGTCCAACACAATGAAGAATATTATTTCAACCGGCAAAATAAATTTAACCAACTGAACACATCTCGTCAGCTGTTTTGTAAACGTGCACTTTTGTAAACGTGCAAAAAGGTTGATGGCTTTAGTCTACAATTAGCACGCTTAATCACAATAAGGGATTACTATTGTGATTGTAGTTTAGCAATGATTGAAACCTTCAGGTATGATTAACAGCTAACGAGATGCATTTAGTTAATTTGTGTATTTTGCCAGTTGAAAAATTATTCTTGTACATCGTGTCGGATATGTCATTAATTAATTTTTTTGGCAAGAAGTATTTAACAAATATTGTAGATATAAACATATTTCCAAAATTAAAAACAATGAATTTAGTCTAATATATGGTAGTGCTTAGTGATTTGAAATTGTTTTGAATGGGGATCTATGAGCCCTTATTGCTCAATTCAGTCACGCAGCGACGGCCGTTATATAAGTATTTGCAAGCAGATGACGTGACAAAATCTTATTTGCCGAACTTGGACAACGAGCATAAAGTTGTATTAGAAGTAAGTACTCCCGCATAGATATTTCAATATATATTTTAAAGTTTTTATTTTTATGTATGCATTAATGTTAAATAGTCGAACTTTTATTAAAAAAATAAAATAAATATTAAATAATATTAATAAATATTATGGAAACATAAGTATGTGGGAACTCAGTTCAGTTTTCTTTAAAATATTAAAGTATCTGGAAGCACAATTCAATTCTTTCGGAACAAAAATTAAAATTACGGTCAAGTTTTGACTGGGTACTGCTAGCGTGGCTGATAACGCGGATCTGACGAGTGATATGATTAAAAGATTTTTGACAAACTTGAGTTTTGGCTAGTCAGATTTGCAATTAACCCTATATGCGCTGCTACATCCACCCGGGGTGGAGGTTTTGCCTTGGTTTATACCAGAGAATTTCACTTGTTGATTAAAAAAACAATAACAAAGGCACAAAAAACTCATTTTATCTTCTCTCTCTTTTGTTCTTCATTTTAAAGCAACCACTTTACTGGTTCTGATGGTCTACACATCGACTGACTCATAAAAATAATCTTCTTTAAAGTAGGAATGAATGAATGGTTGCCATATTCGACCATGATTTTGAAGTTCTCTAGTGTACACCAAATCATGGCACTCTGCTATCTGGGGCGTAGAGGGGTAGGAGTTCCTCGTTTATTGTAGCAAGTAAAACTTTTGGAAGCCGCATAATTCTTACCAAGGGTTAATTGCAGAACGGAGATCGGCAAGGTCCCCGGGAGGTTCAGCTTATAGGCCATCATGGCATGATCATAGTTGAGTTGCCCACTTCGGCTGAAACGTTCTCGTTGTGGTTTAAATCAAAATCGCAGGGAAGGGAATTAGTGATAACTATGTCGCATGCCAGGTTTTGGAGGGTTCATAGCCCCTGAAATGCTGTTGTCTTGCAACAGATACCTATAATGTAAGGAACCAGTTATGATGGTTCAACGGGTGAGTTGATTAAGAGCTGATGCTCTTATTGTACTTCGGCCTGCCAACTCATTAAGCCTTGTCTTCCATTAACAGTTTAGGAAATTGTGGGCTGTTACATATGGCTGTAAATTTATCAACCGTTTACTACGAGTAAAGTTTACGAATTTGTATTATTTTCCTATCGAGTACTTTTTTGGATAAACAAATTTTCTGCGAATCATTTTCACAATTAGCTTTTGCACATTCCGTTTTATTTAATATTTATATAAAAACACTGAAATGATTTGTATACGAGTTGATTCAAAGGAACTTTGTTTCTTTATTATTGTTTATTTTTCGAACATCTGATTGCTTAATTACTTGCCCAAACTAGCCCGAAGAAAAAGTACGGCCTGTTTCGTGCAAGAAGAGGAAGCATACTATTCTCTCAAAAGCGCTCTCATTTGACCAATTTTAAAGTACGGGAACGCTTTTCGTGCAAATTGGGATCCCGCGGGATCCCAAAAGATAGTGTAAAGAAACACACCTAATTAAGTAGATGCCTACATAGCGACATTTGTAGCTAGCGTTATTTGCAGCCGAATAGCTGACAGCCTGCTGCCTTAAATATACATAATTTCTGGTTACGTTTTTCACCATGGAAAACGCTTTGCGGATTCTTTAATTGCAAATGATATAATGACGCAGATACTTTTTCGTTACACAGGACTAAAATACTTTACAACTTTAAATATCACTGTGTATTAAAGCATAAGACTTGCTTACTTTTCTGACTAATGACTGTCTTGCACAACGTTTAAAATTAAACTGACTGTATGCCACAGATCTGCCTGCCATTTATACTACTTTATTATCTTCTACAGTTTTCATGAGCCTGCCAATTGTTTTTAATTCTAGATTCAATTGTACAAATATAATTCTTACGGTTGCCATATTCGACGATTTATCGCCGTTTTGACGATTTTAGGTGCTAAAAATAGCACTTTGACGATTTAAGGTCTGTTTTTGACGGTTTTTGTAGATTACATTTTTATATTCATATTTTTTAAACACCTTGGTTTTACAACTACATAAAGAGTTCCTTATTTACTCGTATGTAGGAAATGAAAGTAATACGAGTATTTATGATGTAGAAAAAAACGGTAGTAAAATAAATGTAATACTGGAATGTTTTGTAATATTTATTTGGTAATATACATATTGTATATGTTGGAGATGCACTTTAAATATCGTATGTAAATAGTACTTTAAAAAATTATAGGTTAAAAGTTGTATAAATTTCTATGTAAAAACGTGTGCTCATATTTTAAGCAAACTTAACTTTGAAGATAAATTCAAAACATTTTAAATAGTTTTCTATGTTTCACAGCTATCTATATGTCATGTCGACATTTCATAGAAGCTACCCTTTGGAAATTTTTGAAAAATATACTCAAACATTCAACTTTATATCCCAACAATCTAAATAAATTGTTGACAATTTAAAAAGAAAAATGCTCTAATAATACCTGTTAAAACACAAAAAACAAGCTTTTTCATTTATACACGTCTCTAACATTTCTTTACACCTTTATCATTTTTTATTGGTATCAATGTTGAAAGCTAAAATAGTGAATGGGAAACTCCATTGTTACGTTACAATATTATAAAAAAAGAAAGTGTCTTTATTCTGTCATACTTAAAGAGTTTTATTATTTCATCGTAGAATTCGAAAGGCAAGAAATTTAATCCAACATAAAGCAACGAAGTCTATTAAAATTTGAAAATTGGTTTTATGGATATAGATATGAAATAAAGTACCAAAAATGATTCTTCACTAATTTATCTTTCTACGGCTAAGTTTTATAGCAAAAATATTAATCTTCTTCTGTGTTTGTTTTGACTCAGATATGCTCGATTTAATAGAAGTGTTGAGTATAATAATAATATATAAATGAAACCTTTATTTAAAAAGTGTATATCACAAAAATTAATGATATTCTTATGAAATTAAATTCATATTTGTACGATTATATATTTTTTGTTATTACTTCGACAGCTATTGTTTTTAATTAAAGGCAACCATGGCTTGTTCTGGTATACTTTGCCCCATTGAAATATATCTTCTATTCCAAAACAATAAATATCACTAGCTGAAAATTTGCGATAATCATATTGACGATTTTGACAATTTTGTCCGCCGAAATTGACGATTTTAAACCATATTTACCTGGCATCTATGCTTGTGAGCAATAAGGAAGCAACAACAACAAACAATAATAAACGAAATACCAAGAACAACAATAACATTATTTGTAGTTGATTTACTTGGAATTCTGGTTCCTTTAAATCCTGTATGTTTGTTTGTTTGTCTATTATGTTTTAACAGATCAACGGCTGCACACTGGATTAGATATGACGCGTAACAATATCAAAACCTAGATGTTTTCATATGTTTGCGTTAAGCCTGTCTCATAAGTATCTGAAACAATCGCTAAAACATTTACAATTAGATATTTGAACTAGCTTTTTGAATTCACAGTTTTTTTTATACATACACTCCAGTTCACTTATTTAGAGCCACTAAACATTCCATATTCAGAAGCCTGTATCTTTTTTTAACGGATTGTAGAATTTTGAAATACTAAAAAGTACTAAAAATCTTGAGATCTAAAAAATTATCCCAATAGTCTCTTAACTGAGCAACTTTTTCTGAGCAATTTATAAAAACAAGTCCAAAAATGTGCTATTTTTTTGGTTCACTTGAATAAAAGTAATAAATAAAATAAAAATACGGGGTTTCATTGACAGATGAAGACAATTTATATAATCCAACGAAATTTGACTCCAAGCATCCTTAATAGCTTGAATTAGTGACTGCTTGTCATCAAATTGTCTACCTCCTTCATAGACCTTATGAGATAACCAACCCCAGACATTTTCCATAATGCTTAGATCTGGTGAATTGCGTTGCCAGTCAAGAATACCAACATTGTGGCTTACAATGAACTCTTTCACTACTCTGGCGTTGTGTATAGGGGCATTATCTTATTGCAATATCCAAGATATGGGACCAAATAGTCCATTGAACATCGGAAAAGCTGATTCCAATAATATTTTATAGCTTGCACCAGTCATTTTTGCACTTTGAAGTTCAAGATCGAAGGTGCCGTAGTACCTAATAGCACCCCATACCATAACGCCTCCCTCTCGGCTATGATGTCGGTTTCTTTGTGCAAATCATAAAAATAATAGTTGTGGCCATCAGGTACATCCAAATTAAACTTCTTCTTATCCGTAAATACGGTAAACGGTTCTCCAGTTATTTACTTTAGCTCCTTGCTGCACATCCAATGCCATGTAGTCTTTTGCGAATTGTAGCCGCTTTTCCTTATGAGGAGCATCTATAATTTCCGGTATTATGATACTCACAGCTTCTAATTACTCTGCGTACTGATGACTTTCTTGCTTGCACTCTAGTTTGGGTTCGTCTTTTTGACAAGGATAAAGCAGAATTAGAAACAATTCTGATGATTTTTCTTTTCTCATACGTTGATGAAAACTATGAAACCCGTCCTTTAAAATTTTTTCCATACTCTTCAGGATCCTTGATGTAATTATTGACAACTGTTGGACTTCATCCAATTTTTTTTTAGCTTGTATGGGGTTAGAGTATCCTTCAGAACGGTAAACATCGATTTTAGGTTTTAAAATTTTTTGTTTTATCATTTTGACTCGTAAATTGATTAAGATGTAATAAATTGTAATCAAAAATCGCTCCGTACAAAAAAACCATGGCTTACTTTAAAAATAATAAAATACTTTTATTCAAGTGTGGGATGTATCTCTAACCATCAATTTGGCTTTCGGGCTAAACATAGCACCAGAGAAAAAACACACAGACTAGTCAACGTAATAAGACAAAAGACAAAAACTATTGTTCAGCTATATTCTGTGACATGACGGTTTGGTGCACAAAATAAAGTTAAATTTGCCTGAAAACACTCACAAGCTTCTGGAAAGCTGGAAATTTGTTATCAGAGAAGGCAATTTTATTAGCCCCTCCCAGCCAATTGGAGCAGGAGTTCCATAAGGTAACATTCTAGGACCTAATTTGATTTGATTTACGCCCAAGATATGACTACGAGCTCCGGAATCCACACTTCAACTTTTGCAGATAACGCAACATTCTGCATACTTCTTGCAAATTTCAATATTAGAGAAATGCTTAAAACTTTGGAAAATCAAAGTTAGTGTACTCACGGTTCATTTATACTGCGTAAACAAACATGTACGGCTATCCAAGTTAACAATGAAGTCAAATATCTTGGTATTCACCTCGACCGTAGGCTAACGTGGAAGCCTGACATTGATGCAAAAGTCACTCAGTTAGGAAGTTAGAAGCAGCGCAACTAAATTCGTTAATGGGCAGAAATTCTATATTGAAGCTGGATTGCAAACTTTTGTTATACAACGCAATTCTAAAGCAATATGGTGCTAGGGAATCTAATTACGGGGCACCACCTCAACATCTAATATCGAAAAAATTCAAAACAAAATTTTACTAACGATTACTGCAGCTCCATGGTATGTAAAAAAAATCACAAATTCATAAGGATCTGTGTGTTCCACTGGTAAAAGATGAATTTTCAAAGTAAACGGCAAGATATATCAGAAAACTAGAATTTCACCCAGATCCTCTTGCACGTAACGTACTTAATTTTGGCGGCCACAATCGGTTGAGAAGAAGGGAGACCCTTGCCACCATCAGAACGTTAAATAGGTGATTTAACCAATATAATTTGGACAAAATAAAAGTTTTTGTCTACTCGTAAATGAATGAAAAAAATACAAATTCAAGTGAACCAAAAAAGAAAGCACATTTTTGGACACATTTTTTTTATACCTCAAGATACCTGGCTTCCATTTTTATTTTAAAATTCTGCAATCGGTTAATAATTGCAAAAGATACAGGCTTCTGAATATGGAAATTTTAGTGCTTTTAAATAAATGAACCGGAGTGTATATCCTAACTTTATACTGAATTTTTGAACGTAAACTTCATAATTCACAATACTGTCTTTATAAGTCCTTTTAACTGGTTTGTAAACGCCTTTATTTACTTATTACTTAAGGCACCCTCATGTATTTTTTCATGTATGTCAAAATTATAATTTTGACAGACGGTTTAGCATAGACGGTTGTCTATGCTTTTTATTATTATAAAAAATAGTTATTCAAAACATATTAAAATATTAATTCGTTAAAATTTCCTGAATACCGCCCAATGTTAACCGTCGCTGAACTGTTCGCAAGGCATAGAGTTAGAACTCTATGATGTTTAAACATAACAAAATAGAACACATTCTATTTGAAATTTTGTCCGATGACTTTGCTCATGTTTTTTACAGACGTAATGTTTTTGAGGTAACAGACGACATGTAGGCATTTTACATTGTGAAAAATGCCATCTACATTGTTAAAAATATATCGTGTTTTATCTAATTTAAGCTAAACGTAAATTATACTTGAAATCTTTACATGACTGGCCGACCACAGCAAAACAAATTGATAAATAAATAAATATTTAATTGCGAAATGCTTTTAATTAAATAAGTTGATTGTCTTTTGGTTATTTGAATAAATTAAAATGTGTTTTCATAATTTTGGCTTCTTGTTTCGCTTTTCTAATTTATCATTAAAATCTCTGCAATTAGTTACTTCACAAAATTATTCAAAATACTTTAATTTGAAATTAAAATACACATACAATTCAGGCAACCGAATGCATATAAATAAGAGAGGAATGCATGAAGATTCTGCTAAAGAGCCAGCAGCCCGAAGCCATGAAACATTCACAACAGCACTTAGGAGAAACCAAAATTTGAGTGCGGCACGATTAAACTCAACTACAATGGGGACAACTGAAATTAAAATTAACAAGAGTATTTTAGAGCACTCAGCATTATTTGCATGATAGACAATTGTTGCAGGTTGCAACATTTGTTATATAAATTAAGACTGCCTGCCTGTAGGAAGGTAGGCCATACGATGATGCATGCAAGTACATATTAGAAAAAAAAAACTTTACGACATTACTATAAACATGCATCTCTTTAGGTACAGATGGATGTGTTTAAGCCAACACTAAATGATCTTAAAAAGTGTTTGCCTGATGGTTTATTCAGTAGAAAAAACAAGAAAACTGAAACTGAATCCAACCATTTTCAGCCATCCGGCCTTCTTTTTGCTGCATTTAAACTTAAACCACCTTTGGATAAAATAAAAATGCTCAGCCGAGCATTTCAAATCTACTTCAACTAAAGTGTATACAAACACACAACTAAACGGCACAAATATGCGCAAACACGTATTCACACACACGCACTTTCACGAATATTGACACATACTCACAAACTCGCAGGCACACTCACTTTAACAACCACATAACAAATTAACCAAAAGGACAACAGCATGTAAAATACGTTTTGATTAAGTGGGTGATGGTTAAAACAAAAGACCAAAGATAGTGTGAATGTCTGCATGCATATTCATGATTAATAACCCATTGATCATGTCTTCAAGACAAAGTGCATGACGACCAAAAGTTGATTTTCTAAAAACTAACTGCCATCCCTAAACAAGAGCGGCAATCGGAACGTTTTTTTTTTTTTTTTTTGATCAAAAACAATGTCGCATGGACATCGCTCAGGAGATGTTGAAAACTGTCAACGACGATCCAGATTTCCTCGAAAAATTCATAACCGGTGACGAATCATGGGTGAATGGCTGTGATATTGAAACCAAAGCCCCATCATTCCAATGGAAGCGTCCAGAAGAGCCAAGACCGAAAAAGTACATCAAGTTCGGTCAAAAGTGAAGGTTTTGCTCACTGTTTTCTTCGACTGCAATGGCGTGGTGCATCATGAATTCTTGACACAAGGTCGTACGGTCAATAAGAAATACTACCTTGAACCTATGCGGCGTTTGCTCGAAGCAATTTGTCAGAAACACACAGAATTGTGGAAAAACCAATTATGGATTTTGCACCATGGTAACGCACCAGCTCATACATCAATGCTTGTGGGTGAGTTTTTGGTCAAAAAACTTACAAAGCCACCGTATTCATCGGCCCCAGCTGATTTTTTCCTCTTCCCGAAACTAAAGACATCGATGAAAGCCGTTCTGTTGCGATTGAGGAGATAAAAAAAATCTAAACATGAGCTGCTGGTGATACCAAAAAGCGCGTTTCAGATGTGTTTCGAAGATTGGAAAAAACGCTGACATAAATGTATTATATCTGAGGGGGATTGATTACTTTAAAGGGGACAAGGTGAATAAAATGATGAATAAATAAATACTTTTTGAAAAAATTAAAAATAACGGTTATTTTTTGATCAGCGCTCGTATATATGCTCATATGTTATTAGTGAACTAAATTTTTATTCTGAGTTTTATGTCCTGTATTAGTATAAGTTAGGATTTTGAATTATTGTCAGCTGGTAGTTCAAACACCGTCACAAATAATACTGATATTTAAAAACGGAGCTTCCAACCGGTAGGGGAAGCGCTCGTCGACTGATAAGGATAAAGATTTGCTTATTTGGGTCGGAATTTGGCCACTTTTTGCAGAGGTGTTTCCTTAAGTCACAACTTTTTTGGAATTCTGAATGTTGAATGTGAATTTAAAGATAAGCTTTAAAATTTTTATATTGGGGATCATAGTTCAACATAGTTATTATAAAATTTTTCAAAAAGACAAGTTTTCGGTTTAATATGGAGTAATTGGTTTTGATGATGGGACGGGTGACGGGAAGAGGTTAAGTAAAGGTAAGAAGTTTGCTATTTTAGGGATGGTATTACGGTATTAAAACATCGTTTGGAACGGTAAGGGGAGGGCAGCCGACGCTAAGTGCCAACAATAAGCACAAGGGTTGTGCGAGCTGAAGCTGGAGATGCTGGAATAACGGGTAAAGATCTACGAGTGCCATCTTTCATTTACTCGATATTTCACTTTCGGGCCTCATTATATATATTTTTTTGCATGATTTTGAGCTGGCATAATATTTCTTAATGGTAGCGAATCAGAAGCAGATACATGGCAAGTACCACCCCAAAGCGGTGAGCCCTAGCCGGGGACATATGCCAGCATGCCAGTGCCTCCACGCATCTGGCAAAACACTGCGCAACAAGATTGTGGTGATTTAATTACACCTATTTGCTCAAGGCGAATTCATAACAAGTGAAATTGACAGCGCAGCTGATAACTTTTTTTAATTTTAAACTGTTTTAGATGTCAATGGAATAATCAAAAGAAATTTGGAAAAGAAATGTTTTAAAACCATTTTTTAAATTATGTATTGTATTTTGAGCGCCAGGTATATAGAATTTTCCCCAATCTGGCTGGCCATTTGCTCCTTTCCGAGCTCTATGATCTGAGACTTTCATTTTCACGAAATAATTAAAAGTTTCACGAAATAATTAAAAGTTTGTCTTTTCTTGTATTTTTTTTTATTATCATGTTGTTCATAGAAAACAGACGAGCAACTCTTCTAGAAAATTTGTATGAAAGTTACTAAATTTTTTGAGTGACTTCCATATAAAATTTTTTAGACGAGTGCTCGTCTGTGCTCTATGAACAGCACATATATTTTTTTGGGTTCCTTTTTGTGTTTATATTTTTCTCTTGATCTTTGAAAAATATTTATTTTTAGTAGTGTTGTATTTATTGCTCTTGCATATATGTACCTGGTATGAATTCGTCTTGTATTCGCTGCTATCCATTATAAAACACAATAGCAACTACGCACTGGTTGCTTGGTTTATTGGGTATCTGAGGCTAAGTGTTTGTCATTTAGTGCCTTTGAATGTGTGTGTATGTACTGGCTTGTTTTCAGCTGGTTAAAATTTTGTTGATGCGAGTGTGCATTCGAGCGACTATACGCTCAATGTTTTTGTTCATTCACATTGAAAAATGCATGCTTACTCGCCAGCCATAACTCGAACAGTGGCGCAATTGGTAATTAACATTGAAAGATATAATTTTCTATAAAATTAGATTTACGAGTACATATTTCTCTTTCATTGATTGTGCAAATATATTTATTGCGGTTTTTATGAAAACAGTTCAAGATTTTATGTATGTTAATAAATAAAATAAATACCGCTAGTTCTGAGACAGCAAACGCTGTACAAACAATGTGGGCAATTAACAAAATGCATATGTGATTCAGTTTGAGATGAATATAGATAGAAAATAATTAAATGCTCGGTGGCTTAGTGGTTTAAGCAGTAGATCATGATACGTCATGACCCGAGTTCAAATCCCAGTGGGTGCTGATGAGTAGTGTAGCGACTACGAAACAGCTAGTTGTCCCCCAGCTAAAGATTTGATTATTATTTTTCTTGTCTTCTTCAATCAATAATTATTGATCACAGCAAATTTGTATTGTAAAAAATCCTTCTTAAGAAAAAATTAAGAAAGGAAAAACTTGAACTAAAAACCTGTTGTACATATGTACAAACCAAACAATTTTTAATTTAAAAAATTATAAAAGTTCAACAAAAATTTAACAAATTAATAGTTCAAGATTTTGTTGACAATTTTTTAACTCCATTCAGTAAACACTCTCTAGTTTAAATACTATAAGAAAGAATAAACGATAAGTATGTAGGTGGTATTGAGCAAGTAACGCAGACAAGCAACTCGTTTGGAAAATTTGTATGAAAGTTACAAAATTTTTTGAGTGATTTCCATATAAATTTTTTTTAGACGAGTGCTCGTCTGTGTTCTATGAACAGCACATTAATGTATGCAAGGTGTCCCAGAATTCAACGTCAAGAAAAATTAGAAAAAATCTAAACAAAAACATTATACTCAATCCAAATGTTTATTATTCGCACAAGCCCTTCTGTATTTATTTAGATTTTTTTTCTGATTTTTCTCATGATGTTTATAATCAATCTTGTCGCCCTGTTTCGGCTTGACATGGAGGTTTGGGACGCCCTGTATATACGTGCAAATAATATTTATTACTTTTAGCAGACTTACCGCTCCACCTACGTATGCGTGCATTTTGACTTAAGGCATCAAATTAAGATGAACGTTCTTATAACCCTTGACTTGTTTGTTACTGTAGTTGTTATTTTGCTATTATTACTATTGTTGTAGTTGTTACTATTGCTGCATAGGTCCTTTTTATCATTATCATTATTATTGTTGTTATTATTTTTATTATCACTGCAGCTTGTGTTGTTGTTGTGATTGTCGTGTTAGCTGCTTTTGGTGGTTAAATTGCATTTCTCTTAAACAACAATAACAAATGCATGCACACAATTATTGGATAAAGAAATTTTATGCAATTTATGCAAATATTTGCAATTTAAGATAAAAAGGTGATTTGGAAATTTCATACCACAAAAAAAAAAAAAAAAAAAAAAAATAACACCAGCATTAGCAGCAACATTAGCGTTAGCAATAGCAACAAGAACACTGGCAGCAGAATTAAAATATATTTTGAATGCAAACCAAAAACAACTTGCACAAGGATATCTTTACTTTTCAATTCAGTTTTTTTTTTTGCTAGAAAATGTATTGAATTGATTGTTGAATTTGTTTTGGAGGTTTCTTGATTGTTCTTGAATTTTTATCACTTCTGTCTAGTTCAGTTGTTTGTTCTCTGTCACTGCATTTTGTTTTACTAATAATATTTTTTGTTTTAATTATTTTTAATGTTAAGGGCGAGGACAGTTAGAAATTGAGTACTAAGATAAACATGTATTTTGTTGTGCTTTAATTTGCCACATGTTAGAGAAATTGAATATAAAAGCAAGAAAGAAAGAATTACTTGGGACTTAATACATTTTGTCGTGTACTGGCATTGAATGCCAAAGACGAAAGAAAATTTTTGAAACAATTAACAAAATACAAGTAAAAAATAACAATAAATTTGTTGGCAACATACTTTTTCTAAATTTTACTTACATACATTTTTAAAATGTGGCAGCGAAAAAGCAAATTGGACTTAAATCGTTAGAGGACATGTCAACTCTAATACTTTGTATTAAGACCTATCAGAAACTCACACAATTCAAGTGGTTGTATAAGTGGGATAGTATGACAGCACAGTGGTATGAAAATTGCAAATAACACGGTGAGAGATTAAACTTCCCGTTAGGTCTTCTAATTTATAGAATTTTTTTTAAACGATCAGGGCTGTGTTTTTACAAAAGCAAATTACAAAACTACTTAAACTGGCTGTTGAACAATTTAACAAATTAATATTTATGTCTTTTTTTATACCCTTCTCAAAAATGTTAAGGGTATATATAAGTTTGTGACTCCGCTTGTAATTTCTACAGTTTTATTTTGCGACCCTATAAAGTATATATATTTTGATTCAGAATTAATGGAAAAGTCGATTAAGCGATGACCGTCTGTCGGTCGTTGAAATACCGTTTCTGAGAAAACCATTGGACATAAAAACTTTTTTCTTTCGCCATTTTATTACCCATATTGCCATCTTTTTGCTATTGAAATTCAGTAATATTCACGTATAGCTGAAATATATTCAAAATTCCGAAAAAGTTTTGCTTGTTTTGCTTCAAACTTCACACAATCATTAAGCATGGTGACTAAACGTCAAAAAAAAAATGTTTCAGATATCGGTCCATATATACCCGAGATATAGCCCAAATCGGGGTTTTCATGAATATGTCGCGTAAGCGATTTGAAACAACTCTTTTTGCTGAAAAGCAGTTTTGGTAGTGAAATAAGGTTATATAAATATGGAAAATGAAAATTTCTGATGTTGGTCCATATATACCCGAGATATGGTCTAAGCCGGGGTTTTTATGAAAATGTCGCGTAAGCGAACTTAAACAACTTTTTTTTTTTTTGCTCAAAACCAGTTTTGGTAATGAAATAAGGTTATATAAATATGGAAAATTAAAAATTTCGATATCGGTCCACATAAGCGCGAGATGTAGCCTAGACCTGGTTTTACATGAAAGTGCCGCGTAAACGAAAATAAACAACTTTTTTGTGCTCAAAACCAGTTCTGGTAATGAAATACGGTCATATAAATGTGAAAAATGAAAATTTCCGATATCGGTCCATATATACCCGAGATATAGCCTAACCCGGTTGTTCATGAAAATGTCGCGTAAGTTAATTTAAACAACTTTTTTGCTCAAAAGCAGTTCTGGTAATGAAATGAGGTTATATAAATATGGAAAATGAAAATTTCTGATATCGGTCCATATATACCCGAGATATAGCCCAATTTTTTCATTTCATTTTTTTTGTTTTTTTTTGCTGAAAAGCAATTCTCGTTATAAAAGAAGGTTACAAAAATACAGTAAATAGAAAATTCCGATATCGGTTGATATAGAACTGAGCATACTTAGTTCAATTAAATATACTATACATATACGAGATTATCGTGAAGGGTATTTTAGATTCGGCCCAGACGAATATACCACACTCTTACTTGTTCTATTTATGTTTTCGTTTTAAGTGGAAAACGAAAATGATGGGTACATCACAAATTTTATTAGATTTTTTACACAACATCTAAGAAAGATCCTTAAACTTATATAATACGAAAGACAAGCTGAGCTGCTTTTGAAAGCAAGTTCACACGGAAATAAACTGTTGATATCTGTTATAAGTTTGGATAGAATGAAACAGAGAATCCAAGCACGATATTTAAATAATAAATCTTCATTTTATAAACCATTTTAGGAAACTCTGAACCGTCGTGATATCAGAGATTGCATTGGCCCGCCTGGGAAGTTATACCACTTGGTTTGTTTATAACTTTTGATTAAATGAAAGAGAATGGATCTTATATTGTTAAATGTTTTATTTAATGTTGACAATTATGTATGAAATACGACATCAGACAAATGTCCGCCTTACAAATTCGGTCCCCTATGAGCACATTTTCATTACATTCTCACATATTTCACGCGGAATTTCATTAATTTCATCACGAATATTTTGTCTGCTCAAGAGTTTTTGGATTTTTTTTTCATAAACCTTGCATTTGAGATAGCCCACAGCAGTCAAATCGGGCGACCGTGGAGACCAATCAATACCAGTATTTCTTTAAATAACTTGTTGCAGAAAGAGGTCTCGTAGTAATTTTATTGCAATTTTGGATGTATGCGATGTGGCACCATCTTGTTGATATCACATGTTAATCAAGCCCAAAGCATGCAGTTGTGGTGTTAAAAGGCTTTCAATCATATCACGATGTCGCTTCCTATTCACAGTTATCTTTACGCCGTTTCCATTTTCAAAGAAATAAGGTGCAATGATTCCTCCTGAGCAAATTGTCATTTTAATGGATGCAATGGTGACTTAAGAATAATTTATTGCTCGGCACCGACTATTATGTTTATTCACATTTCCATTGAAAACAAAATGTGCTTCGTCACTCATTATGATTTTTCCTTGAAAATCGGGATTTCATGGGCGAGTTGAACATCCATATCATGGCATATGTACGCCGGCGTAAGTGGCCTTGTGGAAGAAGCTCTTTTGTCAACTGAATCTTAAACACAAACAAATTCAAATCATGGTGCAAAATTGTGGCCTCAGCATCATCAGTCATTATGATTTTTTTTTTCAAGAAAATTGCTGCTGTCATGGGCAAGCTATGATATCGTATTGGCATATTTACGGCTGCATAAATGGTCTTGAAAGAAGCTCTTATGTCAATTGAATCTTTAGTGGACACAAATGCAAATTCTTGCGAAAAATTGTGACCACAGCTGTTCTTTGTATCTAGAGACCATCTTCTTCGAAATCATTCACTCCCAATATAAATAGTATTTTTACTTATTGAGAAAATGTCGAACGCTTTATGATTTTGCGTGTCATCCTTGCGTTGTTGTTGGCACGTTGTTTCTCCCAAAATCATAGTAATCGATAATTGATTTTGATGAAATATTTTAACGATTAAAACACGTTGGTTTATAAAATATTTTTCCATAATAAATTTTCCGCGTGTCTACTTCACGACTCCCAAATATGAACTCTTAAGACTAATGTTTTCCAAAATGGCGGCAAAACAAAGTAGCATATCTTCCCGGCGTACACTCGGTATGTGATACAAAATTTACAAACCCAACAAATTACAAGTCTAGAATATTGTGTATTGTGCTCGTAAATGTTGTACAACTGCAACCACCGGTAATTTGCAGATTATACTGGTAATTTGCAGATTATACTGGTGCTGAAACCTTCTAGTTGTGGTTTACATTTGAAATCTTAGGGAGGGGTTATTAGTATTCCCTGAATGATGGTGCATGCCCCTCTTCGGGGAAGTAATTATAGTCTTCAATGTGCTGTTCTCTTACAGTAGATACCCGTAATGTAATTAACCAGAAATGGAAGAAAAACGGGTGAGCTGGTTAAGGGCTGATATTCTTTATCAACTTCGAGCTTCGAACTTGCGAAGCCTTGCCTCATTCGAATTGCTTGGGGAATTGCCTAAAAGAGGAAAGCTCGATCTCTTCAGAAATAATACATTCTAGACTTGTTTTATTTATATGACTAAAAATACATGACAAAAATTGCCACCAATTAGCCTTGAAATAGCGGAATTGGATTACGATCACATTAGGCTGCTGTTGATGTAAATCAATTAGACATTTGCTCAATTGCCTCTGGAGTATCGACGTAGACAACTGACTTGTCATTTGTGTTTAAAATAGGGATGAAAAAATACGAGTAAATACAAGTAAATATCCGATACTTTTCTTTCAATACCAAATACTTTTAGTATCGATGCTTTACTACCGAGTACCAAGTAGGTATCGGTAAAAAATATTCCTATCGGTCAGCTGGACAGCATTTTTACCATAAATTTATTTGTTTCCAAAAATAAATCTCGGCAATTCGTGCAAATAGAACCACCAAAATCGGGAGAATGGTTGTAGTTGATAAACAAAAAAGGTGATAAGATTGCGGTCACGATCTTGAGATGCTAAAACAAATAGTCCAGCTCCTGAAGCCATTCAATCTTCAGACCAGAATTATGTGACTTTATGGAAGATCCGCGGCTTAAGAAACTTGAGAAATAAATAAATAAATAAATAAATAAAAAAATAAATAAATTATAACAATGATAAATTGCTTTATACCGAAGCTAAAAGTTTTTTTTTCGCCTATTTAGTGTGTCACACAGTTAGAAGGCAAATTATTGGGTGAATGCAGTAAAAGTATTCGTTCAGGTCAAGGTCATTTTTGTTTCTTTTAAATGTTTAATGCATTTTTCAATATTACAAATTATTTTATTGCTGTTGTTGCGTTCTTATTATTTCGCAAACATATCTATATGCGCGCTTACAATTATATTTGTACATTTGAGTCTGGAATGATCATTAGGGAGTCACTAGTAATAATCTTGATTAGTTTAGAAGGTAATAAAGAAGTATAAATAGCAGGCTTGCGTTCGACAGAAGCAGAGTTTAATTTTAATCGAGATCTAAGACAGTCATAAATCAGAAAGTACACGGAGAAAAAATATATGGTTAATACGACAATATTCTAAGGGCAACATACTATTGAATTATATGGTTGTACCCAGTAACAGTATATTGTTATGTTTAAAGCGTCATAACATACCATAGTATTGTAAAAAACATATTATAAGTAACCATACTATTGTTATAATAATAAGAAACCATGGTATTAATTATAGTCACCAATTAATTGTCTTACTCAACCTTATAATTATTCTAACCATTCATACTTTTCTTATATACAACCATCTTTTACTTTCGACAAAAAAATTTATATTCAAATGAATAAAAAAACTAATTTTTCCATACCAGAAAAAAGTAGCCCTTACACATATCTGATTGTCACTTAAAGTTGAATACTATTTTCAGCAGATTAGTCTGCAACAGAACGAAAAGTAAAAACAAACCATACACATATAGTTTCAATTGAACAGAAACAAAACAGTTGGTTCAGAACAGAAAAGATCGTACAAACTAATTCTACCTTAAGTGACTTGGCTAAGTGACTTGATGTTTAACAATAATTCTAAGATCTTACGTGCCCAAGTCTGCAATTTTATTCATATATTCATGTGACCATTGAACATAAGCGTCATTGTGAAAATTGTTATCTTTCAAAATAAAATCGCTCAATGTAGGAATTCTTTGTCCTCTACCAAGTATTTTCATCATAAATAAAACTTTTGAAATATTTTGAAATTAATCCCTAAAAAATGTAATTGTGAAATTTTTTTTACATTATAATGTTAGATTTGCGCCACCCTATTGATATATGTTTCTATTTAAAAAAGTTCAGTACATTTTATAAAAGCGTATATGCGATATACATATATACCTAGCGTTAGATGGCAGCTCAAACATACATTCGTTTTTAAATTGAGACCTGTCAAACTTCTGTTTTTAAAATTTTACACAAATTCATCGATTAGTTTTTTTGTTGTAGTCGTTTGAAGTAAGCAACTTTTGTTTTTCTTGAAAAATGGAAAAAAGTGAATTTCGTGCAGTGAAACACTATTATTTGAAAGGGAAAACGGTGAAAGAGACAAAAAAACAGGCTCGATAAAATATTGGATTGCTGTATTTAAACACTGCTGAACAAGCACTGCACCAATACCATCAACAGGTAAGCCAAAAGAGGTAGCTATTTTCTTCATATCAAGAAAATACTCGATATTGTTATGAATGATGGCCGAGTCGAGTGACATGACAGTGTTGAAATGGTAAACAAATCATACGAAGGTGTGTTCAACATTTTGCATGAACATTTGCATATGAAAATGCTATCCGCTACCGGGTGCCGCGTTTGATCAGTGTAGAACAAACACCAGTTCGGCAGACCACTTCACAGCGGTGTTTGGACATGATAAAACATAATCCTGTTGATTTTTGGCATCGATTAATAACTCTTGATAAATGTGGGTCCACCCCTTCACACCTGAAGTCAAAAATCAATCGAAACAATGGGTGGAAGCTGGTGGAAGGAAGTGCTCCGGAGAAGGCGAAGACAGTGAAATTGGTTTGCAAGTATAATCGGGCATTATTGATGCAATCAAGAAAGAAAAACATTTAAAAAAGAAAAAAGGGCGCTTTCTTCACGACAAGACTCCGGTTCACACAGCATCAAATACGATGCTAAAATTACGTGAAATATACTTCGAATTGGTTGATCATTCATCTTATAGTCCAGATTTAGCTCCGAGTGACATTTTTATGTTTCTGAACTGAAAAAATGGTTCGCAGGAAAAAGATTCATCTCAAGCAAAGAAGTGATTACTGAAACTAACGTGTATTTTAAGGGGTTCCCAAAATCGTATTATTCAAATGGTATAAAAAAGTTAGAATATCGTCTTACTAAGTGTATTAAGCTAAAAAGAGACCAGCTAAATAATATAATAAATAAATGGTTTTTTAAAAAAGAATATGTTTTTTTTCATACTTAGGTAGCTTCAATAGAAAACCGACCTCGTACATGTGTGTGCAGTTTTTTTCTATTATTATTATTATTATTTTTAATGTTTTATCCGGCCATTTAGCACAAAACGTAATTAAACAATTTATTTAAAGTTGATTAAAGACTTCTGCTGCAAATAAAACACATTTACATATTCTTAAATTAAAAAAAAATCGATAAAAACAATCATTTTTTGTGTTTTGCTACCAGTAAAAAAGGTTTTTATGTTTTAATATTTTAATTTATATTACTAATAATGGGTGATTTTATAAGAACTATCGGAAATTTAAAAAAAAAAACACACATAAAATTCAGAAAAATGCATAAAATATTTATTTGGATCGATAGTTGGGTCGATATAATTTAATGTTTGAAGATTGTTTCATGCAAATGTTGGCCGCGGCTGCGCCTCAAATGGTCCATCCGCTTAGTCCAATTTTGGCATACTCTTTCCAACATTTCGGCCGGTATCTCACGAATAATGTTGGCAATGTTGGCTTCCAGTGCGTCAATCGAAGCGGGCTTGTCGCTATAGACATTAGCCTTAACATAGCCCCACAAAAAATAGTCTAGAGGCGTTAAATCGCACGATCTGGGCGGGTCATTGACTTGTCCCAAGCGTGAAATAAACTGTTCACCGAACTCGCCTCTCAATTGGTCCATTGTTTCGCGTGCTGTGTCGCATGTGGCACCGTCTTGTTGAAACCACATGTCATGCAAGTCAAGCTCTTCCATTTTGGGCAAAAAAAGTTTGTTATCATCGCACGGTAGCGCTCACCATTCACAGTAACGTTGTGATTCGCATCATCTTTGAAGAAATACGGCCCAATGATGCCGCCAGCCCATAATCCGTTGTTTTTTGTGGATGCATTGGTAGCTCTTGCAATGTTTCTGGATGCTCTTCACTCCAAATACGGCAGTTTTGCTTGTTCACGTATCCATTCAACCAGAAATGAGCCTCGTCGCTGAACACAATTCTTCGATAAAAAAGTGGATCTTCATCTAACTTTTCAAGAGCCCATTCACCAAAAATTTGGCGTTGTGGTAGGTCGCTTCAATTCTTGCACCAGCTGTATCTTATAAGGCTTCACACCCAAAACCTTCCGCAAAATTTTCCACGTAGTGGAGTAACAGAGGCCCAATTGCTGCGAACGGCGCCGAATCGATAATTCACGGTCATCACCAACACTGGCCGATACGGCTGCGATATTTTCTTCAGTTCGCACTCTACGTAAGCGTGTTAGTGGTTTAATGTCCAACAATGTAAATTTGGTGCAAAATTTTTTTACAATAGCCCGAATAGAAGCCTCAGTAGGTCGATTAAACTGACCATAAAATGGAAGAAGCGCGCGATGAACTTTCTTAACAGAGCACGCATTTTGGTAATAAAATTCAATAATTTGCAAGCGTTGTTCGTTTGTAAGACGATTCATGATTAAATTATAGACCAAACTGAAGATGTTGGACAGTGACACAAGATACAAAACGTGCGTGAGCTGTCAAAACTAGTGTTGCCAAAAAGATAATAGCAAAAAAATCACTCGTTATTTAATACTTGAGCACAAACTACACTATATAACAGAATCAACTTCGTTTCTTCATCTGGTGATGCAGTCAGAAACATGAAATTTTGTATGTAACATATTTCGGATACTGTAGGGTACTGTAGTACACATATTTTAGTCTTTTGATTTTTATTTTCTTTATTGACCGCACATGCTCCGATCAAACCGTTATTTTCAAATTTCGCGAATTGCGTATATTCGACTTTTGCATTTTTTTCTTCTGTTATGTTGGTACTGTTATATATAGTTGGTCAGTTATATATGTTGGCAATATCAGCTATTTCGGATTGTCATTTTGTTTTTGACAGATAAAAAGTTAGTCGTGTTTTGGTGTGCTCGTCGACTTTTTTTACTAAATTTTGAGCAAAAACAACGTCACATGGACATCGCTCAGATGCTGTTAAACGACGATCCGGATTTCGTCAAAACGGTCATAACTGGTGACGGGTCATGGGTGTATGGCTTTGACATTGAAACCAAAGCCCAACAATCCCAATGGAAGAGCCAAGTCCGAAAAAGCACGTTAAGTTCATCAATTGTGAATGTTGTGTTCACTGATTTCTTTGACATTGAGGTTGTGCGGTCAATAAGGAATACCTTGAAGTTGTGCGTGGTTTGTCCGCTTTTAGGGTTTGGAAATTGAAAAACAGATATTTTTCTCATTCTGATTTGAACTTGCCGAAACCTTTTAGACAGACAGAAATTTTTCGTTTCTCTTTTCTTTCTTTTTTGTTCTTGTTGTTTTTTAAGCACAGCTAGTGTGTTTATATGATGTTGATATTGATATGAGAATAATAATATGAAGCCACAACGTGAACAAATGCGAAGAGAGGCAACTTCAAACGAAAAATGTCTTAAATGTCCAGTACAGTAGAGGTTTACCGCACACTCTTCCTCTTTAATACATCGCCTAGAAACTTCGTCTGTCTGTCCATCAGTTTCTCAACTGTGAAAGAGGACCTTGCGCGAAGTAATTCGTCAGAAACGCACAGAATTGTGGAAAAAGCAATCATGGTTGTTGCACCATGATAACGCACCAGCTCACACATCGATGTTTGTGCGTGAGTTTTTGTCCAAAAACAAAACCGTTATCATTCCTCTATCACCGTATTCACCGGACTTGGTCTCCGCTGACTTTTTCCTCTTCTCAAAACTGAAGACACCGATGAAAGGAAAGTGTTTTGCTACGATTGAGGAGATAAAAGAAAATTCGAAACAGGAGCTGTTGGCGATACGAAAAAGCGCGTGTCAGAAGTATTTCGAGGATTGAAAAAAAGGCTTGAAGGAGAGAAGATGAATAAATAAATACTTTTTGAAAAAATGGAAAATAACGGTTATTTTTTTACTAGCCCTCGCATTTTGTGTCTCGCCTACAAAAAATTTAATGCTTTTCGCGAGGCAAAAATCGTCATATTTAGAACAAAAATCGTAATTTTGCTACATTTGAGCATACAAATCGTCAAAATAATGATTTGTCGTCGAATCTAGCAGCTACTACTGAAAGTTAAAATTACAAATCAGCTATTTATTATGTCAGTGCTGCTGCTAACATGGCGACAAGTATAGCTAGCGACATTTGTAGCCGGTAGCCTGCTATATTGTGTTTAATGCATATATGTAGAGCAGCGATGGGCAGGCAGGTTTTTGGATAAAAGAGAATAACTAATTTGCTCCACTAAAAAATAAATTGAAAAAATATATATTCATTTGATTTTAACATTTATTATATAACGTTTCTTTAACTAGATGACAATAACCCTTTCTCAGCCAACTTAGCACGGATGTAATACATACGCATGAACATCGATTTATAAAAATTTATTTTATAAAAAAATTTCTAAAATAATATAGATTTCGTTTAAGATTATAATTTTTCTAGCAAAATTTCTTGACACAATTTAAGTTTATTTTGAAAAACTCTATTTCACTGACTTATCTAATTTATGACCAGACTCTTTTATTATAGAAATTATTTGCTGGAATCTAAATATGACTGCAGAATTATTTTCAGCTTGAATTCCTTTAATAAGTAGTTGAAATCTATTTGGTTGCATTACCCATCTACCTGATACATTTAATTTAACCACGAGTATTTTTTGTGTAAAAAACAAAATGTTTTAATTTATTGAAAAATTAAACTTTCAATAACAGCAAAACACACAAGTTTACCTTTTTGATTATGACCAGCGTAAATAGATACAAAAAATGTTTAATTTAATTAGTTTTGTTAAAACAATTTTAAATATTTATTTCATTTTTTTACTTTATTACTTTGAGTTACATTTAAAATTTAAAAATTGACATCACATACCTACATACATTCAACATTTATTTATAAATATGTAAATATAGTTTTTGATTTCCCATTTTTTATCTTTAATTTCTATTATTCGTTAATAATTTAATTTAAAACAATTAATATTTTAAATTACGCTAAAAGAATTAAGTTGGCTTTAAATTTATCAAAAAAGAAAAAAAAAATTTGTAAAAAAGTTTAATCGATTTTATAAATAAAAATATGTATGATATCGTTGAGCAGATTACACTTTTTTCTGTATTCTGACCATTTTTCTAATTATTCATACAATGCATTGTATCAATATTATTTTAGGAAATTAAATATTGATTTATCTATAGTGGAGGTGAAGGAAAACACAGTAGATCATTCGGTTTAAGAGCTTATTTTCTATGCAGAACTGATTTTCTATGCGGGCTTCGGCAAAAACATGCAAGTGCATGTTTGAACATGTTTCAAACAAATTGATATTAAATCAATTACAGAAGACAGAAAATATACACTGCGCGTCATCAGGTTAGCGCCCCCCAAATTACTTTTTACCTTTTCTATTGCAATATTGCGCGCAACTTTTTAATTTTTGTTTTGTTTTTACAATCCTTATATACGATCTCTCTCACATGAAATCTAAGCTCAATAAGAGAATCATTATATATAATTTTATATTTCGTTTTATTTTTTACCAAGTACTTTTTACTTATTCTGCTTCATCAGATTAGCGCCCCCAAATAGCATTTAAGTTATCAAGTTGCCTTTGCAATTACTGTCATAAATTTTTTTGCGCTGCTTGAAATATTCAATATCTTAAAACAATTGCAAAATATGGGAAGAGGAACAGCTTTATCTCTGGTGGAAAAATCAAAAATTTAAGCCTATTGTGACGCAACACTATCCCTCTATAAAATTGTCGAGAGATCTGAAAGACACAGGAAAAACATAGCCAATATTCTTAAAAAAAAGCTATGACAAAAACTTTAAAGAGCTCTTCTACCTGCTTCAGCAGGTAGAAGAGCTCTACTGAGGGAAGCATCTATCTCCCACGATTCGTCTGTCAAAATTAAGGAAAAAACTTGTGTTAAAGCGAGTCTATCAACGGTGCAAAGGGTAATAAGAAAAGCAGCATATATACGGAGACAGAAATTGAAAAAGAAACCAACACTTAATACGCTAAGAAAGGAAATGCGCTTAGATTTTACCCGAACACACATGACATGGTCTGCCCAGTAGAAATACGTGGTCTTTTCAGATGAAATGAAATTCAATTTAGAAGAGCCCGATGGATACAATTATTACTTCTATGGCCTACCTGCGAATTGCAGTTTTTAACGTCACCCATTATTGCTGAAAAAACTCTAAAAACGTTTTAGAAATGGCTTTTTCTCAATTCTAAAACTTTTTCGGGAGTCTATAGTAGCATTTCCAAAACGACAATGCCCCAATTCATACAGCCAGATCTGAAAAATCCTGGACTCAAATCCAAAAAGTTGATGCCCTTGAGTGGCCACCGTACTTGTCCAACCTAAATATAATCGAAAACGTATGCCGCTGGTTGGTTAGGAGAGTATACGGAGCAATATAGCACAAAAACAGAGCTAATTGAAGCCATCAAACACACTTGGTTCACCATTTCGTTGAATTACATTGAAAGTCCGTCATTCATTCCATTCCATTCCCAACCGAATTTTCGAGGTGATTTCAAATAAAGGCAGAACCACATTACTAATTTTATTTAAAATTTTTCAAAATATCACAAACTAGCAATAATATTTAAATATAAATATTTTGAAATTATCGCAAATGGCGCTATTCTGATGACCAGTTGTTGTTATAGAAGTCAAATAGATAAAAATTGTAAGCGCAGTGCATATCCAATAAGAGCACCAAATAAAATTTGTGTCTCTATTATCTATTAACATTTGGAATAGGTATGTTTTCTTGTTAAGAGATGATAGTTATTTTAAGATTCGTGCTATATAAGAAGTCAACATTCATTAGATGTTAGAAAATAATTTGCACATTACTTATTATTGTGAAATCTCAAAAATTCTAGTATTCAAAATTAAGGTAAAATCTTTATTCTGGCAACACTGTTCGTAATCAAAGGTGGAAGGGACCCCCTTACAAGAAAGTGACTTGATCAGTTTCAAATAATGTAATAATTATTATTTTTTCTGTGTTGTTGGACATTTTTTGCATACTAATGAGATGCATAGTCTATGGGGAAATGCAAATTTTTCTCGGCTAAAGATGGGGGAGTTAGTATCCCTCCCAGCACCTCGGGGGCTAATAACCCGCCGAGGTGCTGTTGTCTTGTAACCGATACCTATACTGTAAGGAACCAGTGCTGAGGGTTAGACGGGTGAGTTGGTTTAAGGGCTGATGCTGCTAGTGGCTTTCGGTCTTATCTTCCATTGATTGCTGAAAAATTACATGCAGGAGGGACTGGAAGAACCAAGCTCCTGAGAAAGGGGATGCCTATATGGTTACAAACACATGGTAAGAATTGCGACCAGTGTATATCTGGTAAGCCACACGGGACCGCTGGTGAATCGCAATTAATTCACTCCCTGGTATTGGTCCGTCATCAGATATGGTCGTAAAGGCAGGTGCTGATGTAAATCTTTATCACTCACTCTGCTGTAAAATGTGTCCTTCAGCCGACTAGTGATACCGCCTAGGATCTACCGCCGCTGAGTTTTTTTCAAGGCACATATTTCTAACGGCAGATGTTTGAACACAACAATATAGAACACGTTCTATTTGAAATTTTGCCAGACGACATTGTTCATGTTTTTTACAGAAGCAATTTTTTTGAGGTAATAGATGGCGTGTAGATATTTTGCAGTCGGAATAATTTGATTTACATTGCTAAAAACATATCGCGTGCTATCAACTTTAGTGAGAGCGTTATGTTATGTTTTCGTATCATGAGCAATCGGTTTTACATGAAAATTTATTGGTTCTTTTCCATAAAAATTTTTCAGACAAGACGCTTGCTTGTGTTGTGGAACGAATGACGCCATTTTTCTTTATAGTAGTAGGGGGCACCCCTCCGAAATAAATATTGGCGGCTGCCTTATAAACTATGCGGCTGCGAATATTTGATGCTAGCCAACCCACTTTTCATTACTTTTGAAAGTGCTAAACGATTTGCAATTGAAGCAAGCTTACACGGTTGTTTTCCATGAATGTATTAGTTGTTGAACGTGTAGAATATAGTATTGATGGATCGCGATCCATATTGCAGAATAGCAAAAAATTTCTAAAATCCAGATAACGGGTCGCTGATCACATTATATATATTGAACATCTAGTGTTGAAAATAACGCTTTCATAAAAATAATTAAAGTCCGGCAATATAAAAATTAATCAGCTAACGTCAATAGTTCTAAAATTCATTTGGTTTATTTTCGACAGCCAACTTCCTTTTTGGCTCTCTCTCTTTCTTTCCTGCTTTTATAGAAGTAACACGTTTATAAAATTGAATTAAATAAAATATTAATAATCATTTTTACAAATTACTTTGGCTGAAGTGTATTCATACTTTAACAGGTTATGGGCCCAGTGCTTGTGAATATTTAATCTTATATTTCCTCTGCAAACATATAGACACATTAGTGTGTGATTAAATATATTTACTTGGTAAATTCTTATGAGTGCATCAACTTCTGACTCAAATAAAAGGTTAGCTGAAGACGATTCTGGGCTGCATCAAGACTCATTATTTCAACAAAGTTTTATTGAACAAGAAAATTCAGTACTGCAAGCTGAACTAGCTGAGCAATTGTCGTTGATTGAGAACAGGGAAAGAAATATGTCTGAGCCAAAAATATACAATTTGCATAAGTTTGATGGCCAAAATTATCAATTGTGGCGTCGTCAGATGGAGATTTATATGGCTGAAAATAAGCTTAAGCCTTACGTTTTAGGCACTATTTTGCGTCCTGAAACAAATTCACAGGCGTGGGAAGAAAAAGATGCTGAAGCACAAGCATTTATAATGAAAGGTTTAATGCTAGACCAACTAAAATATTTGACCGATTGTCATACCGCAGCACAAATGTGGTCAAGATTAAAAGCAGTACATTCAGAAAGAAGCGAGCAGTCCGCACAGATATTACTGGAAAAGTTCATTAATTGCAAAATGGATGAAAATGAGAGCATAGCAAATTTTATTGCAGATATTAGTTCACTAAGCCAAAGGTTGAAAGACATCGACTTAGAACAAAAAGAACCAATGATTATAGCTAAAATATTAAGTAGCCTTCCAGCAAAATTCGATCATGTAAGAACCGCCTGGTATGCTGTCCCAAGAAAAGAACAAAATTTAGAGAGATTAACCGATCATTTAGTTAATGAAGAATCTTTGCTTAATTTACGTACACCTGATACAAATGACAACAACGCCTCAAAATCTGCATTCACAGTAAGTACTCACAAAAATATTAAAACTGATTACCATCATCATAGCAAACGCCAAGGCCATAATGTAAAACGGAATGGAAGTTGTAATTATTGCCATAAAAAAGGTCACTGGGCAAGAGAATGCTTCAAAAAAGCAGCTGATCAAAGTAACAAACAAAGTAAAAATTATCGTATGCAGTCATTGATGGTTGAGCGAGAAGCGAATGATAAAAGAAATAAAATAACTAATTGCGATTCTCAGCTGTTTGTTTTGCAAACTAAAAATTTGCAACAAAAGTCGATAAACGTTTTCTTTGCTGATTCTGGGGCTACAGATCACATGTCTTTTCAGAGGGAGTTATTTAAGAAAATAAAATTTTTTAAAGAAGGAGAATATTTCGTCAGAGTTGGAGACGGTCGTAAACTTGTCGTGGAAGGCATTGGAGACATTGATGTCAGATGTAATGAAAGTGGCCCAACACATGTAATAAAGGATGTATTATTAGTTCCGGAACTCGACAAAAATTTCTTGTCTGTATCAAGGGCAACGGAAAAAGGTATGGAGGTAATATTTATGAAAGGTGGAACAGAAGTGTGTTTTCTGAAGGGTAATACTGTAATTGTACATGGAACTCGTGAAGCAGGCTTGTACAAGATAGATTTGTCACCATTTTCAGCAACATTGAATGTAGCAATTACAGAAACCTTAGAATGTTGGCATGAAAGACTTGGACATGTGAATTACAAAACCCTCAAAGAGATGATAAGCAACAATACCGTAAGTGGAATTAACATCAAAAATCTTAATTACTATAAAATCCCATCATTTTGTGAGGGTTGTGCTTATGGTAAACAACATAGAAAAAGTTTTCCCAAACAGCAAGCTAAGAGGGCAACTAGACCTGGCGAAGTTTTCCATGTCGACCTGTGTGGAAAAATGAGCACGCCTTCCATTAATGGGGCAAATTATTTTATGTTATTAAAAGACGATTATTCTCGTTTTTGCTTTGTTTATTTCCTTAAAAGCAAAACAGATGTTTTATTTAATTTAAAATCTTTTTATGCTGACGTCAAAGCTGATGGTCACACTATTAGGAAACTTCGTTCAGATGGAGGCTTGGAATTTTGTAATGATGCAGTCCGTAATTTCCTTTATCAGAATGGAATTAAGCATGAGCTTTGTACACCACGTGCACCGGAACAAAACGGCTTTATAGAACGCCAAAACCGTACTGTAGTTGAAAGTGCCAAGTCTATGTTGCACGCCAGAAATATGCCAATATATCTATGGGCTGAAGCCGTAAATACGGCTGTGTATTTGAAAAATAGGACCGCATCTGAAGTAATTGGAGGTCGTACGCCATTCGAAAAATGGTACCGTGTGAAACCAACAGTAAGTCATTTGCGCATTTTTGGTAGTGAAGTATTTGTTCATATTCCCAAAGAGCAAAGAACAAAATTCCAGAAAAACTCCATTAAATGTATATTGCTTGGTTATAATGATTCCAGTAAAGCTTATCGTGTTTATGATCCATCAAGCAGAAAAGTTTTTATAAGAAGAGATGTACTGTTTAATGAAAATAATCTTAAAAGCGACAGTGAAGTAGTTGAAATAAACCATAAAGAAGAAGAAGCAGACGTGAAAGAACAAAATGAAATAAAAGAAATAGAAAGTGATAAAGAACAAAAGTTACAACAACATCAAGAATTACAATATTATGATATTTGTAAAACCGATGATAACAACAACACTGTAGAAAAATGTGACGAGGAACAAATTGAAGGACATAATAATAACAAAGCAGATAAAAATAAAGGAACAAAAGATAATAATGTGAACGTTGAAACAAAATGTTATAAACAACATGAAGAACACGGAAAATCAAAAACCTCAAGTGACATTAGTAAAACATCAAATAAAGAAGTGCGTGGACAAAGTTATCGAAGTCCGTATAACACTAGAAGCAACAAAAAGCAAGCTGAAAACAATTCTGAAATTTGTAGTGTTCAACTAGAACCCAGCAACCTAGAAGAGGCATTGAATGGAGAAGAGTCTGATAAATGGAGATTGGCGATAAAAGACGAATTAAACTCTCTTAATAAAAACAACACCTGGACTCTAGTGCCACGAACTTCAAGTATGCATGTGATTTCAAATCGTTGGATTTTTAAAAGAAAATATAAGGCGAATGGTGATATAGATAAATATAAAGCCCGCCTAGTAGTACGAGGTTGTTCACAAAAGCGTGGTATAGACTACGATGAAATATATTCACCGGTTGTGAGGTATGAGTCTGTGCGCTTGTTGTTGTCGATAGCTGCAGGGTACAAATTGGAAATTTATCAATTCGATGTAAAGACAGCTTTCTTACATGGTGAGTTGACAGAAAATATTTTTATGGAACAACCGTATGGACATAAAATAGATGAAAGAGTTTGCAAATTGAAAAAGGGTCTTTATGGCCTAAAGCAAGCATCACGACAATGGAATAGAAGAATAGTGATTTTTCTTTGTAATTTTGGTTTTATTCAATCTTGTGCAGATTTATGCGTTTTTCATTATACTTCAAAAGGATATGTTACTTATTTGGCGCTATATGTAGATGACGGATTGATATGTGGAAATAATATTAATTTTATTACAGATCTTCTTCAAGAAATGCACAAAGAGTTCGAAATTGTTTATGGACCTGCTGAATCGTTCGTTGGGCTGCAGATTGAAATATGCAAAAAGTCATTAAATTTAAAAATTCATCAACAACCTTATGTCGACAGATTATTGCAACGCTTTAACTTTGAAAATTGCGCAGCGGTTTCGACTCCAGCAGAGCTAGGTATGCGTTTTTCAAAGTCAATTGTTAAATCTGAAGAAACATTCCCTTATCGTGAAGCAATTGGCTCTATAATGTATTTAATGGTATCCACGCGTCCAGACATTGCATTTAGCATTGGTGTATTGAGTCGATATGTTGAGAATCCGTCACGTGCGCATTGGCAAGGTGTTAAACGTATTTTTAGATATTTAAAAGGAACGAAAAACAAAGGGATCTCATATGATATTGGTTCAAAATGCAACATTTTAAGTATGTACTGTGACGCAGACTGGGCAGGAGATTTGGACTCAAGAAAAAGTACAACTGGGTGGATAGCTACCGTGAATGGTGGACCCATAGCATGGAGTTCCAAGAAGCAAAATCTGACAGCTACTTCTACCACAGAAGCTGAGTTTGTAGCTTTATGTGCAGCAACGAAATCAGTAGTGTGGTTTCGCAAACTAATGTTTAGTATTGGAATAAAACTTGATGAACCAACACCAATAAAATGCGACAACCAAAAAGCAATATCGTTAGTAAAAACACCAGAATCTTCAAAAAGAACTAAGCATATTGACGTACAATATTATTATACTTGCGATATTTATTCTAGAGGTGACATCGATGTTCAATATCTGGAAAGTGGCATTCAGCCAGCAGACATTTTAACAAAACCATTATCTAAAGAAAATTTTATTCTTTGTTATCATTACTAAACATGTAAACATGTAGTTAAACTATCTTTGTATGATATTATAAACAGCTTATGAAAGCGAGAGGGAGTGTTGAAAATAACGCTTTCATAAAAATAATTAAAGTCCGGCAATATAAAAATTAATCAGCTAACGTCAATAGTTCTAAAATTCATTTGGTTTATTTTCGACAGCCAACTTCCTTTTTGGCTCTCTCTCTTTCTTTCCTGCTTTTATAGAAGTAACACGTTTATAAAATTGAATTAAATAAAATATTAATAATCATTTTTACAAATTACTTTGGCTGAAGTGTATTCATACTTTAACATCTAGCATTCTTGCTGATTATGAATCGTGATACGTTAGTAAAGTGTGAAAAAAGACAAATTAAATACGCAGTGCAAAAACTAAAGTATGTACAAATTAAAACCTTATAATAAAATTGTGTATAGCATTTTCAATAAAGTTTAATGGCAGAAAATAGTGTTGCCAGTATAAGAAGTTAAGGACTGATAAAATTATTTTTAAAAAGTTTATTTTTAATTTGAAGGCATTGCCTGAATTGTGGGACTTCTCGTCTAAAGTTTATTTTGACAAAATATGTTTTAATAATCCACAGCAGCACAAAAAGCATCCACATAGCACAAAAATCATATAAATACTGACGCGATAATTATTGATCATGTAGCATACAAGTGTGGTCCATCAATCCATTAAAATGAATCGTGATCCAAATATCACAATATATATATTAAACGAATAGCAGTGCCCTAATAGACGCGCCCACAACAAAGAGTACTACTTCAAGATCAGTACCGCAAGATCGGCGTAGCAGTAACTTATTTATATATGGTGAGACTAGCGTTGTCAGAATGACAACGCTAGTCTCACCACTTTACCTTAATTTTAAAGATTTTACAAGCAAAATAAAATTTAAAGATTTTTTTTCTCAAAATTAAGATTTTTAAGTTTCAGTGTTTTAAAAATTTTGTAAAAGCTATTTTCAAGCAATTATAAGAACTTTTACTTTCAAGCACAAAATCTCCATATCGCTCCTTTATTGCAACATAAGCATAATGTTGCATTTTAGGACTCAAAACATTTGCCGTGTTGCCAACTATCTGGAACATATTGCGTATCAGATGCTGCGCAGTGATGCATTTTCAAACAGTCCTTTTCTTCTCCATATTGTCCAATATCAAAGCATGACATTTTATTTAGATTCAAAATTTTTAGTTTGTTGCATGCCGTTTTCATCGGAGTTTTGATGAATTTTGAACGTTGTCAAAATATCTTGATTTTAAAAAACATTTAAGGCCTGTTCAATAACGTTCGCATGCTTCATTAATATAAAAAAGAGATTTTTGATTAATTAGTTATCGCTAAAATAACTAATCGGTAGAAAATAAAGAAAATTTTGTAATACGCTGTCAAAATAAATTCTGATAGCGGTCCATAAATCCGTTTTGTGTCGGTCAGAATGCATGCGAATGTTAACGTTAGAGATTGTGACACAGTTAATTACTTTATAAAACTTAATATTCAATTAGAACACTATAATAATAGATCTTGCTAATAAAATAAAAAAACAATTGTTTATTACTTTTCTCTTGCGTCTTTGTTAGTGTATCTGAAATTTTTCAATTCCAAGGAATTGAAACCGAAATGATTAAAAGTAGTGATTGTTTGTATTAAAGTAAATTTAATTGTAATAGGAAATAGTTTTTGCAGTAACATTCATTAAAATTCATGTTAAAATTACTGTTAATAATTATATGCAAATGTTGTCTTACTATCCAGCTTGTGTTATAGCAAACGAAAAAAAAAAAATAACCAACTAATTCTTCGAGTGTAATTTTGTAAAAAATTTTCTTTAGAAAGAAAAAAGTCACAGAGAGATTCAGAACACTAATCTGGTTGTTACACAAAATATTTCCTTTATTTTTGTTTTTGTTCTTTAAATTTATTACTAATAAGTTTTTCTTTTAATACTAAAACATTTAACAACATTTATTTATTTGAAAGTAATTTTGGAGTTAAAGTAAAAAAAGACGGAACTTTTTTTTAAGACTTTTGATTTGGTTGCATCTCTTATTCGCCAGTTGTGAAGCCAATTGTCTGTTTTCTTTTGAAACTGTTTTCGATTTTTTAAATGAGTTTGTTGTTGTTTATTTCTTTTTAGAAAGAAAAAAAAATGTTTTTTCTCTGTGTATATATTAATATAATAAATAAAAGTTCGTTTTTAGTGTTAACAGTTTTTATATATAATAGTTATCTATTTCAATTAATTTGTCTTCTATTTAATTGATTCCAGGTCAAATTGTTACTTTCTTTTAATATTTTTTCTTTGTTTTAGTTTTTTATTAACTAATTTTTTATTTTAAAAACAAAGAAAACATATCTAATTTGTTTTAAAATTCTTTAATTGATTTTCATGTTGTAATTGATTTGTTGTTGTTTTATTTTTATGTTAAATACTTTATAATTAGTTAAATACTGTATTATAATATTTTGTTTATTTAATTTTACTAAGGAATTAAATTTGTTCCAGTGTCTGTTTGTTTGTCTTTCAAGATTTTCATCGTTATGCAAATTTTCCAAATAGTTTCATAAATTTCTTCATTTAAAGTTGTTAAAATGAAGTTTTGCCAAAAATGAAATTACCAGGGGATGAAGGATCTTCAGATGAGAAATATTCTTCCCATAAGGCAGCAAATTGTTCACGTGTTACTTCGTCATTACCCTGAGCCATTTTTTCAAAAGCCTCTTCACATTCCTTCTTTTCCAAACCGTAGCTAGAACAGACAAGAGCAAATTCAGAAACATCAATGCTGCCGTCTGTTGAGGCATCTTCTAAATCGAACATAAAATTCATGTATTTGTTTTGCCAGTCCATAACAGTGCTGGGATCTTTGGCATAGGCATCCCACATGTTGCACCATTCATCGACTGAAACCTGCGGGGAAAAAATAAAAATTATGATTTCTTAATAATAATTGTTTTCTTTGTTAAATTTTTGTTGAACTTTATAATTTTGGAATTAAAAATTTTTTGGTTTGTACATATGTACATCGGGTTTTAGTTCAAGTTTTTCCTTTCTTAAGTTTTTTCTTAAAAAGGATTTTTTACAATGCAAATTTGCTGTGATCAATAATTATTGATTGAAGAAGACAAGAAAAATAATAATCAAATCTTTAGCTGGGGGACAACTAGCTGTTTTGTAGTCGCTACACTACTCATCAGCACCCACTGGGCAATTAACAAAAATGCATATGTGATTCAATATGAGATGAATATAGATAGAGAATAATCAAGTGCTCGGTGGCTGAGCGGTTAAAGCAGCAGATCATGATACGTCATGACACGAGTTCAAATCCCAGTATAGTTCAGCAAAAACTATGATAAGCAATAAGGAGCAATTTAGATAGGAAACTGAATACTGCTTGTATTTTTCTAGATTTTAGTAAAGCCAAAGGCCACTTTATGTTGTGCTGTAAATTGAATGATCAGTTTAAGCTTAGCTCATCGGCGTGTAAGTTTGTTTTTTATTTTCTCAACAAAAGAGCTCAGTACACGCATTTCAGTAAAAAACATTAGCCATACAAAATGCTTATCGGGGTGTTCTACAGGGATTTATGATTTACATGAACGACTTGTTCAAGGAGGTAAAGTTTTGTAAGTTTTACTGATGATATGCAATTGCTTTGTGATGACAATGGCCGTAGGATTAGTCATCTTCAGCATAGGTTTAATGCTGATATACAAAACGTTATGAATTAGTCAGTTCATAATCAGCTGCAACTGAATGCATCTAAAACTAGAGCAATGTGTTTAATGTTACTCCTTGTCTAAATATGAATCATGAGCGTATTGAATTTGTTGCGTATTATAAACCTCTGGGAATTTTTATAGACAAGCTTAATTTAAATGGCCATTCAAGCCATATAACGTCAGAGACTAATTTTGTGATTCGACCCTTGTACAATATGGCAGACGATCTGCCAGAGCCGGTGCAGAAGCAAATTGATCTAGCTTTATGTTTACCTATTTGTACATATGGTTTAGAAATTTTTTTATGGTATATCGCAATACAATTTCATGAAGCTAAAATAGTGTTTTAATCGAGTTGCTTGTTTAATTTTTGGTATTAGATATAGAGATTTTAGACACCTAACGCCTTTCGTTATAACATTGTTGGGATGTGATTTTGTTAACTACATAAAGTTGAGTTTGTTTATTCAAGTGTACAAAATTTTTAAATATGGATCTCTGGTTTATCTTCTCCAAAGGTTTAGTGCTGCCTCTTCAATGCGTATTCATACTCTGAACGTTCCACTCTTTTCATCTATTGTCACGAATAGATCATTTATATTTAAGGTTAGGCGTTTGTGGAACCGGATTCGAATTACCACAATTTCATGACGTATCGAATACACTGATTCCTTCATTCGAAAGCACACGTATCAAAATTGCTAAAGAAATGTAAAAGATTTTTGATTGCTTTGTAATAGAGCAAACATATTTTAGAAAAAGTAGCATACATATACATATTTGTAAGAACAAGAAGAAACAAAATCTTTAGCGCTTATTTGTAAAAAATTAAACGGAAATTAATTTAAGACAATAAAAATCACTTTAAAAATATAATATCAACATTAATATTACTGTGTTTGCTTTTTTTCAGAATCTGAAGATGATTGTAGTGTTGTATGCAATAGAAAGCAAGTACAGTACAAACATTGTCGACTACTGTGTTGGTAAATTTCACCATCCGATTCCATTAATACGAGTCAGTAACCCTTAACATACATATGTATGTATTTAAGAATAATTAAGTAGGTTACTCGTAGGCTTTCAAAAGATGCGTTCTATTTTCTGCTTTGTGAACTGCGTTTTGCGTATATCATTACCTGCTAACCTGCAACTGACAGTAACTCTACTGCTTCATTTTTTCAGCAGACGCTTGAAAATTACTATGTGATAGGGTTAAGTTAAAGCGCTTTAAATTTTTGGTCAAGTTACTTTTCTTCTACAAATATTTTCTCCATACCCATTATTTGCTCTTAATATCAAATATGCACTTACATTTTTCAACTTTTGTGCACTTTAACAACAAAAAAACTTCTTTCCGATCGCTGTAGAGCTAACAATTTAAACAGTTGATACTCGATTAGACACACGTTATCGTATGCTGTAATCTCAAATTACGATAGTACCTGGTCGATAACGACTGCAGGAATACCAATAAAAAAATTTACGAGCAGTTTTACTCGAGCAAAAAAGAAAAAAAATAATAAGTATTCGAACAAATAAATAAATAAATATTCATTAATAAATGAATGACTCGACTATATATGGCAAACGAACTCCAATTGTGTTGCCATATATTGAAAATGATAACGTAGTCGGGTAAAATGATAGTACAACTCAGAAAATTATAGTGCCTGCAAGAGTAAAAGTCGCCTTAAAGAATTTCAGATTATTACATAGGTCTTAATGGATTTTATGAGAAAGACATCTAATATATACTATCGATTTCACACCATCACACCTCAAATAAAATGAAATATATGAACAATAAATAAAAACCTTAATTTTTCAATTCGGTCAACAATTGCTTTTAATATATTTTTATTATATCCTTTTCCCTTAAACGCTTAAAAAATTTCTGAAAGTTTTCCTAACCGGGCACTCACCGTCGCTTTATTTTTGTTCTATTAATAGGTGTCCGCTCATAAGAAGTACACGGCTATTTTATTATATTCTTATATTTTTACCTTTGAAACGTTTAAGTTGCAAATGTGATACAGACTCTTGTTTATTAACTAGTACTTAAAAATAAATATTTACTCTTAATACTACTGTTTAGTAACACTCTAGACTTGCTTACTTTTCTGACTTATGACTGTTTTTGACCACGTTTAAAATTAAACTCTGCCTCTGTCAAACATACGCCTGCTATTTATATTTCTTTAATACCTTCCACATTGTTCATTCTTCAAATAGAATTGCTACGCGCATACTCACACACAAGCTACCAACAACAACAATAAGATTATTGGTGTTTGATTTACTTAGAATTTTGTGTTCATAATGTAGATTGTTTGTTTGTGTATTATGTTTATGTGAATATGTGCCCACATTTATAACAAGCAGAGCAACGGCTGCACAGTGAGTTAGAAGCGATGCAAATTCATAACAATATAATAATGGTACATTTTATAGCAATGCTAGTCTATGGTGTGCGAACAAATTTATGTAGATTAGACTGCTTTGCTTGCACTTCAATTTGCGATGTTGAATTTCAAAATGGTATTCAACATTTTTGATTTGTTGGAAAGCGGGAAAAATGCTTCAAAAGGGAAAATTATTTTTATGCTGCATCACAAGGATTTATGAAATCGGATATATCTTCATGTTATTCACCTTTAGAGTGTTCAGACTGACTTATTTCCACAACAGCTTTTGGATATATTGTTTGTTGTCTTTAGTGCATATACTTTTTTATACTTTTGAAACTTCATCAAAGTTATTTGCTGGATGGAACAGTTGTATTAAATTAAATATAACATTTTGTTTTTTTTGATGATGTGTTTCATTAAATACAACTTTTGTTGGTTAGTTTTGGCTACTGTAAGATACTGTCTGGTACATGATATCGGAATGGCGTACGCTGTTATAATCTTCTGTTCACTTATGAAAACTATTTTTGGCATTATTATTATTTTTTTAATTTATTGTCCAAGTCCGCTTATTAAAGTGGCCGGTTAAAGAAAATTTCTGTTCTACAAAGTTTGTCCGGTTATGAAAATGCCCACTTAGGAGAAGTTTCACTGTATTAAGAGACGACAGATCTCTGAATTGATAGTTTATTTCATTAAACACAACTCATCTTGGTAAGTTTTAACCTATGGGAGATAATGTCTGGTTCACGATATCGAATGTTAACGTACGCCATGGGGTTTGACGTAAAATGTTATCATTCCGAGATGGTTTATAAGCTATTGTAAGCTTCCGTCTTCTTATGAGATATACGGATTTTAACAAAATTTCAGTTCCACAAGTCCGGTTATGAGAGGTATCTGTTAAAGAGAAGTTTAACTGTATTGTACGACGAAAGATCTCTGATTTGTCATTTTCATAACATCTTGCAGTCACTTTCATTTAATTTGAGTTTTTAAGCCTAAATTTAAAGTATTATTGTCTGAAGTGTACTTTTGCAATCTTTCTGGCAACCATAAATTTGTGGTTGCATGTTTGATAACCGAGCTGAAATGCGGTTATCCTCCACTTTTTCTTGTCTAGCCATCATGAACCAATCGCCTTCATAAAACGCTCATACCACAACATTTAAAATGTCTTTAAATTCTTATAATAAGTGAATGTTTTGGCACTTCAAAATAATTTACCATTAAACTTTAAATCAACATAAATGTTGACGTTCTTTAACTCAGGAACCACGGGGGCTTAAATTATAGTAAAACAAAGAATGAAAAATATATATTTCAAAACATCTTCAAATATGATTACAGTCATATGACCGCCACTGGCATGTACAAGGCGCAATAAGGAATATCAATTGATACCATATTTCAGCAATAACTCTTTTAATGGGGATTTCAAAGTATTCAATTATCCCTGGTTTGTCGATGCAGACAAATAACTTTACACATCAACAGAGAAATAGTCCAATTGAGTTTAATCGCACCACTTGGCCATTACGTGAAATTATTCTTTAATAACATATCTTTGGGTAAATCAATTGTAGCGAGCATTTGGCACCAAGTGTCAGCAAAATTAATGCTAGTAGATTAAAGTGCGAATACATTTCTCACCATGAATATTATAACTACCATCGGGTTTGAAGAGTTATATACCAATGTCTCGAACATAAATTTTCTGTGGATAAAATATGTTATGTTCTGTGGATAAAATATGCTATTCATCTTGAAATGCCAGACCGAACTAAACAAAAAACCACTATCAGCTGTTAAAAGAGTTGTCAAATAAAGTGTTTGAGTGTTGCCAACTCAACTTTGCAAACCTTACAAAAACCATCCAATAATAAATTTTATTATTTATCATATTTTTCTGCTACTGACTTTTTTACTATAAGGGTACTTTATAGTTTCTGTACTGAAAAGAAAATTCAACCCATCCGTACTCAAATCAATGCCAAGTGGTGTCAAAAGTACGGTAAGTACGGATTTTCCTAAACTAAGTACGGATTATTTAACTCAAGTACGGATTATTCAAGCAC
The DNA here is from genome assembly GCA_914767995.1 of Thecocarcelia acutangulata. Classification (NCBI taxonomy): domain Eukaryota; kingdom Metazoa; phylum Arthropoda; class Insecta; order Diptera; family Tachinidae; genus Thecocarcelia; species Thecocarcelia acutangulata. The sequence goes on along the minus strand of OU612094.1, from coordinate 142,568,778 downwards.
TAAATATTTCCGTACTTGATATAAGCCGAAAATGCGATAGAATCAATCTAAAAATGCAAATGATGCAAGAATTTTAGAGGGGACTCAATCCCGAATCCGTACTTGATATAAAAACAATTGAGTGTATAATTATTTACTCTATTAGCAAATATTTATATCAATCCAAAAATATATACAACTTATAGGCGTTTCATATCTGTATATATATATCGACATTTCATAGAAGGTAACCTACCCAACAGTAGACTAAGAAAACTTAAAAAAATATTTTCAAACATTTAGCTACATATTCAATTATTTTAAATAAATCAATGAGAATTAAAAAAGAAAAATGTTCAAATAATATTTCGTAAGTAGAAGAAAAACACCTTTTTTCTTAGGGAATCATTTATTACTTTCCCTCAGCAATACATTTATAGTGGATGTATGTATTTGTAACTTGGTTTCAGTTTTTTACTCGGTTCCAGAATTTTGCACTTGATTCAATAATTTTATACTTATTTTAAGTCATCAAAGTATTGATTTTCTTGAACTATCTCGTTTTCGTCTTATTTTAAGTACACTTGTATGTTTTACGTACTTAAATTTTTGAGTATGACTCGTACTAAATGCAAATCTAAAATATTTAAATTTCTGGGGGTTTTATTAATAAAAAATATTTAAATTTATCACGACCTTGTTCTTTACGTGTAATACACTTCTACATTTTTTGGCCCTCTAGATAAAATAATGTGAATTTAATGGATTTTAATGCGCTTAATTAAAATTTGCTTTGAGTTTTTCTCTATTACGCAAGAACCTTTATTATAGGCCTAGTTGATTTTACCCCAAAAATTAGTCCACTAGGATTAGTATTTCTCGAGAACGGATGTACCGAGTTCAATTAGTAAAATGTTAAAAGATGCCTTACAAAATTTTGCAAAAACTTGTTTAATAGACTTTCTTAATTCTATTTAATTAATTTCGAAACAAAAAAAAAATCATATTTTCAAAACGAAATAAAAGAGAAACAAAAAATATTTGACATATTTTTTAATTTTTCTAAAAGCTACACATCTTAAGAACAAAAAAGCTGTACACCATACAAATCCACTGATAAATATTAATTTTAGAGTAGTCTACTTCGGGATAAAATTAATAGGCTTGTAAAAAAATTCATACGTACTAGAGAAAAACTAAAAACATATTTGAATTAAGTCTACGTGCTGATATTTAAGTGACATTTTTGCCGTACAGTATTATTATTTTTATTAAACAGAAGACAAAATAGCACTTCTTAATTACCAAAGTGCCTTAAAGTAGGCTGCAAATGAATGCTTGTTTAACCCCTCAAAATATATGAACTTTTAATAGCAGTTGAATAAAACTAACTTATTTAAAATGGTTTTCAAACAAATACACGTCAACAAAGAGAAACTAATAAATCAATTGGAAACTATTTACTAAAATATTACTAAATTGTCAGAAGTTTTTGTTTGAATAAGCAATTGGAATTTAGTCGTATAAAAAAACTTTTTTAAAAATTAAAGAAACTGAAAAATTTAAAACAATTATTTTGCAAACTGTAAGAAAAGTATTGCATATATACTATATGTGTATTACTTTCAATATTAATGCATGTATATAATATATAACATACATTTACCAACAATAATAATAAAACCCCCAGAAAGTAGGCTTCTATTTCTTTAGTTTTATTTTTTGGCAAGAAAAATTCGTATAAATTAAAAAATGTTTGAAACAGCTTAACCTTTTAAGTGAACCCTTCGTTATTGATTTTGCTTAAAAAACAATTTGTTGTGTGAAAGCATTGAACATTTTTCGGTTATAAAAATTGAATTTAATAACTTTTATTTGTTTTTGTAGCACAGGCTACAGATTTATATAAACATATATACATAAATAAAATTTATTGTGTTGTGCATGTTAAGTACTCTTAAGGGTCAATTGTTTTTTGGCCATAATTTTATATACTTTGTATGATTTTTAGTATTTTAGTATGTGTATGAAATAATAGTGGCTTGTATGTTATTGAATTCAAGCAAAAACAAGGTCAATAGAAGCAGGCCATTTATTTACTCTTCTACCAAATTAAAGCCAACTGTTTAGAAGACTTTCAACATATCCGTATTTATGGCACTTTGGTTTGTTTTATTTGAACAGGCAACTAATCTACCCTCCACTGAAAATAACCGGTTCAAGCCAAACCACAATATAAACATCAGATGCATGTTTTTTTTTTTGTCGAACGGCCTCATTTGTTAAACATTCAAATGATCAACAAAACTACAAGCATCATACATGAATAAAATACCTTGAACATTAACTCACGTACATCCGCACTCTTAACTTTCATTTGTTTGTAAAGTGCTATGTCTTTGCTAACAATTACTAACAATTTTATTATGGCCAGACGTGCAAAAAGATAAGCAATAACATTAGTCATAATTTATGTTCAAGTGTTCTCATGGTCATTTACAATTACAATTCATAAGAAATTGTTCGGTAATAAATTCAAACCCATTAACAGCACTTTCACTCCCTTCATTTATGCCCAGAAATATGTGTGTATAAATTCGCAAAAGAAAAAATGGCTGTTAGAAAAGGTGTAAATCCTTTAAGATATAACGTGAATAATTGCCTACTTTTAGGCTACGAAGGATTAGTTTTATTAATCTGGAAACATACAAATTACCAGCCATAAGTCTACGAGTCCCAAATGCTTGTTAAAAAATGTTTTTATATTAACCAAGCCAGAATATTGTGGTGTTTATTACAATTTGTGAAATAAAAACTCATTATGAATAACCCAGGTGGCCGTGTCATGCATGCCTCGTCGACGGCGGATACAATATCAGTCGTATTTAACGCCGACGCGATGACAACAATCCAGATAACTGACAACTTTTTGAAACAAAGAACGGGTACTTCATTAAGAGTTACACTGTCAAATGTACTATTGCTGACGAAAATCATTACAACAATATTATCGAAATTGCCATCAACGACCAGTTTGATAACAATGTTATTAAAGTTGCAGTATAAGACAAAGTCTTTCATTTCTGTGAATTATTGATTCTCCTTGAGAAATCAATACATTTTTCAGAACGAATGAAAAAGTTACATTGTGAGTATATCATACGATAGCATTACGAATTGTTGTACATCAACACAACTAACCTGTGCACTATTATTATTTATTATGACTATTGTAGGTACCTACCAGTGTGGCCTTATCACCGGGTGAATACAATGCGTCCATCAGCGCCCCGCACATGACAAACTGCCATGGGTACCAATTTGATTTCATGTTGTTTTGACATGATCTCCCCTTGGTTTGCAGCGGAGCCTTTCTAAAACTCGTTCCGACCTTTATGTCACAGCACCCGTTTGCAATGCTACTTCATACTTGCGGGTTAATGCAATGCATTAACCCGCAACATAAAACGGGTGAAAAATACAGTTAAAAACAAACGACACCAACATTTCATGTTCACGGATGAGTTCGTTGGCCACCCTAGACAAATGAACAACACAAAAAACAACAATGGGATACGACCACTTTCGCGGATTAAATTAAGACAAAAACAACGTTGCCAGCAACTTCGTAGCATAAAAACAGCAGACAGCAACTAGCAACATTACAATACAGCAAAATAGCAAACAAAAACACGAACACCAGGAACAGTACAAGGAATTACGCCCTATGCTCATCATGGTTGCCTACACTAGGACTTCAACCACAGCCGCAACTAATGGCAACAAGAGCGAAGCTACCCTTTCTACCTTGGCCTCCTCCTAAATACTTTGCGGGCATATGCGCCCAACGCGTCAAAGGTTTGGCAGTGCGCCAGAACTCTACTGAAATCCTACTACGCCCTCTAAGTCCCTAATATCATCATACAGATGACATTCGACCAGAACTTATTTTATTTATTGACCCTGAAGGCGATCGCACGGTGAATCACCTCCAGATCAAGGGGAGCCCCTGCAGCAAGGCTAGAAGAACCTCTGTTGACTGGCATGCAATCAAGTATCGCAGATCTCTGGCAAGTCGCTATGTAATGCGGTCAACAACAATCATATTGAAAGATCATACCCCAAAAAGCAGCAAAAAACTAATATATTATACACTAATACAATCATCTGGTGGCGAAAGTCATGACGATTCATTGTGAAAAATACTGACTATCACCAATAACAGATGTTGAATTTTCTTTTAAATCATGCATGGATTTAATTGTTCAAAACTTCATAGATCACCTGAATTGATTCTTTTCGATAGACATCGCAGAGATTCGTAGCAAAGAAAATCGTTTTGACTCCTCTATGAATTTTTCTTTTATAGGAATTTATAATACAGACAATAATATTAATTTTTTTATTGTCGTTTCAGAAATAAATTTTGAGTTGATATCCTGCATAATATTTATTTAAGTGAAAGCAATCGTGTTGCTGATGTATTTAACATTTTATTTTAAAATTGTTTTATTTCATTAAACTATTGCGCAAAAAGGATCTGTCTGTAAAAATCGTTATTGTTACTTCTTAAATTTCATTTTAACACACATACAAAAGAATAAGCAGAATACAGAAGAACTTAGAAAACTTAACAACAAAATACATGTTATTCTTGTATTTAGTTGTCATTGTTTTTTCAAGTATTCATAACGAAATGATAACATTAAAAAACTCTGTCAGAGACAGAAAGTCCCTTTTTGCGTACAGGTTCAAAAGATAGGAAAAATGTCAGGATTAAACATGGTACACATTCTTGGCTTAGCCATGATTGCACTAGAGCCAGACGAATGATACTAACCCATCATATAATATTAGAAATATAAAAATAAAAAGGTCGACTATTTAACATTAACATATGGTACAGGAAGTCATCAAAATATACGAAAAATGTATCTTCTGTATCCTAATGGCATCACTGTTTGAGACCTCCTGTGCTTTTATCTCTCCCAAGATATTTCTGTATCCGTCAGATGTAGTCGGATTTTGAAGCCCTCAACATCCAAACTTTGATGAAAAATTTTGCATATTTTGACAGTCCTTTATATGCTACAAGTCAATGGTAATTTTTTCATGACAATTATACAATTTCAGAAGGATTTTTCTGAAGATTTTTGTTTTTTTTTCCCCAATGTTCTTCCTTGCTTCAGCACGGACTTTGAATTGTGTAAAAGCTGTATTATGCTACAATCTTCTTGCAAAAATCATGCATGATCTCAAACTACTTTTTACTTCAATGTAAGAATACTACAATGGTAAAGGAATCTAGTAAAATTTAAGTGAATTATTTTTAGAATTTTAAGACCGCACCTCGTTTGTCTGTATACATATGTGCATATGAGTATATTCTTATGTTTCAGTGTTAAGTGAAATTGTTTTTGTGCCCACAATTTTTCCTTAAATCACGTCAAGTTTTTAACACAAAAACATCCTTTAATTTTCAATTTCTGTTCCATATGTAGGCTTAGCCCATTCTATTGTTATTCTTTTTTTTCTTTTTCCCTATTTTTTCCGTTTTCTTTTTTATCAAATTATTTCTTTGGGGTTCGATAGAGTATTTGAGTGCCCATATGAGTAGGAATTCTAAATACCAGTAGCACTCACTCATGTACAAGAAAGAACATTTCGTTTGGAGCATGAAGTGTATTTTGTTCCACATTTTCATTGTGTTAAAGTCTAGTTTTGAAGTAGTTGTTGCCGTTGTTTTTGTATTTGATATTGTTTACGTTGCATTTGCGACACTATTTTGGCCTTTTGCCAAAAGGTGTTGACATAATGTTGCATGCAGGAGCATGAGCATGTGAATGAATGAATGTTGCTTAGTATTTTATGCTGTATTGAGATAAATGTTTGTATGTACGTACGCCTGTTGTATTGAAACGTTTAAATTGAATAAATAAAACAACAAAACCGTAATAAAACTGAGTTCGGGCAAAATGCTAACAAATTATTCAATTTTTTTATTTACAAATTCCTTTTTTTGTGTTAAGTGCAAATGTAAATTTTTGTTGTTGTTGTTTTTATAGCTTTTAATTATTATTTTTAATGTTAAACACTATAACCAACTGTCATTTTCAAGCGCGGACCATTTCTTTACTACCGGGAATTTCTTGAAATCATTTTTGATCGCAGATGAATGTATTTAATAGGAGAAACTATTATTTCCACAATACAGCCAATTATTTTTTTTTTTTAACTTGGACCAGTACTCAGGGAACGACCCCTACATATGCAGTGCATTGTACCAGAACTAAGAAACTAGGTTTTAAGGAGGGAGAAAGAGGGAGTAGTGTTTGTGAACATTTGACTTGAGCTTTGCAACGTTATAACAGCCAGGAAACACGTCTGCAGGCAACTTGTTCCACAGACGAAGCGTACAGCTGAAAAACGAATTCTCTCTGTAATGCGTAGTACGATTCTCCGGGCAATCGACCACAAATGGATGAGCTCTGGACGATGAACGCGTGGTACGTAAAAATGTGCGAGTTTCGGGAATAAGATCCCTAATCTCGTCAGAGCAAAATCCATTGTAGTAACGATAGAACAGAGTAACGCACGTCACACTGTTTTGATGCTCCAGTGAGTCAATAGAGTTGGATACCCTACTGTTACTGATGAGCTTCTTCGCCCTCTCCAGCACACGGTCGACTAACCTTAAAATAGACTTTGAGGCACCGGCCCAAACATGAGAGTTGTATTCCATTTTCGGTCGGATGTAGGTAGAATAAATAGTATGGAGATCGGGTGGAGTGGACAATAACTTAAGCACATGCTTTGCTCAAACGCCGCATAACCTCAAGGTATATTACCTTATTGAACGCACGATGTTGTGGCAAGTATTCGTGATGTACCACGCCATTGCAGTCGAAGAAAACATTGAGCTCTCCTGGACGCTTCCTTTTGGATGATTGGGCTTTAGTTTCAATGTCATAGTCATACACCCATGAATCGTCACCAGTTATGACCTTTTTGAGGAAATCTGGATCGTCGGTGACGATGTTCAACAGCTCCTGAGCGATGTCCATGCGACGTTGTTTTTGCTCAAAATTGAGTAAATTTAGTAAACTTAGTGAAAAATCGAAGAGCACAACAAAAGACGACTAACATTTTTCTCTGTCAAAAACAAACCGACAATCCCAAATGGCTGTCATTGCCAACATATATAACAGACATGTGTACCAACATAGCATAACTGAGATGTGTGCCAACATAGCGAAAATCATACATACGTAACTCACGAAATTTTTAAATAACGGTTATTTTTTTATCAGACCATGTGCATTAAAAAAGAATTTACATAAAAAAATACTAGAATAAAAAAAAATTACTTCGTGTGTCAATACCAAAATCAAATTTTTCTTAGCTTTAAAAAAAAGTTATTAAATATAAAACTCTAAAATCCGGCTCAAAATTATATAAATACTCGTACTGTTAATAATATTTTGGCCGCCATTTTTTCCTTTAGTGCGTTTAAAACTGGTTAACAAATATGTTTTTGTTAAATCACAAATCTAGATAATCATTTTATCTGTTTTATTGCATATTTTAATTTGCTTTAAATCATTAATTTCAATCACAATAAACAAAGCAAATATAATATTATTATTGGCCAAATTTATGACTGAAAACAAATAAAGCATTAAAATTAATTATAAATTCATTGTTAACTTATACGATATGCAACAAACAATGCATTAAAATTTTCATAAATTAAGAAAATCGAAAACAGAAGAATAATAAACATTAACAGTTTCCACAGTGAGATAAAATATAAATCGGTTTAAAACAAATGTTGACACAAACGCGTTAACGTTCGCACATCGATTAATTTATTTGTGCGTGAATGCAAGTTTCTTATACTTGAGATACAAAGACTCTAAGAGGACTACTCCAGGAGCGCAAAGAAGAAGACTGAGAATCCTAATACAGCCATAGGAGAGCCAGCACATGGTAAGCACTACCAGTATAGAAGAGGATTATTAAAAAGTGGAACAAGTTGAAGATCGTAGCAGCAGATAATTGAATCGTTGAGATCTTATATTGCTTATGGAGAAAAAGAGTTATTCTCTATAAATTTTTGTTTAAAACTTACAACTTTAATGTGGTAGCACTGCTTTTATTTATTTATTAAACTATACAGTTATAAATAAATTTGCAAAATATAGGATGCACAGCATGGGTGGAGTAACGAAGACCACTTATGCCGACGATGGTATTAAGAGTAATCTGCAGCGGCGCTACGACTGACTGTAACGACTTGTGCCTTCACATAAAAAGTTGTCACGTGGTTAACAAAGTAATACCTCAAAAAAACTGTAAACTAATACAGTTAGTTGAAGTAAACAGTTAACCAATGAGAGCAAGACGCAAAAGTCTTGAAGTCCAAACAACAAAAACAACAAGCCTGACCGAACTTAAGAAATAATTACGATGACGCGGGAGATGTTCTTCAGCCCAGAGCTGCTTTACTACTGAAACACTGCTTTATTTAACAGCTGATAGTTCATTTTTGTTTAGCTTAATTAGACATTTCGATAGATTTACGCTACAGCAAAGATTGCAAATTGTTGGATTTCTTTTTTTTTTAAATACAATGGTTTTGTTCGTCAATTCTTAAAATATTGTTTTTCGCTGCGATTTTGGTTGAATAGAATAAGATGAATTGTCGCCATTGGATTGAGAATAAAGCATTAAACATATTTAAGCCAGCATACAGCCGACTTCAATATGTCAAATATAATAAACATACATACGTTTAAATGCGGACGTTTATTTTAACAACAGCAAGAGAACACGACTGCAGGTTGTTATCCGAACTGATTTTTTGCTGCAGTCGAAATAAACTAATTTCTATGTAAATCATTAATGAGTGAACTTTTTTAATTATATACATATGTACGAGATTAACTAGTTGTGAGTTCGAGTCCAACTTCGGTCAAGAAGAAGGATTATTTTTAATTATAACAATAATTGCTGTGAAACAATATGACCAAAGAAGAACAGAAAATATAATTCAATACCATTTGCTGGGGGACAACTAGCTGTTTCGTAGTCACATGTTTTTTTATTATATTATTTTTTTACTGTCATTTGTTTTTTCTCTATTTGTTATTATTAAATTCTGTTTTATGTTCCTCCTATGTTTTTTATTATCCTACGGTGTTGAATTAATTTTTGTTGATCTGAGCAGTGTCGAAGGTATGTACACTGGGCACTGATCAGGTTTAACTAATTTAATTTCAACATTTTAAATGCTGTGATAATGTTTGTTTTGGTCGCTCCGTATGTTAAGTTAACAAACATTACTCCTCTTTTCCTCCTTCTCATACTCTATTTTTCTAGTTCCAGTACAATGCACTGCATATGTAGGAGCTATCCCCTGAGCACTGGTCCAAGATAAAAAAAAAACTGTGTGACCTTATAAACATGGTCACACAGTTTTTTTTTAAACAATTTAGATCTTGGAAATATTTTATTTTCTAAAATAACATAAGAAACCAACAAAATTTGAATGCGGTTTTAAATAAATTAACAAATTTATTTGTACTATTTTTAAATATATGCATACATACTTAGGCTCAAAGCTAGAAATCTTGATTTTATTAATTTTTTAATTGCATATCTTTGGTAAAAAATTTTAGGAGATTTTTGGCCCACACTTTAAAAGATGCGACAAATTGTCGTAAAGCTTCATTTCTTTAATTCTCATTATAGATCAGAAGTCATATCCGATTATATTTTCAACTTTGAATGTCCACATAATCTGAATAAATCGTAGCGAATGAAATATTTTTTACTCCTTAAGACATTATTTTTTATCGTCTTAAGACATTATTTCTGAGAGAAAAGAACTTTTTCATGAAAGTTTAATATAAACAGACCTCGTTCTGTAAATCAACGAAATTTTGTAAAGCTACAAACTCTAAGGTGGCCACACTCCTGCCGTGTTTAAAATAGCTCAGTAGTGCACCACACAACTACAATTGCCGGTTGCAACATTTGCTGTTGTGAAGCCGTGTAGTCTGCTGTGTGGTCTGTGTGTTTAATGCTTAAGCCAAAACCTTTTGTCCAAATCCACATCCACAGAAAATTGTTATATAGTGTGCTTTATGGGCTAGCAGAGTCATCGATGATGATTAGAATGATACTGTGAATGGTGAAGGGGGAAAGTTGGTTTGGAGTCTGGGTCCTGTGCACACCAGCCATAGCGGTTAGTTGGCCGCATGACATTAATATCATAAAATTTTCTATCCAGTAAAGCCCAACTCATTGAAAATAAATATAAATTTTTTTTTTTTTATATTTTAATTTCAACTTGTGTTATTTTATAAGCATAAACTTTTTATATGTAGGGGATAACCCCTACATATGCAGTGCATTGTACTGAAACTAGGAAAATAGATTGTGAGGTGGAAAGGGGGAGTAATGTTTGCGAACTTAACACACGGAACGACCAAAACAAACATTATCACAGCATTTAGAATGTTGAAACTAAATTAGTTAAAACAGATCAGTGCCCAGTGTACATACCTTCGACACTACTCAGATTAACAAAATTTAGATAACACCGCGCACACCGTAAGATAATAAAATACATAGGAGGAACATAAAAAAAGAATTAATAATAACAAATAGAAGAAAAAAGAAACAAACGACAGTAAAAAAATAATAAAAAAAACACGTACACACATGTTGCAAAACTCTACCTATTCCGGTAAAATTTTGTTTTTACAAATTAATAATAAATATGCAGTTATAGAAAATATGGACGACAATGAAAAACACGTGTGTACAGAACGAAAGACAAAACACTACTCCCATAAACTTGAGTCCTCTTAAGAATATTTTTGTAGCCATATGAAGCACATTTGTTTTTTATCTTGGACCAGTACTCAGGGGATGACCCCTACATATGCAGAGCATTGTACCAGAACTAGGAAAATAGGTTGTGGGAGGGGGAAATAGGGAGTAGTGTTTGTGAACATTTGACTTGAACTTTTCAACGTTATAACAGGCAGTTTATTATTTTTTACGTTAAATGCAGTTTGCCTATTTAAATTCAGTTATGATTTAATACAGGTAAGCAAACAAAAATCCTTAATACATCAGAGACTCAGAATCATTTTTAGCTCAAATTGGCTTGGTATTGACTACTTTTTATTATCAAATAAAACTTGCTTTTATGTAATCCGGAACTTTTTTATTTATTACCAGCAACACACTATCAAAGTCTTGTTAAAAAGTATTAAAATGTTTATATAAAAAGCCACTCTATTTTATAACATTAAGCCACTCTGTTTTATAATATTAAATATTAAAATTAATATTATCATAAAAAGTAAGAAGATGCAAAATGTTTGCCAATGGAATGCAAATTTGTAATATAAATTTTTATATAACAGTGAGAATATTGCATCAATGCACTAGGTTACACAAAAAGAAATATGTATGTACATTGTCTGTACTCGTATATTGTGCATGACATATGATATTATTACGTTTTTCTTATATACTGCAGACAAGCAAAAAAAGCTTCGCAGTTTTTGTGTTTGTTTATTTTATATGACCTTCTTAGAATCAAGCTCTTTACGCATTATCTTGCTTGTCTAGCAATTCAATCACATGTTATATTGACTTTTTTATCTGAAATACTATTAATAAGTAAAGCTGCGATCACATTGGGAAAATATTTGACAGCTGACATGTGACCATACAATAATTATTGGTGGTAAACAACAAAACATCTGTTGTTTTCGAGCAAACAAAAATGTATCCAATGTAAACAGTCAGAAATCAAGTTTCGGTTGCACTTGGCGGAAACATAACAGGGGAAAAATATTGACTATATTTCACACAATCTTTCTAATGCGACTAATGACCATAAAGAAAAACCTAATTGAATTTGATATGTTTCAGCAAACATGAGTAAACATTGGGCATACAACCAAAAGGATTGTGTGGCTTTATAAAACCGATAATTTTCTATGGAGTATCAGACTGCAAATTGAGAAAGTCAGTCGTACCATGGCAATAGTGATCACAGAGGCTATGAGAACAACTTCAACTTAAGCACTTCTTGGATTTATGAGCTAGATGCCATGTGATTTGAAAGCCCCACATATGGCACTAAAAACCGTGATCAGGTTGAATGTGAAGCATGCACCCACAGACCATGGGGACACCCCAATATACTTGAGATTGGAAAGGCCTGAGTCCCTGATCTAATTGACTACTGCAACCCGAAACCATTCCTCTCGAGGAGCTTTGGGTACCTAACCGAGGAGTCTCCCTTAGAATCTGGTTCCCTCAATGTTTACGAAGGTAGATCTAGAAGGTGAGAAAGAGCTGGGGGAAGCGTTTACATAGAGGAATTCAACACTAAAAACTTTAGATGTAGTGTTCTACAAGCTGAAATATCTGCAAGATGGCTGACGTTCAACAATATATTCGGCAGAGATATTTTTAAAGAAGATGGCGTAACATTCAAGACTAACCTTAAAATAAGTACGTGGACACGGGTTCCTATAACGGCGACAAAATTGCTGATGATTTAGCCAAACAAGGGACAACTAGAAAAATGGCTTGCAGAGCTTTAGGAAAACAAGAATAGGAGCTTTGTTGTCAGATCTCATTGGACATTACCCATTTGGGAACCATCCCAGCAGACTAGGCTTACGGCTTCTGCAGAAGTCGCTTGACGTAGAAGAGGAGGAGACGATTCTATACCTCCTCGGAACATGCCCGATATTGGAATATCATCGCCTGAGATATCTGCCCGAGCGGAGCTTCGCCAATCTGACAGCGCTAGCCCCTTTCATCAAGGGCAGCGGATGTCTTGTACAATAGCATGAAACGCCACTCTAAGCGGTTTTCCACCTTTTCCTCCCCTCAACGACCACTATATGCCACAAATTTCTATTTTTCACTTCTACCTTCTACTTTTCCAACTTTCAGGCTAACACAAAGGTAACAATTTAGGACCCAAGTGAGCTGGAGAATCTAAGATATATCAGGGAATCTAGCGGCCTACCTAACCTAACCTATAAGTAAACAACAATGTAAACGCACATCTTCTGATTCTGTCTACTTCTATGTATCGATATTTCATAGGGGCCAATCTAATTATCAATAGGCTTGGAAAGTTTTGTATTAAATACCCAAATATTGTTTAATTATTAAGGGTCATTAAAACAAAATTTATATGGTTTGCTAACCAATAAATTTTTTTACATATAAATGTAAATATATTTTATGCTTCCAATATTTTAGTTTTTTTTTCTCAATCTTCAATTTATTTAGAGCCACAAATCAAATAATTTGACCGTGTAATAAATACTAAGCCATAAACTACTCGTATAATTTTAATACAATTTATAGAAAAAAGAATTGCCAGCGAAAGCAAATCTCTAAATCTAAATGAATATGTTCAATTTTGTTACGACTGAGCCAATTTTCGTTTTCCATTTGTACGTGGCAGTCACTTCTGCATACAACTTTTTTTTTATATAACTCTGGCATTTTGATTATTTATATAAAAAAAAAAAAACACAAAAAAAAATAATGCCAAATATTTATGTTCTTTTTCTCTTCTAAAGAATATGCATGTGAACTCTGAACAAAAACAAAATTTAGACAACACTGATTTAATTTGAAAATTTTTATCGAAAGAATGCTTAATAGGAAAAGATAAAACGTGATGCAAGAAACTCAATTCCCAGTTTTCTGAAAGAATGAGTCAAGTATATTTTTAAAGACACCACAAATTATCACTTGTGTGGGCTACCAACAGTTTTTTTTTTCTTCAATTTGAATAAATTGTTTTGACAAAGAAAAATGTTTTAACACATTAAATAAATAACCTTAAAAGATTTTCTAATTAGGGTCTTCTCAAAAACTGCTTTGCTCTTCCTGCTCATTTCAAGACAAACGAAATAAGAATAATAAAAAATAACAATAAAAGTTTCTTTCCTAAATTGTAAACTTAAGCAAAAAACTTAAACGTGCACAATTGAAATGTAAAATAGAAAAGGAGTGAAAATAATAGACCTCAATAGAAAACACAAAAAGAAAAAAATCTTTCAAAAGGACAATGATGCAAAACACAGAAAATATTTTGCATAATAAAATAAAGGAAACATATTTCTTAAAATATGCACTAAATAATGAAAGCAGAGTTTGTGAAAGAAGATTTCGGAACACTTTCTTAAAAACATGAATAAGATTTACACACACATAAAAAAATTCATCAATGCATATCCAGCAAACATTTTTTATCTAAAACGAGACTAAAATGTCGCAACAAGATGAAAATTGCTATTTGTGACAAACGCTTTCTTATCATAAAACTGAAACAATGTTGAGAAATTTACAAACAACACTATAAAGAAACTTCACACCGAGAATATCAAACTATTGGCAAAAATAAAAAACATAACAGTTTAATCTGTCGCAGAATAATGTATCGTTATTAATATGCAAATTGAATGTAATTAGAAAATGTAGATATCACCCTGTTGTTTACCTTTCACAATCCACATACTTTACGTTTAACTGTTATACTTAAGTAAATGTCATTTGTCAATTTCCTATTGTAGATACATACCTGAATAAGTTAACCTAAGACTCTGAAACTTCATTCATTCAATAAACGTGTTCTAGAAAAGTTCGTCTTTTGTCTCGTGTACTTATTTAACCATTCATTTCCTCTAAAAACCTAACAGAGGTTATGGGCCCAGGATGCCAAATGAATTGCTTTAATTAAGTTGGTCGAGAATTTTGTCTATACTGGTTTTTGTAAGTTTCGATACAAAATAGTATAATTGTTAAAAATGTCGAGTTCAATGCAAATTGAGAAATTGAATGAAAATAATTACCCAAGTTGGTCAATCCACATGAAAAGCCTACTCATTACATTGGATTATTGGTCTGTAATTGAGAGTAATTGTTCTGCTACTGCGACCGCTGAAGAAAAGTTGCAGTGGAAGGTCGCAGATGAAAAGGCATTGGCTACCATCACTCTATGTATAAAGCCTTCTGAACTAATACATATTAAATGGTGTAAATCTGCAAAAGATGCATGGGATAAACTAAAAATCGTCTACATTGCGAAGAGTCCAGCTCGAAAAGTTAACCTATTCAAGAAATTGGTAAGGTTTAAAATACAAGATTCTACCAGCTACGCACAACAAATTAACGAGTTTAGTAATTTGGTTGAATCATTAAAAGAAATAGACATTACAGTTCCTGATGATTTTATAAGTATTTTGCTACTTTGTAGTCTTCCGGATGACTTTGAAAGTTTCATTGTAGCGATTGAAAGCAGGGACAAATTACCATCGTTAGAACTATTGAAGGTAAAAATAATGGAAGAACATCAAAGGCGTGGTGAAAAAATAAATGTAGCTGAAGAGCATGTATTTGCAGCCAATTCGAAACAAAGAGAAAGAATAAAAAATACGAGTAAGTTCCAAAATAATAAAAAATATTCCAATGTAAAATGTTACTCATGTGGAAAGAGAGGACACATAAGATCACAATGTAATAAAAGAGAGGTTGTGATGAGTGTAAGAGAAAATGATTTAAGCACAACCGAAAATCAATGGATAGTTGATAGCGGAGCGTCATCACACATGACTGGGAATAAACAGATCTTCTCTTCAATTAAAACGTACAATCAAAAGGTTACAATAGCTTCAGGTGAATATTTGAATGCAGTGGGGATAGGTAATGTAAATATGAAATCGGAGTTTACCGACATTAAACTATCCAATGTTCTCTTTGTGCCTAAGTTAAATGCTAATTTTTTATCTGTGGATAAAATAATTAAGCATGGAAACAAATTGCATTTTTATAAAGAGAAAGTAATTGCAAAAACAGAACGTGGTGATACAATTTTTGAGGCTAATTCAAACAATGGAATTTTTTCAGCGAAATTTCAAAGTAGCATACTACAAGAAAATGTGATGATGGCAAAATGTAAACAAAGAGATTTTGAAGTCTGGCACAAAAGATTTGGCCACGTGAATATAAAAGATTTAAAGAAAATGTCTAAACAGGAACTAGTTCGTGGGTTGCAAATAAATAATATTGAAAAGTTTCCATGTGTTACATGTGCTATGTGTAAGATAACTACACAACCATTTGCGAATTATGGTGAACGTTTTACTAAAAATCCCTTAGAGTTGGTGCATACCGATATATGCGGCCCTATGAGGATGCCGAGTGAAGGTGGATCACGTTATTTTATAACTTTTATTGATGATCATACACGTTTCACTACAATATATTTCTTGAAAAAGAAATCGGATGCCTTGCGAGCCTTTAAAGATTTTAAAATGAGTGCAGAGCGGCAGTTGGGTCTCAAGCTAAAAACTTTGAGAAGTGACAACGGAAGTGAGTACAAAAGTAATGATATTCAACAGTATTTATCGTCAGCAGGTATATCACACGAAACAACTGTTTGCTATACTCCGCAACAAAACGGTGTTGCGGAGAGGGCAAACAGGACTCTAGTGGAAATGGCTCGATGTCTGTTGATGGACTCAAACTTGCCTCATACATTATGGTCTGAAGCACTTAATACTGCGACTTATTTGAGGAATCGCTGTCCAACAAAAGTATTGAATAATATTACCCCTTATGAGTGTTGGTTTGCTCGTAAACCTTCCGTGTCTCATTTGCGTACATTTGGTTGTCTGGCAGTTGCCTTAGATAAAAAACCTGGCCGTTCTAAGCTCAAGCCAAAGGGTAAAAAATATTCGTTTGTTGGCTATTCACTTAAAACAAAAGGATACCGCTTGTACGATAATGAAAGTAGGAGCATTGTTGTGGCGCGTAGTGTAATTTTCTTTGAAAACGCAAATTGTCAACCAGCTGGCTCAAACGAAGCTGAAATAAGAAAAGATTTTGTAGATCATAATGATGATTGGTTTGATTTTGAGATAAATTCAAATGATATAGTACAACCACATAATATTTCAACTATAGAAAAGGAAGATGATGACGCAGAAAGTTCGGAAGAAGAATCTAGTGTACAAACTGGTGTCAAACGAAAGAAAGGCAGACCGAGAATAGAAAGAAGTGGTAAAAGAGGTCGTCCGAAGAAAATTAGGGTTGCTGAAAACGCAGAATATCTTAATGGCGTGACTTCGGTAAGTGAAAATCCAAAAACGGTGCAAGAAGCCATGCATAGTGAAAATGCAGACAGAGTTCAAAGCTTTGCAAAATAACGACACGTGGGAGCTTGTGGAAAGCCCGAATAACAAAAATGTCATAGGTTGTAAGTGGGTTTTTGTTACCAAAAGAAACTCATCTGGTAACGTCGAAAAATATAAAGCACGGCTTGTGGCCCAAGGCTTTGCCCAAAAATATAATGTTGATTATACTGATACGTATTCTCCAGTTGCGAGATATTCTACTATTCGAATGTTGTTTGCCATAGCTGCACAGAGAAAAATGTTGGTTAACCATATTGATGTCGTTACTGCCTACCTAAATGGTGAGTTACAAGAAGAGGTGTATATGCAGCAACCACAAATGTTTCGTGACAAAAATTATCCAAATCATGTTTGCAAGTTGAGAAAATCAATCTATGGATTAAAACAAGCCGGACGAGATTGGTATCTTAAAATAAATCAAATCCTGACTAACAATAATTTTGTTCGATGCAAAACTGACAACTGCTTATATACCATGAACAAAAATGGAGAACTAGTTCTGATAGCTATTTATGTTGACGACATTCTATTGTCCTGTTCATCTGAAAAAACGTTAAGAGAAATTGTATTGATGCTGAATCAACATGTTGATGCTGTGGACAGGGGTCCAGTTAAATACTACCTGGGCATAGAAGTAGAAAGAGATGGCCTTAGAGGACCGATTAAAATTCATCAAAGAAAATA
Source organism: Thecocarcelia acutangulata (assembly GCA_914767995.1). Taxonomy (NCBI): domain Eukaryota; kingdom Metazoa; phylum Arthropoda; class Insecta; order Diptera; family Tachinidae; genus Thecocarcelia; species Thecocarcelia acutangulata. The sequence continues at coordinate 142,550,860 of OU612094.1, read as the reverse complement.
TACCACAGAGCTGATTAAACAGTGGAAAATGGAGGACTGTAAACCAGCACACACTCCTCTTGCTGCTGGTTCTGTTCTGGAAAGATGCACGAAAGAAGGTTGCAGCGGTTACGATGTCAAGAGTTATCAGTCACTCATAGGTGCATTAATGTACTTGGCTGTTATATCGCGTCCAGATATTGCACATACTGTATCGAAGCTTGCGCAGTTCAACACACACCCTGAGAGGGAGCATTTCATTGCAGCCAAACACGTCCTAAGATACCTTAAGCAACACCCTCAAGGTACGTTAAGTTATTATTCTACTGATGGTTTAATCTGTTATACAGATGCTGACTGGGGCTCTGATCAAAATGATCGCAAATCGTATAGTGGTTTCGTTTTGTTTTTGGCTGGAGGACCTGTATCGTGGGAGTCCAGAAAACAAAGTATTGTATCTCTAAGTTCTATGGAAGCTGAATACATAGCGATGTGCCAAGGAGTAAAAGATGTGGTGTTTCATCGAAGCGTATTATCTGAAATTGGATTAACCGATTATATAAAAACCCCGACGACGATTATGTGTGATAACCAGAGTGCTATGTTCCTTGTGCAAAACCCAGTGGCTCACAAAAGAAGTAAGCACATAGACATTCGCTATCACTTTATTCGAGAAAAACATGAATCAAAAGAAATAGAGATCCAATATATAGCTTCTGAAGAAAATATCGCAGATTTGTTTACAAAATGTTTAAATAAAGTAAAGCATTTAAAATTTTGTAATATGTTGAATATTATAGTGTAAAACAAATTTGAATTATACACTAAATTGTTTTGTAAAATTTTCATTTAGTAAAGTTTTTGGATTGAGGAGGAGTATGTAGATATCACCCTGTTGTTTACCTTTCACAATCCACATACTTTACGTTTAACTGTTATACTTAAGTAAATGTCATTTGTCAATTTCCTATTGTAGATACATACCTGAATAAGTTAGCCTAAGACTCTGAAACTTCATTCATTCAATAAACGTGTTCTAGAAAAGTTCGTCTTTTGTCTCGTGTACTTATTTAACCATTCATTTCCTCTAAAAACCTAACAGAAAACTTCTAAATGATAATTTCACTATAGTAATTAATAATTACTTTCTGAACAAATTGAGACAAATTACCCATTTGAGAAATTCAACGAGGTAAGGAAACAATTTAGCATTTTTTTTTTATCCATAACCAGTACTCATGGGATGACCCCTACATATGCAGTGCATTGTACCAGAACTAGGAAAATAGGTTGTGCAGAGGAGGAGAGAAGGAGTAGTATTTGTGAACATTTGTCTGCAGGCAACTTTTTCCACAGGCAAAGCTTACGGTTGAAAAACTCTCTCTCTCTCTCTCTCTCTCTCTCTGTAATGCGTAGTACGATTTCCCGGGTAATCAACCACAAATCAGTGAGCTCTGAATGATGAACGGCTGCTACGTACAAACCAGAGATGTGACTATATATCGCCGATGATGCGATGGATCTTGGGTTTAAGCTCAAGGGCTACTTTTTTGGCTAATTTGAATAAGCCCGAAACTTTACAGAACCCCAAAGAAAAAAAATCTTATGGCGTTAGTGGCCAGTTGGCATTAGAATTTGTTGAGATAATTTCTTCCGAAAATAGTACCTGCAATAAATCAATTGTTTCATACGTGGTCTTGCAGGCGGCGTCAACATACATGCCATACAGTTCATACCTCAAAAATTCAACATGCAGCAACATTAGCATATAGTATAGTATGGTTACAACAAAATTAGTATATATTCTCTAACATTGTGCTTTATTCAAACAATTAAGTTTTTTATTCGCTATTAAAGCTTCTAACATTTATACCAATAAAAAATTATAAATAGCTTGTTTTCTATGTTTCCCAGCTATCTATATGTCGACATTTCATAGGAACTACCCTAATCATCGGTAGACTTTGGAAATTTTGGAAAGATATTCTCAAACATTAAACTTTATATCCCAACAATCCAAATAAATTGCTGAGAACATAATTATTTCCAAGTTTATTGCCCATGGAGACCCCAAGTAAGAATTATATTTGTACATTTGAGTCTAGAGCAGATGTGCCCAGGCCTTTGCGCTTGATGCTCAATTACAATTTTTGTAAAAGCGCTTAGCTATAGGGCTGTGCTTTTTAATGCACACATTTTGCTCTCAGCACTAGCAACGACAAATACACAAACAATTTCGTCTTATATATATTTTTTATCGTTCTTCGCTGTATACACACAAGAGCAAAGCAACAAAACTTTCGCCTATTTTGCTGGTAAACATTGACGACAGCGACTATCAAAAACCACCAGTTAACTTCTCGAAATTTGCAGAAATATATTTCAACATTAGAGAAATGGCTAAAACTTTGGAAAATCAAAGTTAATGGACAAAAATGTACTCATGTCATATTCATACTGTGTAAGCAAACATGTGCGCCTATCCAAATAAACAACTCACCTATTCCGCAGCACAATGAAGTCAAGTACCTTGGTATACACTTCGACCGCAGGCTAACGTGGAAGTCTCATATTGAAGCAAAAGTCACTCAATTGAAACTAAAAGCAGCACAACTCAATTGGCTTATGGGCAGAAACTCCACATTGAAGTTGGACAATGGACAAACAAACTTCTGTTATGCAATGCAATTATAAAAATATGGTGCTACGGAATTCAATTATGGAACACCGCCTCAGCGTCAAATACTGAAAAAATCCAAAGGCGACAAAACCAAATTCTTCGAACGATTGCTGCAGCTCCATGTTACGTAAAAAATACACGAATTCATAAAGATCTGAGTGTTCCGCTGGTAAAAGAGGAATTTTCTAAGTACGCGACAAGGTATGTCAGTAAACTGGAACTTCATCCAAACCTTCTTGCGTGCAGTAAACTGCTCAACAGCTGATTTTGTCTGGCATTGGCTGGACTTAAGCAAAAATACATTTTTTAATTTTAAATTTAGTATTAAGATTTGAATATTTATTGTTAGTTCATTTTGAAGATTCAATAAAAAAAAATGCTTACAAAAAAAAAATATATTTTATAGCTATAAAAAAGTAAAAATTATTCTTTTTACTGGGCATTCAGTACAATGTGAAAAAATAGTGTTATAATAATTTATTTGATAATATTCATAAGAAAAACAAATATTAAAAATGGCTTGGGAAAATTTTTATTTTTAAAAGTTCTTAATATTTCCTTAATATCGACCCCTTGTTTTTTAATATTATAAATTATATAACATGTTAAAAGTTCTTTGATAAAAATACCATCAGAAAATGGTTCTCTCTATCAAATTTTTCATCATTATTTTCGTTCTCTTCTATCCAACCTTTCAATTTTTTTCAAATATATATTTGTCATTTCGGCAAAAAGCTCATTTTTATCATCTTCATTATATTTTTGAATATCGCTATGAAAAACATCATAATGTCTTCTGATAACATAATCTCAAGGTCCTTTAAATATTTTATAACACAAAAGGCATTAAGGATTACGAAATACATTATTTATCACGAAAAATTTTCGTAATGGTACCACTATTTTTGTTACACACTATATTTTAAAAATAACCATCTGAAAGACAACTGCGTTAAAAGAGCATAACAAATTGGTGAGCGTAGTCAATAAGCAATTGCTGTACGAAACGAGCTTAACTGGTCTAGAATTATGAATGACTAGAAAGATCGTGATGATTGTAGAAGATGATAATGACGTATAACTAGCAGGCCGGTCGGCGGTCAGTTTATTTTTAAACCTTTGTGGAAGACAGTCATAAGTCTGAAAGTAGCAAGTCTAGTTTTTTGGCACACAGTGGTATCAAGTGTAAATAAAGTTGTGAATTATTTAAGTACTGTATAACGAACAAGTTTTCAATTCATATTTCATTTGGAAATAAAGAATCCGCAAAAAGCGTTTTTAGAGGCACAAATTTAACAATATGACTAATAGTCGCTAAGATAATGAAATGTTCATTCAACAAAAGCTTATAACTTCATAGCATACATTGTAAGTTAACACGCATACTTTGTAAGTCAGCAGTAGGTAGGTCGAATATCATTTCGCTTACCTTGTAAGTAGATCGAGGATATGCTGCGCACTTCAAACACAATTTTTCGGGATTATTTCATTAAATTACTTTGTTCTGTTTTCTGTTTATTGCGAATTTTTTTATTTTTTCACTAAATATTTTATATGTGTTGCACTTATTTTTTTTTATAAGTTTTTGCACTAATTTTGTTAATAAAAATGTTTGCAAAGTAATTTACAACTAAAAACTGAATTACACACATATTTACGTGAAACAAAAGATGAACGAAGTTCATTTTTGGGAATTCCATATACACTTTCTAAGTTAGTGATCATTGAACACAAAGGGTTGCACATAACATTGAAGTTATGTAATATGATAGGCAGTGTTCGCCGCTGGGTCTTCACGTGCCATAATTTTTCTATCTGCCATTGAATAAGACGTTCTTATCTTAGATATGATCGCAGGTATGGACACTGTCTTAGTGACCTTTTGATATTTTCACTGCAACTCTTTCAAACCCTGGTAAAAAATTCATAATTTACGTCCCTTTTTATACCCTTCACAAAAATGTTAAGGGTATATATAAGTTTGTGATTCCGTTTGTAATTTCTACAGTTTTTTTTTGCGACCCTATAAAGTATATATATTCTGAATCAGAATTAATGGAAAAGTCGATTAAGCGATGTCCGTCTGTCCGTCTGTCCGCTGTTGAAATACCGTTTCTGAGAAAACCATTAGATTTAGAAACTTTTTTCTTTCACCATTCTTTTATCCCATCGATTCATGGGTTTGCTATTGAAATTCAGTAATATCGGTCCACGTATAGCTGAGATATATTCAAAGTTCCGAAAAAAGCCATTTTTTTTGCAGTTTTGTATGAAAATTTTTGAAAACAAAAGTTGTTCGTTTTGCTTCAAACTTCACACACTTATTAAGCATGGTGACTAAAAGGCAAAAAATTTTTTTTCAGATATCGGTCCATATATACCCGAGATATAGCCCAAATCGGATTTTTAATGAAAATGTCGCATAGGCGAAGCTAAATAACTTTTTTGTGCTCAAAAGCAGCTCTGGTCATAAAATAGGGTCATATAAATATGAAAAATGAACATTTTCGATATCGGTCCATATATACCCGAGATATAGCCTAGACCGGGGTTTTCATGAAAATGCCGCGTAAGCGAACTTAAACAATTTTTTTGTGCTCAAAAGCAGTTCTGGTAATGAAATTAGGTTACATAAATATGGAAAATGAAAATTTCCGATATCGGTCCATATATACCCGAGATATAGCCTAGACCGGGGTTTTCATGAAAATGTCGCGTAAGCGAACTTAAACAACTTTTTTGTGCTCAAAAGCAGTTCTGGTAATGAAATAGGGTCATATAAATATGAAAAATGAAAATTTTTGATATCGGTCCATATATACCCGAGATATAGCCCAAGCCAGGTTTTTCATGAAAATGCCGCGTAAGCGAACTTAAACAACTTTTTTGTGCTCAAAAGCAGTTCTGGTAATGAAGTAGGGTCATATAAATATGAAAAATGAAAATTTTCGATATCGGTCCATATATACCCGAGATATAGCCTAGACCGGGGGTTTCATGAAAATGCCGCGTAAGCGAACTTAAACAACTTTTTTGTGCTCAAACGCAGTTCTGGTAATGAAATTAGGTTACATAAATATGAAAAATGAAAATTTCCGATATCGGTCCATATATACCCGATATATAGCCCAAATCGGGTTTTTCATGAAAATGTCGCGTAAGCGAACTTAAACAACTTTTTTGTGCTCAAAAGGAGTTCTGGTAATGAAATTAGGTTACCTAAATACGGAAAATGAAAATTTCCCATATCGGTCCATATATACCCGAGATATAGCCCAAACCGTGTTTTTCATGAAAATGCCGCGTAAGCGAACATAAACAATTTTTTCGCCTTAAAAGCAGTTCTGGTAATAAAATAAGGTGATATAAATATGGAAAATTAAAGTTTTCGATATCGGTCCATATATACCCGAGATATAGCCTAAACCGTGTTTTTCATGAATACGCGGGGTAAGCGAAGGTTATATAGGTATGGAAAATGAAAATTTCCGATATCGGTCCATATATACCCGAGATATAGCCTAAACTGCGATTTTAATGAAAATGTTGCGTAAGTGAACTTAAACATCGTTTTTTGTTTAAAAACAGTTCTGGTAATGAAATAGGGTCATATAAATATGGAAAAAGAAAATATCCGATATCGGTCCATATATACTCGAGATATAGCCTGCACCGATTTTTCCAATAACATTTTTTTTTTGCTGAAAAGCAGTTCTTGTTATGAAAGAAGGTTACGAAAATAGAGAAAATTAAAATTTCCGATATCGGTCCATATATACCCGAGATATAGCCTAAATCGGGGTTTTCATGAAAATATCGCATAAGCGAACTTAAACAATTTGTTGTGCTCAAAAGCAGTTCTGGTAATGATATAAGGTTATATAAATATGGAAAATTAAAATTTTCGATATCGGTCCATATATAGCCGAGATATAGCCTAAACCGATTTTTCCATTAAAAAAATTTTTTTTTTTGCTGAAAAGCAATTCTCGTTATAAAAGAAGGTTACTAAAATACAGAAAATAGAAAACTCCGATATCGGTTCATATATAACCGAGCATATTTAGGTCACATTTTTAATATACTATACATATTCGTGACTATCGTGAAGGGTATTTTAGATTCGGCCCAGCCGAATATATTACACTCTTACTTGTTTTTCTTAAAAAATTGGTAAAGTAAAGAAGTGGTCGGAGCCAAAAAGTTCACTTTTTGACAAATTTTAGCTTCCTAATGTTTGCAGGGTAAGTACTTATGTGTCTAAGTATATATATTTATATGTGTGTGTTGAAATGCAGCAATTGAAATGATTTTGTTTTCTCTCCTTATTTTTAACAATCAAACAGTGCAATTGACATGAGACATTTTCTTCTGATAGATGAATGTAACTACAAATTTTAAAGGTTGAAACGGAAATCATTTGCTTTTAAAATGTATTTTGATTTTTTCTTTACCAATCATTCCAAAGAAAATTTCTCATTTAACCCCAAACCCAGTATATGTAATCATTTTTCTTTTCGCATCTATTGTCAACAGCAAAACATCACAAAAAAAAAATCTAAAATTAAATTGTGTTGTTGAAAAGGTGGGGAGGAAAACTAAACGATACGAAACGAAACAAACGAATTTGCATACACAATATTTACATAAACATACCTGACCATCGTTGTCCTTGTCAGCTTTTGAACGTAAACCTTCCCAAATTTCCAACATGACAGCATGAGTTTCCTTATTCTTTGGTGTATCCTTAGCCCAGCCACGTAATGTGCAAACACGCTGTGAAGGTTAGAAAATGACATAAAAAAAGAAAAATGAAATACAACAACCATCAAAAGTGAGATGTTTATTTTACAATAAGAGATTCAGAAAAGAAATATTCAGTGAAAATATGCATAAATCTATATTATACTCGTAAAGCGTCCGAAACACACGGATGTAGTTGAGAAGATATATTGGACAAGTGACACTTAAAAAATGAATGCAGTATTTGGACAAGTTACTGCCAAACTAAGCCAAATATTTCTTACTGACAAACATCAATGCACAATTCTTGCATAAAAAAATATATAAACAAAATACTCCTCAAATTCGACACAGAAAACAGAGTAACAAAAATTTTAATGGAATGCCAGAATATCACAGTAAACTAAATATTTTAATAATAAATAAGTAAAAATTTCAACAAGGGCTGTAATCAAGATAAATTCAGAACAAAGGAAACAGCGTAGTAGATAACTTTTTTCGGTTTAATTTAAGGAGTTAAATCGTTAAAACACTTGAAAGTTTCGCCAAATTTCGTTGTTATACTGGCGAGTTCAGCTAATGTCTTGAATGTGATAAACATTATGGGTGGAAACTTTGGCTGTGTAAATCTAAATCTCTTTAGGTATATCACCCCGGGAAACATGTTTTGCCTTGCCGTATTCCAAACCAGGGAATTCTGTTTTTCGGGTAAAGAGCTGAAGGAGTCTCTTGTATGTCATGACGTATCATGATCTGCTGCTTTAACCACTCAGCCACCGAGCCGACAGATGAGTAGTGTAGCGACTACGAAACAGCTAGTGGTCCCCCAGCTAAAGATTTGATTATTATTTTTCTTGTCTTCTTCAATCAAAAATTATTGATCACAGCAAATTTGTATTGTAAAAAAAATCCTTCCTAAAAAAAAACTTAAGAAAGGAAAAAACTTGAACTATAACCCGTTGTACAAATGTACATATAAAAGTTTTAATTTAAAAATTATAAAGCTCAACAAAAATTCAATAAATTAATACAGTTTCATTGGTCCATTTTTTTGGAATAGTAAAAAAAATGGCTGATATTGCCAACATATATAACAGACATGTGTACCAATATAACAGAAAAAATGCTAACATCGGATATACGTAACTTACGAAATTTGAAAATAACGGCTATTTTTTGAGCATACCTCTTGTATGTTGTAAAACCAAACTTGCTTGAAAGACATGAAAGTTAAAATGTGATCGACATAAGTCCTCAAAACACGCCTGAAATCGTCAACATGCTGTTTTCATCACCCAAAATCGTCAAAATGACGATAAATCGTCAAAGTGACGATAAATCGTCAAAATGATGATAAATCGTCAAATATGCAACCGTGCTTAGCGGTTTACGTGAAAAGGTAACAGACAGACAGAGCTACTTTCACATATATAATATTAGTAAGGATATGCATATAGTAACATATAAGTTACATGTATTTTGTATAGAGTGTCTAGGGGCAAATTTAAATTTTTAAATACGATTGCTTAAAAACATAATAAACGGTGCGGAATTTGTGTTAGTACGGATATGATGTGGCAGTGACCGTCCGAGCATCGCACGTTCAGGGAACGGGTCCCCCGTTTGTTGTAGCAAATAAACTCTAGGAAGCCGCATGACTTATGTTGTGTTGGCTTCCAACACCCTTACCAAGGGTTTATATTGGCAGAACGGGTATCAGAATGGCCCCCGGGTGGTTCTGCTGCAGTTCAACCCGGGCTGATCATGGTTGAGGTGTCTGTCTACCTTGGCTAAAACGTTCTGGCTGTGGTTGCACCTAAAACGCAGGAAGGGGGTGTTAGTATCCTTGATAATTGATTGGCGTGGCTTTTTTCAGGGACTAACAACCGCCCGAGGATCTGCTGCCTATACAGCAGATACGTGTACTGTAAGAATCCAGTGGTGATCGTTAACGGCCTACCCACTCATTAAGTCTTTCATTGATTGCTGGAAAATTGCATACAGGAGGGATTAGAAGGCCCGAACTTCTCAACAAGAAGTTGCTCATATGCCTACAAACATATGGCAATAACTGCTACCTGTGTGAGCCTTGCAAGCGATCCGAGGGCCCTGGCGAATCGTGAATAATTCACTAGTGGAACTGGTCCCCCATCAGATAAGGCCGTAAAGGCAGGTGCTGGTGTAAATCTTTTTTCACGGTTGTAACCCCTATTTTTTGGAACAACAAGGCTCATTTTCACTTAAACGGCCACGTCAACAAGTAAAACTGCCTCTATGCATTGGCCCAGGGTAACTGTTTGGTGTGCCTTATCCATGCATGAGATATTTTGACCATTTTTCAAAAGTTCTCATGAACACAAGGCTCCGTGTATTCAACTTGACGGAAGACATCGGAATAACATATTATTTAAAAAATAAAATCCATATTTTCAATCTATCGTTCAAAGGTCTTACTAAAATTTTGTGCCAATTATTATGTAATTATTATTATTTTTAAATGTAAACTTAAGTTTGAAAGTATAAATCTGCTATCAGACAACCTGTACCTTAAATTTTAGTTTTGATTCAGTTTTCTATTCGGTTATTAAAGCAAGAGTACAAAATAGAAATTGCTTATTCACAAGTACAATTTGCTGGTTTATTTTTCATATAAATTTGATATTTTTTATGCTGTAACCAACTTACCTCAATAGCCAATTCAAAATCCTTAATGTCAATTTCACCACTTTGGTTCACATCTGTTGTGTTGGACGGTGAAATAGGAAATAGAGAATGGAAGCACAAAACCATTCGTTCACATTTTTACATATTTGCATACACACATACACAATTAACCGTAAAACAAACAAAATGTATACAAATAAATATTAGTAACCGATATTTTGATTTTGTTGTTTTTTTTTATGTCACATTATTATTGACATTCAAATTTACACAAGTACACACACACACACACACATGCAATTGTCAGCAACAGCATAGCATGGAAGTAGTTGAAGTGGCAGTAAGTTTTCCATTCGATGGCATTTTTACGGCAAAAGAAACAACGTCAACAACATTATTTGATTTTAAGTACATATGTTTGTAGCAGTTGCCAAAAAAAATACAACACACACATACACACATAAAGAAAGTTGTAGTTGTGTTGGTATTGGTATTGGGTTGCAAATAAAGCCATGTAGAAAACCCCGGTTCACGCAAACACGCAAATAATTTGAAGAGCATGGAAGGGGAAAGAAAAGAAAACAAAAAGCAAATCAGTTTAAAAGAAATTTGTTACAATGTATATTCGCTTTTTATTTAACAGTTTATGTGAACGTTTGCAAATATGTTGCAGTATGGTTGGCTGTTCTGGTGCGAATGAATATTTCAAACATTAGTGAATTTTTTAATACAAGTATGAAAGCGTTTGTGTGATGAAATATGTTGGTGGATGAATGTGTGCCGGGGTGTAAGTAAGTCCTTTTTAAATGGCTTGTTTATTTAGTGTATGAATATAATTTTGCAAAATATTTCGTTTTTTCACTTCTTTGCTACAGCTGTCATAGTGTATCCGGTTTGCCATTTCCAAACAAGCGGAAGTGAGTTGTTTTAAGTGTCAGTTATTTTATGGCATGAAAGTTTTAAATTTTTATCTTTGTGTGCATTTTGCCCCCCAAACGAGATCTCTAAATCTGATCCACTTATTTGTAACAGCACTAAAATGAGATGGTATTGGGAAAATTATGTTTAAATGTAATTATTTTTATTATTTTTGTACATTTAAGCGGCATGAATTTAAATCGTTTTTCAGGGTTATCATTCCTGTTCAAACGATATTTATTCACTAATAGGATAATAAATTGTTTTTCAACTAAGCAGAATTTTGTGAAATTTTTATTTGAAGGTTACAAAAAAAGTTTAATTAAATATACACACAGTCAATATCGATGGCATAACAAAGACTGTATGATGTTTATTGACAAAATCGGTTTTACTTATTTTTGTAGTATACCTTATAAAAATTTAAACAAATATATATCAAAAGCTGCACTTAATGAATTGAATCATAAAGTACATACGGATAGGTTTATATATATAGGCAGATGACAGCAGCATTTGCTACTTGTACTCATACATTTATAGGGCCAGCTTATCCAAATTTGGTGCCAGGATTGTGAATGAAATATGAATGACTTATTGAGATATTCCTTTGATCTCCGAGTGGGGTCGAAAAAACAGAATCGATCTTCATGCTCTTAAGAGTCAGTCTTGTTTCTTAACATACAAACTTATGACCGTAAATGCTGCTTAATCTGTACTAATGGATGTTATAAATATTGAGGAATCAGATGCTACTGATATTCTTGGAATGCAAATGGGTTGTAATGTTTGCTGGACTGAACAAAATTTTCATGTCTCTAAACAGTCATTTGAATACCTCGGGTTTTTTTTAAATGGTATAAGATATACACCATTTAATTCCCTTACTCTTTACAATACTTACGAGGCCGGATTGATATTGAGGCTACCTAAGTATGAAAAAATCATTTTTTTCAAAACCCATTTATTTCTCAGCTTAGTTAGTCTTCTTTTAGCTCAACACACTTTGTAAGACGATATTCCAACATTTTTAAACCATCTGAATAATAAGATTTTGACAGCTCCTCAAAATACGCATTAGTTTCGGTAATCACTTCTTCGTTTGAGATGAGTCTCTATCTTGCGAGCCATTTTTTCTAGTTTGGAAACAGGAAAAAGCCACTAGGAGCTAAATCTGGACTGTAAGGTGGATCATCAATCTATTCGAAGTGTATAACATGCAATTATAGCATCGTATCTAGTGCTGTGTGAACTATGAAGAAAAATCCCTTTTTTTTCTTCTCTAAGTCTGGAGGCTTATTCTGAATTGCGATGCGCAAATGTATTGCGATACTAACGATATTTGGTATTCTGTAAGTCTTTCGTATTCGCATTCGCAACTAATTTCAAAATGTCGCAATACTCTTCCAAAGTAAACACATAAACGTCCAATTTATTTCTTATTCGACAAGTTTTACAAGTTCTAAAATTGTTTGGTGGCTTCGAGTATAAAAAATAAATAGTGCAATTAAAAAAAAAAAGTGAACAATTGAGTTTTATTCGCCATATAGCTGGGAAACGTAAAAAACGAGTTGTTTATAATTTTTTGATTGGTAAAAAAGTTGTGTTATTTTCAAAAATTAACTGTTTTGCACTATAGTGTGATAACGAAGACGGAAAGAAAAAAAATGAAAGAAAACACAGAAGATTGCTTAGAAGCAAATCCGGCATTCTAAATTTGAGTAAAAAAAGTTATTTTATTTTGTCTGACGAGTATTTGGTGTTTTTAGCCTATAATAACTTCGAATTGTCGCATCTTAGTATTCTTGTTGTTTTTTTTTTTTTTTTTTTTTTTTATTGGACCAGTACTCAGGGGATGACCCCTACATATGCAGTGCATTGTACCAGAACTAGGAAAATAGGTTGTGAGGAGGTGGAAAGAGGGAGTAGTGCTTGTGGACATTTGACTTGAACTTTCCAACGTTATAAAAGACAGGAAACACGTCTGCAGGCAACTTGTTCCACAGACGAAGCGTACGGCTGAAAAACGAATTCTCTCTGTAATGCGTAGTACGATTCACCGGGCAATCAACCACAAATGGATGAGCTCTAGACGATGAGCGCGTATTACGTAAAAAGGTGCGAGTTTCGGGAACAAGATCCCTAATCTCGTCAGAGCAAAATCCATTGTAGTAACGATAGAACAGAGTAACGCACCCCACACTGCGTCGATGCTCCAGTGAATCAATAGTGTTGGATACCCTACTGTCACTGATGAGCTTCTTCGCCCTCTCCTGCACACGGTCGAGTAACCCCAAAATAGACTTTGAGGCACCGGCCCAAACATGAGAGTTGTATTCCATTTTCGGTCGGATGTAGGTGGTATAAATAGTAAGGAGGTCGGATGGAGTGAAGTACATCTTACACCGTTTCAAAAAACCGAGGCACTTGAATGCTTCTTTAGAGACATGAAAAATGTGTTCAGTCCAGCGAACATCACACTGTATCTTCATTCCTAGAACATCAAGAGCATCCGATTCCTCAATATTTATACCATCCATGAGTACAGATGAAGCAGCATCTGCGATCGTTTGCTTGTGTGTTAATAAGAAACATTGGGTCTTACGAGCGTTAAAGGCGACCCTGTTTTTACGACCCCATTCGGAGATTAATAGAAGATCACTATTCAGTGAATCGTCCATATTTTGCCTCTTGGCAGCGATCTCTGATAGGCTGGGCCTATAACTAAAAGAGTACGAGTAACAAATGCTGCTGTCATCCGCGAAAGAGTGTATAGGATTTGAAGTTTGATGGAGAAGGTCGTTGAGGAAAATAAGAAATAGAGTAGGAGAAAGAACGGAGCCCTGCGGTACCCCTGAATTAATCTTGAACTCGTTTGATGAGACCCCATCTATAACAACTCGTATAGTGCGGGCCCTGAGAAAGCTCGATATAAACCGAGTGAAGTCATCACCGACACCAAAAGCCGTAAGCTTTGCCAGTAGTGCACCATGCCACACTCTGTCAAACGCTTTTGAAATATCTAGAGCCACCACCTTACTTTCACCGAAATGATGGATTGAGTGGCACCATTTCTCGGAGAGATATGCCATAAGATCGCCAGTAGAACGACCCTTGCGAAATCCATATTGACGGTCACAAAGCAATTTGTGCGACTCCAGATACCTCACAAGGTGGTAATTAACCATACTTTCCATTACTTTGGAAAGCGCAGAACAAATTGCAATTGGGCGGTAATTTTCAGGGTTATTTGCCTCCCCTTTTTTGGGGATTGGCGTTACATTAGCAACCTTCCAGCACGATGGGAACTCACCAAAGTTTGCTGAAAAGGCATGCTAATGGGCGCGCAAGCGTAGAAGAACACTGCTTCAAGACCAGTGCTGAAATGCCATCCGGTCCAGGAGTTTTGTTTATGTCGAGGTCTGCCAAAACCCTTTTAACTGCTCGCGCCCGGAAAAATATCTTTGGCATAGTTACAGATACTCTTTCGAGCTCGGGAAGTGGTTGACTGCTTTCCGGCAAGCAGGAGTTGCTTGCAAAAATTTCAGCCAACAGGTTAGCTTTGTCAACCGGGTCGGTGAATGCTTGGTCATTCTTTAAGAGAGTTGGAATTGATGAACTGGCACTGTTCTTTACTCTCTTAATGAAAGACCAAAAGGTCTTACTGCCGCGGGGAGCTGCAAGGACCATGGCACGAAGGCGCTGTTCGTGAAGAAACTTTTCACGCCTAAGTACCTTGGCACACGAAGATCTTGCCTTTTTGCGTAGCAAATCAGTGTCTGGGGTTTTGTTCAAACGCCAGTTACTGAACGCTTCCTCTCTGGATCTGACTGCGTTTTTGCACGTCTGATTAAACCAAGATTTTGCTTTTGGTTTAATCGAAATCTGCTTGGAAGGGATGAATGATTTCATCCCTAGCAATATCATGTTCTCGACCATTTTTGCTGAAGCATTTATGTCATTGCCTAGAAAGCAGAGTTTCCAATTAAACTGCTCATAAAATTGGTTGAGCTCAGCCCAACGTGCCTTTTCGTAAATAAATATTGAACGTTTCGTAGCTGATTTCGAAACGTTACGAAGTTCAGAGATCGAAAAGGTGGCAGAAATGGTGCAATGATCCGAATTACCGAGAGGTGCACTAACTCTGACTTCATACTTTTCAGGGTGTGAAGTCAGGAATAGGTCAAGTGTGTTTGAATGGTGCCCTTCAACACATGGAATATGCGTTGGCTCATTCACTAATTGCTGCGCACAACCACCTAGCGCAATTAGTGAAATTTCATTATTAAAAGCAATTAATCTATCAGCTACTGTAATAAGTTATTATTTGGTTTAATAAGTTTTTTTTTGTGTTATTTTAACAAATCAAATAGGTGAATAAACAAAAAAATTACATAATACTTTCATTTTAATGTTTTGCTAATGCTGTGTCGCTATCGAATGAATTTTGCGAGTGTGACATTTGTTTTCGCAATTAAGAATGCCGACTTGCCACCTTTTCGTTTTTTAAATGCGAATAAAAAAGTACTGTGTGAACATCGCAATAGAGAATAGCAACTTTATGCGAAGAGTTGCATATTCGAATAGCATTACCATTCGCATCGCAATTCAGAATAAGTCTTCTGGTCGTTGTTTCAATTGCATCAACCAATTGATCCAATAATGCACGATAATACTTACCTGTGGTTGTGGATCCTTCTGCAAGATAATCGATGAATACTATTACGTGTGCATTCCAAAGTACAGAGGCCTTAACCTTGCCAGCCAATTCCACTGTCTTCGCCTTCTTTGGAGCACTTCCACCAGCATCGGCATCCATCTTGCTGATAGCTTTTTCATAAGCAAATGTGCATGGAAAATGTTGAACACACATTCGTGTGATATGTCTACCATTTCATCAATCTTGACTCGGTGCTCATTAATAACGATATCGAGGATTTTCTTGATATTTTCTTTAGTAACCACCTCTTTTGGCCTACCTGCCGATGGTTCGGCTGCATTTAAATTCAGCAATCCAATATTTTACCACATAATCTGATGGATCAGATTCACCGTAGTATTTATCCAGCATTTCTTTTGACAGTGAATTTCACTGCATGAAATTCACTTTTTTCCATTTTTCAAGAAACGCAAAAGTTGCTTACTTCAAACGACTACAACAAATAAGCTAATCGATGAATTTGAGTGAAATTTTAACAGCTGATGTTTTACAGATCGCAATTTAAAAAATATATATATATATTGTGTTCTGCCATCTATTGCTAGGTAGCTTCAATATCAGTCCGCCCTCGTATATATGATCAAAATTGGAATACAAGTTTCAGGTTTGGGCCTCAATGTCTATGTTAGGGTTATCATACCGTGTTCATTCAAGAAGATAGCAAAGAAGCTTTTCGTTGGCAGTAGTATATCCAACTATTTCAACTCACTGGAGCATCACGCAATGTGGGGTGGGTTTCCTTGTTTTTTGCTCTGATGATATTAGATATATTGTTCTCGAATTCTTTATATTTTTACACAACACGCATTCATTTAAGGCTCATCCATTTGAGGTCGGGCGCACAGCGAATCGTACAACATATAACAAAAAGAATTCCTTTTTCAGCCGTACAGTTCCTCAATGGAACTAATTGCCTGAAAATGTGAATCAGGGGCAGAATGGGGATCAGCAAAGCCCCCGGGAGATTCTGCCTTACAGATCTCTCGGTGCTGAGCATGGTTGAGGTGCCTGCCCTGTCTGAAACGTTTTGGTTATGCTTTAAACCTAAAATCGATGGTATGGGAATTAGTTTCCCTGATAACGATGGTGAATACCCGTTGCCGGGGACTAACAACCCCGTATAGTGTGACGTACAGTAAGGAACCAGAAGTCATGGTTGGACGGGTAAATTGGTTAAAGGCTGATGCACTTAATGGGCTTCAGCCAACCAACTCGTTGAGCCTATTCTTCCATTGACTATTGGGAAATTGCATACAGGAGGGATTAGAAGGTCCGAACTTTTAAACCAGGTGTTTAGCAGGCCTCACGTGGGCGTTGGTGAATCGTGAATAGTTCAGTCCATTAAGTTGGTCCACTATCAGATTGGGCCGTCATGGTAGGTGCACATGTAATTCAATTTTACAACTGTCATATATAATGTTGGAAGTTTCAAATCAAATGTCCTCAAAACATATTCCCTAACAACCTCTTTTCCTAGCTCTAGTACAACCCACCGCATGTGTAGAGGTCATCGCTTAAGTACTGGACCAAGATAAACAAAATAAATAAACAACAATCAAAAACTAAAAACGGTGTTTTCTTTTTAATTCAAATAATGTGTTATTTTTGGGACACCCCAAATAAAAATAATTTTGTTAATTGATAGTTGTTGGCTATTTTGCGGTACTCTTAAGCGTATAATTAATAAAACAAAATTTCCTATAACGCATACGAGTACTTAACGTTACCAAAAGATTTTTATAAGTGCTCCGAATACATATCATTCTGTAGATTTGTTCAAGAATAACACCGTATGATATTCACTCAAACTTTTATTTGCAGAAAACATTGACTTTGGAAGAATTTGGAAAAAATAATAAAATAAATTTATTAGAAAATCAAATTATTGTTTAGTAAATTAAATTATTTAAATTATTAAATTAATTTATTAGTAATTTAAACATAAATTTATTACTAATTAATTAATTAATATTGTATTGACATTTATAATGAGAATTTTTACTCTATTCCCATTTTTATTGTAGTTCCGACGGTTATTCTTAGAGAATAAAAAAAATTAAAAAAAATGCTTTTTAATTTAAAAAGGAAAAACTTACAGTCTTATTCAAAAAAAAAAAAAAAAAACATACTAAACGTTATTAAGCAAAATTCCCTAAAGTATTATTCGAAAACCAATATTTGTTTAATATACTTTTTTTTATCTTGGACCAGTACTCAGGGGATAGCCCCTACATATGCAGTGCATTGTACTGGAACTAGGAAAATAGAAGGAGGAAAGGGGGAGTAATGTTTGTGAATACAAGGAAGGACCAAAACAAACGTTATCACAGCATTTAAAATTTTGAAATTAAATTAGTTAAAACTGACCAGTGCCCAGTGAATATACCTCCGACACTGATCAGACGATCAAAAATTAGTTCAACCCCGCTCATACCGTAGGGTAATAAAATACACAGGAGGAATATAAAAAAAGAAATGAATAATAACAAATAGAGAAAAAATAAACGGCAGTAAAAAATAAAATAATAATAATAAAAACACGTGCACACATGATGCAAAACAAAACTCTATCTATTCTGGTATAATTTCGTTTTTTATAAATTAATAATAAATATAAGTACAGGTATAGAACGGTCGACAATGAAAAACACGTGTGTATAGAACGAAAGACAAAACACTACTGGTAACTCAGTGTCAAATGCTGAAATTTTAATAAATCTTCTGCCCATCTTTAAACCTACTTTTAGTAATAATTCCTCTTATTTGTTTTTGTCCCCAATATAATTTTTCAGGACAAAATCCTATTTGGTCATATATAAGTGTGAACATGCATGTGTGTCTATATACTATATTCATATGTACATACATATTTATGAAAAAATTTTTTGAAATAAAAACTTTATTTAAAACTGAAAAAGAAATTAAAAAATGTGTCCAAATACATACGAATTGATGTTTGTATGTGTGTTTTTCTTTCATTCATATTTAAATTTTAATAAATTTGTATTTTTGAATGACAAAAAATTACACATACAAAAGTGATGTACAAAAAAGTAATAGTAAAGTTATTCGAGTTCTTTTTATTCGTAATGAAAAAAGTAAATCTCATGGGCCTTCGAAAATATACACACTTTGGTTTTTTAAATAAATTTTTTAACTTTATTCATTCACATTTTTCACTAAAAGATAATACGCAAATGTTTTTATATTATTTTAAAACCAAAAAGTATTCGAAAATTCGGTTACCGATTAATATAATAGATATTTTTTGCATCATTACATAACATAAGCCACAATTTTTTGGAACTTAAAGCTGGATTCACCCATTGTTTCCGAACAAAATTTTTGTCCGGACAGAAATTTTTTTACTGAGAGTTTTCTGCAGCACGATTCACCCATTGCAAAAAAATGTTGCGAAAAATCAGAGATGCCATATGTAAACAAAATCTATTAGTTTTACAAGGTGGTAGTACTGCTTGCTATTATTTTGGTTAATTTTCCTGACGTATTTTACATATTCTCAATTATTAGTAAATATTGTGTGATAATAATGGAAAAAAGAAAACTGCTTTTGCTTATGGTCATTGAAATACATAAAGCATTATTATTAGGCAAGTACATATATGTAAAAAAAATTAAAAAGAGTTGAACTGAAACGACTTTTAAAGCAAAGAAGAGCAATGGGTTATTTTTTATACATTATATCGTACATACACTCTTTTCCTGGCTTTTTCATTTCTTCAGTAAATTTTTGGGCAATAAATTCATTCATTTCCATATTAAAATTATTATTTATTAATAACTACTAAAATCATGTACATATATCAAATGGCAGTCACAATTGAAATTTCGTCAGAATAAAATTACTATGTAAAATTTTTTATTCGATGGGGCAACTCAATACAATTTTGTATTAAAAAATGTATCCTATTGGCAACTCTTTTCAATTTTGTCCGGACAAATTATAAAATTAAACCAATTCAAATTGGGAGTTGTTCGTAAAAAATATTTTCTCTCTCTCAAGAAGAGTGACGTCAAACTACATATAAAAAAAATTTTGTCCGGACAAAAATTTTGTTCGGAAACAATGGGTTAATCCAGCTTAAGAGGCACTTTTATATATCAAAATTTCAAAATTGCTTAAATCATTTATCAGTTAAAATGTATTTTCTGAATACAAATTTTTAATAACAGTTTCTTAAGCTTTACTCATTTGGTAACAAATATGTACATGAAACCAAAAGTAAATTTTTTTTGAGCAAGGCTGTTAAACTTTTAATCCAGTTATTACATATGTCCAAGTAACAAAAACATATTCATTTTATCTATTCAATTGTTATCTATAATCTTGCTTAAGGCATTTCACATTATGTAACATTTTACATAATCGTCTCTATTTAACAAATATTATCTAAACTTTCTCTCAGGCTAAATAGCTTAACTATTTTTAGTTAAAAAAAAAAGAAAAAAAAAAAAAAACCTTTTATGAGGATATTAACTCTTAAGTGCATTCTTAATTCCGTAGAAAAAATAAATTTAGTTTTAAACAGAAGCGATCTTTTTAATACAATAATTAATAAAGTTTGACAAAGATCATATATACAGGATGTCCCAGAACTTGTAACATGAAAAAAATCAGAAAAAATATTAAGACAAGCTTTTACTCAGTTTAAATATTTGTTTAAATCGCACATGTCTTGTTTTTTAAGTCGCACAAATCGCAACAGTTTCCTCTGGGTATATTGATCCTTCTTTTTTTCGCAACAATTCTCTAGGTAAAAAATTTTAAATCTTGTTCTATTTTTAGTACATTTTTTAAAACATTTTTCTGGATATTTCGTTTTCCTTTGAAAAACTTCTTCAGGAATTGGTTTTATTTAAATGTAGACATTTAAAAAAATTTGAACAAAGTTTATAAACATAATAAATCTCAAAGAGTTTTTGAAACCAGGTGGTCTATAAAATAATGAGTATTAGCAAGTGTACGAGCAGATCGAATTATTGCTGGTGACCTCGTATAACTGTTTCTCAATCGTAATGTTTAGTTTTCATAGTGATTATCAATGAAGGAAGTTTTTTCAAAACATATTTGCAGATAATAGTTTTTTGATTGAAAATAATAACATATTTGATCAGAGTTTATCTCTAAAAATAATGTATATAGCTATGCTATGGTGATATGAACATGATTTTAAATCACATGTGATTTCGTACGGGGCGTAAAATCACATATGAATTCAAAATCACATGTTTTATTTATTGTAGTTCTATAAATCATACAATATTATAAATATAAATACTTATATTTAAAAGTATTTTCTCTTCCGTTCTATGCACACGTGCTCTTCTTTGCTGCCATCAGTGTTTCTATATGTGATTGTGTGGACTCCAAGAAAGAGAATACAACGGAATGGGTGGCAGGGTGGAATCAGCAGCCACTAGCGTACTCTTATTAGGCCGATAATTCAATCACACCATAGGAGTCGCTCGCACGTGCCAGTGATTTATGTATCTCCACTGATGAGTTTTATTCCCTTGTTATTTTTGGTTAAATTTTGTTTTTAATATGTACTTATTTTAATCTCAGTATAATTTACTGTGTTATTTTTTTGTTTTCATTACAATACATATTTCTCTAATTGTGCTAGTTTTTTATTGGAAACTTCTCTCCCCTGCCATATTCCCCTTCCTCATCAAATGCCAGGCTAGAGATTATTTTATATATTTAGATATGACTTATTTCTTAGTATTTCACGTATATTATATAACGTTAAACAAACACATATCCACTATATATCTAATACGTATTTTAAAGCTTTAAAAATGTATGTATGCATTATTTAATATGACTTTTTTTTTAAGCTAGTTTTATACTACTTACATACGTATGTAGCATTATATATTAATATACGGCAGTCCAGCGCTTTCTTTCGTCGTTCTGACATTCAAGAGTTATAAAAAATCGTGCTAACCAAGTAGGGTATTCTGTCCTGGCCTTTAAGTCTTTACCCAGTGTAGAGTATCTCCCCTGGTCACTTAAAATACTCGCAGAAGTAGATTACTTGACTGACCATTATTAAAGATGCATTCAAACTACTTGACTAAAGATGATTATATTGATAAAAGTTATTATTTTAAATATCCTTACCAGGCCGCGATTCTAATATCGGATAACCTCTTAAGCTAGAATAACCCATGTACTGGTGAATTACGTGATTTTAAATCCCATTTAACTTCAAACTTTCAAATAGCTTCAAAGTCACAGCAGTAAATTCAAAATCACATGTGAATTTGAAATCAAATGCGAACTCAAAATCACGCGCGCGATGTATAGATATATAGATTTTCGAAACATACTAAATAAATGTGAATACACTGCGAAATTTTCAGAAACTTTAAAAAACTAAAAATGAAATGGAAGATGTCTTTACTTTAAACTGGCTTTAAATCTAACAGACTCTGCAACTAGGAACCTTTTAAGAAGAGCTATCTATTTTTCAAATTGCGAGCAAAAATATGGGCGGAAAAATTGCATTTAAAAGCGACATGTCTTCCTTTTTGGAATGAATTGTGTTTGTAATTGTATATGCATGTATATGAATGTGTGTTAAGTGTATAAAGCTTATTTTAAAATTTACGTTATTTCAACTTAATAACTCTTTACTCACCAAAGAACACATTGAACAAGAATAACAACTTCTTTTTGCGGAAATCGGAGATAGACATGTTTATTTTGGAGCTTCTTATTTACACAAAACACAAATGAAACCAGAAAATCTGCAAAGATAAAAATAATAATAAATATTTAAAAATCAATTTAGATTTTGTTTCCTGGTAAAATCTCTGGGGAATTACAAAGTGATTAAAATCTTTTAACAAACGAAGTACAAAAAAAATGTTAAAGAATTTTTTCAAGCAAATATTTACTTGCATACTGTTAGAGAAAGACATTTAAATTGCTTTAAATATTTATTATGTGCATATTTTAAAGCATATGTAAGTATGTGTGTGTATATATGTATGTACTCGTATATGTCTGTATTTATATAGACAATTTACTTCAAAGTGATTTTTTTTCCTTGCATTTTTCTTATGTGAGAGAAAAACATCGTAGAGAAATAAACTTGAATTAAATTACAAAACGATAAAGAAATATAATAAAGAAATATAATAAAGAAATATGAAAATTGTTAAAACATGTGTGGGTTAATAAATTTTGCTATAATAACGAAAAAACAATAAAAACCAATTGTTAAAACAAAAGTTGGTATTTGGAATTATTGTTGAAGAATTCAATAAAGAACTTTCTGTGAAAATTTAAAATAATTTTTGTTTCATATTAAAAACATTTTATTTGTTATAAATATTAATCTCTTGGTGTATGAATATTAAAATTTTTTTTTATGGTGTAAATCGTTCATCATTCACTTAAGTTGGAACCTTTTTTAAATAAAATTGTTTTCAAACCATGCTTTTCTAAAAACTTTAATAGTTGGATTTTGTTCATTTTAAGTTGTTTATTTACACGCTGTTAATTCCTTCAATCATCGTTCACACCTAAACATTCTTTACCAACTTCCTTCATTTTTACCTCCACCTTGACTTGACTTAGTGTTAACGAAATTTCGGTTTTGTGTCAAGAACTTAAATAGCTGAGATAACTTCCTGAAAAAAATAGCTCTCAAACAAAACATTTGAGCAAACAGTGGCACACATACACATACACACGCACACTCACACAAACATACAACCGTGCTATGACACAGTTTGCCACTTTAAGTGGCTTGTTTTCTAAGAGGTGAAAATCTTTTGTAGTCACTTTTGTTTGTGCCTTCAACAGATTAAGTTTATATTTTTTTTCATTTTATTTTGCACACGAATAAGCTTTAAAAAATCACAATGTTAAATGCTCTTTTAGTATGAATGTTTGCTTTAATATTAATTCCTTCAGAATATGAGTACGTTTGTGCATGCATGCACTTGCAGCCTAAAAACATTCAAAATAAAACCCTGCAAATCTTTGAAAAGTTTTTTTTTTATTACGCCTATTTGAACAGCGATGTTCACATGAGCTGTTCATATTGCTCATTTAATCAAACAACGTTACAACTCAAAAAATAAAGTTTTCGATCTGTTTTACTGTGTCAACAATTAATTTAATTGACTACCTCAGTTAGGGGAGCTATTTTCTAAACTTTTTTTATAAGACGTGTACGAGAACTAAAAAATATATATATAGTTTTCATATCATGACGGTTATTTTAGTAAATGTATAGTATATATGTATGTACTACAGAGCAATTTTTTTTAGTTCAACTAAACTTTCATTGGCGCCAAAAAGAGCTTCTGTTGTTGTAAAGTAAAACGTTTCTTAGTGAAGAGAATACAGTTCAAAATCACATAAATAACGGGCATCCGTCGGGAAGGTATACTAATCGCAGTAATTCCATTGTAATTGTATTCGATGTGGCACTGTCTTATTGATACCACATGTTAATCAAGCTTGCAAATGTGGCGTTATAAAGTTTTCAATCATATCACGATATGACTCCGTATTCACAGTTACGCCGTTTTAGTTTTCAAACATTGAAAACATTCAAAGGCGACAAAACCACGTAAAAAATTCAGGAATTCATAAAGATCTTAGTGTTCAGCTGATAAACCAGGAATTTTTTACGTACGCGACAAGGTATGTCAGTAAACTGGAACTTCACCCAAATCTGCTTGCGCGCAATACACTTAATTTTGGCGGTCACACTCGGTTGAGAAGACGGGATACCGTTGCCACCATCAGAACGTTCAATAAGTGATTTTACCGACAACAAAACTTTTTGTTTAGCATTGGCCGGACTTAAGTAAAAAACACATTTTTATTTTTACGTTTAGTATTAAGATTTGAATATTTATTGTTGGTTCATTTTGAAGATTCAATAAATAAAAAACGCTTAAAAAAGGAAAAAAAAAATAGAAGTAAGGTCCAAATATGAAATTGCACACCAGACTGTTACTTTTAATGCAAAGGTGAATAACTTGAGAGTTTTCCATTGCCCAGAAGCGACTATTGTGATTATTCATTTATTCCTTCAAATGAAAATGTGCCTCGTCACTCATTATGATTTTTTTTCAAGAAAATCCAGTTTGTCATGGGCGAGCTGTAATATCCTATTGGAGTTTGCACGAGGACGTACTCGTAAATGGTCTTGTGGTAAATGGCTCTTGTGCCAACTAAATTTTAAATGGAAACAAATGAAAATCCTTATTATGGCCAAAGTTATTCTTCGACGATCAAACTCCTAAGCACGACATCGAAATCAGGTTGATGGATTGTTTTGAACACTTTTTTGAGCAGCAGCATTTACAGCCAATCTTGCAGTATATTATGGTCCATACTTCACCTACAGGTTCTTTTTCTTTGAAATTATTCACTACACGATAAAAAGCGCGAGTTTTGGCCCGTTGCTTCTCCCAAAACTTTCACGTATCTCTCTCATCGTCACCGTAATCGATGAATGATTTTGATAAAATGTTTTCATAATAAAACACGTTGGTTTATTGAAGATTTTTCCATAATACATTTGCCACGTGTCTACTTCACGACTGCCAAATATGAACTGTCAAGACTAATGTTTACCCAAATGTCGGCAAAACAAAATAGTATACCTTCTCGGTGGACACCTTGTATAATAATGTATTCCCCATTCGAAATATTTTAAATTTCACGTTATAGTAAAAATTGGTTTTCATTATTAACAGCACAGCTAAAATAATTCGTATATGTAATTAAACATTCTTAACATTGCAAAGAGCGCGCATAGATAATATTTTGAAGTATTGTTGCTAGAACATAATTATGTTGTTTACAATAACATAGTTTGTTCACCTTATACGACTATTAGTGAAAGGCCAATGTAAGCGGCATGCGGCGGCGGGCGGCAAAAATGTGACCCATTTATAAAAAATTTGTTTTATAAAAATATTCATAAAAAATTTTCAATATATTGAATTTAATTTAATTTGGCAATGCCGTTAAAGGCGGCCGAGCGGCAATGTTGAATTCAATTTAACTTTTTACTTTGCCGCTTCAATTTGTCAAACCAAAAAGTAAAGGAACAAAACATAGAATAAAAAAATTAATTTTCTTTATCTTCGGGTTTAAAATTTTTAACAATTAAATTTATTTATTTATTTTTGCGTTAAGAAAGTCGAAATGTTCTTTTGTTTAAATTCCGATACATAAATTTTTCTTCAATTAGCCGCGTTCATTTGCCTATATCAAATAAATTCAAACGGCAAATAGAACAGGTGGCGGCCGCCCGTTGCCGCATGCCGCTTACATTGGCCTTTCACTATATATTTGATTGTAAGTTTTTTTAGTAATGCTAATATTATTCATGTTTGAATATAATGCAGGTGTGTTACATTATATATTATTCTGAAACTGGTTGCTGCATGCAGAGCACCATGCTGGTAAGCGGATAATTAGATATTACCGCTGAATTATTTCTATTCAATTTGTGAAGGCTTTTTTGTAATTATGCTCTTTGTTTGTGATTATACTATAATAATTCCCCCTAGAGAACAGCTTTTGCATTGGTGAAGGTATGGGTATAAAGGGGTAAGAGCCTCTCATTTTTTGTAGCAAATAAAATTCTAAAAAGCCGCATAACTTATATTTTCCTGGATTTCCTAAGCCCTCACTAAATGATAATTGGCCGAACGGGAATCACCAAATCTCCCGGACGGTTTTGTTTTGCAGATAAAAATCATATGATCATAGTTGAGATGCCTGCATCTTGGCTGAAATATTCTGAATTCGTTATTGGTAACTATGGTGCATGTCGGTTTTGGGGGATAATAACCCCCGCTATGCTGTTATCTTGGAACATGTAATATACGGAACTAGTAGTTATGGTTACACAGTTAAGGTGGTTAAATGTGGTGGGTTTCAGCCTACCAATTCGTGAAACCTTGTCTTTTATTGATTCTCTGAAGACTAGTTTTTAAGAAATGTTAGGAAGCCTGAGCTCTACGGCGACGGGTTTGTCCCTTGTGACCTGTGTGAGCCTTCCAAGCTACATGAAAGCGCTAATGAACTGTGAATAAGAAACCGTGTGGAGTTGGTCAATCATCATATGTGGCCATTAGGGCAGACGCGGACGTAAATAATCTAAGCTATTTTTCTAGTTCTAGTATAATATTGTTCCACGATAAAAATAAAAGATAGATTACACAGCCTATCAATAATAACGCTGCTCCTCTTGTCTTGTCAGTGATACATCGTACTGTTGCTTGTAAGAATATGAGATGTTGGGCACTCCTTATTCGGGATTACTGCTTCCGATTTGATTGTCGGAAATGTAATTGAAGTTAGGTTACTTCTTGTGACAGTGACGTGATGTAATATTTATGCAGAAACTCTTAGACCTTTGCTTCGGTTTGAGTTTGGGACTTATACCCGGTGCGGAATGCAGGAGTACTCGTATTATGGAAATGGAGAACTATCAGGATGGGTGAATTTTAGGATTGTAGATTCTTAGAGGATGATCGGACTTTTAGAAGGTTGGATGTTCTTGCACGCAAAGTTTTTAGTAGAAGCGGAGACAATCCTCTGTTGCTTACGGCTGCAAAATTTCTCTTTGGCTATGCTGTGCTTTGCTGCTGCACCATTGCTATAGTTTAACATGATACTGTGTTCTACATTGCTGTCATGCTGTCTTTTTTGCCTTATGCTGTTGCAGCAACTCCAGGAATTTTGTTTTCCGCCTGGCTTTCGTAACTTGGTAGTTGTGGTTCACTACAAAAGTGTGAAAAGAGTTTGTGACGAGCTAGGTGCGGAGTGCTGAGACCCTGCGATCGATAGAGTCATTAACATGGTTCCGCACTAAACCATGGAGGAGAGCAGACGCCTTTCATTGATCGGTCCTTTCATGACAACATAGTGTGGTCATAAATTTAATAGCAAATATAAAATCCACTATTTGTCAAAAATATATAATTTTTTTTCATTGGACCAATAAGAAACAAGTTTAAGTTTATCTGTCATTAGTTTCCGCCGGGGGAGCAACATTTAGTTTGGCGTATACCAAACAAGAGCACCCTACTTTCTGGGGCGTAGAAGGAAGGAGTGCTAGTTTGTTGTAGCAAATACAACTCTAGGAAGCTGCATGATTTATGATCTGTTGGACATAAGGTGGGTTAAAACTAAACTGGCAGAACAACGATCGGCAAAATCCCCAGGAGGTTCTGCCTTGCAGACAATCTTGATTCTGACCATGGTTGAGATGCCTGCCTGGACTGAAACGTGCTGACTGTGGTTTAAATTTAAATCGCAGGAAAGGGAATTAGTTCCCCTGATAACTTTGGTGCATGCCGGCTGTCGGAGGCTAATAACCCTCCGAGTTGCTGTTTTCTAGCAAAGGTACCTGTACTGTGAGGAACCAGCAGTTACGGTTAGGCAGGCTAGTTGCTTAAGGGATGATGTTGTTAACGGACCGGCCTTCAAACTCAATAAGCCTTGTCTTCAATTGTCTTCTGAAAAATTGCACACAGGAGGGATTGAGCGGCCTGAACTCTTAAGCAAGGATACTTCTTATGGCTAAGGACTGTGACCCTGAACCTAGCAAGCCACATGGGAGCGCTGGTGAATCGTGAATAAGTCAGCCCGTGCAGTTGGTCCAGCAACAGATTATTGCGACAAGTCAGGTTCTAATACAAATCAATTTAACAATCTCTCATTAGTTTAAGGTTATCTCTCATTAGAGTTTGAAAAAAATTTATGATACATTAAAATTATAGACCTTCCATGTTGAATTTTTCTTCTCTTAAAACTTGTACAATGGGATAACATTACAAAAAATTTACAAAATAAATCATATCATCTAATTTAGAAAATTGATTGTTTCAAATATATAGACAATTTTGTGATTGACTCATAAACATATATTGTCTATGATAAAAAAAATCGACAGCTTACCACATTAAACTTGCAATTTGTTGAACAATATTCTTTTGGCTTGCTACTCTTTTTTACATCACTGTTGCTGCTGATACAAAATATGTTGTTACTTTAACTATAAAAAACCAAATTCATATTCTTATACAAGTGCTTTTTTAAAAATTAAATGCTCTTAAACATTTGACATTATTGTTGCAAAACTGAGGAAAAAAATCTTATGAACAAGTGAATGTCAGTGCATAATAAGTTTTTGTTTCAATGCGAAAACAATTGTACGTTTTGTCTTATTCCGTTCTTCTAAAAAGGAAATATTTTTAACTGCATTAAATGTTTGTGCTGCAATACTTGACAAGTAAGGAGAACGAAAATTGTAAAAAATATTTTCCATTAGAAAAGTATGAGCACTAATTTGAATTTAAGATGAAGATAAAAAGAAACGTAGAGATTTTTAGATTCTTATAAAATCCGATTACACAATAAAATAATATTCGAAGAATATCGTGCTGTCTTTTCTATCATAACTCATGTCATATAAGATTCTTTATGTTAATTTTCTTATACTTTGCAAATAAAAAATACGGCTTTACAGAAATAACGGCTTCTTAAAAATAAATAACTTTGAATAATTGAAATAAAAACTTAACAGATTTAAATTATGTTAGCAAATTTTATTATTTTTTAATATATTTACTTATCTGTGTTATGTTTATTAAACCCTTATGCATAATAAAAAACTTTGTGCAAACCAGAGACAGACAATGAATACGCATAAAGAAAGTATACTTAAGTATATACCCTAAAACTTCGTTATTGGGCATACTCAATATTTACATACGAGTATATGCAAAAATTATCCATAATTGCTGCTTTACAGCAATTATGTGTATTACTTATGCTCACACACGCGAGAGTATTTTATACAACCATACGCTAAGAACTAAAACACATGCATGTATGAATGCGTAACCATATCACTTTCAATAATATTTCATACCGATCTGTCATAAGTACATACTACTAAATACTTCTGTATTTTGTCCACTACTGCGTAGTTTGCGAAATAATTTTTTGTTGGTATGAAATTGAGCAGCAAACACATGCGCAGATATAGGACTACGAGTCACACATATTTTCTATGACTAATAAAAAAAGATTTTTTCTAATTTGTGCCTGAGTGATGTTCTTGATTTTATTTGATAAAGATATGCAACTGTGAAAATGATTTACATCAGTACCTGCCTTGACGGCCTAATCTGATGGTGGATCAATTCCACGAAGTGAATTTTTCACGATTCACCACCGCCCCCGTGTGGCTTGCTAGGCTCACACAGGTAGCAATTCTTGTCATATGATTGCGGTCATATGAACAACTTCTTGTTGAGGAGTTCGGGCTTTCTAATCCCTCGTGTATGCAATTTCCCAGCAATCAATGGAGGACAAGGCTTAATGAGTTGATAGGCCGAAGCCCATTAAGAGCATCAGCCCTTAAACCAACTCACCCGTCAATCATCACCACTGGTTCCTTACAGTACACGTATCTGTTGTATAGGCAACAGATCCTCGGGAGATTGTTAGCCCTCGAAAAAAGCCATCACCAAACAATTATCAAGGATACTAACACTCCCTTCCTGCGATTTAGGTTTCAACCACAGCCAGAACGTTTCAGCCAAGGTAGGCACCTCAACCATGATCAGCCCGGGTCGAACCGCAAGCAGAACTTCCCGGGGGCCATGCTGATCCCCGTTCTGCCAATTTATACCCTTGGTAAGGGTTTCGGAAGCCAACACAATATAAGTCATGTGGCTTCCTAGAGTTTTGTTTGCCGCACCAAACGAGGGACCCCTTCCCCTCTTTTCCCCGAAAAACAGAGCGCCTAAGTTAGGAATACGCCAAGGCAAAACCTGTTCCCCGGGGGGATAAAGATATGCAAATAGTATCAAACATATGGCCAGATGGCTGACATTTCACAAGATATTCGGTAGGGATAATATGATAGTAACGGACAACAAGACCGCCATCAACTCCTTGGTTGGAATATACACTAATTCTAGTCTAGTCCAGGAATGTCAGACATCTTTAAAAAAGATGGCGAGACATTCTAACCTAACCATAACTGGGTACGTGGACATGGGTACAACAACGGCAACAACATCGCTGACGACTTAGCCAAAAAAGGGACAGGCCTAGAGAATAGGGATATAGATCCCATTTGCGGACAACCCTTATAAGCGTGTTGGAAAAGAATAAAACTCTACACGCTGAAACGCACCCAAGAAAAACCTGTGGCCGCATATTAACACTAAGAGAACGTGGAAGCTATTAAAACTGCTCAGATCGCACCACAGAGCCACTGTAGCAGTCATCACTGGCCCGTTTCGGAACTATGCTTGGAGGCTAGGCTTAGCCTATAATGACTTCTGCATAAGTTACCAAGACGAGGAGCGAATCATCCTCGAAACATGCCCGGCATTGGAGCATCACCGTCTAAAATAGCTAAGATTAGGTGGGAGGAGCTTCAGTAGCCTGTCATGTCTGGCTACGATAAATCTGACCGCGCTAGCTTCTTTCATAAGGAGCATACAGCTGGCTAGTACATCAGCATGTAATGCCACATAAAAAAGAGGTTGCCCGCCTTTTCTTTCCTATCTCCTTTTCTCCTCCCACTATATCCCATTAATTTCTAGTTTTTACCTATATTCCTACACTTTTTAGGCTAGCATAAAAGGAACGATTTCAGAGCCCAAGTGAGCTGGGGAATCTAAGCTACTTTTTCAAGACTCTAGCGGCCTGCCTACCTAACTTAACCATGTGAAAAATATAGCCATTAATTTGCTTGCTGGTAAAATATGAAATGGGCACATAATTTGCAGAAAACTAAAATTGCTATTGCCACCCCTGTCAGAGTATATGTACGTAATTACTCGAGTGTATATAAAAAGTAAACTATTGTATACTAAGTATGTAATATGTATTGCAAATACCTAAAGCACATTTTACATACTAACGTAAGTATTTAATAAAATGGGTATGAGTATGTCAATACTAAAACGCTGCAAAGAATGTTCTAAAGAACACTTCTCATTATTATGCAGTAGTTCCAAGCACTGTATTTGAGAACGATCATTAAAGCAAAACAAACATGCTGTAAAACATTCAGCAATAGAACAAACACTTCATAGTTTTGAAACACACTCATGACAGTGCTTAACAGTAATTGAATTCTGTTTCATACCCAAAACCAAAACAAAATATCAGAATAAAGCAAATAAACGATGCCACATAGCAAAACAAACTAAAACATTAGCACTAACCCATTGATATATAAGCATGTTGTGTATACAGCACTTGTGCACTAATACAAAGACAAAAACCATGATCAACTACAACAAATTCTATAAACAAACCTGAAGTACAACATTACTTAAGTGTTTGAAGTTCTACATCTATTTTATTCTACTTCACTAGGTTCTACTTGTGTTTGTTTCTGGATTGTATGTTGACGCAGTATTCATTTATGTGTTTAGGACATTTCGGAATTGAAGAAGACGATGGATAGTACTTGAGAATATTACAATATCTTGTAAGACATTTTTCTTGTACTTGAGCAGACCTATAGTAAACACCCTTTGAGTGCTTCTACCCTAACACACCCATTCTTAGGTTGACATGAATATGTTGTGTATGGTTTAATTATTTACCTGTACTTATTTATACGCGTTTTCCTACAAATACCCAATAAGTACTTAATATGGTAGTTTTGTCAGTCTCTGGTGCTAACTACAATAACTACAGCAGCGTAAGTTTTCTTTAGTGGGAATTTCCTAGCTAAGTAGCTAGTTAAGGCAAAGATTTTATAAGGATTTTGATTATACATAAGGCCGTTAAATTAAAAGTTTAATTAAAAACACATAATTATATTTTTGAATATGCTCGATAATATTTAAGCATATGATTTGCTTACGTAATTCATAAAACTATAAGCTCATTTAAACATATTTTTGCTTAAACTACACTATTAAGCAAAAACTGAACTAAATGTTTATTCAGCCGGAGGTTGTGTAGAAAACAATATGTTACAATAGAAAAATCCAATATTTTATTTTTAGCGAATAGCAGAAGAAATTTAAAAACCATTTTTTATTCATTTATAATTAATTTTCATTTATAAATTTTTCTTTAAAGCCCGCAGGACTTTTGTTAACCAAAGTAATAATAGGAGTATATATATATATATACATGAATTTTTTTTTTAGTTTTGCTATTTAGTTTCTGTTTAAATAAATGCGTTATCGTAAAATTTAATAGTTATACTGCTCACATTTGTTAAAATAAAAAGTTCTGTTTTAGCTGTTTTAATTTGTTTAAGTTATAATTTTTAGTTGTTTTTTATGCACAATAAAGTAATAAAAAATTGATGCAACCAACTCTCCCAGCAAACACAAGATGTGAACTTAAGTTAAACACTTTTTAGTAAAAAATTTTTATGTTTGAATCATAAGCAAATGGAGATGTTCAGTAGTCATTGATTCTTTTTGTAACTTTATGCAAAACTTTGTGTCTAAAATTCAATGAAGGGTTTTCATGTACATTTTTCTTCTTTTTATTAAACTAAAATTTTAGAAAGCTTTCTAAAAAAAATTTGTGATAATATTATATCACTTAGAGATATTATTATACCACTAATGATGTAAAGTTCTTTTTTAACCATATCTAAAAAGAAAACATTAAAATTATATGTTAACTTGCATCAAAATCTAGATTTTACCTATTCGTAAATAAAGAATAATTCTTAGTTAATTTTTTATGCACAATATAAAGCAATGAAACTTAATGGAATCAAATCACCCAGCAAGCACAAGATGGAAATTTAAGTTAAAAATTGTTTAATTTTTAAATTAGACTTTGATTTTTGTACATCAGATTCTAGTTCAAGTTTTTCCTTTCTTACGTTTTTTCTTAAGAAGAGTTTTTTACAATACAAATTTGCTGTGATCAATAATTTGATTGAAGAAGACAAGAAAAATATTAATCAAACCTTTAGCTGGGGGACAACTAGCTGTTCCTTAGTCGCTACACTACTCATCAGCACCTATTTCCGGATTTGAGCTCGGGTCATGAGCCACCAAGCCATTGAACTATTCTCTGTCTATATTCATCTCATATTGAACCACGTATGCATTTTGTTAATTGCCCGCATTGTTTGTACAGTTTTTACTTTTTTTCTCTTAGACTAGTACTCAGGGGATGACCCCTACATATGCAGTGCATTGTACCAGAACTAGGAAAATAGGTTGGGAGGAGGGGGAAAGAGGGAGTAGTGTTTGTGAACATTTGACTTGAACTTTCCAACGCTATAACAAACAGGAAACACGTCTGCAGGCAACTTGTTCCACAGACGAAGCGTACGGCTGAAAAACGAATTCTCTCTGTAATGCGTAGTACGATTCCCCGGGCAATCGACCACAAATGGATGAGGTCTGGGCGATGAACGCGTGGTACATAAAACTGTGTGAGTTTCGGGAACAAGATCCCTGATCTCGTCAGAGCAAAATCCATTGTAGTAACGATAGAACAGAGTAACGCACCCTACACTGCGTCCATGCTCCAATGAGTCAATAGAGTTGAATACCCTGCTGTGACCGATGAGCTTCTTCGCCCTCTCCTACACACGGTCGAGTAAACCCAAAATAGACTTTGAGGCACCGACCCAAACATGAGAGTTGTATTCCATTTGCGGTCGGATGTTGATGGTATAAATAGTAAGGAGGTCGGATGGAGTGAAGTATATCTTACATCTTGCTGTCTCTGAACAAGCGATATTAAACAATTTTTATGTTTTAATCACAAACAAATGGGAATGTGTTCACTACTTCTGGATTGCTTTATGTCGGCATTAGGAAATTTGTCTATTGATGGGTCAATAGAGAAACAGAGCGCAAGAAAAAAGAGAGGAAAGTAAAATTGATATAAATTGGCAGAACGGGACAGACAGAGCTACTTTCACATATATAATATTAATAAGGATATGCATATAGTAACATATAAGTTACATGTATTTTGTATAGAGTGTCTAGGGGCAAATTTATATTTTTAAATACGATTGCTTAAAAACATAATAAATGGTGCGGAAGTTGTGTTAGTCCGGATTTGATGTGGCAGTGGCCGTCCGAGCATCGCGCGGTCACGGAACGGGTCCCCCGTTTGTTGTAGCAAATAAAACTCTAGGAAGCCGCATGACTTATGTTGTGTTGGCCTCCGACACCCTTACCAAGGGTTTATATTGGCAGAACGGGTATCAGAATGGCCCCCGGGAAGTTCTGCTTGCGGTTCGACCCGGGCTGATCATGGTTGAGGTGCCTACCTTGGCTGTAACGTTCTGGCTGTGGTTTAAACCTAAATCGCAGGAAGGGAGTGTTAGTATCCTTGATAATTGTTTGGTGATGGCTTTTTTCGAGGACTAACAATCTCCCGAGGAGCTGTTGCCTATACAGCAGATACGTGTACTGTAAGGAACCAGTGGTGACGGTTTGACGGGTGAGTTGGTTTAAGGGCTGATGCTCTTAGTGGGCTTCGGCCTACCAACTCATTAAGCCTTGCCTTAGAAAGCCCGAACTCCTCAACAAGAAGTTGTTCATATGACCGCATTCATATGACGAGAATTGCTACCTGTGTGAGCCTGGCAAGCCACACGGGGGCGGGGGTGAATCGTGAAAAATTCACTCCGTGGAATTGGTTCACCATCAGGTTAGGCCATCAAGGCAGGTACTGATGTAAATCATTTTCACAGTTGTCTTGCACAACCTTAAAAATAAACCGACTTATTGCCGCCGATCTGCCTGCTATTTATATTTCATTATCATCTTCCACAATTATTACGATCTCTCTAGTCATTCATAATTCTAGACTCAAATGTACAAATATAATTCTTACATATATACACATTCACATACATACTTGCGCACATTAAGCAAGTGACAAAAACAAACAATAAGCAATGAGATACCAAGAATAACAACAACATCATTTATTGTTGATTTACTTGGAGTTTTGGGTACTCCAAATCATGTATGTTTGTGTATTATGGTTTTAAATTTATCTTGTTTGTGTGAATGGTTTGTACAAGCAGATCAACAGCTGCACACTGGGTTATATGTGATAAAAATTCTTGACAATATGTTTCTGTGTTTTTTTAAGTGTTTGCAACATTGAAGTTCGTGTAATAGGACCTTAACAACTTTAGACTACCAGATATAATTAACAGTTACAGTCAAGACAGTATATGTTTTAATTTCATTTACAATTAAAAGAATCTTCAAAACGTTTTTAAAAGGTAGAAACAAATTTAAATATAAAAATTTGCATAAGCATTTCTTTCTTGTATTTTAACCGTCAGGAATAAAATAGTTAACCGTTGAAGTTTGAGTCGAAAAGTGTTAAATAAATGTTTGTTGTTTTTTTTTGTATTACTTATTTTTATATTGTAAACAATTACAATTATTTTTATTAACATAGTCAAGAGTTCCAGATTCTTCTTTTTCTGCTTAATAATTTATAAATATTTTTATTTTTCAAAATCTTATTTGATTTATTTTTATTTATTATAATTTTTTTTACTTCTTTAAGCTCTTCAATAAGCTACTATTTACAAATTTGTTTAGTTAATTTTTTATTTTTTTTTTTACTTACTTATCAAAAGTATACAACGCGTTATAAATAAAATCAACTAATTTTGTGACTGAACACAAATATTTTTGGAATTCGTAACTTTTTTTCATAATAAAAATATATATTTTAACTATTTTTGATAGGATACTAGAGTACTTTAAGATATCACTAAAACTGAAAGCTTGATTGAAGTTAATTTAAACGACACTTTTGTGCCGATAGCATGAAAAAGTGCTTGAAATGATGCTTTATTATTATCCAGGCTTAATATTTCCAGGTATGACGTCATCGACTTTTTGTTTGCTGGGACGTAATACATACACCGTGCGCGTATTTAAGTGCATAGAAACAGAATACTGAAAGGTTAATACCAGCACCGGGATTCACTAAAGTGCATTAAATAAATGGAATAATATAAAATGAAATTTCATATTAAAAAATTAAATCAGAAAAAGAAAAGCTTTATGGGATTAAAACAGTAAAAAGTATAAAGCTATTTGAAATACCAACTCAACGGCGATTAAGTAAAAATACTCTCATTTGTCTTCGTCCCATATACTTGTTTAAAATAACTTATTAATAAGCTATTTT
Source organism: Thecocarcelia acutangulata (assembly GCA_914767995.1). NCBI lineage: Eukaryota > Metazoa > Arthropoda > Insecta > Diptera > Tachinidae > Thecocarcelia > Thecocarcelia acutangulata. Next base: position 142,513,945 of record OU612094.1, on the reverse strand, counting down.
TAGTTATGTAAAGTAGTGGAGAGAAAGAGGAAACTAAGCATTATTTGAAATAGCATTGAACATTCTGTTATCCGAGCCACTTTTGCTTTAACGGTACGAATCAGAAAAATGTCATTGTTTAAAACAATTTTGTTCAATTTGCTTAATTACACTTCATCATATTTAAAGTGTGTTTTAACCGCACACACATACACACACATATGTGAAGCTGTGCACAGAATATTTAACTAAAACATGTCCATTTGGCCATATACATAAGACATCTTTTTTAATGATGTAAGTACACTCGTCTTGAATCAAGCTGTGTTGTGATTGGTGACCTCATATTGTTTGCACAATTATGTTGTTTTTTCATTAGAGCTTGTGTTTGTAAATTTTAGTATTTAGCATACCCAATCAAGTTTGTATGCGATTGCTGCATAATTTGGTTTCTCAATTATTTTTTTCCTCATTCGCCAATCGCACTCATACTTATTTTTAACACGGATATCTTATGCATGAGAGTTTGAGCCTTTAGTCATAAGCATTTACTTTAATGTGAAGTAAAAGTGACGCATGCACTCAACAAAAATATTTGCCAAAAGTGTTCTTTTTAAAAGCTGATAGTGTGCTCACACTATTAAATAAATGTTTAAATACGAAAATATAAAATACCCAAATTTTGTTTTTGCTGAGTGCGAGTAAAACAACGCTTTTTTCTGTGGTCGTTTATTTTACTCTTAAAAAAATATACACAAGATATGAGAGTGATTAGATATATTTTTGATGTATCAAGATATCGCAAATCTTCGACAAGTATAAAAACCATCGCATTAATTTTTAAAAGTGTTCAAAGTAGTCGGCTGAAAAAATCATCGAGAAAACAACCGGTGTACTTATGGCTGCAGCGCACCCATGCAGATCTCTGGCAGTAGACAGCGGAAAACCGTATAAGACATTTTGGCATAAGCTTAAAACAACGCTCAAGAAATTGTTGAATAGACAGTCACGAAATCATGTGTAACCACAAATGTGACAGTTCGGCAGTTTACCTCCATTATCTTCCATGGCAGGATTTTCAGATTTATCGTGACCCTTTCCGCACATTCAATGTCCAAAATAGGCTAATCATTTGTGTACATATATATATATATATATATATATATATATATATATATATATATATATATATATATATATATATATATATATATATATATATATATATATATATATATATATATATATATATATATATATATATATATATATATATATATATATATATATATATATATATATATATATATATATATATATATATATATATATTAAAAAAAAAAACTAAATTTTTTGCTAGATAGCTTCAATATCAATCCGCCCTCGTAATATGGATATTAATAAAGCTCGATTTTTTCAATATTCATGCTTACAAATAACTTTGACTTTTGGAACATTTTTATTAAATTGATTTAAAGGGATCTAGAAATTCTGATATTTTGGTTTGAGCTTCTACAACTACACTTTACAATTAAATAGAATTTTAATATTAAATCGAAACTTAAACACTCCATATGAATGATTCTCCACTTAGTTATTTTCTGCTTCGTGACTGGACAAATGTTGAAAATAAACCAAACTCATTGAGATTATAAATAAACATAAATAGTAAACAAAACCACAGTATATACGTTGAATTTGAGTTAAGAGTATATGTATAATATGAATGTATGTACTATCTATATACATATATATGTTCCTACATCGCATATGCATGGGGATTCTTTTATTTAACAAAATTATGAAGAAGAAAAAAAATGCTTGATTTAATGAGACATTTGTTTCATTACGGCATCAAACAATATCCATTTAACTATAAAAGAAAAAAAATGCAAATAAATCGAATAAGTCACTTGGGATCTGTATTTAAATGATAATATATGTGTGTGTGTGTGAGTGTGTGCCAAGCTTCATGTAACAGCGTTAATTTGTTTAATTATTATCGAAATCAACCTTTCTCAGCTGAAATTTAAAAAAATAAAATAAAATCTTTCTATAATTATAGAGGGAATTTTAAAAGACGAGGAGTTAAGTAAGTTGTAATCCTGAATGACAGAGATTTCAATGTTAAATTTTTTCAGTAGATCATATTCTATTACAAAATTCCATAAAATATGTTTCCCATAAAATTAATTTTTAATTAAATATTGTAACGAAAAATAAAGCTTATAACCATAACCATGAACAAAAAAATATTTTAAACTAGTAAGGGTGGAGTATATTCGGCTAAGCCGAATCTAAAATACCCTTCACGATAGTCACATAAATATTTAGTATACTCGTAGCTACATATATTACACATTTGAGCTAACTATGGTCGGATATACGGTGGCGGACATGTAATTAAAACATAAATGTGATCTGTAGTTTTTTCGATTTTTTATATGATCTATTGTTATTTCAACGAAACTTTTCCACTGCAAAAATAAATTTTATCCCTTTTGCACTTGATTCTTTCTTTACATTCATTTTTTGTTCAGTTATCTCAAAAAATAAGTTATTATTTAGTGAAAGGTTAGGTAAACGAAGTTATTTTAATATATAATTTGGTTTTTTTTTTTTTTTTTTGTCAAAATTGGTTGATAGGCATGTTTTAAATGATATTCGTAAAGTTGTATACCAATATTAGCCACTAGGCTAACTAGGTTGCTTCGAAGAAGATAGGAAGCTAATCATTAATCTCAGAAGCTTCGCGAAAATGGTGAATGAATTTTCTCAATTGCTTGTTTGCTCTAGAGGAAAAATTTAAAATGCAATGAAACATTTGAATAAATTTGAGAGCTCAAATAAAGTGCCCAGAGCCTTCGAACTTCGTAAAACTACAGCCAGAGACGACGATATAGTCGCAAAGGCCTTTAAAACTGACCAATTTAAAAGTGTAAACTTTCGTCTCTAAAAAAAAAAAAAAAATTGAAATCCACATTGGATTTTGTCAAAAAAAAAAAAGAAAAAAACTAAAGAATTTGGAAAAATATTTTATGGAGTGATGAATGCAAGTTTTTCCGGTGGGGATCATATAAAAAATGCTATGAATGGTGTCTAGTTAACCGACAACACAGTCTTAGATATACCATCAAAACAGTAAATGAATTTACTATGAACAATGTTTCCACTATGAGCCGATATCGCGGAATTTTTTATTTTTTTTGCCTTGTATTCGCCATGTCGAAAAGGTAATCTTTCATGGAAGTTTTCGTAGAGAAATTGGTTTAGGCTATATCTTGGGTATATGTGGACCGATATCGAAAATTTTCATTTTCTCTATTTTAGTAACCTCCTTTTAATCCCACAACAAAAGATTGTTTCATGAAAAAATCGGTGCAGACTATATTTCTGGTACATATATACCGATATAGGAAATTTTCATTTTCTGTATTTTAGTAACCTCCTTTTATAATCAGAACTGCTTTTAAACAAAAAAAAAAAATATTTCATGGAAAAATTGGCTATATATCGGATATATGTATATGGACGGATATCGGAAATTTTTTACTTTCTGCATTTGGTAACCTCCTTATATAACCAGAACTGCTTTTAAGCAAAAAAAGTGGTTTAAGTTCGCTTACGCGACATTTTCATGAAAAAAATCGGTTTAGACTATATCTCGGGTATATATGGAATTTTACATTTTCTGTATTTGGTAACCTTTTAAGCCAAAAAAATTATTTAAAGTTACTTATGCGACATTTTCATAATAAAATCAGTTTAGGCTATATCTCGGATATATAAGGACTGGTATCGAGGAAAATTATTTTTTGCCTTGATCGCCATGCCTTAATAATTGTGTCAAGTTTGAAGCAAAACAAACAATTTTTTGTCAAAAATTTTCTTTTCTTAATTGCAAAAAAAAATTTTTTTTCTGAACTTTGGATATATTTCAGCTATATGTGAATTGATTTTAATGAATTTCAATAGAAACTCATGAATCGATGGAGTAATATAATGGTGAAAGGAAAAAGTTTTTAAGTCTAATGGTTTTCTCAGAAATTGTATTTCAACGACCGACAGACGGACATCGTCGACTTTTCCATCAATTCTGATTCAGATTTGATATGCTTTATGTGGTCGGAAAGGAAAGTTGTAGAAATTACAAACGGAATAATAAACTTACATATACCCTTTGCATTTTTGTGAAGGTATAAAAACTAAAAGTAGATATTTTAATTATAAGTCAATATTACGTCTACAATAAGCAGAGAAATATTCACTTTCCACCTTACTTTATAGCAAAAGCCTGCTTAAAACTAAAAAACAGTTCCTAGTTCTAGTACAATGCACTACATCTGTAGGGTTTATCTCTGAGTACTGGTCCAAAAATATTTTGAATGTATTTTGCAGCAGTTTTGCCTCCTCTAATTCTTAGATTACTTTAAAGCAATATTTTGCATTCTGAAATTAAAAAAATATGCATGAGGACCCTTAAAAATAAAGGGTACCCAGAATAGGAGTGTTGTTTTAATTTGCGACCTTTTTTCTAAAGTTTTGCTTTATTGTTGTGGTGCGAAATTGATCGCCCTATCGCAATATGTAATAGCTTTTGCAGAAGGCGTTTTACGTCAACCATATTTCACATTTCATAACTAGACAGCTGCAGAATACAATCAACGCGCTATACTTCACATGTAGAGCCATCCTCAATCTCAACAATGAAGAGGACGATTTTGGGTCGAAAATCATTATCAGCAACGTGGCGCATTTTCGTTTAAACGATTATTTTAGCAAACAAAGTCTTTCTTTCTGGGGCCCATGAGTGATGGATGAGAAGCCATTAAATCTACTCAAGACTACTGATTGGTGCGGTGTTCACGCGGGGGGAGTGATCGTATTTTTTTTAGAGGAGATCATCGCCAATACAGTTACTGTTAGGCCACTTGCATGACATAGAATTTCTGACTATGAACGAGGGTTGGTAAACATTAGTTTCGATAAGACGGTGCAATCGCACACACAGCAGGATTCACAATTGATATTGTGAAGAAAGCATTTCCTGGTCGCGTAATCTCAGTTCAAAAATTTTTTATGCGCATACGCCCTTGTATTTTTTAGATTTTTTGCTGATTTTTCTCATGATGGTTACAATCAATCTTGTTACCCTGTTTCGGCTTGGCATTGTGTTCTGGGACACCCTGTATAAAAGAAATATATGCTTCAACGCAAAGCTGTCTATCCCAATATATTGCTCAATATATATGTATTAGCTAGATTTGCCATTTTTTTTTTTTGCTTCTCGTTTTGTTTTTTATTCAGCAAATTAAAGATTCAGTAATCTGATATTGATTTTTTATGATTTCATGTCACAAGGTTGTAAACTTGATGTATTTTTGTCTCTTGAACATGTTTGTCCAATTGACATTTAATTTACATATTCCATCATCATGATGTCATTCGTTGACAAAAAGCTGATATGTGTATGTGCATTAAACATGTTGTTTGACTTTTTTCTTACATTGTATGCTTATTACACGATTACAAGTGTTTAAATAAAGCAATTAAGTTTGCATGCCAGAATAATCGTTTGTAATTACAGCAGAATAATATCAAAGGAAAGACCAAAAACAAAAAAAAAAAGATTTTTCGCAAAAAGCAAATAGTTATAGTTTTTGCCTTTGAAACAAACAAAAACCGAGATAAAATGTACACAATTTGCCTGCCTGCAGACAAACCAATGAGGGACTTTGACAGGAAGCAACTCTTGATCGTGCAACCCATTGGAATACTAATTATTTTTAAGCATCTTATTCAAATAATGGTAGTAAGTGGCAACTCATGTGTTTGCAAGATTTCCAAAATTTTTTATCAAAACAATGGTTCTTAATATTGATTTTCAATTCAAAATATTGCTTTCCGATTTAGTCCTTTCTTTTGTTTGAATTGAAACTAATTCACAAGCTTCCATTGACAATCCATTTACATTTATAGAAAATTGCTGACTGGTGCGTTTAAAAACGATAATGGTTGTAATTTTAATATCAATTGTGAAAATTGGTTGTCATTTTTGGGTTTGTACGCGACAGGCATGGCAGAACACAAGTTCAATTGTGGCATAACCGGCTTAAGAAAGGCCGAGAAGATGGCAATGACGATGCTCGTCCTGGCCACCCGAGCAACTCAACAATCGATGAAGACATTGAAATGATTTTGGATAATCGTCAAATCGCTATCGGAGAGGCTGCTGATGATGTTTACATATCGTTCGGGTCATGTCAAGCAATTTTTCCGGATGTTTTAGGCATGAAACGTGTGGCAGCGAAGATTGTTCCAAAATTGCTAAATTTTGAGCAAAAACAACGTAGCATGGATATCGCTCAGGAGCTATTTATTAGCGACGATGAACCAGATTTCCTCAAAAAAGTCATAACTGGAAACGAATCATGGGTGTATTGCTATGGAAGCATCCAGAAGAACCAATATTGAAAAAAGCACTTCAAGTTCGGTCAAATGTGAAGGTTTTACTCTCTCTTTTTTGTCGACTACAATGGCGTGGTGCATCATGAATTCTTGCCACAAGGTCGTATGGTCAATAAAGAATACTATCTTCAAATCCGTAATCTGTGCGTATCAAAATTCAATACTTGTAAGACCCAGTGCCTTATCTGTACTCACAGATGGTATAAATATTGAGGAATCAGATGAGCTTCTTGTTCTTGGAATGAAAATATAGTGTGTTGTTCGCTGTATTGAACATATTTCATGTCTCTAAAGAAGCATTCAAGTGTCTCGGTTCCATCCGATCTCCTTACTATTTATATCACCTATATCCGACCGAGAATGGAATACAACTATCATGTTTGGTTCGGTGTCTCAAAGCCTATTTTGGGGTCACTCGACATGTGCAAGAAAGAGCAGAGAAGGTCATCGGTGACACTAGGATATCCAACTCTTTTGATTCACAAGAACATCGCCGCGGTGTAGGTGGCGTTAAACTGTTCAATCGGTGCTATAATGGGTTTTGCTCTGACGAAATTAGTGATTTTGTTCCGAAAACAGTATATTTTTACACAATACCCGTTCATAGTCCAGAACTCAGTCACTTGTGGCTGATTGCCGAGGGAATTGCATCACAGAGAGAATTCGTTTTTCAGCCGTACGGATCGTTTGTTGCCGACGTGTTTCCTGTTTGTTATAATGTTGGAAAGTGCCAGTCAAATGTCCACAAACACTACTCCCTCTTTCCTCTTCCTTATAACCTATGTTCCTAGTTCCAATACAATGCACTGCATTTGTAGGGGTCATCCCCTGCGTATTGATCCAAAATAAAAAAAATAAAAAATATTTGACATTACCTGGACTTGCTTAATTCAAGCGCACTTTAAAAGAAATATGATAGCGAAGATTTCTAAATTGACACCTATCAAAAGCACTTTTGGATTTTCCTTCCTTTTCATGACTTATAAATCATCATTAAAATGTGACACGATTTTGGTAGCAGCAATGCTTTAAATCACCGCATTAATCAGACTTGTGCGTGTAGTAAATATTTTGTACATTTGAATATAGAATGATCACTGCATAGATGTCTCATGATGTCTCAATGTGGAAGGTTATACGAGGTCTAATAAAAAAGACCATTATATTCAGTTTTTTTTTTTCAAAAATTATTTATTTATTCATCAATAACTATCTCGTCACCTTCAAAGTAAGATGTAATACACTTATGCCAGCGTTTTTTTTTCCAATTCTCGAAACACTTCTGAAATGCGCTTTTTGGTATCGCCAACCGCTCCTGTTTCGATTTGTCTTTTATCTCCTCAATTGCAGCAAAACGCATTCCCTTCATCGGTGTTTGCAGTTTAGGGAAGAGGAAAAAGTCAGCGGACACCAAGTCTGGTTAACACGGTCGTTGAGGCATGATAACGGTTTTGTGTTTGCGTTATCATGGTGCAAAATCAATGATTGTTTTTTCCACAATTCTGTTACGCACAGATTACGGATTTCAAGATAGTATTCTTTATTGACCATACGACCTTGTGGCAAGAATTCATGATGCACCACACCATTGCAGTCGAAAAAAACAGAGAGTAAAACCTTCACATTTGACCGAACTGTTTTTACGAGCCCATTCAGAAATTAATAACAAATCACTACTCAGTGAGTCACTTAGGGTGACTCAATGGCTGATTTGGTAGAGTACTTGACGAACAGTCTCGAGGTCGCAGGTTCGATTCCTGCCATATACCCTCGGTGTTACTGCAGACAAGCAAAAACACGTTGCAGTTTTTGTGTTTGTAACTTAAAAAAAAAAAATTATTGTTTTTCTCTTGGCACCGACTTCAGATAAACTGGCCCTATAACTGAATGAGTATGAATGGCAAATGCTGCTGTCATCCACAAAAGAGTGGATAGGGTTGGAAGTTTGATACAGAAGGTCATTGAGAAAAATAAAAAACAGGGTAGAGCAAAGAACCGAGCCGAGTGGTACCCACGAATAAATCTTGAACATGTTTGATGATATCCCATCTGTAAGAACTCGTAAAGTGCGGTCTGCGAGAAAGTTCGATATAAACCATGCTCGACCACCCGTGAGATATAGCAAAAGATCGCCGGTGGAGCGACTCTTTCGAAATCCATATTGACGGTCAGAAAGTAAATCTTGCAACTCCTGATACCTCACAAGATGGTAATTAACTATACTTTCCTTTACTGTGAAAAGCGCAGGACAAATTTTAATTAGGAGGTAATTTTCAGGGTAATTTGTCTCACCTTTTTTAAGAATTGGTGATACATTAGCAAGCTTCCAGCACGATGGCAACTCACCAACATGGTAAAGTATACTGAAAAACTGTGCTAATGGACGCACAAGCACAGAAGAACACTGCTTCAATGCTGTAATGCTATCCGGTCCAGGAGACTTAATTAACGTCGTTCAAAACCCTTTTAACTGCTCGAACCCTGACATAATTACAGACACTCTTTCGAGCTCGGGAAGTGGTTGACTGCTTTCCGGCAAGTAGAAGTTTCTTACAAAAATTTCAGTCACATTGATTTTCACAACTGGAATGCAGTCATTAGTTATTCACTTAGCAAAATAACTTTATGGCTAGTTGCTGTCCGCTTTGCCTGTAAATTATTTAAATTTTGGTCACGTGTCATGTTAGACGACTAATGAAAAGCAAACTGTATTTGAAAATATATATAGAATGTTTGTCGTCGGCATTTCACTTTGACAGCTACAGAATGATACCAATTTAATGCGTCCGTAATTTCAATAAAAAATGTGAAATGGACACGGAGTGGAAAAATCCCACACGTATCGCATATGCTTAGGCATGCCCACTTAAAACTGAAACTTCGATATGTTTTTCTTTTGGTTCATTCACATTCTCACCAAACTAATGGAAAGCGAAGGTGTGTTTATACGACTTTTATTTTCCTTTATTTAGATATCTATGTCTATATTCAGAAACAACCTCGCGATGGGGTAAGCCACATTTGCAACAGACCAATTTATGTTCAAATCATGTTTATTAATGCAACGTTATCAACAAAAGAGTATCATGAATACAAAACTTATTGTTCATAAATGCTAATAATGAAATTTATGACTTTTCTTTTTTGATTTTTGTTTTGTTTAAGTTTTTTACAACGTTAATAAAGATTTATTAAGATGCTATTGATGTCTTTATGGGCATTTATTTGTTCATAATTTTCGTAAAATTTATGTCGCCATTAGATGAAATATGCGCTTCGCATTATAAACCAAGAAAAACTTATGGCAAAATATATTTAATATCTGCAGTAAATTTGAAATTACTTTGGCTCATTTAGTGTCAAAAAGTTTGCTAAATAAATTTTAAGTGTTATTGTAATTACGAGTACTTATAGTCTGGCCTTTTTATTATTTTTCTACTGTTTTACCTCTTGTCTTTGGTTTATCAGTAAAAAATCATCATTAGAGTATTTTTTTCATAAAAACAAAGTTTTGTAAAGTTGTGTTGCTTTTTTCTGATTTGTAAACACGATACTTTTCTTTTTTGAACCTGAAAATGATTGTAAACAGCGCAAAAAATGATTGAAGGGCAGAAAAAGAAACAGAATTGTTTTGCTTATTACAGATTGTATATTTCATTTTTGTTTCTGTTCATTCAAAGGTGCCACTTTCCATTAACAATTGGCCGTGGGGTTAAATTTTTGTTTTGACATGTTTTTGATAAAAATTGCTGGGCTGAAGTTTTCATTTGTTGGATATATTCTTTATATGCCCTTAACACACTCATAGAATAGACAGTTGCTATTTCATTTTGCTTGGTTCTGTTGTTACTTTTTTATCTTGAACCAGTATTCAGGAAAATAGTTTATGAAGTGTGGAAAAAAAGAGAGCAGTTTTTGCGGGCATTTGACTTGAATCTTCCAATGTTATATGTGACAGATTGTGAAATTGATTTACCTCAGCACATGGCTTGAAGGCCTGACTCCATGGGATGAATTGTTCATGATTCACCTGCGCCTCCGTATGGCTTGCAAGGCCCACACAGGTTGCAACGTTTTGCCATAAGCCTGTAGCCATATAGACAAAACCCTTTGTTCAGGCCTACTAATTCTTCTTGTATGCAATTTCCCAACAGTTAGTAGACGATAAGGTTGGTAGGCCGAAGCCCATTGAGAGCATCAGCCCTTCACGAACTCACCCGTCTAACTATCGCTACTGGTTTCTCACATCATAGGTATCTGTTCAAACCAAACCATCCTAAGTTGTCAGGAAAACTAACTCCGCTTCCAGCGATTTTAGGTTTAAACACAGCCAGAACGTTGTAACCGAGGTAGGTACCTCAACCATGATCAGCGCCGAGATGGTCTGCGAATAGAACCTCCCGGGGACTATGTTAATGCCCTTTCTTGAATCTTTGTTTAGGGTTTCGGAAGTCGAACAGAATAGTCATGCAGCTTCCTACAGTTATATTTGCTATAACATCCAGGACATCCTGTATGGTGTACGCCAAGACAAAACCTGCGTACCGGGGTTATATGTGACAGGAAATACGTGTGCAGGCAATCTATTCTACAGCATCACTATTTCACTATGCGAATTCTCTCCGTAATGGTTTGAGCGATTGGCTGAGCAATCAACCACAAATGGATGAGCCCTGGACAATGGACATGTGTTGTCTAAAAATATACGGGTCTTGGCAACAAGGTCCCTAATCTCGTCAGAGTAATGCCCTTTGAAGTAGCGTTTAAGTAGAGAAACGCCCCCCACATTGCGGTTATGCTCCAGAGTGTCAATAGAGTTGCACACTACATTGTGCAACAGTGTGTGAAAAAAGTATGTCATTCACCGCCTAAGAATAAAGATAATCCAAAAAATTCAAAAAATAGATTTTGATTGCCACGCCCGCGAATACCGCCCTTTTAGTATTTTGTTCACTGTGTCACCATTTTTAGTCCGATCATAACATTTTATATACCGATGTTCCTGACTCTGTAAGGGCTACCTTTCTGCTCTTAATAGTCCACATCAAATGTTTAACATTAGGCTCGAGTTTTTAAGTCATAACTAGAATTTGAGGTGTAACAAACAACTATTAAAGACAAAAATATGCCCCTCACATGGCCAAGAATACCGATATATAAAATATTATGACTGGACTAAAAATGATGAAACAGTGAACAAAATACTAAAAGAACGGTATTTGTAGGTGAGGTAAAAATATGAAAAATATTTTTAGAATTATTTTTACATAATCTTTAATTTTTTTCGAACTCTATTGAAGCTTCTTCGCTCTCTCTCACATACGGTCGACTAATCCCAATATAAAAATTGAAGCACCGACCCAAACATAAGAGGTATATATTCCAACTTCATTCAGATATGGATGGCGTGAATAGTAAGTAGATTGAGTGAAATGAAGTACCGTTAAATGGGTAGCTGATAGGTGATTTCTGCTTAGTATGGTTTAACATTTCTGTTTGGATAGGTTTACACTAAAACAACGCTTGTAAATTATTTAATTTTTTTTTATCAAAATAATGAATTGATATTGAATTCCTATTCAAAATTTTGTTCTCCGTTTGAGCTTATTTTGAGTTGCATGTATCTATGGAAAATTGCTGCTTGGTGCGCTTTATGGACCTATTAGTCCATATATCTTCAAAAACAACGATTTTCAGAATATTACTGGCAACTGAGAACAGCGTATGGACACAATTATGAATTAGCTGACATTAATCTTGGAGACATGTGCTGCCAACAGGATAGAGCCTCATGCTACAATTAATTTATTCTAATAAATTTTTAATGCTAGAATAATTTCACGTAATGGCACAATTAATTGGCCATCAGTAAAATGTGATTTTGCTTCATTGGCTTATTTTCTCTTAGCTTATGTAAAGTTACTTATATATGTCGATAAAATAGAGACTACATTGTCTTTGTTATGTCATGGATCTACGCCATAACCTGTCGTGACAGCCTAATCTGACGATGACCACATCTATGGGGTGAACTGCTCACGGCTCACCAGCGCCCGCATGTGGCTTGCAAGGCTCACACAGCCATATGATCAAACCCCTTGCTGTAGAGCTCAAGCCTTTTAACATGCTCAGTGAGTTGGAGGACTGAATCCCAAAAAGTAACAGTTCATGATGCCGCGAATAGAATGTTTTACTCAAGTCCTGGGTAACAAGTAACGAGTGAAATGATTTGTCATTATTTTGTCTCAGTGTTTCAACAATGTCTAAAACTAAACCTGTCGTATTGTATTCAAAACAAAGGTGTTCCTGAATTTGTTTCTTTAACAAAATGTCAAACACTCTAAATGTATATCATCCCAAAACAAAATTCACTATTGAAGTAGAAAATAAAGAAAAAATCTCCTATCTAGACACCACACTGTATAGGCAAGATGACATTTATTTCACCTGGGATACCAAAAGCATTTCATCGGGAAGAATAATCCACTATTATTCAACCCAACCCAAATCACAAATAATCAACATAGCAAAAAATTTTGTAAACAAGGTTTTAGAAATAAGTGATGAAAAATTTCATAACAAGAATATAAAGAAAATTTCTGAAATACTAACCAATAATAGTTTTCGCCATATCTTATCAAAAATATCACAAATGCACTAAATCATCCAAAAAGCAATATAAATGGCAACCCTAGCAATGAAAGAAAACAATATTTTAGCATCAAATATATACCTGGACTAACAGACAATCGCAATATACTATGTGCAATAAGCAATAACAACACAGCATTGGCTTTTAAACCAAATAAAACTTTAAGCACAATATTCACAAAAACAAAAACCTCTATCGACAAACTACAACAAAACAACGTTGTCTATCAAATTCCATGTAAAGGTGATGATAATAACAGCTGTGATCTCGTTTACATTGGTACAACAAAAATAAGTTTAGCAGTTAGAATAAATGAACATAAGACAGATAAGAAAAAAGAAAGCCTGCTTTATCGCAACATACTGTACAAACCAAACATACACCTGCTACACGGTGGCAGTACTAGAGGTAAATTACAACAAAACAGGCATGTAGTTTTTCCACAACTATAAGCTATGAAAGTACTTTTTCACAATTGTAAATTATTTTTACATGAAGTATTTTTATGTTCACACAATAATTTTTAAATGTTTAATTCAGAATAAATCACTAAATTCACTTTCAAAAATGTAAACAATACACTTGACGTAAATGGCTTACTATATTGCCAGTAGCAAAAAATTGTCACATGCCGTAGTGCTGCCACCATGTAGATGTTAGTGTACCTTGCACCTGACTAACAATATAAAAATAATGGACAAAGAAAACAATGTTCAAAAACGTTACACAACAGAAAGCTTAAGAATTCGGCAGAAAATAAATAAAACAATGAACAAAAAAGAAGATACTGACAACTTAAACGCCATTACAAAAAAAAAAAAATAAAAAAAAAAAAAAAAAAAAAAAACAGCGAAAAGGAAATTAATGTTTGAGTGTTTTATTGATAAGATATTAATATAATTTAATTACCCTATTCACAATCTTGTGCAAATGGCCTTGCGTCATTGCATTTGCAAAATAATGGAGTATATTCTTGCTTTACACTAACAAAATACACCCAAAAATGTAACTTTTGCATTTGCAGAAATATGCAATCTCAAATGCACAAGATTGTGAATCGGGCTAATATATTTGTGTTTAATGTTGTAGTCACAAAAATGTAAAGGCTCAGTTAGCCAACTGGAATGTAATGTGAATGGAATGTGGTAGTAACGTAAAGTAATCTTAAGACGTAAGTGCGATTATACAATGCAAAAACGTAACATATGTTTATTGAAAAAATGTAACTACTGATAAAAGATTTATGGGCATATACACAAAAATAAAAAAGAATTTTAAATAAATTGTAATTCAAATATTTTATGCGAAATTTTATTAAAACAAATTTGGTTTTTTATGAATATAAATATGTATTGATGTATTGCATTTGCATGCATTTATACATATGTAAATCCTACCCAGCAAACACCAATTGAGAATGATTTGAAATCAAACGTTTTCTCAAACGACAAACGTTTGATACTGATTTGAGTTCAAATTGAAAAACATACTATTCTCAACCAAGAAGGGAAATTATTTTCAAATTGAGAAATTCATTTATTCCCAACTTGGTTCCAAATGTAATTCTCAAATGTGGATTGTGATATAGAATACATATAAAAACTAATTTTTGCTTTACAAACTCATTTTTCTTTTGATTTATTAACGATTTTTAATTTCAATTTTCTATTATTATTATTTATTTTATTATTACTTTTTTCCTTAGTCTTGAAATTCTCGAAAGGACGAAGTAATTGGTTCCTCTTGATTCTAAATCTCGCTGAAATCGGACAATCTATTTATATCTTATTATTTTACTTCTCTACGTGTTCCTTCATGCGTTTTTTTTATTAAAATAAATTTTTGCTTACATTTAATTCCATATTGCTCACAACAAATTATATTTATTTATCTTTTCCCTAATTTTTATTTTTTTTGCTAATGAATTTAAAACGTTGGAATTTTTTCCTTCAAATGATTTTTAATTTAAACTCGAATCTTAAAATCAAAACATTGAAAAAGATTTGAAAATTGTCATATGATAGTCATTTTATATCAAATGTTTGATTTTGTGTTTGTTGGGTAGTAAAGAACGAAAAAATCGAAAAAAATGAATACATAAAAAAAATGTTTGAATAGTGTTGTTACTGAAGCGTATATAATTACGTTTAAGCGATTTATCTTGCATATCTTACATATGT
Source organism: Thecocarcelia acutangulata (assembly GCA_914767995.1). Taxonomy (NCBI): domain Eukaryota; kingdom Metazoa; phylum Arthropoda; class Insecta; order Diptera; family Tachinidae; genus Thecocarcelia; species Thecocarcelia acutangulata. The sequence goes on along the minus strand of OU612094.1, from coordinate 142,498,666 downwards.
ATCTTACATATATATTTTTAGCGTGCATTGATTTTAATTACTTATTAATCCGATATTTGCAAAAAATCTTTCACCACAAGGTCCTTTTTGTTTTTTTTTTTTAAATTTTACCATTGTATTTCTCAATTTAACACCTGTGAAATATATGTATTTCAATCATAAATGGGATTCGCTCTAGCCATTACGCGCACCACACTCACGAATATAACAAATGTTAATGAAATAAATTTATTCGACAACCGAATAATATTTTTTGTGCTGATTATGCACAAAAATTAATGAATTAAAAAAATGAGAAAGATATCAAAATTTTAATAATAAAATAACAGTTGTCAAAACTTTTTTTGAAAAAGCAAGGAAGTTTATGTGCTTTTGACAAATTTAAGCATAGGAAACGAAAAACAGCTGTGCTTATACCACTACTTTTACATTACATTCCAGTCGGCTAACTGCGCCTTAAGTTTCACAAATATTGTTTTCTACTCAGTATATTCATGTAATTTGATAAAAATTTTCTTTATAAAATAGGCGAGCTCCCTGAAGAAGTGAACATAAAATTCACGAAACGTTGGGAAAATATGTGATAAAAATTTTAAATTTTTATCACATAAGTATATACTAAAAACAAATAATGTCATTTTGTTTTTCGAATTTTTTATTCACTGAATCCCGTTTCATTGTGAAGATATTTTTTAGTTTTATTTTTTATTTTCAGAGTTAGATGAAATCATTTTTAACAAATAATTTTCGAGTCATTTTTAGATTCTACAAAATGAATTTTTTGTCACTATATCGAAACCGTAAAAATAAAAGTACTTAAAAAAGCATTAAAGAAAACAGCAACAAGTTTTCACTGATTTTCATTTGAAAAATTTCAACCATATTTCCAAAAGCCATAAACATATTTCAGGAACATTTTCATAATCTGATAACAATATATTGAAATTATGGAACTTCATTTGTAGATTTACTCATATTTCTTTTTTTGTTTTCAACACAATCATAAATATTTCAGTAGATTTAACATTTCATCCACAAACAATTATTAAATTTATTGAAATGTCACAAATAAATTGTCAGAACCAGCAAAAGCAGTATTTTTCAAATACCAATATCTTGAGCCATTTATAAGAGTAAATTAATATAACACAATACAAGTAAATGTGAAGACTGTTCCTTGATATGCATGCACACACATGTTCACATTTGAGTAAAAAAAAACATTTAAATAAAATATATAAAAAAGTAAACAAACGAACAGCATCTCATATTTTATCAATAATAATAAACAAAAAGCCACAACCGAATAATAAATTGTCACTATAATAACACAAAATCGAAAAAGTCTAAATCATAGCAGAATATTAAAAAAAAAGTGATTGATAGACCAGGCCCCACGTGCAGGCATTCAAATGAAAAACAAACACACACATATGAACACATAAACATTTATTTATTTGTTTGCAGACCATATAAATAAATGTGGTGTTTAAATAAGAAAATTAAGCAACTTTATTACGATTTAATTTTATTTATACGAAACGATTAATGCCAACAAAAATTATTAATGATTAAACATTAGCCACACTTTATTAACAAAAAATAAAAACGAAAGGAAAATTGAGATTGAGGGGACGAATACACACAGAAACCTAAAATGGAGACAAACTCTTAAATCTCTTTGACTTTCCCAAATGAACTCACAAAGCCAACCATTCAACAAAAAAAAAAAAAAGTAAACTGCAGACCAAGAAGAATACAATATTACAGCAAGAGATAAAAAGCAAATAGTTTTCTGTTCTGTAAACAGAATATTTTGCACCAAAACCCCCTCAAAACTTTTGCATTTTTTTTTTTTTTTTTTTGTTTTGTTGTTTTTATCAAAATTGTTTAATACAAAAATTAGTTTTCTTAGACAAATGCTTATAATTTATAAAAAGCTTTGGTATCATTTTTAGTTCTGGAAAAAATGCCAGCGCAAAAAAGTGAAATAAAATAAAAGGGATACAACCCTTTAATAATATATAATTTCTTTTGTTATGTTATCAGCTTAGCTTGAGACTGCCCGCGGGTACTAAGAGAAGTTTAATATTTGACCTTCTCAGAGTTGAAGTTTTTTTAATTTCTTAAAAATTATCTCTTCCGGTTGTCATGATTTATTCACTTCACCAAGAAAAATTGAATCAGAAAAGAATATCCTGAAACCTTCAGCATGATAAAATGTTAAAATTAAATCATAACATGAATTGCGTTATTTAAACATGCCAAGTAAGTTAGGTTAGGTTTAACAGGCTGCCAGCTATTGTAAAGCCAGCCCACTTGGGTCCAGTCTGATCCCGTTGTGTGGCCTAGATGTGATATGTATCTCAATAGATCTACATATCACTGGTTTAGAACCAACCGGAGGTTTGGATAAAGTAGTCCAATCCACTTACATCGCATTCCGATATATCCGCCAAATCATGCAGCATCGTTCTGCCTAGATACAATGCCCTTATATAAGAAAGAACTGGACACTGACAGGGGAAGTGTTCAACGCTCTCTACTTCCTCCTCGTCTCTGCAACTTCTGCAGAAGTCATTAAATGGAAGATTTAACCTCCTCGCCTGCGTCTCTATGTGGCAATGTCCCATCAGGACCGCCACAGCAGAACGCAACCTCCGTAGGGGCAAGCCCTTAAGGATGATAGTCCTCCTGTTATCATATCTGGGTCATGTTAGCCTTGATATTCGTAAGGTATCCTCACTAGACCTTCTGTCCTGAGCGGTCTGAAAAAGTTGACGCTGTACATATTTTTTACAGCTCGCAAGCGGGATTCCAACGATCTCATCTATATATATTTCTTTTAGCTGGATACCAGCCTTTGCCAGTTCATCGGCTAGAATAAAAAACTAATTTAATTCCAACATTTTAAACTCATTTAATTCCAACATTTTAAATGATGTAATAGAGTTGTTAAACTTCCAAACACACTACTCCCTCTTTCATCCTATTATAACCTATTTTCCTAGTTCCAGTACAGTGCACTGCATATGTAGGGGTCATTCCCTGAGTACTGGTCGAAGATAAAAAAGCTCAAGATCCTCGGTACTTGTTTTTCATAAAAAAGATTTAACAATTCTAGTAATTTTCGTTATTTCGCTAAAAATTTTTAGCATCGTCAGAAAAATTAAAATTGTTCAAAATATGACAAGTTTTAAAATCAATATCTTTTCATGTTAATTTTAAAAATTTTTCTTTGTATTATATGAGTACACAATTTGTCTGTGATAGATGGGACTAAATAGCCTGAGTTTTTATTAGATATGAGTTTTTTAAGTTACTACGCTGAAGTTTTTCTTTTGCACACGTCTATTTTTTATGCTTACGGTAGCTCCTATGAAATGTCGATAACTAGGAAATAATAGACAAACTGTTTATAACTTTTTTTTTTTTTTTGATATCGATATTAGAAGCTAATAAAGTCCATACACTTAGTTGCTTGAATGTTTAGAGGTTTAAAGAAAAGTAGAGACGTATGCAAAAGAAAAAGCATGTTCTTGTGTTTTGACTTGTACTATTAAAACATTTTTGTTTTTAAATTTTCAATAATTCATTTAGAATATTGGAACATAAAGTTGAATGTTTGAGAATATCTTCCAAAGGTTTCCAAGTCTACTGATGATTAGGATAAGTCCTACGAAATGTTACTATATAGACAGCTATGAAACAGAGAAAACAAGCTGTTTATAAGTTTTTGATTGGTATCAATATTGGAAGCCAATAAAGTGAATAAGCTCAGTTGACTAAATAATTTTATTAATAGTTTGGTAATCTATCAATCGTCAAAGTAGTATCTAATTCACTATTCAGTTTTTATTTTGCTGTTCCACAAATTTGGCCTGATCATTTAATACTAAAATAATCTTTCTCATACAGTCGTGCTGGGAGGCCAACCTTGATTACCTAATAATAGTTCAAGCTTATAAAAAACAAAAATAGCGAACAGAAAGTGTTAGTGTTTCATCAGCAAGTTGTCATCTGAGACTATTCAGAAACTAAACTGTTTCTGTGTGATCGAAAAAATTGTATTAAAATATTTTATATTACGCAAGTAAGTTCCATATTCGCATGCATTTCATTTCTATTTAAATCTATTTACACACCGAATGGGAAAAATTGGTTCCGTGTTTTTTAGGAACTCCCAAAATCGAGAAAGCCTTTCGCAATTACAATTTTGAATTAACAATTAATAAACTTCGTAACTATTTGAGTAAAATATTGTTTTCTTTTTGGCGAATAAGCGTTTTAGCGCTGTATTTTACATTAATATATACAACCCAATTACAAATGACAATTTCGTTAGAGTATTTTCACTTTCCTCTTTCCTCACAAAAATAACATATAATGTTTTTTAATTTCTCCTTCTCCCCCTCCCCCTTCACTGAGAACACTAAAAGGTGATCAAATCTTCAATTAACAAAAATTATGATTTTCTCTTTAATTTGAATTGAAAAAAGTACTTTGTGTGAAAAATAAATTCCGAGAGAAATAAATTTCGTGGCGAATAAATTCTGTGAAAAATAAATTCCGCGAGAATATTCATAATTGTGCTGATATAGTTCAGCGCTTTAAAATTTTTTTGTTCCTTACCAATAATAAGTTTCGTGAGAGCCCCCTGTTGCCAACTTAAACCTTCTCTAAAATGATTACTAAGATGAAGTCAGATTTAACATTCCATATTCTCTTCTATTCGATGCATTTTGATTTTATGTTTTTATATTAATTTTTGACGGATCTAAAACCTTGAATGACCACATGCTTCAGTGATTTCGTTTGCGGTCATCCAGAATATTAATTCTGAACACTCTTAATTCGAGCATCTCTGGTAGAAACACGACTTAATATTTTTATGTGTATACATGTTGTTTCGTGATGTTCGTAAGACACTAATTCGTTATTTTAATAATTGTTATATTTTGAAAAAATAATAATAGCATCATTTGTTCTTGAACATTTAAATTGCCTGACAGAATTGAATATTAAATTAAATGTAACGGTCACTTATGTACATGCTTAAAATAATATATACAGACAGTGGGGCAATGCAATACAGATTCAAATTTGTAAACTGATTTGGGGATTCAACAAGCCGATTTTGGGAATTCACAAAAAAAAAATTCGGAAACACGTCGCTAACCGGTTTGGAACCGCTTTTCGATATTTGGTGCGGGTTTTTGCCGTGAAACATGCATCTGAACTATAAACGGAATATTGCTTCTGAGGAAGTGGAGGATTTAGACGTTTCCTAAAACCGACTAAGAGAATACCCAAAAAAAAACTCGGAACCGCTTTGTTAACCGAATTGGAGCCGGTTTTTCATATTTGGTGTGCTTTTTGGCCGCGGAACGTGTATCTAAATAATAGACGGTGATTCGACTTAATGCGAAAATGGCATATCGTTTCCGGGGAAGAGGTGGATTTTGGCAATCCCTGAACAGAGGTTCAATTCGTCGCTAATTTGTCGACGTCGGTGGCTGCATGATGTTTGTTTTATATTTATTATTATATTATTTATTATCATAAATACACTAGCTTACTAAGTGTACAATTTCAAAAATAACTTTTCCAATTTATTTCTTTGTAGTCTGGAAGAAGTAATAATTCGAATAAATTCTGCTGTTTTAATATATGGTTTATATACTGTTATTTTTATATTTAAGCACTGATTTTTTGAAAGTAAAAACACAAATTTTTGAGCCTTACAATCGGCTTAGTTTTTTTTTTTGCACAAGCATCGAACTGCCTTCAACAATAATGGCGTTTTTAAGCGCCGGCATAATAAAAATAACAAATATATAGAAAAAATATATAAAAAACCTATTATCGGGTCTGTTCAGTATAGCGTGATACCAGCTTTCTTTCTGAGCAGGAAAGTTAAAAATTAATTTTGAGTGGTGTATATGAATTTTAGTTCAAAATAACACCCACAATTTTCGGTTCCTGAAGTAAAACCTCATACAAAGCAATGTGATATTGCAGAAAACATCTTTTTCGGCATTTTATATTTAAAATGAAGTTAAAAAACCAGAAAAAAATTTATTAAAGCATAATTTAATTTTTTTTTTTTTTTTTGTGATTAATCTCCTGGACAGGACATTATAAACTCGCCTTCATGCTTTTAAGCTGCATTTAAACTTTAGTGTTTACGTTCTTCATTATAGCTCTTAAATTCCTGTATCAACAGTTCTGTTTGTTATTATTTTAACATAATTGTTCTCACATTTGTTTAATGTTGAAAAAATTAAATTTTTATTATTCTTTTTATGTTCGGAAATGCATGAAAACACACACAAGTGGCATGAGAATTAAATAATTTTTTTCAGCTTTTGTTTCAGTTGTCGTTATGGGACTTGGGATGAATAAAATTTGAAATTTAAAAGAATTATGATATTACATATACTGCTGTCCAACTAAATGCTCTATTTTCTGGATCATTTTATGACACAAAATATTAAGTGAAAATTTTTTTGCAGTCGGAAACATCCACTGGACAGTTCATACACAACTCTGGTTTAAATTTTTTGCTAAACCAAACTTGAAATTTTTAACCCTTGTTTGAAAAACTCTAAGAATTCAGAATGCCACCATTGCTATAATTTTTGTCTTCATATTTTATTCTCTTCGCCACTTGTGGTTAAGGTTGTTATAAGCTTATTTTTATATTAACAAGCTTATATCAGTTTCATTTGTATGCTTGCAACACTCGAAACTCATGCCACATGAGTGATTATTACATATGTACACATATAAAATTGTATATACAGTGTTGCTGGTTTAGTGCGCAAACTGAAGTAGCTGTATTGCTTCCGATGAAGTTGGGGATTTTGGGGATTCACGAATCCAATTTTGGGAATTCCCAAAAATATTTGTAACTTCTTTGCTATCTGGTTTGTAAGCGATTTTTCATATTCGGTGCACGTATTTGCTGTGGAACATTCATCCGAACTATCAACGGCCATTCGATTTAGTGCGAAAATTGAAGTTGCCATATTGTTTCCACGGTAGTGGGGGATTTTGGCGATTTCTGAAGCTGATTTTGGGAATTCCAAAAAAAAGAACTCCGCACACGTCATACGGCTAATTATCTGGTTATATTATAACCAGAAAGTTATAATGTTATCATCGTCAGGAATATTAATATGTTATTTTCCTGACGATTATAACAAATTGTTATCGAAATATTGAAAATAAATATAAAATAAAACGATCTTTAGCTGCAAAAATAAGAAATTTTTACTTAAACAAAATCCAATAATTAAATATAAAATAAACGTTATTATTTCTACCGGGTTTGTACTGAATATGTTCAAATCAAATATGTGTATATGTATATTTTCTTCAAAACACAATCGACAAAACATAATTGTTTTCAAAACCTTCTGGCAACGCCGCTTTTAGCACGAATACGTTTACCGTGAGTGAGTAAATTCTTATATTAAAATATTTTTTTCGTTGTTAAAAAGAAGTACGAGCTCGATTTCCGAATGTGAAAAAAATAATTGAGAAACCAAATCAAGCAGCCACCTCATACAAACTTGATTGGATATGTTATATACTCTATTTAACTTAGTGTCCACACCTGCGATAATATTTAAGATCAAATCAAATTCAATCTCAGGCAGACTTCTGTTACGTGTAGACTTAGAATCAGTGTTATCGCAGTCTTATAAAAAGCGATTGTGTGTGTGTTTGTTTACACAAAGACGCCATTGCAATTTTACCGATTATTAGTTTTGCAAAATATCTTTTCAAAACCCACTTTAAATGGAAAATAATTTGTTTGTATGCATTAAATATGTACAATAAGTGATTATTTTTGTACAAAATGTACACATAGACAAAATTCGTATAAGTTTCTATTAATCGCAAAGAAGTGTTTTCTTCTCAGCGTTCGATGATTTATGAATTCTTGTAAGATTAACAAAAACACGTGTACTCCTTGTTAGATATTAAGATGGTCATAAAGAAATCCGTTCACTCATTCTGCCGACGTTTTCTCAGATAGTATGTGAGAGTTAATCGCAGTTGGTAACAGATGCAAGCTGTAACGAGTAGAAAATATACTTGTGCAAACAATATACAGTGGCCAATCATACCGTAACTCAGTTTAAGACGGGTGTACTTAGATCATTAAAAATGCACCGGTTGCAGATCTCTAGTTAGAAACAACGTTCTTGAAGCGTTGAAACCAATGTCGGCACTTCATTTCATCATAGGTATTGAGCCTTAGCCGCTGATTTTATCATATTAAAGCAGAAAATTAAATTCTCCAGACAAGAAGTTTGATCGCAAGTTCACATTTTTAATCAAAAATAACAAATCGCTCCTTTATTGCGACATAGTCATAACGCAAAAAAGCTTGTTTCGAGAAAAACACTTTTTAAATTTTTAGTTTCCATACAAGTCTTGGAAACATTTTTTAGAAAATATCTCCTAAAGGAAACAGTTTAAAGATAATTTAAATAAAATTTTGGCGCAATATAAAAATTAGTACTGTTAACACTTCTGCATTGTTAACTCGAAAAGCTCATTTTTTGAGATATGACTATGTTGCAATAAAGAAGCGAAATGGTTACCAATACCTACGCTTACAGTATGATATCTACGGGCTATATACAGATTTTTCACCTATTGCAAAACGGCGGAAACAAAATTTTACAGCTAATAATTCTAATTCATTTATTTAATGTAAACACACTTTTAAATTAAACATGCTATCCAAAGGAAAGCGAAATATTGCCAGATAATAAAAAAATAAACTAAAAATTCCAAAAAAGACTTTAAGTTGGAAATAAATATGAAAATACTAGATTTTTGGAATAATGTATCCTTCTATGACTACTGTGCTGTTCAAAGAACACAGACGAGCACTCGTCTAAAAAATTTTATATGGAAATCACTCAAAAACTTGAGTAACTTTCATACAAATTTTCCAGATGAGTTGCTCGTCTGTGTTCTATGAACATCACGTAAGTTTATAGCAAAAATATTAGTATTATCGTATTCTGTGTTCCGGGTATGTGGAACTGAACAAAACCAAAGTGAGAATTTAGTTGAAGAGACCATTTTGGGAAAAAATATTGTGTACTAAAGACCATCTAAAACTTTGTAACTGTGGTTATTATGACTTAGATAGATATGCCCGATTTAACAGAAGTGTTTACCTTTTATTAAATGAAATTTTATTTTAAAAATACATCTCACAAAAATTAATGAATGGTTACCTTATGAAATTAACTTCATGTTTGTAGAAGTACACATTTGTTGTTATAGCTTCAAATGCTGTAGTTTTTTATTAAAGGCAACCATGACTTATTTTTCTTTACCTTACACCGTTGAAATAAAACGTTTCAAAAATAATTAATTTTACTGACGATTTGCAATAATCCTATTGACGATTTTGACGATTTTTCTGTAAAATTTTACGATTTAAGCCGGATTTGTCTGCCATCTATGCTTGTACGCAGTGTTAAGGAATTTTGTTTCTGTTTTAAGCCAAAAAATAAATCCCTTGGCTTTATTATATTTATGTTCTATCAGCTTCCCTTCAATAATGTTTAGTAGCAGTAAAAACTTAATGTGTCCCTTAAAAGATTTGTTTAGTTAAAGACAAACCTCCTCTTGCCCTTTTTTCAGTTGTACACATGTTTAATCTTTTTCAGTTTAGTAATTTTGAGTTTATGAAGGTAATGTAGTGGAAGTTTTATAGCTTTATTTATGAAAATAATCAACTCCTGTATCTAAAAAATTTATGAAACAACAATAAATTTTTCAACTAAATATATGTTTGGCTTACATATAATAAAGTTTTTATATATTTTTGAACAAATGAGTTTAAATTTGTTAATGCAATTTAATAACTAATTTTTGAGGTGAGACATAATCAGCTTAAAGGAGTTTAAAAACAAATTCTTATGCAAAGAAAATGTATGTATTGAAGGGAGTTTGAATATCATTTGACTTAAAAGCTTATTATTATATCTGTGACATTATATAATAACCGCTTAAATTAAACAAAGTTCAAAGGAAAATTTTAATGAAGAACAATATCTAAGGACAAAAGAAATTAAATTACAGAAAATTTTAATAATAATATTACAGTATTGGCCATAAGTGAAGCAACCCTATGTAATCTTCGAAAAATCAGAGTGTCTTCATGAAGACGAATTTTTTAATCTGTACAATACGAGGCTTAGTTTATAATTGTTGGTATATTTATTATTCATATTAATTATTAGCAAATAAAGTTAGTTTATTAACAAATAAAGTTAAAAACTGCTATTTAAAATAGAAAATTCAAAGAATAACCCTAATAAACCCATTGTGTAATTTAAATAAAACACTTACGGCCGTATGCAAAAAAACTTAACAAAGCTTGGTAAACAATTGTTAAGACAAATTTCCTAACGTTGTATGCAAAAACAATTGTTAGCTTACCATTCGTTTAAAGTTGAATTGAGTACACTTTAACTGTACGTTAAAATGACACTTGACTTGCCGATTATTATTTTTCTTGAAAAACACAATATTGGGAAAATTTTAAAACAAAAGATATTATTTTTATTACATAAATTAATTGAAACATTCCATTTTATATAAACTGAAAATATTAATTTTGAAAGAAAAATATAAATAACAATTATGTTAGTGATGCACTTTCAATCAAACGAATACAATGAAAATCGTTATTCGATTAATAAAAATTTTTCTAGATACTTTTTCTCAATTTCATTAATATACTACATATTATATATTCATTATTTATTAAGAAGGTAAATCCAAGAACTGTTTGCCAAAAATATGTTATTTTATGTGCTAATAATCATATTTTATTTTTTAATTTTATTTTTCGGTTTTCGACTATTCGTTTTTATTCATCACTATTCAAAAAATTACAACTGAACATAACGGCGTTGCCATAACAAAACAATTAAATTCCTTACTACATGTAAAAGTTAACGTACTGTTTTTGCATAAACAATTTTAACAAATGTATGGTAGTGCTAATGTGCTTGGTAACTAATGTATGTGTTAAAACTCAAGTAAGAATTTTTTTTGGATATTGTATATAACTAATATTTGGCAGATGATACTGTTGAGTGGTTTTTTTGTTGGTCTTTATCAAGCTGTTTTAATGACTTGGAATAATTGAGTTTTTATTTTTGCAACTTTTCCTCTAGATTGGGAAACACAAATCGGCCTATAATTCGATCAATTTGTTAAATCGGTCTCATTCCTTGACCAGAAAAGCACCGTCTTGTTTTTCCAATGGCTTTGTAACACTTGGGATTTAATATTTCCTCTTTGGGTAGACATATATGCGTTATTCCTCTGAATGTTTTAAATTGTATTTAGGTTTGTCATAGTTCTGTAAATAACTTTTAGACACTCCAGTCGAAATGAGCTTTGATAAACTCAGGTTTATCTTTTTCGCTGAACGTAGACTGAATAATCTGGTTTCTATAGCTTTTTTGCAGATTGTTCTATTGCTAACGTAATTGACTAGACAACGATGTTGTATCTTTTGTGTTGCTTTCTTTATCATTATCATGGATTATCATTTCTTTATACCATGATGTTTACATGGACATTCGTTCGACTGTGCGTGTGATAAGCAAGGCAACTTTCATATATATTTTTGCTTAGCTCATGTAGAAATATACCAGATACTCAATAATTTTAACTTGAAATCGAATTTACATGAGACTGAAATTACCCATTTATTCAAATTCATGCAAAAAGTTTTTCCTTCAAGCATCGCATCGCATCCTTCAACAAACATCATTTTATTTGTTTTCCCGATAAGCTGCAACACTTTTAGTGAATCCGTTAACTTAATTACATTTTTAAAGATATTATTTACTCAAATTAATAGATAATATATCTGAAACAACTTTTTGTAATGTAATGTTTTAGCTAATTTAAATCCAAAGATTTAAATGCTGTCATAGCATTTGTTTTTGTCTCCCCGTGTTCCCTATTTTATTAGTTCCAGTACAATGCACTGCATATGCCCAAGGTCCAAGATAAAAAAAAATCTGATTTCCAAAATGTCTACTTTGTGGTACCAGTACCGGAAGAACCATAAGTCTCATGTTTTATAAAAATATAAGTAGTGCCTCCAATTCTGCATCTTCGAAAACTTTCTCTCTTCCACTACCCTGCTAGTATTCGACCTCAAAATCACCGTTCTTAATGCGTTAAAGCCACTCGCGGCGCGTTCTTTCACTAATAGTGGACTTGCCATACATATTTAAGCAAACTCACATTAAACCAGAAAATGAAAACCTCCCGCAAACGACGAGAATTCGGGTCGTAAGCTGACATGTTTAATCAAGATTAACTTTATGATGCAGGCACAAATCGATGTTTTTCCATGACGTTATATCTAAGCTTATAGTGCGATTTCTACGATCTATTTATTTATATTGTACACCTAATTGTACACCTAATCAGAACGAAATTGGAATACAAGCCTTATTTTAATGGTTATTTTTGTTGTTACTATAATGGATTTTTCACTGACAAGATTAACAATCTTTTGTTCGTAACTCATTTACGTAGTTTTAGTCCCGTATCTAATGCTGTATGAGCCGGTGCGTTGTCTTGAAGAAAGGGCACTATTTTCTTCCTTAAGTGTGGTTGCTTTTTTTCTCGATTGCAATAATACTTGCCTGTCATTCTGGATTTTTTCTCAACATAATCGAGGCGCAATATTCCGTGTACATCCCAAAATACAGTGGCCATAACCTTGCCAGCCGATTTCACTGTCTTCGCCTTCTTCGCAGCACTTTCACCAGCTTCCACCCATTGTTTCGATTGATCTTTGGCTTCAGGTGTGCAGTAGTGGACCCACGTTTCACAAACAGGTATTAATCGATGCCAAAAATTAACAGGATCACGCTTTATCATGTCCAAACACCGCTGTGAAATAGTCTGTCAAACTCGTTTTTGTTTGACAACAAAAACCATCTTGCCGATAGTTTTTTCATATGCAAATGTTCATGCAAAAATGTTGAGTTCACGTTCATATGATATGTCTACCATTTCAACAATCTCAGGTAAATTGACTCTGCGATCGTTCATAACGATGTCGAAGATTTTCTTGATATTTGCTTCAGTAATGTCCACTTTTGGCCTTCCTGTGGATGGTGTTGTTGCAGTGCTTGTTCAGCCGCGTTTAAATTCATTCAATCCAATATTTTACCATATAATCTGATGGAGCAAACTCACCGTAATGTTTATCGAGCTGTTCTTTTGTCGTCCCCTCGGGGAACAGATTTTGCTTTGGCGTATTTCTAACTAGGGCACTCTGTTTTTCGGAAAAGAAGGAAAGGGGTCCCTCGTTTGTTGCAGCAAATAAAACTTTAGGAAGCTGCATGACTTATGTTGTGTTGGCTTCCGAAACCCTTACCAAGGGTATAAATTACCAGAACGGGGATCAGCCTGGCCTCCGGGTAGTTCTGCTTGCGGTTCGACCCGGGCTGATCATGGTTGAGGTGCTTGCCTTGGCGGAAACGTTCTGGCTGTGGTTGAAACCTAAAACGCAGGAAGGGAGTGTTAGTATCCTTGATAATTGTTTGGCGTGGTTTTTTTCGGGGACGAACAACCTTTACAACAGATACCTCTACTGTGAAGAACCGGGGGTGATGGTTGACGGGTGAGTTGGTTTAAGGGCTGATGCTGTTAGTGGGCTTCGGCCTTCCAACTCATCAAGCCTTATCTTCCATTGATTGCTGGGAAATTGCATACAGGAGGGATTAGAAAGCCCGAACTCCTCAACAAAAACTTGCTCATATGGCTGCAAACATATGACAAAAATTGCTACCTGTGTGAGCCTGGTCAGCCAAACGAATCGTGAATAATTCACTCGTGGAACTGGTCCATCATCAGATAAGACCGTAAGGGCAGGTGCTGATGTAAATCTTTTTCACAATTGGCTCTTTCACCGTTTTACCTTTCGAATAGTGTTTAATAACTGCACGAAATTCATTTTTCACAAAACACAAAAGTTGCTTACTTCAAACGACTACAAACTAATCGATGAGTTTGGGTGAAACTTTTAACACCTGACATTTGACGGCTCGCAATAATATAAAAAAAATATATAAAAAGGTTATTCTTGTGCTGGCATTTAGCCTAGATAGCTTCAATATCAATACGCCCTCGTATGTTTACGCTGCACGCCGCGTTCTTCTAATGAATCGCACAACGCTTTGGGGGAAAAGTTAATTTTTCAGCCTTATAGCTTTCTCACAAAATTATGGTGAGTCATATCAATTTCGTTTCAAATAAAACTTTATAATATTATCAGCAACAATATAATAATTGTTGTACGAATATATATTTTTCAACTTCAATGTTCAATGCAATATTAAAAAGAATTGGCCCTTTTTTAGCTAAAATACTTCTCCGGGAGGCTGAGCACGATTGGTATACAAAAGGCGGAAAAATATGATGTTCCGACTTTTGCTTTGATTTTTAAACTAAAAAATCTTTTAGAAAGTTTGTACTTATTTTTTATATAATGCAAAACTCAACATAGCTAGAAACAGCGAGGGAAAAGGTGGGCATATTACCAAGAGCACGTGCAGTGTAGTGCACCCACATTGCAGTTATATATAAAAATTATTTCCTTGTTTCACGCAAATTTAATTGTTGAAATGTGCTTTTAAACAATCTCACAACTTGTCAGCATTAAGATATTAAAATCAACTTTTATATTCAATTAAAGAAAATTTGCATTTATTTAAAATGTTCATTGCAGCAAATCAGACACAATTTCTTTACATTTGTTTTTTCTTCTCTTATTCGTAATAACCAGAGAAGGTTAGATTTACTTAAGATTTATTGAAGAGGTTTCAAGCAACACAGCTTAAATTAGTTTGCTGTCAAAAGACAAAAAAAAAAAAAAATACATATCGCTCCTTTATTGTAACATAGTCATATCTCAAAAAATGAGCTTTTCAAGTTAACAACGAATTGATAACAGTACTACTTTTTATATTGTGCCAAAAATTTATTCAAATTACTTTTAAACTGTTTTCTTTAGGAGTTATTTTCTAAAAAAAAAATTCGAAGACTTGTATGGAAACTGCATTTTTCTCGAAACGAGATTTTTTTTAGTTATGACTATGTTGCAATAAAGGAGCGTTATGTAGGTTTGTAATCTTACGAAAAACATTATAATGTAATGTATATATATTTATTGTAGGGTGTTCAAAACTTTTGTAGCAAATGTTTGTCATACAGTAGTATACAGATATGCAAATTTAAAAAATTTTTTTTTGCTATTTAGACTGTTGAATTTTTTATGCATTTTTTCACTTTCTGTTTTGTGTGTTAAAACTCGACCATGATAAATCACTACAATTCATTACACTTGAAAAAGCCTTAAAATACGTTATTTTTTCGTGACTCTTGTTTAAAAACTACGTGTGTGTGTTTGCTTTTTTTTTTCTGTCTTCAGTTAAAACTATACTAACAGCGAAAACTTTTTTAAGTACGATATGGTAATTTTTTGTGTGCATTTTGATGGCAGAGAGAAAAACAAATGAAACGAATTTTTTCAGCTTTAAGTGATGCTTAAAAGCAGGCAAAGGAAATGACAATAAAACTGAAGTTTGAACAGGAAATAAAATTTGAAATAATTTAAGTAATAAACAGCTGCAGAGAAATATATAATTTTTATGCAACTGCCGAAATGAGAAAAGCATAAAACTTGTTATTTGTTTTTGTTTATAATTGAGCTTCACATTGAGGTTTTGCTGCACTTGTGTCAAAAGTGAAAATTTTCTGTACATATGTATGTACAAACCAAAAAATTTTTAATTTAAAAAATTTTCTGTTTAAAGTGCAGAGCAAGTCACTGTGTTTTTCTTTGTATCTGCAAAAAACATACTTTTAATTATTTGTCTTTTCATCCATTTTAAAAAGCAACTATGTTGCTTCATTTCTAAGAAATGAATGAAAGGTTAAAAAATAAAAAAACGTGAACAGCGCATTCGCGAGTTTTGTCAGTAAACGGCTATTTTCTAAGGGATCATGTGATGGATTAGGCATACATGGGCAAGTCCGAGACAATCCAGCAATACTGCTGTAGAAGTTCAAGCACACCTTCATACATTTTCAAAAATATTATGTAAAATGCTCTAAAATGATACCATCATTACGAAACTGAAAACATGACTCATATAAGTCTACGTTATTTTCAATATTTTTCTAAAAGTGACATAAGCCTATTTTTTAAGTGTCCTAGCAGTCTATGTGTCCATATTTCATAGAAGCTACCCTAATCATCCTTTTCAGTCAACCACAAAGGGAACGATCCTTAGGACCCAAGTGAGGTGGAGAATCTAAGGTACTTTTTTCGGAGAGTCCAGCGGCCAGCCTATCTAACCTAACCTGACCTACCCTAATCATCAGTAGACTTGGAAACCTTTAAAAGATATTCAAGTTTATATCCCAATATTCTACATAAATTAATGAGAATTTAAAAGGAAAAGTATTAAAACACAAAAAACAAGATTTTTCTTTCTCACACGTTTCTACTTTTCTTTACACCTTTCAAACGCATGAACAGCCGTTGGTTACTACGACTCGTTTTTTTTAAGTATCAAAAAGCAGAGAATATATATTCAAACAAAATAAATAAAATACATAAACTCAGTTGTTTAAAATTATTTATGTTTACGAGTACAATCTGAAAAAAATGTAATATATAAACGAAAAAGTTATCAGATACTTACGATCTAACTCTTCGCTCCTTTTGAGTCATCCTGTATTATAAATACTAAGTTTCCCCCGGAAAGGTATACTATTTTGTTTTGCCGCTTTTTTGGTAGACATTAGTCTTGGCAGCTCATATTTGAAAGTCGTGAATTACACACGTAACAAATTTATTATGGAAAAATATTCGATAAACCAACATCATTAAAATCATTAAAACATTTTATCAAAACCAATCAGCGAATACTGTGACGATGTGAAAGTTACATGAAATTTTTAGTAGAAACAAGGTGGCAACAAAACCAACTATTTGTCGCGTAGTTTATGTTTTCGAAGCAAGACAGTGTGTAGGTAATAGGTCCAAGCACGGATCACAACGTACTGCAAGATCGGCTGAAAATATTACTGTTGCTCAAGAAAACGTTCAAAACGATCTATCAACCCCGGGCTCAGCAGCTACCAAAAAAAAACGTAATGAATTATTTTCTGTGTAACTAACCTGTTCCTTTTTAGTGTATTTTTAGATTGGTCTGTAAGTTTAACTAAAATGGAGAATTGGGACAATGAAACAAGAATTTGGATAGTGCAACGCGTTCACGCTTTAGAGCCTGTTGTTTCCATCCAAAGAGAATACAGGCGCACGTTTGGCAGCACTCCTCCTAGCAAATGGAGTGTAATGAGGCTTGTAAAGAATTTAAAGAAAAGGTAAAGTACAAAAAAGGTAAATAAACCCTCAGACCAAATCACAAAAGAGTACAACAAAATAAACGTATATAGCTTTTTCATAATTTAGTGCATTATTTCGTATAAATAAATAAATAGTTTTTACTTCAATAATCAATAGAAAACACACTAAGTTATTTAATAATATAATAAATTGTGAAACTCGTTTGAATTTGATAGCAGGTTAGCTTAACGGTTTGAAGTCACAAAAATCAAAAATATTTTGTCTGCAGAACACTTTTTTCGTGATTTAAAATCACTTTCACAAAAAGTGATTTGCAGATTAGCCCCTTAAGTTTGCAATTCAATCCACGAAGAAAAGTTTAACTTTTCATTGTTTGCAAATTTAAAAGTGATCAAGTGGTATTGCGGTTACCAACCGCTTAACAATTAGTATAATCTTCTCAATACTACGATTGTTGATTTTCATAGCTTATTGTTTCAATTTTAGGGTATTTTGTTTATTATTCTACTAGTATATTTACTGTTATCTGGATAATCACTGGTTTCAGCTAATAGCGGAAAAGTTGTTTATATTAAAATGCGTTAAATAATTTTAAGCCAAAATTAAGAATCATCAAACTGGAGGCTGGGCAAGAAGCGATTCTGAAAAGGGGATACTGTATATTAATCGTTTGAAAAATGTTTTTATTACTAATGATACACCAAACGATGCACCTGAATTACCGCCATATGCTGTTAGACCACCTTAGTATTCAAGGAGTCGAAAACGTTATAAATAAAGAAAACTTCGGGAAAGCTCCAGGTTTTGATAAAAATACTGGCAAAATGCTTGTACAATTACCATGTGTGGCTAGGAGAATACTTCTTTTTATTTTTAACACTATTTTACACCTTGAGTATTATCCTGCAGAGTGGAAAGTGTCTATGATTACTATGACACCCAAGCCAGGGAAGGATCCCACTAAAGTAGACTCCTATAGACCAATAAGTTTACTGCCAACAATCCTATTGGATGATTACATCCAATAGGATGTAATCATCAATTCGGCTTTCAGGTTAAACAGAGCACAATCGAATAAACGTTTAGCCTAGTTAATGTGATAAGACTTTTGAGAGCCAAAAGTATTGTTCAGCTCTATTCGTTGATGTTTCCCGAGCTTTTGATAAAGTATGGTACGAGGGTTTAATGCACAAAATAATGTGGAACTTGCCTGCAAACACTCACAAGCTTCTGGAATGTTATTTATGTGGCCATAAATTTGTTAACTAAACCCAAATCGAGGCATTGGGATGTTCCCCAAGGTAGCATTCTGGGACCTATTTTATATTTGATTTACGCTTCTAACATGCCAACCAGATCTGATATTCATATTTCAACTTTTACAGGAATATTTTGCAATATTAGAGTAGTGGCCAAAGCTTTGGAAATTCACAGTTAATGAACAAAAATGTACTCATGTTACATTCATGCTGCAAAAAGAAACATATTCGCCTATCTAAATCAGCAGCTCACCTATTCCGCAGCATAATGAAATCAAGTACTTTGGTATTCACCGCAACCTGACGTGGAAGTCTGACATTGATACGAAAGTCACTCAGTTGAAATTGAAAGCACACAAATTCGCTTGTGGACAGAAATTCTGCATTGAAGTTAGTTTGCAAACTCTGTTATACAACGCCATCTTAAAGCCTATATGATGCTACGGAATTCAATTATGCGGCCTTGACCGCCTCAGCGTCAAACATTGAAAAAATTCAAAGGCGATAAAACCAAATTCTTCGAACAATTAATGCAGCTCCATGGAATTTCCAAAGCATGTTACAAGGTATATCAGTCAATTGGAACTTCACCCCAACCCTGTTGCACGAAACATACTTATTTTCAGCGGTCATACTGGGTTGAGAAGTGTGCCACCATCAGAGCATTTAATAGGTGATTTCACGGATATAATAGGCGCAAAATAAAACTTTTTGTCTAGCATTGGCTGGTATTAAGATTTGAATACTTATTGTTAGTTAACATTGTGAAGATTCAATAAATAAATAAAAACTAAAATAAAAAAAATATTAAAATAAATAATAAATTTTTCTGAAGGCGTTTTTTCACTGCAGTGAGCTTGTCACAAATATATAGCACTTGAAACAAACTTGAACTATACGTAGAACAAATGCACAATAGATCAACACTCTAATAAGCCAATCCAATAATAATAATACGTAGAACAAAAATAATTTAGTACTAAAAATACTAAATAAAAAACCTTGTGCTCACTAATTATCTGCTATCTTTCCCTTGTGGCAATATACACACAAAATACTTTGCAGCTAGTTAGTTAACTTAAAGCCCTGAAGATCTTTGAGATGTTGTATGATCTGACAAGTCATATTAATTAAAAACAAATATAATACTCGTATGTGTATTAGCATAATTATTAAAAAAAAACTAATTAATTTTCTTTTAAATAGCATACGCTTTTGCTGATATTTTATTCTTCTTATACACCATCTTCAAAAGTATTGTTTCACCGCCCTGTTAAAAAGTAAAGGCGGTTATCAAGATGCAATAAATAAATAAAAGTTAAAATAAATAATAATTTTTTCTGAAGGCGTTTTTTTACTACAGTGAGCTTGCCACAAATATATAGCACTTGAAATAAACTTAAATTATATATACTTACGTAGAACAAAAATAATTTAGTAATAAAAAAATGCTAAAGATCTTTAAGATGTTGTATGATCTGCGAAGTCAAATTAATTAAAAACGAATGTAACATATGTATTAGCATAATCACTAAAAAAAACAAATTAATTGTATTTTAAATAGCGCATGCTTTTAAAATTTTGTGATATTTTATTCTTCTTATAGAACATCTTTAACAGCATTGTAACTTTGTTTCCCCGTGCTGTTAGAAAATAAAGGCGCTTATTAACCCTCCCTTTAGAAATATATTTAAGAAGTATTCGGTTAAATGTTAAGCATACATTTGCTTCACAAAACTTTGTTTTAATACTTTACAAATTTATATAGTTTTTCATGAATAAGTCCATATGCTTTTAATTTGGCTTTTACAATGTAATGCAGCTTATATCGCAAAAATTTTACTCCAAATTAAAATTTTTTTTTTGTTCACCACAGAAAAACAAATATCGTCAACTAAATTTTCTAAAATTCAAAAATTTGAAATGAAATTTCCAGTTGCAGCTTGAACAAACAAGGGTTTCGTTTAATATGTTTTTCGTTTTAATTTAAATTTTCACTTTAGCTAGAGAGTCAATTTGGCCACAAAAAAGAATAAATACCCACAGGATATTAATGTTCGTACCCTGATGGTAGCAATATTTTTATTTTTTACTTTCCATGCTGTTGTTTTTCAATTTTGTGCCAGCAAATAAGTTTGCAAAAAAAGGAGAAAAAAAAAACAAAATGTAATTAAACACATATTGAAATTGATGTTGGTTTTGTAGGTGATGAACAACAAATAGTTTGTTCTTTTCAAATAATTTGTTTTATTTTCAAATATTTATTTAATTGCTTAAACAAGGAAAACAAAATAAATAGAATTGAACTAAAAACCACTCACCAACTATTTGCTTAGTTTAAAACACAAGCACATGTATACATATACACACGTTATCAAACACAAAAACTTTTAATCACGTTTGTTTGGCTGTTTTACGAAAATTGCACGTAAATATTTTGATATTTTCACTTTTTTGAATTTGAGAAAGAGAGAAAAAATTCCGCAAATTTAACTGACCAGTGCTGTTTGGCGCGTTCAAAATAAAAGTGATGTTCTTAGGAACGCATTGCAGGCCTTTTATACTTTTAGTCTGTATCATCATCATCGGAATGAACACAAAAAGAATCATCAACGTAATCACTATGATGACGACCATCGTTATTATCATCATAATTATTATGGCTGTTTGTTGGTAACTGTTATTCTGCTTATGCTGCTGCGCAAGAAAATCTAAATCCAACACACAAACCAACGTTGCACACAGCTGCCCGGCCACAGACGACACTGCAAAATTCTTCTCTTATCGTATTTTATGGCTCTACCTTCGTACACATAAATGCAGCTTCGTTTGGAACAAAACAGTTAACTGTAGAATAGCTGTTATGTGTTTAAAAATGTATGTGTGCTTGTGGCTGTGGCTGAGAAGACACGAATAGTTTTATAGCAGTGTAGCGTTCGCTGCTGGCGCATTAAACACGCTTTTGTAGTCGTAAACGTTGTTCGCAGCAGCAGTTTCCAGAGAGTAAAAATATTGATACGGAGATGATACTGTTAGCATAAAGTATCTTTGTTTTGATAGAAAAAGAAAAGGGAAAAGCAAAACATTTGTTTCGTTTCTGCTTTTGTTGCAATTGTGCAACAAACATATACACACACCTGTATGCATATTTATGCAAAGAGTTGTGTGTGCATGTGTGAGCGTTTATAGCTTTTTGTTCATTTCTTTATCATCCCTGCAGAATAACAGCTATAAATATGTTTGTAGTGTATTCATTTAAAGTGAATGAAAATTTCAACAGTTTTGTTGTTGCCATGTTATTGTGTTGAGGGTGCTAGTACGCAATTTGTTATTGTTTTTTGTATTTTTTTTTTTTTTTTGCACTGCCTGTTTGCATATGTGTTGGTGCATATTAATATAGCTGTGTTATCTCTTTGTAAATGTATAAGTTGTTCTTTGTGTGTTGTTTATTTTGGTCTATACAAGTGTAAGAGCAGGAGTTTGTGCTTAACTTGGTCAAATAACCACGTGCATTTTCGGCTTTGCGGCATTTAACACTATTTTGGGATTTTGATTCCAAAAAATACACTGAGGTGAAATTAAAGTACTATAAAAAATTATGACTTTATCAGTAAAGTGTGCATACAGGTATCGTTTAGATAAAAAATTAATGACGGACAGTTTAAAGATTTTATGGACTATGTATATTATTTCAGATAGAAAGAGAACGTGTAACGTTATATGGAAAAATTTAAAAATGTTAAATCCAAAAGTTTTCGCACTGGAAAATATGAGGGAGGATAACAGTAATTATGCATATAAAATTTTTTTTTTATTTCCGAGGACTTCCGGGTTGAGCCCAAAGTTTTCTTGATTACCCTTTTTAAAAACTTTGTGCGACAACAAGACAAAGTGATCTAACGGTGTACTTGGAAAAAAATAACGTCTCTTACAAGAACTCTAATCCATTTATTTAAAACAATTTATTGAAAAAAAAGTTCGTAATCTGATTAAATAAAAAATAAGTATTTAAAAGTAGCTTTAAATCAAATTTAACTATTGAAAATTTTTAATGAAATTTAAATAAATGTACTTACATATGTATGTAGGTCACCACAGTACTATCAAGTAATGTTCAAAAGCATTATTTGTATTCACAAAATTTAATTTCAAAAAACCATAATCTACCGTTAGATCACTTTGTCTTGTTGTCGCTAATAGTGCAAAATTTTTAAAAAGGGTGATCAATAATATTTTGCGCTCAACCCGGAAACACCCGGAATTAAAAAAATTTTAATATGCATAGTTACTGTTATCCTCAACCTCATATTTTCCAGTGCGAAAACTTTTGGATTCAATATTTTTTAATTTTTCCATATAACGCTATGGCCAGTCTAGTGTATGCAAATATACTTATACAGGGTGGCGTAGAAATACCTTTATGGTCGGAATAAAGTGGCGTATTTAAGACGATGTTCGTAGTCTATCCGTTACAATTCTTGAACAAGCTGATCCTTATAGGGGAAGATGTGCAATGTGGCCGAAATCCTCTGAATATACCTCTGGTATAACCCCAGTTGTGCTAAACGTCTTCCTGTTGATGTTTCTGGACTATTCTGTGCATTATGGTTATCTGTATTCGTTGGATATTTTTTTCCCTGTGGACCGTACGTGTTCTTCTGCTACATGGAAGGTGCCTTTCTGCACCATATTGTTGAAAATTTGCGGTTTATTTTAGGTGCTGAAGGCCCAGTACTCATATTAAAAAAACGATAATAAGCTCGTTGCGTCAGAAAACTATTGACCTGTTTCAACTATTTTTGCCCGCTGTTGTGTAGTGTTCTCTGCTAAATCCCCTAGGTCTTCTTTGCAAAGTCCTAAATCAAAAATAAAAAATATAGAGAAACTCAAAAAGTTGTTGAACATTCGAACCATAAAGGTAGTTTTGCGCCTTTCTGTATTAAAGAGAATAGCAAATCAAACAGATAATACTTCTTTTTGAATAAAGACCAATATAAATAATCTATATTCAATATTAATAATATTCAATATTAATATAAATATAAACAGAATATAAGAATAAACAGAAAAAATTATTATAATTAAATGTCAAACAAAACTGAACAAAGCGCAACTATCAGCTGATAAATGAATCGTCAAATGAAGTAGTGCTACCATATCAAAATTTTGAATTTTAAAAGAAAAAAAAAGCTACCAATATAAAAAATGTTCTACTCTAACACAGCTTTCACATTCGAAAAATTTACCTTGGCGGCAAAAAAAATTAAAAAATACAAAAGAGCCTCTTCTCTTCGCCCTTTCCACAAAACTCAAGACTGCAAAGTAAACTTTTTGTGTGTAAGCAGTGTAATTTAGATATATATACATAACTATATTAACGTATGACTAATACGGTCCACCAATATATTACTTATACGTACCGTTTTTTTACACATTTTTTTAGTGTATTTCAAAAAAGGTGGAGGTTGTTTATTTGTATTTGGTAATTTTTTTCTACATGTTTATATATATATATATATATATATATATATATATATATATATATATATATATATATATATATATATATATATATATATATATATATATATATATATATATATATATATATATATATATATATATATATATATATATATATATATATATATATATATATATATGAGAGATGAGTTTTTGCTCATCTGCTTGCTTTGATGTGGTTAGTGGGTAGCTTAGTTATTAATGGACTTTCATAATATATAAACAATAAGTGATATATCAAGTTGTTCCCGAAAATTGCTATACTACAGATTAATCTGGCTAATATGTGATTTTGATCGTATGCTCAATTATACATAAAAGCCAACAAATCAAAATTAAAATTAAAGAAAATTCGTTTATTAGCTTTGCTTAATAGTAAAGATACCACACCTCGATTTCTGTATATACAAGCCAGTAAATTAAAAGATAACTGATAATGATTATTAGCATCTTTTTTTTTTTTTAAATAATTAAAACTAAAGTGGTTTATTTCAATAAAAATATCAAAACCTCAAATGGAGTAGTGTTTTGTCTCTCATCATGTGAACATGTCTTTTGTTACTGCTGTCCGTATTTTCTAAAAGTGGATATTCATTAATTAAAGTCGTATGAAACCAAATTGCACCGTAATAGGTAGCAATTTGTGTACACGTGTTTATTTAATTTTTTTTTTTTTTTTTGTTCTCTTTTATTTTACCATTGTCCGTATTTTCTATATTTCTATTCATTACTAATTTCGTGTGAAATCAAAGTGCACCGGAATAGGTAGCAGTACGAGTATGTGTACACGTGTTTTTTTTGTCGTTTTTCACCGTTGTCCGTGTTTTCTTTATATGTTAAATATTAATATTATTTTCAATGCATTTAATTACCTTTAGAATTGCATTGTATAACAAAAGTTTGCTGTCATACTCAAAGTTGATTGTTTGAGAATATCTTTCAAAAATTTCCAAAGTCTACTGATGATTAGGTTAGCTCCTATGAAATTTCGATATATAGGTAGCTGGGAAATATAGAAAACAAGCTATTTATAATTTTTTATTGGTAGCAATGTTAGAAGCTAAAATAGTGAATAAAAACTCAATTGCTTGAAGCTTTCTTTTTTCTTCTATAATTACAAAATTTGTTAGAATACATTTTTCTGCATAACTTCAGTCTTGTTTCCATTGTTATCTTATTTAAAAATTATACAATTTGCGATAGCCGTATCACTAACATTGCTTTTGATTTGATTTGATTTTACTTTTCTCATGCAAGCAGTGCGAAACAGATTGGTAACAAATATAAAAAGGTTTATATTGTCTATTTTCGTACTCTAATCTGAAACTAAAAACTGGCTGCCGCATTGTTTTGTCATGTCTGCACAGATTTAGATTTTGTATAAAAATACTCGTATTTGCTCGTTTAGTGGTACTTTTCATTTTTTTGTCGCCAGCCGGATTAATAGTAAAGTTACTTCATAAGTTTTCTTATAAGTAAATTTCACCGTGAACTCGGCTTCTGCTTAGCTCGTCTTGAAAAGCTGACTGTAGATGCTTCGATACTGAGCATATTTTGTTGATGAATGAATACAGCGTAATTCCAGCTTAATTCTTTGTAATTAATTCTTTGTAAAATATGCATCAATGCAACTATGTACAAACATTACTTGATGCTTATGCAGGGCCATCTTAAGCCATTTTGGGGCCACAGGCACACTAAATTTTGCGGTCCTCCCCTTCAAAAAAAAAAGTTTTGCTTTATTATCATAAGTCTGCTCACGACAATTCTTAAATGGCTTTCCTTTTTGGATAGGTAGCAAATTGTTTAGGATAGGTAGCAAATTGTTTAAAATAGTATCTGATATATATTGAGCATTATGTATAATATATATTCAATAGAATATCCGTATACGTATCTGACAATAAAAGTAAGTTGGTCAACATGAGAGAGATAAGGTGTAGCATCCATATTAATAAAATAATATTTCGACTCTTATAATTCATTAGCAATTGTTTTTAACACTTTAAGTCCCATTATATTTATAAATTCATCGCAAATATTTGGGAATAAAAAAGAAGTACTTCCTCATAGTGATCAGCAAGAAAAGAAATAATTTCTGGGATTTTGTGATAGGGGGTCCCCAGATAATAGCGGGCCCTGGGTACGAGCCCTGCGTGCCCTTATGGAAGAGACGGTAATGTATATAGGGATTATATTTCGAACTTGGGAAAGAAGATGGCAATAATGAGCAGTATATAATGTTACCAAAGGCAAGAAGTCGGACAGACACCGTTGGAGAAACCACAAAGGTGTTAACCCTGCCCTCGAAAGGCAACTGCAATATCTTCACAGTCAATTGTAACAGTTTGAATACTAATTACAAGAGTAATGAAGCCTGTAGCAAATTTTCATACCAAAATCTTCCAGGCAGACAACACTGCCCTTGAGTTAAATATTGTGTAATTCAATTCAATAAAAATTTATTAAATTCAATAAAAATTTATTAAATAAAAGTTTCCTTTTTCATTAAATAAGTCAATTAAACAAGATCATTTGCCGTAAAATATTTTTCCGACTATTTTCCTGTGTTTTCCTTTCGGCCTTTTACAAAAATCTTGGCAATTAATATTGCTCTTTAAATATCTATCAAAGAAAATCAAGCCTTTGAACTTTAATATGGAAAAAACCAACGAGTCTTTGAAAGAAATGAATAAAATACAAGCGAAATAATGCAAGTACTTTTGAGATTAATGATTTTTTAGCATTTTTATAACATAATTTAATATTTTCCTTAACCTGAAATAAATAGAAACGTTAAAACTAAATTGTAAAACTGCAGTATTAACACACAACTGTGATGTGTGTAAGTGTGAGTGTATATGCCTGCGTTGATTTTTTTTTCTCTCTTGTGCGATGGTATTTGTAGTTTGTAATTGTAGTCATCTGGTTTTTCAAGTGGCTGGTGTGCTTTTCCTTGCTAATGAAAGTGACTCTTGCTGCAGTCACTTTTTCACATTTTCGTGTGTATGTGCATTTTTCTCTCAGTGCAATTAAACAGAAAAGAAAATATACGATTCGCCTTTGAAATAGCAGGAGACAACAAATCATCGACAGTTGTTGAAATATGCATACACTTATGGCTGCACGCTTGTGTATGTGCGTTTAAGCCAGTGTATATACATATGTGTTGTATATTGACCTTGTTTTAATATAGTCATGTTATTGCAACATAAACATTTTTCTTACTAAAACTTTTGATTTAATTTAATAAATTTTGCTTTAAAAATGCTGTCGAATGACATGAGAAATTAAAAAAAAAATCAAGTAATTTCCTCAGAGATACCGCTTAGTTTAATATAGAATTAAGTAAAACCAACGAATGTTTTGCATCATATGGGTAGCAGGGGAAATTATATTAAAGAAAATAAATTAAGCTCGAAATAAATCAGTTCTTTAAGAAGTAGAGTCATTAAAATAAAAAAAATATATTAAACTGAGAAAACAACATAAACTTTACACCCATACGTTGTTTGTGTAAGAAATTTATTTAACAGATTGCTTTAGTGTTGAAGTGCAAAAGGTATGAAGATTGTTCAGTAACTTAAAAAAATAAAACTAAACTTCCGAGCTCAAGTACGGAAAATGCTGAAGCGAGCTAAAGGCCTAGCGAGTCAGAGGTCGCTGCCAAGAGACTAATTATAAATGATCCACTGAACAGTGATCCTCTATTAATCTCCGAATGGGGTCGTAAAAACAGGGTAAGACCCAACGTTGTTTAACATTTAAACAAACGACCGCAAATGATGATTCATCTGTACTCATGGATGGTATAAATATGGAGGAATCGGATGAGGAATCTTGATGTTCTCAAATACAGTGTGATGTTCGCTGGAATGATCATACTTGTCATGTCTCTAAAGAAACATTCAAGTGCCTTGAGTTTTTGAAACGGTGTAAGATGTACTTCACTCCATCCGATCTCCTTACTATTTATACCACCTATATCCGACTGAATATGGGATACAACTGTAATGTTTGGCCCGGTGCCTCTAAGTCTATTTTGGAGTTACGCGACCGTTGTGCAGGACAGCGCAAAGAAGCTTATCGGTGACAGTATACCCTACTGTCCAACTCTATTGACTCACTGACGCAGTGACTACTGACTTCAACGGATTTGACTGTGACGAGATTAGAAATATTGTTCCTGAAACTCGCACATGTTTACGTAGCACCAGTTCATCGTCCAGAGCTCATTCATTTGTGGTCGGTTGCGAATTCGTTTTTCAGCCGCACGCTTCGTCTGTGGAATATGTTGCCTACAGACGTGTTTCCTGTCTGTTATAACGTTGGAAAGTTCAAGTGAAATGTTCACAAATACTCTTTCCTCCTCATCAGAACCTATTTTCCTAGTTCCGGTACAATGCACTGCATATGTATGGGTCATTCCCTGAGTACTTTTACAAGATAAAAAAACAGACAAAAAGAGCAGATTAGTGGTAGTTTATAACGCTATCCGACGATATATTTAAAATATTAAGAGATATCAAGGAACATCACAATAAATCCAAATCTTTATATGGAGTTGATATTCTCGACTTGCTAAAGATAAGGGGCAGTATGCAAAAAAAATCTAACTTGAGTATTAACGCATACGTTAGTTATCAAACACATTAACACTACCAAATATTTGTTAAAACGTTTATGCGAAAACAGTACGTTAACTTTTAGATATAGTAAAGAATTTAATTGTTTTATTCTGGCAATCAGCTATGTTCAGTTGTAATTTTTTGAATATTATATTCGGCCGAAAGCCGCATTCCAAAATAAATATTATTTTTGTTACATAGAATAACACATTTTTGACAAAAATGTCCTGGATTTATCTTTTTAACAAATGATGAATATGTAATATGTAGCATATTAATTAAAATGAGAAAAAATAATAGGATTATTTATACTAGAAAAAGTTTTTTTATTCGAATACCATTTTCCGTTGTATTCGTTGGATAGAAAGTGCATCACTAATATATTTCTTATTATTATTATTATTTCAAAATTAATATTTTCAGTTTGTATACAATGTTGTTGTGTGTGTTAATTTCTTTATTTAGCAAGCATAAAACATTGCTTCTACAAAAAAAATTTCACATAATTGTGTTCAAAAAATAATAAAAATTAAGAAGTTAAACGTTATTTCAGCGTACAATAAAAATGTACCCGTTTCAACTTTAAACGAATGGTAAGTTAACAATTGTTTTTGCATACAACGTTAAGAAATTTGTCTTAACAATTGCTTAACAAGCTTTGTTAAGTTTTTTTTTTCGGATATGGCCGTAGACCATTAAATTAACTGCAGAAAATTATTTATATAAATGAGCCTATTTACTTATTTGTACGCCTTCAGTTTGCACGTTCTAACAGAGCAAAAAACATTATACAATTCAAACATCGAACGTTAATATCTACCTAGCAGCTCTACACAAATACCATACGGCTGTGGAACTCGCTACCCAATACTTTGCAATGTACTGGCAACGCTATACAATTCAAACAACAACTATATTTTAGTTAAGTTTACCCAATAATTTGTGTTATAACAATACTTTTGTTTTATTGTTGAAGACCCTTAATGTTTTAAAATTTCAATTTTATTTTTAATATTGTGTAATTTGACGAGCTTAAGGTTTTTTTGGAAGTTTTTGTTTTATTGGTTTTTTATATAATTATCTGGCAATATTTCGTTCTCCTTTGGATAGCTTCTTCAGGCCACCTAGTTTATTTCAATAGGATCAGAATATTGAACAAAAAAAATCGAATAGAAAAGATACATAAAAGCAAGTCTTCACATAAAAAAAAAGAAACAATACTATAAAACAATACTATAAATGCTAGCTACATTGTAGCTATCAATTAAAGTTGTGATAATAGATTAAAGATGTATACACGTAGAATGTTTGGTTGATACAACAATATTCTAAGGGCAACATACTATTGTTGTATTAAATGGCTGTATCTGATAATATTATATTGTTATACAGTATCTAAAACGACATTGAGGGTAACCATAGTATTGTAAAAACAGTATAAGTAACTATACTATGTTTTAGTTCAACTTTGTTATAATAATAAGTAACCGTAGTATTAAAGTTATCAAGTAATTGTTATACTCAACCATAATATTATTATACTGACAATTCATGCTTTTTCTCATACTTATGTAGCCATATTATATTCATGAATCATACTAATATTGTAGTAATATCAGATATAGCTTTATTGGAATAGAACAATATTTTTGATACAATTAGCACAAATATATACATATAATACATATAATAATTAATTACACAAGAAGACAGTTTATAATATACGTATTTTAATAATATATATAACATAAATTAGAAAAAAAAAATAGTCGGATTGCATCCTTAATGCACAAATTTCTGATTTGATGTTGAAATACCCCTCTGCTGAAGGAATATAGAAATCTATATTAAGAATTGCGTCTGCAATTACAGTTTTAAAAGTCATACGTAACCATTGGTAATATGGTGGATTATATTGTTAGATATATCATACATATTTTTATATCTCAATATTAAACACACTTACGTGAATACTCCAGATTCATATTTTCCGCAATTTTACGTTACTGCTCTGTTATAAACAAAGCTGAACAATTTTAAGTAAATATTTTGTAAATTAAAAACACAAAATACAGCTTTTCATTTCCAAAGGAAAAATCGAACTGAAAGAAAATTAAATGTCAGCGAGTAGAAGGGAAATATTGTTAACGACGACAATAGTAAATTTATTTTGTAAACTTACTTTTATTGCATATGAATTATTGTGTCATGCATATTATAGTAAAAGGCCAATATAAGCTGCATGCGGCAGCGGGCGGCAACAATCTGACCCATTTACACAAAATTAGTTTTTTTATAAAAATATTCATACAAAAGTTTCAACATGTTGAATTTAATTTAAATTGGCAATGCCGTTAAAGGCGGCCGAGCGGCAATGTTGAATTCAATTTAACGTTTTGCTTTGCCACTTTAATTTGTCAAACCACAAAGTAAAGGAACAAAACATAGAGAAAATAGAAGAAAAAAATTAATTTTCTTGTTTTTCGGGTTTAACAATTAAATTTATTTATTTTTGCGTTAAAAAGGTCAAAATATTCTTTTGTTTAAATTCCGGTATATAAATTTTTGTTTCAATTAGCCGCGTTCATTTGCCTATATCAAATAAATTCAAGCGCCATATAGAACAGTTGGTTGCCGCATGCCGCTTACTTTCACAAGAAATACTTTAGTATTGCGTGTGATAAAAGCTATTATACTTTTCAAAAATGTTTCACAATTGCTAATGTTGTACGCAATCATATCTTGAAATTTATAGATGGTAAAAATAGAGTTACAGAAATGCAAACAGTAACACATTTATAGAAGATTAAACTGTAATTAAACTGATAGTATGATGTTTCCAACAGTATAATCCAATGTTATAGAATATATAGTTGTCGCAACCAAATATCAAACTGTTTTTTCTTTGAGTGTAAGTTTTTCTTAAATGTTTTATTGTATTTGCAATATTTTAATGTTTTATAATTTTTTAATGTTTAAAACTTATCAATATTTACTAAGTCTACAATAGGTATATTACAAGCTCTACAATATTCATTTAATACGAAGCGTGAGAACCGCTATTGGCATATGGTTTGACAGGCTGCCAGCTATTGTAAAGCCAGCCTACTTGGGTCCAGTCTGGTCCCGTTACGTTGGTTATTGACATATGGGAAAACTTAATTTTTTGATATGTGAATTAAAATTTTTAGCTTCTATACAATGCAGCCACTTAGCAATTAAACTACCAATCTTTTTTATGACAAATTTATGTCCTACGTTCATGCTTTTATTTAGTTTTATGCTCAAGTACATAAACGTTTCATTTCCACGTTGTGCCAAACAATTTTACCGAAAATTGCAGAAAAAAAAATCGAAAATAGAAAAAACTAAAGCACATGTTTTGATACTGCAGTTGCATGACAATGATGGCGATGCCAGAGACAAGCAGGATAATGATGATGTTGTTGTTGAAAATAGTGCAGAAGACGATGATGATTATGATGTTCTCATGGTTGTAGTTGATTATTGCTGGCATTTTTGTCACATGATGGTAATAAATGCTGGCCGACAGACTCTGGCATAGTTATTAAAATATTCATGGAAACAAGAAACTGCCGACTGCTCTGCTCGTCTTGGCTCGATTCTGCAAAAAAGTTCTTGTTGCGGATGACCATTTTACCATTGTTTCGTTCCACTTTGAGTATTTCGCAGGCTGTCAAGCGGCTGTTTGTTTGAATATAATCAAGTGTAAGATTGTAACTCTGTTTGTTGCCGAAGTATTTTGTTAACAATTCAGCAAAGATTTACGAGTATGTGTTGGTGAACGCAATATTAATGCAGATGTCTGTTTGTGGGGGCCAGCAATTGTGTTAAATACTCATACAAAATAAAACTATAAAAAAAAATCTTAAATATAATATCTGTGTTAGTGCACCATGAAGCAAATACAAGCAGAAAAATGTTTTCATTCTTAAAAGTAATGTCAGCCTAAAATTCAGGCATTTGTTTTGTTGTTGAGCTTTACAGGTTGATGAGGAGGATAAAAGATTGTGCCAGGCAATAATGAGCAAATGAGTGGCGATTGTTTTACAACTTATTTTTCTTAAAAAAGAAAAAAATAATAATAACAAACAAGCACTCAGCTGGATATTGCTACTGCAAGTGCTGATGATGGATGTTGTTGTATTTGAGTTTGGTATTAATTTGGTTTGGAGGATAATTTAATGTTGCAGGTTGTTGGCTGCACCCACTTACATAAAAGTGCCATAGCAACAATGCAGTACTGTGGCTTGAAATTCAGAAAAGTAACTGAAAATAGAATTATTTGCAAAGGCCTGCACCAATTTATCGTTTAGTATGCAGCGTAAAAATTATGCACTTTATTTTCCCTCTAAAGATCTTAAAGCTCAATACTATCTTCAGTATGATATGGCGCCCACTTTTATTAATCTGATAGAATTTCGATATGAATACACGTTAATAAATACATTGTTGACATGACAATATTCTAAGGGCAACATACTTTTATTGAATTGTATGGGTGATGCTGATAATATTATATTGTCATATTTGAAACGCCATTAATATACCTTATTATAGTTTTGTAAAAAAAAAAATATAAACAACCATACTTCATTTTAAAATAGAAAAGCTTGTTTTTTGCGTTTTGACGGATATTATTAGAGCATTTTGCTTTTTAAATTCTCAGCAATTTATTTGGATTGTTGGGATATAAAGTTGATTGTTTGAGAATATCTATCAAAAATATCTATCTATAGAATATCTATCAAAAATTAGGATAGTTCCTATGAAATGTCGACATAGATAGCTGGGAAACATAGAAGACAAGCTATTTATAATTTTTTACTGTTATAAATGTTAGAAGCTGAAATAGCGAATAAAAAACTTAATTGTTTATATATATTAAATTTGATATTCTAAAATATTCAAATTTATATGCCAACAATCTAAATAATTTATTGAGAATTTAAAAAGAAAAATGTTTTAAGCAGACAGCTAGGAAACGTAAAAAACAAGCTGTTACTAATTTTTTGATTGGTATCGGTATCTATAAAAACTAAACCAGTAAATTATGTTATGCAACATTACCTTCCTATTATTTGAAAAAGACCCACTGTGCGTAGCAGTGAAAATTATGGTTAAGTTGCACGAAAAGTACAGCCGACATTGACACACATTTCTTTATCTGTTGTATAAATCTGTCTGTCTGTCCACTTGTTTTTTTTGCTCTTATTTTTTTTTTAGTCTTTTGCTTATCTTTAATTTTGATTGTTATAATTGTTGTTGGTTTTGTTTTTATCTTTTGAATTTAAGCGGGCGTTGTCATCTACCGAAACTCACGAAATTCACTTTATATTTTCTGCTAAATTTGTTCATTTCATATCATGAGCACACACACAAACACACACACACGCGTACCACACACAACGATAGTGTGTTTGATTGTGCAATTACTTATTTTAACCCAGTTTTTTTTTTTTTTTTTTTTGCTATTATTTTCCGTAGCTATATTTTTGGTAGTTTGCAATATAAATTACATGCTGGTGTCTTGCACTGCACCCTGAATCTGTGGGTGGTAGAAGATGTGAATAAAATTAAGAAAAATATATCCAAAAAGAAAAAAGACACAAAACACAGCAAATGAGTGACATTAACTCGTTAACATCATGGTACATTGCATGCCTGATTCGTGTTTAAAGGAATTGTCTTGCTTCATCATTCTGACTGTTTGCATGTGTATTTGGGGGGGTGCATAAGAGATTTGTTAAGTGGGAAAATAGCAAACTAGTTGCAGCATAAGATCTCTATTATTGTTGAGCTCTGAGAGCTGTATTCTGTTACAAAAAAAAAATCATTAAGCGTAACTTATAAAGGACATTGCAAATTAAAAAAAAAAGAATGTATATACATATAAATTATTCTTATAATCACGTTGTGGTTTAGTGAAAGACGAAACCAAAA
The DNA here is from genome assembly GCA_914767995.1 of Thecocarcelia acutangulata. Taxonomy (NCBI): domain Eukaryota; kingdom Metazoa; phylum Arthropoda; class Insecta; order Diptera; family Tachinidae; genus Thecocarcelia; species Thecocarcelia acutangulata. The sequence continues at coordinate 142,463,834 of OU612094.1, read as the reverse complement.
CTTTTTTTGGCTTCCTAATCTTCTGCAAAAATGTCATCGCATATTATATATTTAAAAGCCAACAAATTATGAACATTTTATTAATTTGCTATACTTATCTACATTTGTGTGTATATATGTATGTTTGTATGAATGTAAAAATAAAGAGCGGGACGTATAGAATCCGTCATATGTCGTCTGTCGCCTTTTCAACTGATACATTAGTTAATCTACATGTCATCCTAGGAGCATTTTGTTGAGCAGGAGTAATGAAGTTGGGTAATTTTTAATGTGCGTGCTTTGATAACTATTAGATAAGTTTTTTTTTTATTTTTTCATCCGAATATAAAATACATCAAACGAAAATTTTGTGCTGTTGCGAAAATTAATAATAAAACGATTTTAAGCAAATTAAAATTAAAAAAAAAAAAGTTGATTTGATTGACAGTCTCATACTTCACTACATTACTTTCAGTGGAAAAAGGACTCTATACGAGCGGGGTGTATTTAACAGGGAAAAATATGGAATGGCTCATAAGAGTTATAATACGCTAGATACATAATTTAGTAAGACTAAGGATAGACTTAGTAAATTAGATATTGCTAATATGAGTTATAAAATTCCATGTAAGGGAAATGATGTAATAAAGTAGTAAAGTAAAGGAACAACAAAAAACAAATTAAGGACAAGGATTGCAGGACATAAATCAGACCAAAAATATAAGCATATTAATTCACAAAAGACAGACTTTTAAAATGTTTCGATAATAAAAATAGAAAATAATTATAAGAAACGTTATATGTTAGAAATGTTAGAAATTATGAATACACCCACAGAACAGAAAATTAATTTTAAATTAGACACAGGTAATTTATCACAAAGTTATAGGCATTTAGTTAGCAAAAAGTTAATACATTGAAATAAATAATACTTATATATATATACAATGTTATTTATTAGGATACTATTAAATTATATAAAATATTTTAAAGTTATTTTGTGAGCAACATGTGCTATGTTAATTTGTTTAAGGTTGAGGTAGAACATGTTGTAATCGTTAACAGAGCATGTGCTGTTTGCAGAATAAGTTTAATTTGAATTATTCTGTTTTTTAATTTTTTCAATTTGTTAATATTGTTAAGAATTTTTTCATGTGTATGAATTTTTGTATGTAAAATTTTTTGACAACATTTTTTCAATCAATTTTTTATAACATTTTAATTTTCCTGAGGATGATAACAAATTGTTATCGTAATATCGAAGATAAAATACTGTTAAACCTTTTTTATAAAAAACAAAAATCAATCAAGTTATTTAGCTGGAAAATTTAGAAGAAAACAATATAAACAAAATCAAATAATACAAATATTTAATATTTAAAATGTAAGTAACATTTACACAGCGATGGCCTAGGCTGCAAAAGGTATCTAAGACTAGATAAGTCCACAACTACTTAGATTGTAAACGAAGGTTAGATGGGCTCAACTGTTATTTCGATGAGACTAAGATAAAAAGAAAAATAAAAATGTACAATAACTGCAGAAAATAGACAAAATACCTTATAAAAAGTAAATAAAAAAAATATGATCCTTTACCAAGCCATCCAAATCAGATCTGTTGGGATGTTATTGACATTTGTTTTCTTCTTTGCTTCTTTAGTACATTTAATTTAAAAATAAGAATGGAAAGACACTAATCTGCATCATATGCTAGTTCTATAATCTTAAAATGTAAGTATATCCATTTTTTTTGCTGGCATAATAGTTTAAAATCGGATGATTTTCAAATTGTAATAACTTGAGGTCTACTGTGTTGTCACAAAATATGAATAAGAGTTTCGTTAAAATACTGTTGTTAAATCGAAAAATACCTTTTTTGGCTGATTTTTTGTCATGCTGAAAATATATTTTTCAAATAGGAGAAAGCTTTTTTTTTGGAAATTTGTGTATGTTACTTTCTTATATTTTTTTTATAAAATGGATTCAAAACAACACACAGAAGTTTTTGTGAACGAAAAAAGTTTTTTTAGACTATGAAAGATTTTTTGAAGGCAAAATATGACAACACTGTTTTGAAGCCAGCTCTATTGAGAGTGTGAGAAAGAGGGAGGCAGACAGAGAGGGAGTAAAGTTTACTTACCTAAAAGCAGAATTAATTTGTACGTTCTTTTCCGTTCTGAATCAACTCTTTTGTTTCTGTTCAATATAAATGGTTTGTTTTCACTTTGTCGTTCTGTAATGTTGCGGACAAATCTGTTGAAAATAGAATTCAACGTTAAGTGATGGCCAGATATGTGTATGTTTTACTTTTTTCAGGTATGGAAAGATTAATTATTTATTCAAAAGTATACATTAAATTTTTTTTTTTGTCAAAAGCTAAAAAAAATTTTCTTTCAATTAAATATTTTTAAAAGTTAATACATTATTGTCAATTAAGCAACTATGTTTGATCAAAAGAATATTATTTTAGCAAGGAAAAAATTATGTTTTGTATAAGAAGTGTCATAAACTCTGCAGATTGTGAGAAAGAAGTGGGCGATTTGATCGCCATTTCTAAATTATTAATTTGCTTCTTTTTTTGTTTTTTCATACAAGATAATATTTATGTACATATTTTATCCTTCATTCCAATGTTTTTCTTTTATTTATGCTCTACTGTAAAAACAGCTGAATATTTTCACGGAAAAAGAAAAAGAAAAATATTTGCTACAGAAATGAACGTCACAGAACGGCAACAGAAAGTAAAAACTAATGAGGCCTTAAGCACATTACAATTATTTTAAAAAGAAATGAAAAAGTTTTTAAATCATTTTAGGCAAAAAACCTTTGTATCTATTCACTGGGGCACCGACGCAGTGTAGGTTGTGTTACTCTGTTCTATTGTTACTACAATGAATTTTCCTCTGAGGAGATTAGGGATCTAGTTCCCGAAACACGCACATTTCTACGTAACACTCGTACGTCGTCCAGGGCTCATCCATTTGTGGTCGATTGCCCGGGAAATCGTACAACTCATTACAGAGAGAATTCGTTTTTCAGTTGCACGCTTCGTCTGTGGTTGCCTGCAGACGTGTTTCCCGTCTGTTATAACGTTGGAAGGTTCAAATCAAATGTTCACAAACACTACTCCCTCTTTCCCCATCCTCACAACCTATTTCCCTAGTTCTGGTACAATGCACTGCATATGTAGGGGTTATCCCCAACCTGGTCTGGTCCAAGAAAAAAAAAAAACATAAAACATACGAGTAAAGCGCACAAATAAGCTACTTTTTCGGCGTGAAAAAAATTTATGGCTTTTAGAATAAATACGAATAAACTCACTTGCAACACGAACCAATGAAATTAGAGAGCAATATTTTTATAAATATTTTTAGTCAAATAATTTACTAAATCAATTGGAGAATTGCAAGCTAAATCGGATGATTGTTTTCAAAAATAATTAATTACTACTTGCGAATGTTAATTTGGTATTTGATTTCGTTCTAGTAATACTGGTCAGCAAAACAAGCAATTTTTTGTCTGTCATTTATACAAAAATATGTAGACTATATGAAGTTTGATGCACCTAATTCAAATCCGCTTTCACTTTTTTCCGTTGTGTCTTTTTGAAACCCTAGATAAAACTGGTTAAATGAGCAAAAAGAACCAACAATTTTTTATAATAACTTTTAACTACAACTGTCAAAACTTACGCTTCATAAGTGAGTAACAGTTTCTTCCTCATTTAAGTTTTTCGCCAAGACCGGTAGATTTACAGCTATTTTTATGATTAATTTTATTAAAAAATAATTATTTTAGTTAATTGATTATCAACATACGTTGTTTAAGTGCCAGTAAAGTTTTTCAAAAGTCGTAAATGAAGATGAGAACTGAAATTTCAATAGAAACAAGAAAAGTAAATCATTTCGAAAAATTGGTAAAATTTTAGGAAGACACCTCTTAAAAAAATTGTGGAAAAACTAAAAAACTTTAAGAAAATAGACAATTTTAAGCGAAGAGATCGTCCAAAAATGTTAACCAAGAGAGAAGGAAGGAGGATGGCTGCCACAGTTAAAAATAAACCACGTTCTAGTGTCAAGGACAACACTGCAGAGTCTGATAAAGCAGTTAGTGACAGCACAGTACGACCCACTTTGCATAGATATGAATTTAATGACAGACGTCCTAGAAATAAGACTGCACATACATTTTGTTTATACATTGACGTATACTCACTTTTGATCATATATTATTGATCATACGTATAAAAAAAAGTTATATTGTAACTAAAGGATATATGCCTATATTAAAAACTCGTTAGTGAACATGCCTAAACATGCAACGCTGCTTAAGGCATCCACAAACATATGTATGGTGCAAGGAATTCAGAAAATTTTCCCTAATAGCGATCATTTTAATGTCAACACTATTTTAATATTCTTATAGCGCTAAAACCATTTCTGACAATTTTTTGTTAAACACCAAGTTATATATAAATACACGCATACATATACATATATGTATATAAACCAAATTGCGTTTGTGTGAGTATTTGTGCAACACTTTAAAACCTTTATAAGGCCCACATATGGAATCTCAATGCAGTTTGTATTTTTGCTTTTTGACACACGTTGTTTTTCACCTTAAAACATTTCCCTTGACTCAGCAACAACAACTAACACAGCAGATATACTGAATAAAGCTAAAAGCCTCCCTCTGGAACAATGTGCCATTTGTCACTTTTTTCCTTTTTTTTGCTTTCTTTTTGCCTTTAATAAAAGAACACAAACGCGGTCATTGAAATGAATTTCCTTCGGCTCTTCCTGTTGTTACCTTTTGTTTCTTAATTACACCGCTTGGTTACTTCTATTGTTTCAGCAACGACCTGTTTCAGGTACATGCAACAGACCACACTCTCTTACACGCACTGGTAAACAAATTTCCCTCTTAACAACACGGACGCAAAAAATCTTTTCGTTACAAAATAGGATTCTTAAATTGTCTTAGAATTTCCTGTGGCTACAAAGAAAAAAAAACGAAACTTTAAGAAAAAACCAAAAAAAAAAAAAAAAAAAAAAAAAAAAATAGAAATAAAATAAAAATAGAACATTGTCAAACGAGAGAAACCTTAAAAGAGCCATAAAACAACGATGTGCAATAAAAAGGATTAAATCCTTAAAACATTTGTTCATTCGTTCTCGCTTTCTTTTATATGCATTCAGTCGTTTTTTTTTTTTTTTTTAAATGATGTGGTGGCCCACAACAATTTTGCAAATGAAAACAAAACATCAGAGCGAAACAAAAATTGATATCGAAAACGGAGGCACGTGTGCCACGACTTGCAACGCATTATTATTCATTGTGTAAAGTTCATTCCACTAGTTTTTGTAAGTGCGTCTTCTTAGCACTCATATGTGCATATTTAGTTATATGTGTGTGAACATATGCAAGTACATTTTTTATTCCTTATTTTATTCATTTCTTTTCTATGCTTCCAACGTTACCTTTAGCGGTTGTCAGCAAACAAATTGTAACAAAATGATTTCAGTTGCTTTGAAATTTTACAAACTTTTCAATTTTTATTTCTGTTCTGTTTCCTTCAAAAAAAGAAAAAAATAAAGAAAGATGAAACTTGCCATTTGTTTTTGCAGAATATTTCCAAAACTTTCAGGTAAATCTCTACTTAAGACAATTGATGAGCATTTGAAGTTTTCACTTTTTAATTTTATTACTGTTTGAAGGATAAATTGTTTGAGAAGCAACAAAAACGCTATTTTAGTGAGTCATAAAAACAATAAAAAACGCTTAAACGTACTTTTATGGCTTTGAACAAGGCTCGTAAAAGAGTTCAACACTTTGTCAAAATTTTGTTAGTTTTAAAATGAATCAACTTGCCGTGTGACCAGCTTTATATTATTTCATTCAGTTTTATATTACCTCATTTCATGAAAGTTGAGCAAATAAAAAAAAGATTTTTTCGTTTTTTGAAACTTCAAAATGTGAACTAACAATAAAAGCACCCTGGCGATATGTTTTTACGTCTGTTTTTTAAATATGTAATTTCTCACGTATTTTTTCATGTCTGTCATAATTATTTAAAACATATTAAAATATTAGTGCATTAAAATTTCCTCAAGCCGACTACTGATACCGCCCAAAAACGGCCACTGAATTGTTCGCAAGGCATAGAGTTTTAATGTCTGATGTTTAAACATAACAAAATAGAACGCACTCTATTTGAAATTTTGTCAGATGAATTTGCTCATGTTTTTTACAGACGCAATGTTTTTGAGGTAACAGACGACATGTAGGCATTTTACATTGCGAAAAATGACATCTACATTGTTGAAAACATATCGTGTGTTACCTACTTAAGTATTAAAATCTTAATACTAAACATAAAAAATTGAATAAGTCAAGCCAATGCTAGACAAAAAGTTATATTTTGCGCGAATTGTATTAGTAAATTTACCTATTTAGCCGATAATATTTTATGGAGTATCAGTATGGTGGAAATCACTGGACTCCGCAACCAATAGACTGCAAATTGAAAAAGTCAGTCGAATCATGGCAATACTGACCACAGGGGCCATGAGGACAACTCCAACCAAAGCACTTCTTGCAATTATGAGCTGGATGCCATGTGACTTAGAAGCCAGGCAGATAGCACTAAAAGCCGCGATCAGGTTGAACGCGACAGGAGCATGGACCCACAGACCGTGGGGACATGCCAATACACTGGAAATTGGAAGGGACCTAATCCCCGATCTAATTGACTACTGCATCCCAAAACCATTCCTCTCAAGGAGCTTTGGCTACCAAATCGGGGAATCCCCCCTAGAATCTGGATACTTCTATGTCTACACGGATGGGTCCAGAAAGGGGGAAAGGGTTGGGGGTGGCGTTTACATAGAAGAATTTAACACTAAAATATCCTTCAGATTATCAGATGGATGCAGTGTTCTTCAGGCTGAAATATCGGCCATAAATAAAGCGGCCAGATGGTTGACGTTTTACAAGATATTCGGTAGGGATATCATGATAGTAACGGACAGCAAAGCCGCCATCAAATCCCTGATTGGAATATACACCAATTCTAGTCTAGTCCAGGAATGCCGGACATCTTTAAAGAAGATGGCGAGACATTCTAACATAACCCTAAAATGGGTACGTGGACATGGGTCCAGCAATGGCAACAACATCGCCGACGACTTAGCCAAAAAAGGGACAGCCCTAGAAAATAGGGATATAGACCCCTTTTGCGGACAACCATTAACAGCGTGCTGGAAAAGAATAAAACTCCACACACTGGAACGTGCACAAGAAAAGTGGCTCACAGAGCCCACATGCCTTATATCAAGGAACTTGTGGCCGCATATTAACTCTAAGAGAACGTGGGAGCTACTAAAACTGCCCAGATCTCAACTAAGAGTGACTGTAGCAGTCATCACTGGCCATTGCCCGTTTGGGGACCATGCTAGGAGACTAGGACTTCCCCATAACGACTTCTGTAGAAGCTGCCAAGACGAGGAGGAGGAGGAGACGATCCTTCACCTCCTCGGCACATGCCCGGCATTGGAGCATCATCGTCTAAGACACTTAGGCGAGCGGAGCTTCAATAGCCTATCTTGTCTGGCCTCGATCAAACCGACCGCGCTAGCCTCTTTCATAAGAAGCTGCGGATGGCTAGTATAGCAGCATGTAACGCTACACTAAAAGGTTCCCGCCTCTCCGTTCCACCACCGCCCATCCTTTCCCCTCACTATATTCCTATAACTTCTTTTCTTCACTCCACTATCCTATTTTTTCAGGCAATCACAAAGGGAACGACTACAGGACCCAAGTGAGCTGGACAACCTAAATTATTCCGGGGTACCCAGCGGCCTGCCTACCTAACCTAACCTAACCTACCTATTTAGCCATCTGATGGTGGCAAAGGTATATCTTCCGCTTAACCGAGTATGTTGCGTGCAAAAGGATTTGGGTGAAGTTCCAGTTTACTGATAAGCCCAGTCACATACTTTGAAAGTTCGTCCTTTACCTGCGGAACACTCAGATCTGTATGAATTCGTGAGTTTATTATGTACCACAGAGCTGCAGTCATCGTTCGAAAAATTTTGTTTTATCGTCTTTGAATTTTTTTCAATGTTTGATATTGAGGTCGTGCCCTATAATTGAATTCTATAGCATTATATAGACTTTAGAATTGCGTTGTATAACACGCAAATTTAGCAAATAGTACAACAATGTTTACAAAGGCCAGTTTACACAACGCAAATAACCGACTAGTTAATAATATTTGTTTGAAAAGCTCTCATTAGTGTTTTTGATACAATTTTTTTTTAGACGTGTAGCTCATTTGTGCGCTGTAAGCTGCATAATAAAATTAATCATTGCATAAATAAAAAATCGCCCAGCATTAACCACCTTATGGAGAGTGTTGTAGATCAGCTGATTCGTAATGTGTACTTTTACGAGCACGTCACAGTGCTTCCGGCTAAAATAAGTTCGATGAATAGTAAAATCAATGTGTACATTCTTACTAGTAACTCATGTCTCGAAATTTATTAATTGTTAGCAGTAAAATCTTGTAATTTTCTAATTGTTAGCAGTAAAATCTTGTATCAGTTTTTATATTTGTACACTGTACAATATAATTTTTATATTTTTTCCATATTTTTGTATCGTTTTAAAATGTGTAATGTAAATCATTGCATGAGCTAAACAAGATTCACACAAAAGTTGGCTCATGCTCATGCGTATGATAAATTTGTATATGTGCTAATTGCACGGTTGCCATTTTAAGGCCTTTCGCGCTCTTTTCGCTAAATCTATAGCGCTTTTTTTTTAATACCTAGAAAACCGAATTTTTTCGCCTCAGGGCTTTTTTAAAAATATACGCTGAACTGTCGCCTTTTTATACGTTTACTTTTTTACAATCTTAAGAAGTTTATATTAAATTCTGGTGATTTAGAAAGTCATATTGTCACCGTGTTAACTCAATGAAATTTTCTGAGATATATAAGTCTGATGTTAAAACAATTATAAAAGTACTGGAATAGAATTAATTAAAACAAAATTTTTTTTTGTACATTTGGGTTATAGTTCAGGTTTTTTCTCTCTTAAGTTTTTTTCTTAAGAAGGATTTTTTACAATACAAATCTGCTGTGATCAATAATTTTGATTGAAGAAGACAAGAAAAAAAACAAATTTATTTACTATGAAATAATGTTAAAATTACTATTTGTTGTAAAGTTGTGTGATTTTGTAATCGAAAGTGATTAAACTTAAAATGGTTGCGATTTATGGGAAAATATATACAAAACTTGATTGTGCTACATAGTTTTAATAATTCATTTAACGAAAAATAAAATAATCTACCTTTGTCTCAGTTTACACACATCAGGTTTTCTTGATCAATTCTGCTTCTTTTTTTGCTTTTGAACTTGCATTTATGTTCAAACAAAAAAGTTTTGTGTCATTAAGTTTAGGTATTTTTGCCTTCAAGTTATCATATTTTCTTGCATTTCATTTTAAATCGTCAAATTTAGGTTGTACTAGGTTGTTCCTGCATAAACCTTCTTACATTGCTCATTATCATTACCGCAACAAGGTATTTTGTATACTAAATTTGACTTTTCTAACTTATTTAATTTATCTCTTGTTTTGCTGAATAATCTGCCTACCGTTTTGTAAATTTTATGGGCCATTTTGTATTTCGCATTATCAAATACGAGTATACTTGATTTTTCCAACCTCTCAGACATTCCAGGTATATAAGCTATTGATTTATAAATCTTTGTTTCCTGACTAACATCTTAATATTTATATAATATTATATTAACAACCGAGCTATAATTTTATGCTTAAGGATTTCCGCTTTTATACCCTGTAAATAATATTTAAGCAATGCACTATATTCTAGTATGTGGTCATCCAGGTTGTTAGAGTTTCAAAAGACACCCACAAATTGGAAAATTAAAAGGTAAAATAATAAAACTCAAAAACATTTGTCAAAAAAAGAATAATTATCAGTACTTAAAGTGAAAGTTACCTGAGTATAAGTTTCGCATATATGTTGATGTGTAAGAGCGTTTTTAGAATTTTACTTTCCAAACTGTGGGAGTTACTTAAATTGCTTTTCAAATAAAATTATATGAAATTGAATAACTTTTTTAGGCCATCAAGACATTTTTGCTCCAGTGCAACACCAATCGGACACACACACACACATGTAAGAAATCGCTAGAAAAAGTTTTCTTCAGGAAATTGAAATTTATTTATTATCGCTTTATGAAAATTCTGGGTTTATAATTTTTCAAATCGACAGCTGTGGGAGAAAGAGGAAGTCATAAACAACCTTGACCGTGTTTTATCTCAACACATCCTTGGAAAACAATGCTCGTTTGTGTTTAAGTGTGTTTGTGTGTGTATGTGTATTTGTTAGTCTTTTAAGGTTTTGTTTCAAATTCTTTTAAAACAACATGAGATATAAGTGTATGTTTTGGCCAAACATACAATCATAAATAACTACAAAGTAGCATACAAAGTAAAGTGTGCCAAATTAGAAACAAAAAAAAGTATATTTTTCATATTTTAGGCAAGTGAAGAAAAAAAAACTACTAGAATTATCAAAAAAAAAAAAAATATCCATTTAAATGCACTACAACTGACAGAGCAAAAATAATAAATGGTCTAAACAACAGCAACAACTGTTTAAAAATACACACATACATATATATTTATATGAATGTATTCATACATGAATGCATGTTTTCTCACAGAAACATGCATAAATTTAAACTGCTTTAGACATTCAGACAAAAGAATAAAAATAAAACAGTGTGACTGGAAACAGTCTTGTTACTTTATAAAAAACAAGTAAGATTTGAGGCGACAGTTGAGACCACTTCGCGCATTTCTTAAAGCAAACGGAAAATATTATAGTTGTATGTAAAAACTAAAAAGAACCAATTTGTTTACATTAATATATAAATTTTTAATAGTTTTTTATTATTATTTTTCATCATTTTTTAATATTTCTATTTTCAAAATTCATGCAACGAAAAACGTTTTTAACGGGTTCCCGGGTACTCGTTTCAGGAGCGTTAGGAAGTATAAATAGATATATTATACCTCTTAATCATCTCCTACAATCATCATGATCTTTCTAGTGATTCATAATTCTGGACTCAACTGTACAAATATAGTTCATACACATATACATACGCACACACATGCTTGCGAATATTCAGCAAATGGCAACAACAAACAATAAGAAAAGAAATAACAAGAATGCAAGAACAACAACTCATCTTGGCTTCGTCATTCGAGTCATACAACTCCAGAAGGCCAATATGCTGAGTTATTCGTTGCGCACAACCACCTAGCGCAATTAGTGAATGAGCCAAAGCCTATTCCATGTATTGAAGGGTACCATTCAACACACTTGACCTACTCCTGACTTCACACCCTGAAAAGTATGAAGTCAAAGTTAGTGCACCTCTCGGCAATTCGGATCATTGCACAATTTCTACCTCCTTTTCGATCTCTGAACTTCGTAACGTTTCGAAATCAGCTACGAAACGTTCAATATTTATTTACAAAAAGGCGCGTTGGGCTGAGCTCAACCAATTTTAAGAGCATTTTAATTGGAAAATTTGCTTTCTAGATAACGACATAAATGCTTAAGCAAAAATGGTCGAGAACATTATATTGCTAGGGATGAAATCATTCATCCCCTCCAAGCAGATTTCGAGTTTCCCCTCCAAACAAAAACGGTTAGAGAGTGAAATCCTGGTTTAATCAGACGGGCAAAAACACAGTCAGATCCAGAGAGGAAGCATTCAGTAATTGGCGTTTAAACAAAAACCCAGCCACTGATTTGCTACGCAAAAAGGCAAGATCTTCTTGTGCCAAGGTACTTAGGCGTGAAAAGATTTTTCACAAACAGCGTCTTCGTGCCAAGGTTCTTACAGCTCCCCGGGGCAGTAAGACTTTTTGGTATTTCATTAAAAGAGTAAAGAACAGTGCTAGTTCCTCAATTCCAACTCTCTTAAAGAATGACCAAGCTTTCACCGACCCGGTTGACAAAGCTTACTTGTTGGCTGAAATTTTTGCAAGTAATTCCTGCCGGAAAGCAGTCAACCACTTCCGGAGCTCGAAAGAGTATCTGTAACTATGGCAAAGTTATTCTTCCGGGCGCGAACAGTTAACCTCGACCTCGACATAAACAAGACTCTTGGACCGGATGGCATTCCAGCACTGGTCTTGAAGCAGTGCTCTTCTACGCTTGCGCGTCCATTAGCATGCTTCTTCAGCATACTTTACCATTTTGGTGAGTTTCCATCGTGCTGGAAGGTTGCTAATGTAACACCAACACCCAAAAAGGGTGAGGCAAATAACCCTGAAAATGACCAATTGCAATTTGCTCTGCACTTTCCAAAGAGAAATGGTGTCACTCAATCAGGATATTTCAAAAGCGTTTGACAGAGTGTGGCATGGTGCACTACTGGCAAAACTTACTGCTTTTCGTGTCGGCGATGGCTTCTCTCAATTTATATCGAGCTTTCTCAGAGACCGCAGTATGCGAGTTGTTATAGATGGGGTCTCATCAAACGAGTTCAAGATTAATTCAAGGGTGCCGCAAGGCTCCGTTCTTTCTCCTCCCTTATTTCTTATTTTCCTCAACGACCTTTTCTATCAAACTTCCTACCCTATCGTAAAAACAGGGTCGCCTTTAACGCTCATAAAACCCAATGTTGCTTATTAACACACAAACAAACGACCGCAAATGCTGCTTCATCTGTACTCATGGATGGTGTAAACATTGAGGAATCGGATGCTCTTGATGTTCTAGGAATGAAAATACAGTGCGATGGACTGAACATATTTTTCATGTCTCTGAAGAAGCATTCAAGTACTTCGGATTTTTGAAACGTTGTAAGATGCACATCACTCCATCCGATCTCCTTACTATTTATACCACCTATATCCGACTGAAAATGGAATACACTTCTCATGTTTAGGCCGGTGACCCTAAGTCTTTTTTTGGATTAATCGCCCGTGTGCAAGAGAGGGCAAAGAAGCTCACCGGTGACAGTAGGTTATCCATCTCTATTGACTCATTAGAGCATCGGCGCAGTGTGGGATGCGTTACTCTGTTCTGTCGTTACTACAATGGATTTTGCTCTGACGAGATTAGGGGTCTTGTTCCCGAAACTCGCACATTTTTACGTAGCACTCATTCATCCTCCAAAGCTTATCCATTTGTGGTCAATTAGCCGGGGAATCGTACTACGCATCACAGAGAGAATTCGTTTTTCAGCCGTACGCTTCGTCTATTGAATAAGTTGCCTGCAGACTTGTTTCCTGTCTGTTATAACGTTGGAAGGTTGAAGTCAATTGTTCACAAATACTACTCCCTCTTTCCCCTCCTCACAACCTATTTTCCTAGTTCTGGTACAAAGCACTGCATATGTAGTGGTCATCCCCTGAGTACTGGTCTAATAAAAAAAACAACATCATTTGTAGTTGATGTACTTGGAATTTTGCCTATTTTCAACAAATAAACAACCGTTGGTTGCTACGATTTGCTTTTTGAAAGTATCGAAAAGCAGGGAACAAAAATTCAAACAATTAAGTTTTTTTAAGTTTGAAAGGTGTAAAGAAATGTTAGAGACGTTTATAAATAGAAAAGCTTGTTTTTTGTGTTTTGACGGATATTATTAGAGCATTTTTCTTTTTAAATTCTCAGCAATTTATTCGGATTGTTGGGATATAAAGTTGAATGTTTGAGAATATCTTTCAAAAATTTCCAAAGTCTACTGATGATTAGGGTAGTTCCTATGAAATGTCGACATATAGATAGCTGGGAAACATAGAAAACAAGCTATTTATAATTTTTTACTGGTATAAATGTTAGAAGCTTAAATAGCGAATAAAAAAACTTAATTGTTTGATATTGTTAATTTTTATAAAATTTTTGTGAGCAACATATGCTATGTTAACCTGTTAAATGTAGAGGTACAACATGTTGTATTTGTTAACAGAGCATGTGTTGTTTGCAGAATAAGTTTAATTTAAATTATTTTATTTTTTAATTTGTTAATATTGTTAAGATTTTTTATTTTTCATGTGTATGAATTTTTTGTATGTAAAATTTTTTGACAACATTTTTTCAAATAATTTTTTATAACATTTTAATTTTCCTGATGATGATAACAAATTGTTATTGAAATATTGAAAATAAAATACCGTTAAACCTTTTTTATACAAACAAAAATCAATCAAGATCTTTAGCTGGAAAATTTAGAAGAAAACAATATAAAAATCTAGTAATACTAAATTGAAAAATGGGTCTATTATAACTATTTCTTAATTTGTTTATTCTTTTATTAGTCCTTATATAAAAATTTAGATACAAATTGAGAAAGTAGTGCAACGAATGCACAGAATATGTAAACAGCAGCGTGATACCAGAACGACCGTCTGAACACCTAGTTTTACAATCGTGGTTCAGAGAGCGAACCCAGTGTTACATATTACCGCCCGAACATGATATTAGCGAAGATGTTGCTCATTGTATTACTGATTAAAAATCAACTGCGTATTTGTCCGACTGGACACAAAATCATATTTGAACGAAATGTAATGTTTTTCATGTTGTTGAACTGCTCAAAGCTGTTAGCTGATGTGAACTGACATTTTATTCATATAATTGTTCACGTGAGATTCACGATAGCATTTTGCACTTTGAGGGAAATTAAAATCTTACGTAAATAAAAATTTGATAGAGGTGAGTATTTTTTTTTCAATGGACAAAATAAAATGAAAACCCAAAATTTCATTCCCATTCAGTAGGGTATTTCACCTAAAGAATTTAACAAAAAACTAAACACTACTCGATATAAAGAAACTTGACACGGCCTAAATACTATTGATTTTGGCAAAAGGAATACAACAAAACTACTAAACACTAAAAAAAACAAGAAGAAACACGAACAGGAGGTGGACTTTTTTCCACTGAAAATTTAGCCTTATTATAAAAGCAACGCCAAAATTCTTACAGAACTATTTTAAAAAATGCTGTTGTTGCTAATTTATTTTATTCTACAAAAGAGGTATATATCTATATAGTACATATATGCTACAGCCCAAGCAGCTTCAAGCAAAGAAAATTATGATAAAAGGCAGATAGAAGTCAACGGCTCTGTCTGGCACTCGTTAACTGCGGCAGAGAAAAGTCTTCTTTATTCTTGCAAGAAAACAGAAAAGAACAAAATCTCTTCTGTTCCAGCATACCGCAGTCATATCTACGATTTAGTAAATAATATGTTTGCAAAAGATTCTAATGCGGCATTTTTTATATATATACTTTTTTTATTCAATTGCTAATTTTAAAATAATTTCTTTTTTGGCTGATGAAGAGCAAAAGTGAAATTTATCATTAGATACGCATTCAGAGATTGCTTGACTTGTAGCAACACAAGTGTGTTGTAGCTTTAAGTGTGTCATATGGGTGTGTTGTCATGTTTTATTAAATAAATATTTATTTCTTTAGTCCAATAAAACCTGTGCAAAATAAAAGTGTGATTTAATCTTGTATATGGAGATAAAGATAATAAAACTGTCATCAACAGATACCAGCAATTATAAACAAATTTATCTTATTTTTAACAAAATGAAGAAATATTAAATCAGAATTCAAAGCAAAAACAAATTTAGAACTGATTTTGGGAAATATTCCTTAAAAATAAGCATTGCAAATGCTGATTCTATGACTGCAAGAGATAATGACAATAAAATAGCAAGGAAAATGATGGTAATGTTGATAAGATTTATTTTCTTTAAACCAGAAGAACAAAATTTAAACAGTACAAAAACTTTTATGGTAAATTTTTTATTTCAAACCTAAAATTAAACATTTTTAGAAAAAAAATACATACCGTTGTCAAGAATCCAAGAGTTATTAACATCTTTTCTAATTTTACACACTGATAGAAAACCTGTAATAACTGTGATGTATTTTAACATCAATGCAAAGCCAAATATCCTAATTTTTGACCCTTTTCATCGCTGTAATGTCAACCATTACATCAGTTGCTCTAATTATCCTTAGCGACAATTGTGACAATTATTTCAGCAATCTAATGTCATACTGACATCATGGGAATGCTTTATCGATAAACGTTTGATGTAAGCATGTGATCAATGCAATGATACTCTGATACTATAATATCGAAAAAATCACTAAATAAAGTAAATGTAATGACAAAATGTCATAAATACACTGGCACACTAACATCGGTCCAATTGTAATTTGAATTGAATTTTATATAAAAATCTTATTGATGTGATGGCCCATTAGCATCAGAAAAATTACTAAGTGGAGTAAATTTTGTGACACAGTATCATCATGACACGCTATCATCAACCAAACTTAAACTCCGTTTAAATTTTATGATTCCAAAAATATGTTCAAACATGTAAATTTATGTTACTATTTGCAAGAAATCAATGAGAATTAAAAATATTCTAATACTCTTGATGACTTACTGTCATCAATTTAATGTCTATGTGTCTCATTATCATATTTTAATTGTGTGTTTGTTGTATAGCAGAAACTACTCTCTTTCCTTGTCTCGTACTTCCTGTTTTTATATTACTCTCTACGCTCTCTTTGTATTCATTATTTAACTAACGCCTCATATGATGACTAAGTGTAATCAATAAAATGTATCATATTATCGTTCATTTATAAATTTGCTTTATATACTTTATATATATATATACTTGCTGTGATTACAAATTTACATCAATGTGATGTATTTTTTTCTATTTCTTAAAAATTAAAATCATTTTTGACAAATTAGATGTATTTTAATCATTAATAAAATGTATCATTGAATTAAGGTTACCATAGTTGCTGCATTGATGATACTCAATATATAACAAAATTTTCTGATGACTGTTGTCAGTTTGCGCATTACTGTAGACCATTTACAAAATATTGCTGTCACAATTCTGACGACCCACCGTCGTCAAAATGAAGATGCTTTTTTATATGAGTGCAGGAAAAGTCAAAAACGTTATAAAATAAAGTAATACTTTAGATATAGGAACTTATAATACATTTTTAAATGAAAAATATCTTTAAGAAAAATTTTTGCTACTTTCGCAACATTTATCCAATGTTACGTACGTTAAAAAAAACAGCGTATTCTTGTATACACGAACTTTTCTAAATAGGCAGTTTGCCTTGTTCGGTTATTTTAAACCATAAGGCAAAAAAAAATTTTAAATTGGCTGAAATGAGCTGTTCAAAAGGAACATCAATACAATAAAAAACAAAACAAATCAAAATAAATTGTTTTTCCGAACAATCCGATTTGACTTGAATTGCCCCATATATGGCAAGTTGAAAATTTCGTCAGATATAATTAAATCACTGCAACCACTTAAGAAATCGTAGTAGATATTTCAACAATACTCGTATTATATTGTTTCCGTACTGAAAGCCCATGTTTTACAAAAAAAAAATAACCTTACACAAAGCTTGTTTTATCCGCTTCGCTAAAAATACCGAACTAAGAACTAAAAAATAAATAGTGTATGAAAAACTAAAAAACACGTGTCGATA
Source organism: Thecocarcelia acutangulata (assembly GCA_914767995.1). NCBI lineage: Eukaryota > Metazoa > Arthropoda > Insecta > Diptera > Tachinidae > Thecocarcelia > Thecocarcelia acutangulata. Next base: position 142,446,235 of record OU612094.1, on the reverse strand, counting down.
TTAAACTAAAAAGTATATAATAATTTTAAGAATATGCTTAAATTTTAGTGAATGAAAAACACTAGTATTATTGCGAATCCAGAGTAGGGCGCTTTATGTCATATTTTTCGTATATCGAATGTCCGACAATTAATTCTCCATAATACTGGTATTTTTCATTCACTATGGTTATGTTTAAATTATTTCTTACTTTCTAGTTTTATAACGTGGGGGGTTTTAGTTGTTTAAGCTATATTTATGCACGTAGTGTTTCAAAATTATATTAGTGGAATATTTAGTAAACACTGTTTATAACTGTTAAAATAAATTTCTTTCTTACGGCTAGAACTTATTTTTCCCGTAAGTCGCTTTTATGTTAATACTTACTTTTACTTTTAACATACCTGTTACCGCCACTACTGTTTTAACAAATATAAGAACACAGAAAACAGTATTATCTTCACTTTTATAAATGCTTTAAAACCCATATTAGTAAATGTCAAATTATTTGTTTATTTTATGATAATTCCACGCGGGCCTTCTTGGCCGAAGTTTGGACAATATAAAAGAAAAAGCAGCCATATTTTGCTGGCAGATATAGAGATGAACTAAAATGGTGACCACGCCAAAAAATAATTTTAACACACATAAAAAGTAGTTTTTATAAATAAAATGTTGTATTTTGATTTTAAATAAAGATAATTAATTTACTATTTAAATCGTGTGTTTACAATCTGAAGTGGACGCCAACAGCCGACTCTATTCTGCTAACAATACCTGTTATAATAAATAAATATCAAAAATTCCGTTTACTTTTCTTTAAGAACTCCGTAGCGGTATGCGGAAATTTTCATTAAGAATTTACCAACCTGAAATTCCGTAATTTTTTTACTCACAGTTCTTATGGGAGCCGGATCCGTGTTGGAGTCGTCATACTCCCATCGGACGCGTCCCCAGGTGGCGGATAGGGGAGGACGGGGGCATTCACATATATGACCATGACACAAACTTGGCTTATATGTGAATACTCCAGGTCCTGGGCTCGAGGGGAACATAAGGCAGAGGAATACACCAATCCGCTGTCATGTGCTAACCTCGGGTCAGGTGGCATACACCCCGAATACCACGAGGTGTATGAGACCCGCGGACCAAAATGTCCCACTGAAGGCCAAGGTTGTAGAAGCTGCGCCGAGGGTCTGTGTGGCTAGTCAGTGGATAAAAAAGACTAGTTGCGAGTAGTTTCTCCTCCGGTCTAGGGCACGGACCGGTTGTAGTTTGTAGTTGCCTAGTCCATACACGCCGTCACTGTATGGATGGTCCTTTCTTTACTGGCCTACTCGTGGGAACAAAATGAATTTAAATTTAAACAAAACAAAATCAAATAAAACAGAACAAAACACGACAGTCCATCAGGCTGGCAAACCCAAGCTGATGGACTGTCGTCAAAAACCGGTCAAACCCTCAATGGGAACCGGAAACAGCAGTAGTCAGATGTACGAAGCTGAAAGGCCTAATACATCGACTGCTGCAATAACAAAAACAAAAGCTGAAAACACAGCAATACAGTGCGGGGTGTGCCTAAAAAGCCAAAAACACTCTGCGAATTACTCGGACGTGCCAGGGAGCTCAAAACTGGTAAAGCCAACAACATCCGGAAAAACCCCGGATGTGCTAGATGAATATAGATAGAAAATAATTAAATGCTCGGTGGCTTAGTGGTTAAAGCAGTAGATCATGATACGTCATGTCCCGAGTTCGAATCCCAGTGGGTGCTGATGAGTAGTGTAGCGACTACGAAACAGCTAGTTGTCCCAGAGCTAAAGATTTGATTATTATTTTTCTTGTCTTCTTCAATCAAAATTATTGATCACAGCAGATTTGTATTGTAAAAAATATTTCTTAAGAAAAAAACTTAAGAAAGAAAAAACCTGAACTATAACCCGTTGTACAAATGTACAAACCAAAAAAAAAAAAAAAAAAATAACAGTAATTATTATTTGCAGCTAAAAATTGCCAAAAATATTAACACGCGACACCTTTATTTTCAGCCACAACAATAAAAAGCCCCCCATAAAAGTACTATTTTAGAAAAACTCCCACAGACTAACATACTCGTACATACATATGTACAACACATGCAAAAACGTGGTAATAAAAACTGTTAAAAAGATTTATGTTTATTTGTTAATTTTCAAATATGCATGAATAAATGATATCTTTACAAATGATGCATTTTTATCTTTTAAATTACTGTGAGAAAAACATCATTAAGAAAACCGGGGGAAAAAGAGAAGAAGAAGAAAACGCTTAAAAACAAAGTTCACACAAGTTCAAGCCACAAGTTCAACTCAATGAAATGGTAATTAATAACAAAAAGCGCATTTAAATTCAAGAAATGGGGAAAAAAACAAAAAAATATTTTCTTATAATTTATAATTTAAATGTCAAATGTCTTAAGCAAAACTTCCTTTCCACATTCGGCAGCCAATTATTGCTAAAAAATCACTACAAGACACCAAATTTTGTACAATAAATTCATTTCGTTTCATTGAATAAATAAGTAGTTAAGCGGCGCCAAAATCAAATTAAAGAAAAATGTGCAATCACATACTCAAACTAAACAACCAACTATTACTCGTGTAATTTGCTAAAGTCTTTGAATTTGGTGGAGGAAAGAAAATTTTAGCTGGCTGACAAGAAAAAAGAAAAATGAGAAGCAGAAAAGCAGAGCTTTTCAAGAGTTTGTTTGCGTCTTTAATTTTAATTATTGGGTTTGAGTAACACAAAAATACCTGCTTAGAAATGTTAAATAAATTCAAACAACAATCAAGCAAGAAAATATTGTTGCAACAGAAAATAAAAATATGCGAACATGTTTACTTTAAAAGTTGCAACAAACAGCTACAAATACTTTGGATTAAAACTAGAGATGCCAAGAAAAAGGTACTTAAATACTAAAATGTACTTTTCGCATATTTTGGGCGCAAAAGTTTTCAGTTTTAAATTAAATGATTTAAAGTCGTTCATGCAAAGAAAATGCAGTTTGACATACAGTTACAGCAGTGTTGCCAGGAGAGTTTTTGTGAAATCCCTGACATAGCGCATAAAAGTCGTTATTTTCCCCTACAACCAAAAAATATTTCCCTACATTTTTTCATTTTAGTTTTGGGCAAATAAATTATTTTAATACCAGTTTTATGTTTATTGTAAATTCAAACAGGTAGAACTTTTTCTTGAAAAGTAAATTAGTTAAAAAAATATAACTTAAACGATTCATATGATTAAAAATGTATATGTGTGTTTAGCTATGCATGAGTATATAAATAAATTATTTTAAGTGACTTGGTCTACCTGCTAATTCAAACTGGCATATGCGTCTTGCGATACAATAATTAAGAATATCACAACTTTATAATTTTTTTAAGCATTTTTTATTTATTGAATCTTCAAAATAAACTAACAATACGTATTCAAATCTTAATACTAAATTTAAAATTATAAAATGTGTTTTTTACTTAAGTCCGGCCAATGCCAGACAAAAAGTTTTATTATGCGGGAGTTATTTCGGTAAAATCACCTATTGAGCAATCTGATTGTGGCAACGGTATTCCCCCTTCTAAGCCGAGTGTGTCCGCCAAATTTAAGTATATTGCACGCAAGAGGGTTTGGGTGAAGTTCCAGTTTACTGATATACTAAATTTAAAAATTAAAAAATGTGATTCTTAAGTCCGGCCAATGCTAGACAAAAAGTTTTATTATGCAGGAGCTATTTCGGTAAAATCACCTATTGAGCAATCTGATGGTGGCAGCGGTATCCCTTCTTTTAAGCCGAGTGTGGCTGCCAAAATTAAGTATATTGCGCGCAAGAGGGTTTGGATGAAGTTCCAGTTTATTGACATACCTTGTCGCGTACTTAGAAAATTCCTCTTTTACCAGCGGAACACTCAGATCTTTATGAGCTCGTGAATTTTTTACGTACCATGGAGCTGCAGTAATCGTTCGAAGAACTTGGTTTTGTCGCCTTTGAATTGTTTCAATATTTGATGCTGAGGCGGTGTCCCATAATTGAATTCCGTAGCACCATATGGGCTTTAGAATTGCATTGTATAACAGAAGCTTGCAATCCAACTTCAATGTCGATAAGCCAATTTAGTTGCGCTGCTTTCAGTTTCAACTGAGTGACTTTTGCTTCACTGCGAGACTTCCACGTTAGCCTACGGTTGAGATGTATACCAAGGTACTTGACTTCATTGTGCTACGGAATAGGTGAGTTGTTTATTTGGATAGACAGATAGATTGCTTACACAGTGCGAACGTGACATGAGTACATTTTTGTTCATTAACTTTGATTTTCCAAAGTTTTAGCAATTTCTCTAATATTGAAATATATTGCTGTAAATTTTATGAAGCTAATTGGTGGTTTTCATGAACACTCAAAAACGCTGGTCATCTGCAAATTTTGAAGTGTGGACTTCGGATGTCGTTGGCATGTCAAAGGCGTAAATCAAATATAAAGTAGGCCCCAGTATGCTGCCTTGGGGAACTCCTGCCTCGATTGGCTGAGTTGGGCTTATAAAATCGCCTTCTCTGATAACAAACTTCCGTCTATATAAGTAGCTTTCCAGAAGCTTGTGAGTATTTGCAGGCAAGTTTAACTTTATTTTGTGCATCAAGCCGTCGTGCCACACTATCAAAAGCTTGAGAAATGTCAATGAATAGAGCTGAGCAATATTTCTTGTCCTCAAAGGTCTGCCTTATGACATTGGCTAGTCTGTACGTTTGTTCTATGGTGCTGTGTTTAGCCCGAAAACCAAATTGATGATCAGGGATGCATCCCACGTGGTTCAATATTGGACTCAACTTCGCCATTAACAATTTTTCGAATAGTTTTGAAATTGTTGGTAAACGACTTATTGGTCTATATGACTCTACCTTAGTCAGATCCTTCTCTGGCTTGGGTATCATAGTAATCACCTTCCCCTCTGCAGGATAATACTCAAGGCGTAAAATAGCGTTAAAAGTAAAAAGTAGAACTCTTCTGGCTACACATTTACCATTAATTCTATCAATGCCTGAAGCTTTCCTGGGGTTTCTATTACCAATAACGTTTTCGACATCTTAAATACAACTTTAGAGGAGTTGGAAACTAGTTTTATGAATTTGCGATTTTTATCGTATAATTACGTGTAAAAGTTCATCGTTTATTCCATTAAATATTTGCGACGAGGTGGATTTATGTGAAATTTTTTAAAATCCTTAACAAACTCATGTTCGAGAAAAATGCGAGTTAGGGTCTTACTATTGAGACCAACGATATAGAGATATCCAATCATTTAATATGTTTAGTTAAGAGATATTTGTGTTTAAAGTTTTTAAAGGCCAAAATGGCTGATATTGCCAATATATATAACAAACATGTGCACCAACATAACAGAAAAAATGCGTAAATCGTACATACCTAACTCATCAGACCTCGTAGTTAGCTTTTTTTATTGAATATTTCTACTATTACATGACATTACTTTTCTAGTTAAAGTTCAAATCCGACTTTCGCCAATAATAACTCTAGATCAAAGAAGACAGACGAAACTAATTGAATACACTAAGCTGGAGCACAACTAGCTGATTCGTAGTCCATGGTTGACCATAAATATTTTGACTTGATCAAAGCAATGTATGATCATGCAAAATTTCATCAAAAGACTATTTTATAAACTTTACACGACAGCTTTTCATTAGAAATTTCTTCATTTTCTTTTGAAATATTTTTCAAAGAAAAAAGTTTCAAATCCCTATCAAAATGAGATGTGCGAACCAATATCAGAAGATATAAAAAACAACCAAAAATTTTATTTACATACAAAAAAAATTGTAGCAAAACAGAAAGAGCCAACCAGAAGGCAATGTTGCGTCGTGAAGGCCTCATAGTTGCCACAAAGCCCACCTGCTTGCCTTCATTTTAAAAGTATTTCTTTTGAGTATGCATTTAGGAAAAACTTTTATTTCTGGTACTTTTTTTGAAAAATATTATATTACAAGCAACATCAGCATCAAAAATAAAACCAAAAATCGGAAAAAAACATCTTTGAAATTCCAAAACAATGTGCTAATGAATAAACGTTTGGCAAAACAAGAAGCACAATATAATAAACACACTCACTCCGTTCAGTTTAAACCACAAACAAAATGAATTTTCTCATTACGTAGCAAAACCAATAAGACAAAAAGAAAAAAAAAAGAAAAAACTCACTGCAACTGCCGCATTTTTAAATACAAATGATGTAGTTGTCATACACTAACTTGAGATTATAAACTTGCACTCATGCATTCATTATACAATAAAGTTGTTATTCGAATAAGGCAAAGAAAAACAAAAAATATAGCGAAAAATTCAGGAAACGCTTTTTTTTGTTGCATAGAAAATAAAATTTACCAAAGAAGCCAAGCAAGCGAGCAACCAACCGCATTTAATATTGAAAATTTTGCGGCATAAAAGATGCAAAATCTGTGCGTACGTACATGTACGTATGTATGTACGAATTCATACACAACAATCAAGCCAACGCTTGCACTTTCGTTTTCATTCAGGCGTCACGTGCCAGTGTCTAAAGCCACAGCGAAAGTAAAACTGCTCAATGTAAGGTGTTCGTTCAAAGTCAAAGATAAACTGCTGAAATACATACATATGTACATGTGTATGTACGAGTATGTTCGTTCAGCTGTTATATGCACCAGAAGATCTTTTTCACTTTTTACTGTTTCTGTTATTCATTGCTGCTCTGGCTGATTACAATGTTGAGGATGGTGGCAGTGCTGCTGTTGTGATGATAATGATGATGATGGTGTAATTCAAGATATTGATCAGCTGCGTTTGAATCTTCTCTCTTTTATTTTCTTCTTTATACAAAAAGCTAAATAGAGATTGTTCATTATTAATTAAATAGTGCCTGCTATAAAAGAATTAATTATTCAAAACCATAGTTGAAATATATGTTTGTTGTTCTGGTTAAAAGACAAGGTGCGTTCAAAAAATCCAGTACAATATGTTCACACGGCTACAGTTGAACAAACAGACTTTTTATTTTAATATTTTTCGTGTATAATATTGCCAAGAAAATATTAAATTAAATAGCAAGCAAGTAAGTATAGCAAAAAATAGTATTTGCCACCCCTGCATTACATAGTATCTACTAAATAATATGTTCTTCATAATGATATATAGGCGGTTTTTATATAGGTGTAGCACTTTGAAATCGAACAAAACAAAGATGACTTAATGAGAAACAGTCGAACTTATTTTTAATATTTCTAATATTATATATGATGGTATCATTCGTCTGGCTCAAGTTCAATCCTGGCTATAGCCAAGAAATATTTTTAATTATAACAATAGTTGCCGCGATAAATAACTTGTTTTTATGTTATATACATATTCTTTTTACACACTGTTTTTATATTGTAGTCAAGAAAAATCGAAATTAATTTTAATTAATTTTAATTTGTTAACTATTTTTTTTTTCTTTGAACTTTTATAATTTTTTAAATTAAAAATTTTTTGGTTTGTACATATGCACATCAGGTTTTTAGTTCAAGTTTTTCCTTTCTTAAGTTTTTTTCTTAAGAAGGATTTTTTACACTACAAATAATAATCAAATCTTTAGCTGGGGGACAACTAGCTGTTTGGTAGTCGCTATACTACTCATCAGCACCCACTGGGATTTGAACTCGGGTCATGATGTATCATGATCAACTGCTTTAACCACTAAGCCACCGAGCATTTAATTATTTTCTATCTATATTCATCTCATATTGAATCACATATGCATTTTTGTTAATTGCCCGCATTTTTTGTATAGCGTATGCTGTCTCTGAACTAGCGGTACTTATTTTTATTTATTAACATACATATTTTTGTATTTTAATATTCTCCGTACCCAGAGATGTAAATATTAATTATTTTAATTCGACTGCGCCAAAAAAAAATCAGCATAGACAACAACATGCAGTCGTGTCGTCTTGCTGTTGTCAAATGTTTGCATTTAAAGGCATGTATTGTATATTTGACATGACGAAGTCGGTTGTTTGCTGGCCTCAATGTGTTTAATGCTTAACGGCCGTATGCAAAAAAAACTTAACAAAGCTTGGTAAGCAATTGTTAAGACAAATTTCTTAACGTTGTGTGCAAAAACAATTGTTAGCTTACCATTCGTTTAAAGTTGAATTGAGTACACTTTAACTGTACGTTAAAATGACACTTGACTTGCCGATTATTATTGTTCTTGAAAAACACAATATTGGGAAAATTTAAAAACAAAAGATATTATTATTTTTATTACATAAATTAATTGAAACATTCCATTTTATATAAACTGAAAATATTAATTTTGAAAGAAAAATATAAATATCAATTATGTTAGTGATGCACTTTCAATCAAACGAATACAATGAAAATCATTATTCGAATAATAACAATTTTTCTAGATAAGTACCCCTATTACTTTTTCTCAATTTCATTAATAAACTACATAATATATAACATTAATATAATACATGAATATATAACATTATTTATTAAGAAGGTAAATCCAAGAACTGTTTGTCAAAAATATGATATTTTATGTAATAATAATCATTTTTCATTTTTTAAATTTGTTTTTCGGTTTTCGAATATTAGTTTTTATTCATCACTATTCAAAAAATTACAACTGAACATAACGGCGTTGCCATAACAAAACAATTAAATTCCTTACTACATGTAAAAGTTAACGTACTGTTTTTGCATACAATTGTTTAACAAATGTATGGTAGTGCTAATGTGTTTGGTAACTAACGTATGCGTTAAAACTCAAGTAAGAATTTTTTTTGGATATGGCCCTAAGTGTTTAAAAAATATGTATTAAAGGAAATAATAAATTGCTTTAAAATAATGTTGTTTCGTTTGGACGTCAAACGATTTAATTCTTTTAGATCTGGTTACACCCCATTATCATTATCATCATCGCTCACCATTATCGCCGCTTCCATCGTTGTATGTTGGAACTTCTTTTCGTTTTATGCTATTTGGTTAAATACTTTATTTTATGTCATGATTGCTCGTTACTCAACATTACTCGTAAAGTTTTTCGAACTCTGTGGAAAAAAAAACAAATTAACAATGTGTCCGCCCGTCCTTTATTCACAAATTCAACATGTAAGACAATGCCAATGTTAATGATACTCATCATTATCGTATACACATACAGATAAACAAATATGCAAATTGTCGTTTTTATTTACATCAGCTGTTTTTCGATGAAATGTCAAGCATAATGACAATGTGGGCTACAAGCGATTTCTTTGTGATTTTCTTTAAGATGAGAAATAAACTTAATTTAAAACAAAACTTTTAATTTATCAAGCATTGCTTCATTGCTATATGATTACATTATGTGGTTATAAAAATAAAAATGAACTAAAATCACTACAAATTTCGGAATGCAGATTATGATGAATTAAATTTTTTACTTACAACCACGAACTGGATTGATATGCTGAGCACTTCAAGTGCCGCCCCTGATGCGATGGATGAAATCGTCAGAACTTTTTATAAAATTCGTTTTGAACATATGGGGCAATGCGTACCAAAGGGATCTATAACTGAAACTCCTGGACTTCCTTGGAATACTCGTGGTTTATCAAGAATTAAAAATCTTAAAAATAGACACTACAAAAAGTATACAAAATCATCATCATCGAACGATTATATAAATTATTGTTTATTTCGAGCGAAATACTACCTAATGAATCGAAGGCTTTGCAAAAACTACCTCAACAAAATAAAACAAGATCTCAAACATAATCCTAAATCTTTTTTTAAGTTCGTTAACTCGAAGAGAAAAAGCTGTTTATATCCCTCAATAATGAAAAATGTCTCTAAAACATCTTCGGATGGAACCGTAATTAGCAACATGTTTGCAGATTTTTATACCCTTCACAAAAATGTAAAGGGTATTTATAAGTTTGTGATTCCGTTTGTAATTTCTACAGTTTCTTTTGCGACCCTATAAAGTATATATATTCTGAATCAGAATTAATGGAAAAGTCGATTAAGCGATGTCCGTCTGTCCGCTGTTGAAATACCGTTTCTGAGAAAACCATTAGGCTTAGAAACTTTTTTCTTTCACCATTCTTTTACCCCATCGATTCATGGGTTTGCTATTTAAATTCAGTAATATCGGTCCACGTATAGCTGAGATATATTCAAAATTCCGAAAAAAGCCATTTTTTTGCAGATTTGTATGAAAATTTTTGAAAACAAAAGTTGTTCGTTTTGCTTCAAACTTCACACACTTATTAAACATGGTGACCAAAAGACAAAAAATTTTTTTTCAGATATCGGTCCATATATACCCGAAATGTCGCATAGGCGAAGCTAAATAACTTTTTTTTGCTCAAAATTAGTTCTGGTAATAAAATTAGGTTACATAAATATGGAAAATGAAAATTTCCGATATCGGTCCATATATACCCGAGATATAGCCCAAACCGGGTTTTTCATGAAAATGTCGCGTAAGCGAACTTAAACAACTTTTTTTTGCTCAAAAGCAGTTCTGGTAATAAAATAGGGTCATATAAATATGAAAAATAAAAATTTTCGATATCGGTCCTTATACACCCGAGATATAGCCCAAACCGGGGTTTTCAAGAAAATGCCGCGCAAGCGAACTTAAACAATTTTTTTGTGCTCAAAAGTAGTTCTGGTAATGAAATTAGGTTACATAAATATGGAAAATGAAAATTTCCGATATCGGTCCATATATACCCGAGATATAGCCCAAACCGGGCTTTTCATGAAAATGTCGCGTAAGCGAACTTAAACAACTTTTTTGTGCTCAAAAGCAGTTCTGGTAATGAAATAGGGTTATATAAATATGAAAAATGAAAATTGTCGATATCGGTCCCTATATACCCGAGATATAGCCTAGACCGGGGTTTTCATGAAAATGCCGCGTAAGCGAACTTAAACAACTTTTTTGTGCTCAAAAGCAGTTCTGGTAATGAAATTAGGTTACATAAATATGGAAAATGAAAATTTCCGATATCGGTCCATATGTACCCGAGATATAGCCCAAACCGGGGTTTTCATGAAAATGTCGCGTAAGCGAACTTAAACAACTTTTTTGTGCTCAAAAGCAGTTCTGGTAATGAAATTAGGTTACATAAATATGGAAAATGAAAATTTCCGATATCGGTCCATATGTTCCAGGTCCATATGTAGCCCAAATCGGCTTTTTCATGAAAATGTCGCGTAAGCGAACTTAAACAACTTTTTTTGCTTAAAAGCAGTTCTGGTAATAAAATAAGGTTATATAGGTATGGAAAATGAAAATTTTTGATATCGGTCTATATATACCCGAGATATAGCCCAAACCGTGTTTTTCATGAAAATGTCGCGTAAGCGAACTTTAACAACTTTTTTTTTATTAAAAACAGTTCTAGTAATAAGATGAGTTTATATAAATATGGAAGATAAAAGTTTCCGATATCGGTCCATATATACCCGAGATATAGCCTAAACCCGGGTTTTCATGAACACGCGGCGTAAGCGAACTCAAACAATATGTTTTGCTTAAAAGCAGTTCTAATAATAAAATAAGGTTATATAGGTATGAAAATTGAAAATTTCCGATATCGGTCCATATATACCCGAGATATAGCCCAAACCGTGTTTTTCATGAAAATGTCGCGTAAGCGAACTTTAAGAACTTTTTTTTGATTAAAAACAGTTCTGGTAATAAGATGAGTTTATATAAATATGGAAGATAAAAATTTCCGATATCGGTCCATATATACCCGAGATATAGCCTAAACCGGGGTTTTCATGAACACGCGGCGTAAGTGAACTCAAACAATATTTTTTGCTTAAAAGTAGTTCTAATAATAAAATAAGGTTATATAGGTATGAAAAATGAAAATTTCCGATATCGGTCCATATATACCCGAGATATAGCCCAAACCGGGTTTTTCATGAAAATGTCGCGTAAGCGAACTTAAACAATTTTTTCGCCTTAAAGCAGTTCCGGTAATAAAATAAGGTGATGTAAATATTGCAAATGAAAGTTTTCGATATCGGTCCATATATACCCGAGATATAGCATAAACCGGGTTTTTCATGAACACGCGGCGTAAGCGAACTCAAACAATATTTTTTGCTTAAAAGCAGTTCTAATAATAAAATAAGGTTATATAGGTATGAAAAATGAAAATTTCCGATATCGGTCCATATATACCCGAGATATAGCCCAAACCGGGTTTTTCATGAAAATGTCGCGTAAGCGAACTTAAACAACTTTTTTCACCTTAAAGCAGTTCTGGTAATAAAATAAGGTTATATATATATATGGAAAAAGAAAATATCCGATATCGGTCCATATATACTCGAGAAATAGCCTAAATCGGGTTTTTCATGAAAATATCGCGTAAGCGAACTTAAACAATTTGTTGTGCTCAAAAGCAGTTCTGGTAATGATATAAGGTTATATGGAAAATTAAAATTTTCGATATCGGTCCATATATACCCGAGATATAGCCTGAACCGATTTTTCCATTAAAAAAAAATTTTTTTTTTGCTGAAAAGCAATTCTCGTTATAAAAGAAGGTTACTAAAATACAGAAAATAGAAAATTCCGATATCGGTTCATATATAACCGAGCATATTTAGGTCACATTTTTAATATACTATACATTTTCGTGACTATCGTGAAGGGTATTTTAGATTTGGCCCAGCCCAATATACTACACTCTTACTTGTTTTGCATCAATTTATTCAGACGTACAACACAATGCATCACAACAACCTGATTTTTCTTCGCATCATCTACAGTCTATATCATTTGACTATATTACTACTTCTGAGGTTGCATAATACATTAATAAACTCAAGCCATCTGTAACTAGTGGGCTTGATGGCGTTCCGAATTGTATTTTAAAAAACTGTGCGCAGAATTTGGCGTACCCGTTAACTATATTGCTTAACACTTCAATAAAGATGGGAATTTTTCCAAAAGTGTGGAAGGAGTCATATATCATTCCACTTTTTAAGTCTGGATACAAATCTGATATTAACAATTACAGAAGAATTGCAAAGCTTAGTGCTATTCCTAAACTTTTTGAGCAATGCTTGACCCAGTCCATTTGTCATCAAACACAATCGATTTCGACACCATTTCGGCATGGATTTTGTAAAAGGCGTTCAACTACTACAAATCTATTACACCTTACTTCAACGATAAATGACGGTTTTTATAAAGATCAGTGTACTGATGTTATCTACACAGATTTCAGTAAAGCCTTTAACAGTGCTGATCACGTTCTTTTACTTAAAAAGCTTGATGGTTTGGGGTTCTCTAAAACTACTGTAAATTGGCTCAAATCATATTTTGTTGGTCGTCAACAACGTGTACGTTTTAATAATTATATATCTAAATAAATCTATACCTGTAAGCTCTGGAGTACCGCAAGGAAGCCATCTAAAACCAATTCTTTTTATATTGTTCATCAATGATCTACCATCTGTCATAAAATTATCCAATATTTTAATCTATGCAGACGATGTAAAAATTTTTTCAACATATATATATATATATATATATATATATATATATGTATATATATATATATATATATATATATATATATATATATATATATATATATATATATATATATATATATATATATATATATATATATATATATATATATATATATATATATATATATATATATATATATATATATATATATATATATATGTATATATATATATATGTATATATATATATATATATATATATATATATATATATATATATATATATATATATATATATATATATATATATATATATATATATATATATATATATAAAGAAACAGTCAACTTTATGTACAAGTATTCTGAATAAATTATTGAGAATTTAAAATGTTTTAATTTTAATTATCATCTGTTTTTTTCTTTACACCTTTCAAACAAATGAACAACCTTTGGTTGCAATTGTGTGTTTTTTTTAAGTATCAAAGAGTAGAGAACAAACATACATTTTCACGAAAGAAAATGTTAAAAATATCAAAACCAAATGGACATATTTATTGAAGTGATGAAACAAATAAAAAACACACTTGAGTTTTTGGCACTCATTAAATGTTTTTCTCATAAAATTCAACAAAAATCTCAATACCTTTTTGACAGCTGCTACAACTGAGATACAAACATTTGTTATTCTCTTGTTTTCAGTTTTCTTCTGAATGAAAAACTATATGGCCTTTAAGATTTAAGCAAAAACAAAATCACGTTTCAGAATGTTCATCACTTAATATTCAATGTATTTTTCGCTTATCGCTGGGATTGTGTTTACCTGGTAATAGAGATTTTCTTTTATTCAAACAACCGATTACATTTCGTTGAGATCGGCTGACAAAAGATGTTTAAATATTAAGAAATAAATTGCTGTTGTTTTACTTGTATCATTAAATTTTATGGCCGATAATATCGGTTTTATGATGCAATTGTTGTTACTTTATTGATGCGATATTAAATAACTTTTAAAATAAACAAACATATAATAAGTTTTTTTATTGTCATTATCATGCGAGTATTATTGTGATCTGATGGAAGTGAAAATATTTTTTTTTTTCTTTTTGTTATTTTTACTGTTGTCGTTCCTCTTTTGCAACGAAAAGTCTATAAATAAAGTTAAAAAAAGATTTTGTAGATAAAATAAAGATTTTGATAAAAAAAAACTGTTCGTTAATATTTTGTTTTCCTTTTGTTTGAAATGAATTAATAATTTTTTTGTGTAATTTTCTTAAGCAATTTTTTGCAGCGTTTATATAAAAGCATATTGTTCGTTTGCTTAAAAAGTGACATAATTCAAAAATTAAGAAATTTGGCAATGAAGTTATTCAGTATATAATTTTCAAAAAGTGAACTTTTACAAATCTTTTTCTTAAAAGTTTGGTATTTGCAATAAATTATTTGAATATTTGAATTAAATATTCGAATATTTTATTGAATTTATAATACACAAACAAATTTTCCTAAAGAAGTCTTCTGAAGGAAAACGAAAATTCAAAGTGGGATTGAGAAAATTTTAAATCAAATCGAGAATTCAGTACAAAAATGAGAAAATTGTAAATGAAATTTTGATATCAAATTGCCAGTTTGAATTTAGTTTGAGAAAATTCCGAACTCAAGAAATTTCGTTGTAATTTAAAATGAAACTATGATAATTTAGATTAAATTTTTTTTATAAATTCCAACATAGAGTATGTGGCAATCATTGTTGTGTGAACGTAAGATTTATCGCTTTTATTGCTGCATATTTTTAGTTTTTTTAAAATAAAATGCAACCTTATATTTTTGGTAAAAAAGGTTTTCTGGAAATAAGAGATTTACAAAACTAATATGAAATTTCTTATGACAATGCTTCCTGCCACAGTCACCCATAAAGTATTTTCGACAACACTCCAGCTACACTGCTACGATTAAACCTTATTCATGGATGCTTAACACAATACAAGTTATTTGCAATATAACGGTTGCCCGCCGGGCAACTTTGTTTTGGCGGTATTTTGGTAAACATTAGTCTTGGCAATTTATATTTAGCAGACGTGAAGTAGACACGTTGCAAATTTATTATGGAAAAATATTCGTTAATATAATATGCTTAGTCGTTAAAACATTTTATTTAAATCAATCATCGATTACTCCCAGCGGCGAACACTGCACACCACATTACTTCTCTTCAATGACTTGTATTCATTGATTACAAAGTATTTTTGTAATCAATGAATATTAACTTAAAAAGTGGATGAGAGTAGTTTTTATTTTACTTGTATTTATATCAAACACATACACAAGGCGAATTCGCATTGCACATACTTATGTCTTGTTTGTTGGTGTTAGTAATAGATTACTAGCCGTATTACTCCTAAAATACTAAATCGATCAAAATGAAATTAAGCTCGTTCACTTCTGTGTAGAAAGAACTTAAAAACGATATACAGTGGAGGCCAGATAATTAAAACATTTTTGATAGTAAATAAATTTATTGTTTTGGCGGTATATCTGAGATTTTGCTGTTGGTTAACTAAACGCCATTCAAAGCGTTTTTACCTGATCCCCAGTGGAAAAACTTGGATTCGTTAGTTCATAAAATATTTTTCCAAAAACTCATTTTGCTGACAAAATGCAATACGGACTTAAACCTTTTTTTTGGACGTAAGGCACTTTCATTAAGCCTCCGTCGAATAGTTCTAGATGATATATGAATACAACTTTTCACTGTTTAGAGCTTTTAATTCGGTCAGCTTTAGAGGCGCTTACGACTATTCTATCGTCTCTGATCGTGGTTTTACGTGATTTGGGGGGTAGATTCTTTGCGCTCTCAAAGATATCAAAATGGTTCATTGCTTTATACGTTTTTCCTCTAGAGCCAATAAGTAATTGAGAAAATGCATTCACCGTCTTCTCGGAGCTTCATTAATCTAATGATTACCTTCCATTCTTCTTCGGAGCAAATTGATCTCTTTCCCATACATCGTGGCTAACATTTGTGTACAATTTTACTGACATCATTTAAAACATACCCAAAAAAAAAAGGTTTCGAAATAAAACGAAATTAGATATTACAATAACTTTGTTCAAATAGCAGAACTGAAATTGGTTTAATTATGTGTCCGCTTGAAAAACTGGCCTTTCACTAAATAATGACATATTTTTTAAGAAAATTTAACAAAATATGAATGTAAAGAAAGAGTCAAATGTAATAGAGATCATGTCCACTACTGTATATGTATTTATTTATTTAGTAACTATACAGTTGCAAAGTAAATTTGCACAGCATGGGCGGGGTGACAAAGACCATAATGCCCAAGATGGTATTAACAGTACTTTTGTAGCGTCACTGTGACTAACTGTAACGACCTATGCCTTCACATAGGAAGTTTCCACGTGGTTAACAATGAATAACCTCAAAAAAAAAAAAAACTCTAAACCAATACAGTTAGTTGAGGCAAACCGTTAACCAGTGCGAGTGAGACACAAAACACTCGAAGACCGAACAACAAACACAAGCCTGACCGCACTTAAGAAATAATTACGATGACGCGAGAGCTGTTCTTCAGCCCAGAGTTGATTTACGACTGACTGTCTATGTATATTTTTCTAAATCGACATATTTTTCTAAATCGGTGCAGTAGTAAGGCTACAAAAGGGATATTAAAAAACTTGTTAGCCTATTAATTATTTTTTATATTATAATTAGATATATAACTTTTCTCAATTGAAAACTATCATTAACTTTTCTTAATTGACAACTAAAATGCTAAAATTTTATTTGGAGTTTTCTCATTATAAATTTTTAGTTACATATGAAATTTTCTCGTTTTGAAACTAAGATAAAAAAAATTAATAAAAAATGGTGCGGGATTTTTATTTTTTGTAATTACTTTTTTTTATAAGTCACTTTTGAAGAAAATGAACAACATATATTTTATATGAAGCGATACAAAAAGTCAAGGTCTTTTTATTATTATTATTTTTTTTTTTGTTTATGTTTTACCAGAAGCGCTGGTGTTCACATCCAGTGTTGTTTATGTTGCAGTTTGGCCTCCATGCTTGACGACAAATCGATTTCTCTACTTTTTGTTTCTTATTTTTATAAAATATGCTTTTAAAAAGCCTTTGCTCATATTTTCTTCATATTTTTGGTTAACGGCTGCTTTTGCCTTTTTATTGATGTAGTACATGTGTGCATACATTGATAATGTTACACGGTCCTTTATTGTAGCAGGGACGTCAACGGAAGAGCAAACGAGTGGCATGGTCGCATGTTAACCATTTTAGGATAAAATTGTTTAGTTTTTGCAGTTTTCCACCTTCAATTGTTGCCGATCCAATCACTTCCGTTTGGCTTGCTTGTGGCCGGTTAATTGCTTTATTTTATTTATTTGTTATTTAAAGGTTAATTGTCTACTCTAATGGAAATGAAAATGATAGAAATGATGACGTTTATGTTTTATGTTTTTACAATATCTGTTTGATATGAAAAAACTGCATCATCACTTTATCATTCTCATATATACATACACATATCTTTGTGAATATAAATATTATTTCATATTACATATACAAGTTTTAGTCAATATATTACATTATATTAGCAGAGTGGGAGTTTTTAGGCAGACATCTAGGAAACTTTGCCAGGATTACTGATACTCACTGACTTGGGTTATTTAGAGATATTGCTAGATGAAGAATATGCTTGATTCCTAAATGCTTATAAAAACACTAACAATTATATATCAGAGTTCATTCCAATGTAAAGAATTAATAAAATCACAGCTGATTAATGCATGATCACATGGTAATACAAGATATTTAGATTCTGTAGGAGCATAATGTTATGAAATTCTCTCCGTACTTGAAGAATGACCAAAAATATATTGTATTTTTCATGTTGACATTTGTGGGATAAGCAAAATCAAAGATAATAATATAATAAAATTATTTATGGTTACAAATCTACCATATTAAAAAAAATAACATGAAATATTCTTGACCTGCAATAGCTTGGATCAAAAGTGCTGCTAATGCAAAATTAAAAATACGACTTTGATGTGATGAATTTTCTGAAATGGTTTAAAAACTGAAGCTTTACCGGCCGCTTGTCAATTTTGGCATTTGGATGTCTCTCCCACTGAATATGTTTTGCTTTTATATTTTCTTAATCCTATACACATTTTTGACAGATCTAAATATTTGTATCACCATGTAAAGGTGCCTTAATTGATATCGATTAGATATATGAACTCTCAGCAGGCAATAACAACAGCAATTTTTAGTGCATTAACAGTGAAGTACCCAGCGGTAAGGTTTCGCTTACAGAAGCGATGATCCGATGCACACTTGTAAGTCAGTAACGCAAACCATCTCATATACGAACCAAGTATACATTTTCATATATATTGCCACATTTGTGGTAGTGAGGTGTTCATTCAACAAAATCTCATTACTTCCTAACATAAAGTGTAAGTTATCAGTAGACAGTTCGGATACAATCGCGCTTACTTTGTAAGCCGGCAGTAGGCCGCCCGAATATGAGCTCGCTTATTTCGTAAGTCGGCAGTAGGCAGCTAGGATACTACCTCACTTACTTTGTAAGTAGATCGTTCAGTTTTTGGGAATATTCCATTAACCCATTAACGCAAAACCATGAACAATTTTTAAAATTCAAACTTAATTACTAGATTTAAACAGCATTTCTTACATAAGTTTAAAAGAAAAGAAAAAAAAACAAAAATATATTTTGAAATGTGTTTTTTGAGGTGCACTAAGTTTACTATAATGGGCGCTTAAGTGTGGTATTTTGCAAAACACCCTCTTTCCAAACAAAGTGATTTCAGGCACTTACTACATGATGTCTTAACTCGATTTGAGCATATGACAAATCGAAGTTGACTTGGTATTTTTTTGGGGGTTGTGGCCATTATTTTGTCTTTCTTCTCCTGCAATTGTGAAAGATGTTTGCCTACATTTACTGTCCTTTTTGCACTTAAATGCGTTTGTGCTATATGTCTGCGAAACCATAACTGATCCACACGATTATTTGGGTTTGTAGTGCAATATAATCTTAATGCATTTGAAACACTCACGTCCACTAAGTAAGTAAACAAGACCTACCATCACTTCTTACCTTTCACAGCAATTCGGTCTTCAGTTTGTTTTTAATCTGGAGGAGATGAAAGACATGAATAAACGGGAGCACATTTCCTCCAACTTGGAGACTCAGCACTAGCTTCAATTCTTCTGCTTATTCCGTGAAGTTGATGACGCAATCCATTAGACGGATTCATCGTCTTCGTTACTCCATAGATCTTTAACCGTAGGTCTGTAAGTAACAACCACTATATTACCGGAAACATCTCGAGGTAATTTATTTGCATACAAGTCATATTCTCCACCTTCCTCTTCGTCGGTGATAACATTTAGATCGGGTGGCAGCATAACTTTATCGTAAGTAGCGTCGTTTCATTACATTGACTAATTATATCACATATTGCTTCTTCCAAACCAAAATAGTTTCTGCTACGTCGGTTCGCCATTTTATATTTCACGAAGTACTTTTTAATAATGTTAATAATAAGAAGCTATTAAAAAAATCAATAAAAAACCAGAAAAACGTTAATTCTGAAGCACAGTGCCGAAATAAACATGTCTTCACTATAGTATTTTATCATACCTTGAACGCCCAGTGTACTAAACTTAGTACAGCAGTACTTCATATGATATAGCTCAAAAAATTCTATATGTACTAAGCCGCTTTACTTGTATATCGTTTTTATTAGAAGATGTGATGTTATCAAGAAAATAAAATGTTATACAGCGTTCTTAAATGTCAATATATAATAAACTAAATAATCATTAACAATCCCACACGCAATAAATCGCTAGTCAAAGCAACATTCACGTAGCAACAGCAACGTGAATGTTAAAATAGTATTGTATAATTTCTTCATCGACTTTAAGTTGTGTAAATGGGTTAAACAAATTTGTTCTGTTTTTTCTTTACTGCACTCTTCTCCTTTTCACTAAATGTTTTATCTTTCTTGTACCTTTTTTATAATGTTTTATGGGCACTCTTACCTTTAGCACTGATTTTGTTAATTGAAATTTTTGCAACGTAGTCTGACAAAGATGGCGAACGTTTAATTTGCAACTAATAAATAAAATAAATACATATGAATATGATACAAAAGATTAACGTAATTCATTTTTGGGAAGGCCCTGTAGTACTGTCCTACACTTTGTAAGTGTTCGCCGCTGGGTATATTCAATTCTCTTTTCTCTCTCAATGCAAAATTATTTATTACGTTCATTTCTGTTCTCAATCAGCTGTGTTGCTTCTATTCAATTGAAACTCTATGTATATGAATTATTTCGAGCTCTATTAATGTTTACAAGGTGGCGGCGTATTGTGCCTTTGTTCATAAACAATAAATGAAGGCAAAAAAATCCGTTAGAAATTAGAAAAAATAAATACGCCATCTCGCTTTGGATTTAATACTCCTATGTCATATTTTGGTTTACAGTAAAATAAAAACAATTTTCTGCAATGATTTTTGTATAAACTCCGCTCAAAGCATATTATTTTTGTGTATCGCTATATTCATACAAATGAATACAAAATATAATACAATGAATACACATAGATGTCTCTTTAAGACAATCCTCAACCATCTGATATTGTGGCCTTTGACGAACGACACTTTTAAAATCTCTGTTATACTCCGTTCAATTTGTTAAACAAGCTGTTATTCTTCTTTTTTTACAACAATGAATGCTTTCATAACTTTGAATTCGGTTGCCACCGGTGTTATTATTATTTTCTTCTTATTTTCTTGAACGGTGTATTTTACATACGTAGCAATCTTATCCCATAAGTAAGTATTCAGGTGTTTCTGTTTTTCTAACGATTTTTGTGACCTTGACAATCAAAAAGAAAAATTAAGTGCATCGGCCTGATGAAGAAATTTTGTTATTTTCTAAACGTACAAGTACGTGTAAAATTACCAAAGCTTTGAACTGGTGGTCTTAAGCTAAAACAAAGATTTCGAAAGAATCCATACGATAAAAACATTTCACTTTCTAATTTAGGTTTTCGTCTCGCTCACAATTACAACATAATTAACTTGAGCAAAATATTTTATTTAAGCAAATGAATTACACAAGAGCTCAACTAACTTAAGCCGCATAACAGCATAACAACAGAGCGTTAAATTTCAATATCAAATAGTAAAATGATAGTTATTTGAATTTCTCATGAATTTCCGTAAAGTACTTCCCACTGTGTTGAAAAGCGAATTGTTGCTTCATCATGTTTGAACCTTTTAATCTTTTTATTCATTGATTTTTAATATGTTTTCCTAATAAATTAAAACAAAAAACAACTCTTAAATCATAATTACATCTGTACACCTACAAAAGCCACTACTGCACACGATTGCAATTTAAAGAGAATGAGTGAAAGAGAGGGAGACAAACAAATACAACACACACATTTCAAGCATCCGCATGAAATCATACTAAACAAGATTTACAACCAAAATAAAAATAATAAAACCCACAACAACACGGCACTTGCTTTTGCAACAACTAACTACTAATAACAACATACAATATATTAAACATCCGAGCAAAACATGATATATTGCAGCATACTTCCATCATCAACTTCCCTATTTACATTGTGTTATTGTTGTTGCTGCAGCTTTACAACAAACTGAGCAGCAGCAACAAACCTGGTAATGCTGATACTGCTCCAACAGCTGCTAGGTCTACAAGCGTTGCAATCAACAACATCATTATGATCATAATGGTACATTTAGGTGGTTTTAAAACATCGTTAACCATAAAACAAACAAGACTTAATCATTTCCACACAAGTACTGGTGGCAAATCTGTACGCCAAGAAGCTTGCGAATACCGTTTAATGTTGTTGCAACAAAGCAAAAGCATTTTTTTTTTATTTCACATGGGTCTGTTGTTTTGTTTGTTTGTTTCTTAGCTGGATGCTTGTGTACTCCTAGTGGCATTTGAAATTTTCTTCAAGCGGTTTTCTTAACCACCAATGAAAACGAAAGTAATCATATGGTTTTCATTGTATTTATTTGCTGTCTGTTTGTCTTCTACGTCTAGGTTGCGGCTATCTGATGCAAATACTTACATATGTACGTTGCTTAAATATTTCAGAGTATGTTTGTTTGTATACTTGTGATGTGTTCACACAACGCTGGAAATTTTGATCATCTGCGTTATGCACTCTCGAACACCTTCTCTTTAAAAAAGTTAAATAAAAAAAATCTAAGCACAGCACGTACCACGCTACAAAAACACACCAAAAGGCCAAACAATTTGAATTGTATAGATGGATGAATGAATGAATCGATGGGTGTTGAATTTTCATATTAAGATTGAGCTACACACAGCATTGCGGCATTGCAGGCAATTAGATGTAAATGAGCATGTAGGTGGCATAGAAGGGTCATTAAACCTGGAATACTAACCTAAGTAAGTTTTACGTACAGTTGTTTTTGTTATTGTTTCTATGTGTTCACGCCGTGAACAAAAGACGTATCCCCCCTCATGATTCCTACTAATTCAACCAACGGTGATGAGTACAACGAATGGTACAACAACAATCGTGTTTTTTCTGTTCGTGTGTCACAAGAAGATATAAGTAATAATTTTTTTCTGTAATAAGTCTGATCTCGCGCGAACTCATTATTAAATTATTAGTGAAATAGTTAAATATTTACCAAACTCTAAATTCAAAGATTTACCTTTTTATGAATATAAATTCGATTATGAATATAAAGTCGATAGTACTATTTTATCTAAGGTAAAAAGCGAAAGAAGTAAAGCTGTTTATAACGTTTATGAAAAAGTTACGGAGATTTATTTTATATGCATATATACTCGTATTGGCACCGTTAAACTCGTAAAAACACTATGCAAGCGTTTTTTTTTTTCAAAAGTTTTTATGCATGCAAAAACATTAAAAAGCTTATTTAGTAATTAAACTGCTTTAAGAGAGGAAATATAAAAAGGCTATACCGTAAAATTTACGTAAGAGTATAAAGTATTTGATGAAGTAACTGAAAATGGTAAGTAATGAAATGATTAATTTCAAGCGCAGTTTCAATCGCAAAGATGTTACGGCATTACTAACCCTATAATACCACCGTTAACAAATTTTATGAGTAATTTTATTTATTGTTGTAGCTACGCAAGCGTTCAGTTCAGCTATTAATGCCAAATTCAGCAGGTACTTTGATGCAATGGATTTTGAGCACACGTAAAAGCAAAACAAACCATATGCAGTTACTCAATTAATTGAAAGTGTGGTCTTTAAAAGCATTTACGTGAAATTTACATTACATTAGAAGTACTAATATAATTTTTATAGGTAAATTTAACAGGCGTTAGCGTTAAGAGCAAAAAGTTTTTTGAAACATTTTATTCAGTGACTGAAAATGGAGAATATAAAATCGATGAACTCGAAGCGTAGTCTAATCTGTGAACATGTAGTGGCCAGCGTTGTCAACTTTGACAATTTAAAACGCGCAACGGGAAATAATTGCGTTATTTCAACAAAAACGCACGAAATTTAGAACTTTTGATTTCCTATTTAAAAAACATTTTGTATTATATAAAGTATACAATGTTTATATTAAAAATAAGACAATGTGTTAAGGCCAAATGTCTTAACTCAAAATGATTACAAACCCTGTGGTTAAGTTTATATTGAGATATATACAAAAGTTGATTTTTATCTAAAGAAGAGACAGCCTTACATATGAGCATCTATCTCTTTTATATAAAGGCATAACAAGAATGGTCAATATGCCTTAAAATAGTACTTCCGGTTTTATAAGAAAAACCACTCACTCTTAATTCGAACGCATATAGAGTATGCAGTTAAATATTCGAATTGCCAAACTATTCCTCCAAATAAACCCTCCATATTTCCAACAAACCACTGATTCACTTGGTTTTATTTCCTTCTCTTTCTATCGGTCCATCTGCAATCGAGGGTTAATCTGTGTCAACGAGATAAAGAATTTTCCTCCATCTCAGCACAAAGGCTCAGACAACAAACTTATTTCTTTTTTTCACTCCAGCCTACCATCCTTTCCAAAAACTAAGCTAATCATAATGAAACAGCCTTTTAAGCGGCTATTAGACAATCAAACTGGGTCTAATAGCACCAGCTGATGGTATACCATCAACTTTGTTCAATTACTAGAATTTGTGATTGTTACACTTGGTCAGTAGAGCGATTATGGAACTTTTGTTAAGAGTATTATATCGTTACAATATTTATGACGATATTTTATCCAGCAACGTTCTTTAATCATATTCGCTGTCGACCGGAATCAGCTGTTAGTTTTACAGGTACACAAAAATACAGCTGAAATTATATTGCAGATACATACAACCGTTATTGCGAGGAATCAAATATGTGGAAAAAATTTGCGATTATCGGATCATTAGAAGTTCCAGAATCGCACTAAAAACCATCAAACTCGCATAATAGCAATTCTACCAAGTACAGTTTAAATTTCATTTCATGTTTTTGTAATCGATCAGTGAAAATCAGTTGACTGGAGTAGGTATATTTACAAGAATTTATTGAAATATGCGACTGTTTGCCAGAGTTGTAACAAATACCATAGGTTTAAATTGGCAGAATGGGAATTAGCATAGCCCCGGGTAGTTCTGCTTGCAGTTCTACCTGGACTGATCATGGGTGAGGTGCCTAACTTGGCTGGAATATTCTGGGTGGTGTTCAAACCTAACACTGATATTTATTTGGTGTGTGGCTTTTTTCGGGGACTAACAACCTCCCGACTGTTTGTTGCCTTTACAACAGATATCTGAACTGTAAGGAACCAGCGGTGATGGTTGACGGGTGAGTTGGTTTAAGGGCTAATGTTGCTAGTGGGCTTCGGCCTACCAACTCATTAAGCCTTGTCTTCTATTAATTGCTGGGAAATTGCATAAAGGAGGGATTAGAAGACTCGAACTCCTCAACAAAAAGTTGCTCATATGAGTGCTGAGTGAGCCTAGTAAGCCACACGGGGGCGCTAGTGAATAGTTAGTAATTCACTCCGTGGAATTGGTCCATCATCAGATAATGCCGTAAAGGCAGGTGCTGATGTAAATATTTTTCACTACTTCCCGCAAGCAATACAGCTACTTCAATATTCGCACTAAAGCGAATAATTGGTAATAGTTCAAATACACGTTCCACGGCAGCAGAATATAGCAAACCAACTCAAAGTTTTTTGGGAATTCCTAAAATTAGCTTCAGAAACCGCCAAAATCCCTCCACTTCCCCGGAAGAAATGCGATAACTTCAGTTTTCGCACTAGAGCGAATAATCGTCCGATAAATGTCCCACGGCAAAAACGGCGACCGAATATGAAACCCCGGTTTTGACCTGGCCAGTAAAGCAGTTCCGAGTTTTCTTGACAATTCCCAAAATCGGCTTCGGGAATCAAAAAATTCCCCCACTTCCCCGGAAACAATACCACAACTTTAATTTTTGCACTAAAATTCCAACACTAAATCTTTTATATACCTGCACATGTAATAATCACTCATACGGCATGGATTTCGAGAGTTGGAAACATACAAACAAATAAACATAAACTGAAGCCAATCATAACCCGTTGAGAGCCGGGTTAACCGTGATAAAAATTCTGGTGTATTCACTATTCCAAGAAGATACATTTTAAATAACCGGCTGCAGTGAAACCATATGATTGGCTTAGTAACAGCTTTTTGTTTAAGGAGTTATTATTACTTTCGATTAGAAAGCTATTTGACCAAATTATTGCAAAAAAAAAAATGTTGACGGCATGTCAAATTAAAATGAATGCTTTCATTACTGTTTTCTGACAATTCAAAACAATTTCATTTATATAATTAGTCCAACATGGTTTCAAACTAAAATAAAATTTTTGTAAGAAGCTTTATTTAAGAAATACTCTTAAGCTTGACATAACAAAAACATTAGTTTTCCAAAAGTGTTAAATCAATATTATTCAATGTTGATGTTGCTTTCGTTTTTACTTCAGCATCATCTTATAGTACAACTGCTGTTAAAATAATTTAAATAATGACTAATATAGAGTAACTTCATGTCGTTGAATATTAGTAAAAATCGGTCCATATAAGCAATTCATTTCTCGTAGCCAGTGGCAGTTGAGTATGGATATTTTATTACGCCAAAAATGTTACGTTATGAGTATAATACTCATTTTCCAGCTTATGTTTTGTGTCGCGTAATAACCGTTTTTTTTTTTTTTTTTTTTTGTGAAGAGGCATGCAACACTTTACTCATTTTTATTGTAGATTTGTTTTTATTTTTGTTTTCATAATAAGTCTAAGCAGCAGCAACTGCGATGATGAAAAATTTACAAATCCAAAAACAAAATATTACAAAAAAAAAGTTAAACAAAATATCTTTGTAGTTCAAATTTGTAATCATATCCCAGAGTTTGTTACAGTTGCTTACCATCTGTTGTCGCGTAAACAACGGTTAATTTCTCAACAATCAACAACCAAAACGAGATAAAATTATAACCAAAAGAATTGAAAAAGAAATAATAAATAAGTTTATATCTTATGTATTAAAAAACTAATCAAAAGTTAAAAAAAAAAATAATCGTTCAATTGAGATTAAAAAGCATGAAATTAAACAAGGAAAAAACTATTTAGTATTTTGAAAGAAAGTGAAGGTGTTCAATTGTTGCATTAACAAGAAAACTAAACACAAGTTGCTAACCCTTCGAGCCAAAGAAAATGTGAACTTGAATTCGTTTTTTTTTTGTGTTACCCTAAATAAAAACAGTTGTTATAAATGCCTTTTAACGTTAAGGCGGGAGATCAGTTAAAAAAGAATACAAGAGTTATAAAGAAATATTTTAATTTTTAAGCACTCAACTAAAACTATGGTTTTACATTTAAAATAAGTGCAATCAAAAAGAACATATATATAAATACATATATTCAAATTTTATTCTTACAATTTCAATATAGTAATAGGCAAACATGTTTTAAAAAATTCCTTTTGTAGCCGTACTACTGCACTGATTTGTAAAAATTATATATCTTTTTAAAGACCTTTCTGCACAGAAGTGAACTCTCAATTTGACAGGTTCAGTATTTTAGGAGTAATATGGCTATTAATTTGTTACTAGCACTAACAAACAAAATAAGTGTATGTTTTTACCTTAAATACAAGTAAAACAAAACCAGTGTTGCCAAATATGAGTAACGAGTAACATATGTGGGTTTGTTTTAATGGTTTCAATATTGGGTCTTATATGAGAGTGCATTATTTAAGAGCGGTAAAAAATTAATAATAAATTTTAAATAAAAATGTGACGTGGTTATATGGAGAATTACAAGGTTTATTATTGTCTACAAGGTGGCAGCTCTAGAATAAAATTACAACCAAGGTAGCTTTACCAGGGTAGTGGTACAAGCACAGCTGTCTATTGTTTCCTTTGCATAAATTTGTCAAAATTTTGTTTACTAGATTTTGAATATATAATTGGGTGTTTAAATAATATAAGAAAAAAATTAACATTTTTGAACAAAAATATTAAACGATACATAAAAATATTATTTTATGTTGTTTCCTTAAAAAATTATGTAATGCTTTTTGTTTGAATTTACACTTTCGTTATTCAACTTTGCGGTAAACTTGTAGTTTATCTTTAAATTCTAGGATATTAATATAAAAAAATTCCATTTATAGAAATTATTCGGTTAAGCAAATCACAAATAATGGAGGCCCCACTATACATGTAATATTTTGTTGTCACTTTACTTCTCCGCCAATGTTGAGCAACTTCCAACATCCATTAAGAACTTTCACATTACAATTTTTTTTTAGATTTCGATTTAGTTTTTCGTTCTACTCGTATTTTGTGTGCTGTAAAATAGAAAACCTTTAAATGTATATCCGTTAACAAAGTACTGATTGTGCAACTTCATATGTCATTTGCATTAATGTCAGTTGAAATAGGAGACGGACGGGTATCACAAGACGGATTCTACGTGCCTGCCCTGGGGTTTATGAACGCATACTTGCAATTTAATAGAATTTATATATATGAGGTTGTGTTGAGGAATTGCAATTAATATCTTGATAAAAAAATTGTTGTTACAACGATGGATAATTATAAAGTCCTTCGTAGTTTATGCATACCAGCGCCCTTCGCTGCTCTATGGCATTATTTTTATTTAATTAGAAGTGAGTTAAATATGATTTCAGTTCAACATGAACCGGATTTTTTTTTTCAAAAATAACTATACAAATGTGAACTACAAGAAATAAATATACATATTTCAAATATGATTGAACTTTGAAACTACATGCATATGTAGTCACACGCATTAAAAAATTAGGCTGCGCCGAAATGTAATAAAACAAGTTATTATAAAAAAAATTTAAATTAAACATGATTGCACAAAGTTGTTTGTTTTCGTTATGCATTCATATTTAATATGAAGTCGAGTTATTGCTTCAAATATTGGTATTTACGGTTTTGTAACCAATATTTTTGAGCAGTAACTAAGCCCTAATCTTAACATTATAACATGTGTAAATAAAAAACACATGTTGTTATATACCCCAGAAAATTGCAAGATTCGTTAAGACTCTTAATGTACGTTCTTGTATAACATATGTTACATGTGAAACGCGTGAATGTGTTAAAATCATTTAAATATTATTTATTTATTACTATTATTTTTCTATGGAATATACAAATTTTCCTATGGAAAGAACCAATGTAAATAAAAACACAACAAAATATGTACTTAATTAATAATTAATTTTATAAACATTTTAAAAAAATAATTAACGATGTTCGGATTGCTTCTAAAAAAGCGCATTTGCTTGCATTTTTTAAAACTAAGCTCCATCAGGTTGACTTTGCACCATTTATAAAACGAATCTAAATCCATTTGAAGAAATTTATGATCCAAAAAGTTATTATAACATAGGAAGATTTTTACGTCGTCTGCATACATTAAAACACTTGAAAACTTTATAACATGCGGCAAATCATTAATATACAGCGAAATTAGCAGTGGTCCAAGATGGCTCCTCTGTGGTACACCGGAAGGTACCTGTATATATTTTGAAACTACGTTTCTGAAAATTACATTTTGTCTCCTGTCCGACAAATATCCCCCCGGGGAACAGGTTTTGCCTTGGCGTATTCCTAACTTAGGCACTCCGTTTTTCGGGGAAAAGAGGGGAAGGGGTCCCTCGTTTGATGCGGCAAACAAAACTCTAGGAAGCCACATGACTTTTGTTGTGTTGGCTTCCGAAACCCTTACCAAGGGTATGAATTGGCAAAACGGGGATCAGCATGGCCCCTGGGAAGTTGTGCTTGCGGTTCGACCCGGGCTGATAATGGTTGAAGTGCCTACCTTGGCTGAAACGTTCTGGCTGTGGTTGAAACCTAAAACTCAGGAAGGGAGTGTTAGTATCCTTGATAATTGTTTGGTGATGGCTTTTTTCGAGGGCCTATACAACAGATACGTGTACTGTGTTAAATGTTTTCCAAATGTTTGGGACGAAACCAATTATATATCTAATATGAAAAAATCAAATATGCCTTTTACGGCTTCCTGTACGAATCATACAAAGATTGCACGGCGAAGTGCTCGACTTGTACAGTAATATCTACACGAGTCTTAGACGATTCCTCTGCGATTAGCTTGAGAGTCTTTTGTTGTATTGTGTAAGAGACCCGTAGAAGAATATGATTAAAAAGTACATTCGTCGACGATCAAAAACACTCTTCATGAGATTCTTAGTATAGTGTCTGCTACAGTTGAAATGCTAATTTTTCATTGAATTGAATTTTTGATTTAGATTTTCGTTTTTATCTTATCTTAGAATAGTCATTATTTTGTAATAATCGATTTCCGATTTTTTTTCCTAAAATTAACATTGTGTTCGCCGATGTCGAAAGGATAAGTTCATTTGCACGCTGTAACAGTTTGTTCGCCGATATCGAATGAAAATGTATGCGAAAGAAAGCTAGTCACCCACATTCGAATCAATTTGGGTTTGTCTATGTCACTATTATTCGTTCCCATGTACTTTTGCTTTTTAACTGCCTGGACCACGCTGTCATCTCGCTCGCATAAATACGTTTTGAACAAAAACAAATTTTAAAATATTGATTTTGGTTTGCATATATTTATGCGAGCGAGCAGTGTCGAGTGACATTGTGGGCCAGGCAGTAATTGAATTTTGACACATCGTTCGCATAGAATAAAGTTAGAAAACCCCAAATAAATTTTCTTTCGCCTAGAATGCAAATGAACTTATCCTTTCGACATCGGCGAATTTCTGGCACCACTGTCCGCAATTACAATAGTAAAACAAACTCTCAAACTGAAGAACTCTTTTTTAACTGATCACTCTCCTTACACTGAAAAAACAAACAAGTGCTTTTTATTGCCGCCAATACAACAAACTGTTATAATTTATACTTTTTGTTCGCCAGTTAGTGGCTGGTGTTGAATTTTGTAGAAGAAACATACTGGGAAAAAATAAATAAATAAAACGGCAAAATACTAACAAAAGTTTGCTGGTGTTGTTTTTATTCGGCAAATAGGCAATTATGTAATTTAAAGTTAACAACAGGCTTAACTGAATGATTGACTGAATTTTGCTCGCACAGCAAAAACCTAAAATTCACGCACAAAAAAGAAAAAAAAAACGCCAATGATTAATGGCTTAAATAACAGCAAACATTTTAAAATTTGCTACAGAATTTTAAAAGCCAAACAACAACAATAACAAAAAACTGTAAATAAAAATTAAATTTAAAACAACTTCTCTGTAATTAGAGTAGAAAAAGTTAACAAAAAGAAATACAACGTTAAACATTACAAAACACCATAATTTAATTTTATTCAATCAAATCTGGAAACATAAATATACAAGAGAAAAGAAAATAGCAATTTTAAGAAAAATAAAAGTTAAAAAAAGACGAAAATAAATACTTTAATGACTAATGCTGTGGTCCACTTAAACAATATATTACAAGAAAGTAAAGTGCAAATAATAATAATAACAATAATACATACGACTACATCCACAATTCACTTTTTATTTGATTCCATAAGTTGCCAAATATGATGTTTGAATAAATAAATAAATTATTAAATCAGTTGTAATAAAATTGAAGCAGAAATCATGAGCGTTTTGTGTGGCCAGGAATTTATTCGTCAATATTGAATTATGTTCAAAAATGTGTTTCAAGTTTCATTTGTTGCTGTTATTGGGGTTTATTGTAACTGATCGGATAACAACAACAACATCATCACCACCGATTGTATCGCAGTATTATAAAACGAATCAATTTGCAACTGGTAAATAATATAATAACACTGATGCAATTTAAGATAAGTTTAGTGGCCGGCGTTGAGGCGCGTACTAGTATTCATAGAGGTTACATCACAAATTTCAGTGTCACAGTGTTTGTAAAGAAGCGGGATTTTTGTTTTCTTTTGTGATGTTTGATAAATGCTTTGGCTTTAATAATGGTGTTTAAGACGTGATTTGCCGATATAAGGCCATTGATCTCCACTGCACTCAAAAACTTGAACTTGAACTTCAAAAGCATCTACTTGAGATTTAAAATAATAACACATCATTACATAAATACGAGTAACCAGTGTCTACAACAGCGATTAACTTTGATATAAAATCAGACAGAACGTCGGCGAAATAAGAAAATGGATTTCTTTATGTTTATCTTAATATTGAATATTTCTATTAATTTTACAGAAGCCTAGAAAATACTGAGAGCTGCGAAGAAAACACTTCTTTGCGATTAATATACTCGTATGATTTGGTGGACTTGGTTGAAGATTATTACTGGGGGTTTCCATTAGCCATGACCTTGGTATGACCATCATGTCGAACATCAAGTGGCTAATGTGGACCACCAGTTTCCAGTTTTGTTGTTTCTCTGACGTCGATGTTCGAGCAAATGGCTGGACATCGATGTTCGCCACCTTTGTGCGTTCAACGAGAGCAATAACATATATTTTTTTGCGATCCCAACATATTTTCCCAAAGCTATTAAATATTTCCTTGCGACCATCTTCGGGAAACCTAGCACAATGTCGCTACGTAGACTTTTCGCACACAATCTTGAAGTAGATCCACCTTTAAGTTGTCATGCTGATTTTTTACAGATATTTCCTTTTATTAGGTCCGTGTATTGTTTTCCTTTAATTCTGTTTGCTTTATTTTCACAGTTTTTATTAATTTCTTTTCAACTTTTTTAGTTGAACCATGTACTCGTTTTATTATTTTTTGGTAAGGAACAATTAGTCTCAGCGCTCTTGTTACTATCTTACAAAAAATTTTATTTCTAAAACGGTAACTGAACGCAAAACAAATTCCAACTTCGTTCAACGTGTAGTTACGGCTTTTTGGTTTATTCATTTGTTAATACTGTAGTTGTATTTTGAACATATGAAAGCACAATTTTAAGAAATGATGTATTATGGTTAATCACATCATAATCAATCAAAAAGTCTATTTTGAATTTTTTGATTGTTACGGCCTTTTAAACTTTAGCTGACGATATGTAAAATTCTTTCAACTTTTTATTGAAATAAAAAGAAAACATATGATGGGGTGGTATCATTCGTCTGGCTCAAGTTCAATCCTGGCTAAAGCCGAGAAATATTTTTTATTTTTAATTATAACAATAATTGCCGCGAATTGAACACACTAAATCTGGGGGACAACTAGCTGTTTCGCAATCGCTGCACTACTAATCAGCACCCACTAGCCAAGTCGCCAATTTTAAGCCATATGCGTTTACCAGAACACGTACATATTTGGTGATTTCAAATTGTAAAACCATACTTCTTGCTTTATGCGTTTGTCAGAACACCTATCAAATCGCAAACGCTAAATTTAAGATGTGATGGTCCAAATATTCGATGACGCTGTGGCATTATTGAGGTTCCGTTAATGTGCCGTATTATCTCATCCTTACGCTCTTGAATTGTTGCTGGCTTAACGACTTACACCTTTTCTTTTAAATAACCTCAAAGAAAGAAGTCCAACGGTGTCAAATGACATGATATTTGCGGCCAATTGGCATTGCCACAACGTGAGATACCACGGCTAATGGATTTGTTGTGCACCATCCTGTTAAAACCATATATCGTCCGCATCCACATCTTCCGATTCGGGGCAAAAGTAACTGCCTGACTGGCCTCATTTTGGAAACAATAAGGTCACTCTTTGTGCGTGCATTGGTTTTTCGATAATCATTTTTGGATTATCATTCACCTAAATGCTGCAATTCTGCTTTTTAACGAATACACTGAGGTGAAAATGTGCCTCATCCCATGGCTCATTTTCGAAAATTGATCAGCTATTGTTGCCATTTCTTGCCACCAATCTGACCATTGACAACGCTTAGAATGGTCAAGAGGCTTTAGTCCTTGAGTCAATTGCACCTTGTAAGTGTGTAAATGCAAGTCTTTGTGTACAATGTTCATCAACGACGAGCGTGAGAGGTGCAACTGTAAGACATGACAACGAGTTAATGTGCAGAAAAAAACTTCACAACTTAGATGTGTTTAACATTCAATATTGGCCCTTAAAATGTATCCATCCGATATTTTGAACGGCCAGAAAAATAAATAAAATAAAACATAAAAACAGGAGCGAATGTGCGAGCGCATATGGCAAATTAGTTGCGCAAGTTTCTTGCTCAAGTCTTCTGCTGGCTGCTGTGAGAGGGAAAAGCGTCTTTAACGGGGAAGAATTGCTGATATTCGAGTACAAACTTGCTTGTACTCAGCAATTCGTTTTGCTCGCAGATTCTTGTTTTTTATGTTTTTGATATTTTCTTTTGTTTATTTTTCGGTGCGTTCAAAATATTAAGAAAATTTAAGTAAAAGAAAATGATGATTACGTAAATAAATTGCTGTATATAAACATAACAGCAAGAGTAAAAAAAAATGAACAAAACTCAAAAATAGACTTGTGCTACTACCCAGCGGCGAACATTGCCTACCACATTACTTCTCTTCGATGATGTGTGCCACACTTTGTAATCAATGAATGGTAACTTACAAAGTGTATGGCAGTAGTATATGGAGTTCCCAAAAATGAATTACGTTCATCTTTTGTATCACATTTATATTTTTATTTTATTAATTCGATGTAATTCAAACGTTCGCCGTCTTTGTCAGAGCACGTTGCAAAAATTTAATTAACAAAATCAGTGCTAAAGGTAAGAAAACCTTATAAAAAATGTACAAGAAAGATAAAACATTTAGTGAAAAAAAAAGAATGCAGTAGACAAAAAACAAAACAAATTTATTTAATGGAATATTCCCAAAAAAACTGAAGTGCGCAGTACGTACGAGCTGCCTACTGCCGGCTTACAATGTATGCGAGATTGTATCCGAGCTGCCTACTTCCGACTTACAAAGTATGCGAGATTGTATTCGAGCTGCCTACTGATAGCTTACAATGTATGTTAGGAAGTAATGAGCTTTTGTTGGATGAGCACCACACTAGCTCGCTTACTTTGTGTGCAGGTGGTAGGCGTTCACTCTACAAATGCGGCAATGTATATGAAAAAGTATACTAGGTTCGTATATGAGATGGTGTGCATTACTGACTTACAAGTGTGCATCGGATCATCGCTTCTGTAAGCGAAACTTTGGCCGCTGGGTAAATTGCCAAATATGAAAACTTAATGCTGAGCATAAAGCAAGTCTGTACTCGAATATTAGCACACATCTACAAGCAAATGGGAAAGCGCTCTTATATGTACTCATGTGTGCATGTGACAGTTTTTTACTACTGGCAATATAGTAAGCCATTTATATTGGTTTATTCTGAATTAAAAATTTAAAAATTATTTTGTGAACATAAAAATAATTCAAATAAAACTAATTTATAATTGTAAAAAGGAACTTTCGTAGTTTATAAATATTTTTGACAAGCTTAGCACATGCTTGTTTTTGTTGTAATTTTGCCCTAGTGCTGCCACCTTGGAGACGTTAATACACCTCGTCCATTTTAAGTATTCCCTAATTGTATGTCCTTAGTGCAAAAAATAAATTATTCTCTCTCTCTATCTATCTCTCTTTCTTTATAAATGTGTTTTACTAAATATATTGCAAAACTAAAGCTGGATTCTCCCATGACCGCGGAGCAAAATTTTTGTTCTAAAGCACGTTTTCTTATCAGGTGTACAACTTTGCTTCAGCCGTTTTGTAATAATGCTGCCATTACACAGGAAAGTACTTTCATGAAATTTTTGTATACGTATTACAAATAAAAATTTCAATGAAATAGACGACTTTCATGAAAATTTCTTGTTCGTCTACACAGGAAAATGAAAGTTCATTTTAAAAATGTCGCCGAGGCAAAGAGTTGCAAAATTTGCCTCTACTTCTCTCTACTCTTATTTGGTTTGCTTACTAATCAGAGTTGCCGAACTTATTACATATACAAATTTATGGGGCAATAGTTGAAAAAACTTATCATTATAAACTTTTCTATGATGTTATTTTTATAAAAAGACTTTAATTGTTTTCTTTATGTGTTAAATATACAATACAATGACAAATGATCATAATTATATTTATAGACTTGCAAAATAAGTTAATTTTATACTTATTATTTTACTACAATACCGCAACTTTGCATAATTCTTTGTATGTGGCAACAATGTTTAGCAATTTGTCATTTTACTTTCAGAAAACGTCAAAAAATTTGTTTCATGAAATTTTTAATGAAAGCTGAGTGAAAAGTAAGCAAAATGAGAGTGTGTTAGTAAAAATGTGTGAGTGTATTGCAATTTTCATGAAATTACTTTCCTGTCTAAACGATAGGTAAATGGCTGTAGCGGTAAATGGTTGTCGAAATATATAGATCGCAAATATCATACAGTTGTAAAATTGATATATATCAGCACTTGCCTTTATGGCCTAATCTGATGATGAACCAACTCCACGCGGTGAATTAGTCACGACTCGCCAGCGCCGCCATGTGGCTTGCTAGGCTTACGTAGGTCTCAACTTTTCGTTATAAATTTCTAGCCATATAGACAAACCTCTTACTTAAGAGTTGGGGCCTTCTAATCCCACCTGTATACAAAATCATTGCATCATATAGTTATTCGCAATTAAACATGCCAGCTTTCGAGTCAAGTTCTCGTCATTTGCGGAAGGTTTTAATTTTCAACTTTGATTTGAAGAAACCGCTGCTTAGACTCTTCGAATGCTCTCCAATACCAATGGTGAGGCCGAATTTAGTGAAAAAACGTGACGAGAGTGGTTTCAACGCTTCGGTAACGGTGATTTTGACGTCGAAAACAAGCATGGTGGTGGAAGAGAGAAGGTAATTCAAGACGCAGAATTAGAGGGATTGTTTTGCCAAGACTTGTGTCAAACATAACAAGAATATTCTAAATCATAAATGTATAAAATGTTTTTTACAATAAAGTCTGGAATTTTGGAATATATGTAGTTTAACGTTTCTCCTTTTGCGAGAGAGAGGGAGAGAGCGAAAGAGAGTTAACTTTGTTTGGAACATGGTACAATAATAGATAGTTAGTGTCGAAACGGTGGCCGACATTTTATTTTCTGTGATGATAACTATCAAAAGTGCACACATACACACACATTTTTTATTATTGTTTACAAATTGAAAAAGTTTTTGAAAAAAAATGTTCCAATAATATTTTTCAAACACAAAAACAGCTTCAAACACATCAGAAAGCTTTTTCTTGATCTTTATTTATATATTTAATTTATTGCACGAGTTTTAAATGCAAAAAATTATTGAAAAATTATTTGTAAAATAAAAACACGACAGTTATCAACACAAAGCATCAATAAAAAGCCATGTTGTTTTTTTTATTTTTGGCTTGTTGTAGTTCCGCTTTTACCTGTTATATTATTGTACCATGGTTTGAAACAATTCCAGCTTCATTTGTTTTAATTTTATTTTTTGTTTTGCACCAATTGAACTGTGCTGCCAGCTAGCTACTTTAACTTTTTTAACAAAATTTAACTGAGCTGCCACATACTCGTATTATTATATACGGGATGTCTCAGCATTCAAAATCCAGCCGAAACATTGTGACAGGATTGATTGTAACCATCGTGAAAAAATCAGAGAAAAAATCTACGAAAAGATCATTCTAGTCCGAACTCACCCAAAGCAAAATTCGCACAAATTTGTACAGGGAATAAAAAAAAATACTCTACATTTTCTCTCAAATCTGCACAAAAATTGTTACGTAGAATGCTTTTGGACAACTTTGGACTAGATCGGACTGTTTCGTTATTCATATGGAGCACACCTATTATATTAACTTAAAGGGCTGCTGGCTTATTTGCGTAGACCTACAAGTGCACCAATAAGTTAACCTATTTCAACTTTTTATTAACATTTGTATTTTTCAGATTGTGGTACACGACCTCCAAGAAGAGAACCCAGAACACAACAAGCATCAACAGAAGACCCCAACGGCTCACGCACAGCAAAAATTATAGCTGGGACATTTACAAAAGAGGGTCAATTTCCTTGGCAAGCATCGTTAGAGCTATTACATCCTTCATTGGGCTTCCTCGGCCACTGGTGCGGCGCTGTTCTCATACATCAATATTGGATATTATCTGCTGCTCACTGTGTGCATAATGATCTCTTTAATTTACCCGTACCACCGCTTTGGACAGTAGTTTTAGGAGAATATAATCGGGCTGTTGAGTCTGGATACGAGCAAAGAATACCAATTGATAAAATTGTATTGCATAAAAGTTATCAAAATTTCTTACACGATTTAGTTTTAATGAAACTCTCAATGCCAGCAGATATTTCCAAAAAATCCAACATCAGAAGAATTTGTTTGCCATTTTTATTTAATGATCCCACCAATCCAGATGATGACGAAGAAGAGGACTTCCATAACATTGAAGATCCTTTAGTGTGGGACTTGGCAGAAGTACCTGATAAAATGGAAAACTTTTTAAGAAGTGTTCAAACCATGCGGCGTTACCACAATGTCACAATTCCCAGTATGAAAGAGTTAATGGATTTAAAGATATTTAACCGGCTAAAACGACAATTGAAGGAAAAAGAACGAAATGGAAAAAACTTCAAATCATCCCGCAGAAGAAATGATAAAATAATGAAAATATTTCGTGACTCGAATGAATATGATGGCGTGAGTCAAGAGAAACATTATCACCATCGTTTCATAGACAACAATCGTGATTTGCCGTATATTGATTGTGTGGCAACAGGTTGGGGCAAAGCAAATCAGACGGGTGACTTAACAGATTTGTTGCTGAAGACAACTGTACCTCTGCATAATAATAGAAGGTTAATATACATATTTTCTGTTAATTTATTTTTATTGTTTACATAATTTCGATTTGTTTGGATAGAAATTTTAAAGCACTTCCTGTGTTTGTAAAAAATGTAAGCAAAATTGCGTTTTTTCTGCACAGAAAAGTTTGTCGGCGGTGGCAAATACGATTCCAGCTTACATCATCGTTAAGTCGTCTTTATTAACATAAATTAATTGTCAATAACAAGCGGTTATTGCAAATATTACGACGGCAGTGCCTTCACGTAGCAAAATATATATGATTGATATGACAATATTCCATAGTTACCATACTATTGTTGGCTTATACGAGTATGGTTTGGGCTGATAATATTTTATTGTTATATTTGAAATCCCATTATATTCCTTACAATAGTTTTGTGGGAAAAATGTTATAAATAACGGCGTACCCAGCCACGTTATTATAACAACTAACCATACTTATGTCATAAATAATCATTGCATTCATTAACTACCCAGACTACTAATCATATCATAAACAGCTTTATTGGTATAGAATCATATCTTTGCCATAATTCACACTTCTAATTAATAAAAAGGCAAACAATACCAGTTTTTTAATTTACAACTACTTGTGACAATACTACTTACGTATGTTGTAATAAACTAAAACAAAAATATTTAGTATGGCATATTATAAAATAAAATAATTAATAATAAATATAGTTTAAAAACTAAAAACACATGTTTTGACATGCAACTAATTATTCATGTAACAAGATAATTATCCGTGCAACGCGTTCCGAATTGTTTTTAATTCCCAAAATCGGTGTTAGGAATCGCCAAATCGCCTGAAAGCAATATGGCAACCTTCTAACTAAATCGAATAACCGGTAAATGTTCGTATATACGTTCCACAGTCCAAACACGCAATGAATATGAAAAACAGGTTCTAATTTGGTTAGCGGAGCGGTTCAGAATTTTGTGGGAATTCCCAAAGTCAGCGTCTGGAAACGTCAAAATTTCCCCTCTTCCTCAGAATCAATACAGCAACTTCAAATTTCGCACTAAAGCCAATGACCGTTCGTAGTTCAGATGAATGTTCCACGGCAAACACGCACACTGAATATGTAAAACCAGTTGCAAATCTGGTAGCGAAGTTATTATGGCAGCTACAATATTCGTACAAAAGCAGCTACACTGTATATCGTTAGTCTCATGTAGAAAAGTCCTAACTCGCATATACCCTGAATCGATTTTTTTATGAATTCTACAACGTTTCACATAAATATAGCGTCACAAAAATTTAACTAAATAATTACCAGCAATTGAACAAAAAAATTACTTGTAGATGAACCTAGGTATACAGTTTCTATTATGGTTTTTCCTTCTCCTGTAAAATTGAGATTATGTTTGTTAGGGCCTTTCTGCATGAGACCAACGATATACAGTTATGGCATGGGATTCGAGTGTTACAAACATACAAACAAACAAACATACAAGTGAAATTAATAAGCGTGTTTAAAATGAGCCACAAATAATAGCCGGGTTCAATATTTCTAAATAAGTTCGATCTCGAAATATAAAAGAAAAATTTTGGTATTGGTTATACCCATATTAATATGGTATGGTTGCTCACAACAATAGTGTGAGTGGTCATTAACATTTTTATGGTTGTGACAATAGTATGGTAGGCTACAACCATAATATTGTCTGTCAAAATATGGTTGAGTTCGTCATCAAATATTATAAATATTTTAACATAATTTTATGTCTTTATGGATTTTTTTGCACAACTTTTAGATTTATCTTTTTAATAAATATATATATTTTTATACCCTTCACAAAAATGTAAAGGGTATATATAAGTTTGTGATTCCGTTTGTAATTTCTACAGTTTTTTTTTTGCGACCCTATAAAGTATATATATTCTGAATCAGAATTAATCGAAAAGTCGATTAAGCGATGTCCGTCTGTCCGCTGTTGAAATACCGTTTCTGAGAAAACCATTAGACTTAGAAACTTTTTTCTTTCACCATTCTTTTACCCCATCGATTCATGGGTTTGCTATTGAAATTCAGTAATATCGGTCCACGTATAGCTGAGATATATTCAAAATTCCGAAAAAGCCATTTTTTTTTGCAGTTTTGTATGAAAATTTTTGAAAACAAAAGTTGTTCGTTTTGCTTCAAACTTCACACACTTATTAAGCATGGTGACTAAAAGGCAAAAAATTTTTTTTTCAGATATGGGTCCATATATACCCGAGATATAGCCCAAATCGGATTTTAATGAAAATGTCGCATAGGCGAAGCTAAATAACTTTTTTTGCTCAAAAGCAGTTCTGGTAATAAAATTAGATTACATAAATAAGGAAAATGAAAGTTTCCGATATCGGTCCATATATACCCGAGATATAGCCCAAACCGGGTTTTTCATGAAAATGTCGCGTAAGCGAACTTAAACAACTTTTTTGTGCTCAAAAGCAGTTCTGGTAATGAAATTAGGTTACATAAATATGAAAAAAGAAAATTTTCGATGTCGGTCCATATATACCCGAGATAAAGCCCAAATCGTGTTTTTCATGAAAATGTCGCGTAAGCGAACTTAAACAACGTTTTTGTGCTCAAAAGCTGTTCTGGTAATGAAATTAGGTTACATAAATATGAAAAATGAAAATTTTCGATGTCGGTCCATATATACCCGAGATATAGCCCAAATCGGGTTTTTCATGAAAAT
Organism: Thecocarcelia acutangulata; assembly: GCA_914767995.1. Lineage (NCBI taxonomy): Eukaryota > Metazoa > Arthropoda > Insecta > Diptera > Tachinidae > Thecocarcelia > Thecocarcelia acutangulata. The sequence goes on along the minus strand of OU612094.1, from coordinate 142,404,523 downwards.
GTCGCGTAAGCGAACTTAAACAACGTTTTTGTCCTCAAAAGCAGTTCTGGTAATGAAATAGGGTCATATAAATATGAAAAATGAAAATTTTCGATATCGGTCCATATATATCCGAGATATAGCCTAGACCGGGGTTTTCATGAAAATGCCGCGTAAGCGAACTTAACAGCTTTTTTGTGCTCAAAAGCAGTTCTGGTAATGAAATTAGGTTACATAAATATGAAAAATGAAAATTTTCGATGTCGGTCCATATATACCCGAGATATAGCCCAAATCGGGTTTTTCATGAAAATGTCGCGTAAGCGAACTTAAACAACGTTTTTGTCCTCAAAAGCAGTTCTGGTAATGAAATAGGGTCATATAAATATGAAAAATGAAAATTTTCGATGTCGGTCCATATATACCCGAGATATAGCCTAGACCGGGTTTTACATAAAAGTGTCGCGTAAGCAAACTAAAACAACATTTTTGTGCTCAAAAGCAGTTCTAGTAATGAAATGAAGTTATATAAATATGAAAAATGAAAATTTCCAATATCGGTCCATATATACCCGAGATATAGCCTAGAACGGGTTTTTCATGAAAATGCCGCGTCACCGAAATTAAACAACTTTTTTTGCTTAAAAGCGGTTCTGGTAATAAAATAAGGTGATATAAATATGAAAAATTAAAATTTCCGATATCGCTCCATATATACCGCAGATATAGCCTGGAACGTGGTTTTCATGAAAATGCCGCGTAAGCGAACTTAAACAACTTTTTTTGCTTAAAAGCAGTTCTGGTAATCAAATAAGGTTATATAAGTATGGAAAATGAAAATTTCCGATATCGGTCCATATATACCTGAGATATAGCCCAAACCGTGTTTTTCATGAAAATGCCGCGTAAGCGAACTTAAACAATTTTTTCGCCTTAAAGCAGTTCTGGTAATAAAATAAGGTGATATAAATATGGAAAATGAAAGTTTTCGATATCGGTCCATATATACCCGAGATATAGCCTAAACCGGGTTTTTCATGAATACGCGGCGTAAGCGAACTAAAACAACTTTTTTTGCTTAAAAGCAGTTCTAATAGCAAAATAAGGTTATATAGGTATGGAAAATGAAAATTTCCGATATCGGTCCATTTATACCCGAGATATAGCCCAAACCGGGTTATTCATGAAAATGTCGCGTAAGCGAACTTAAACAACAATTTTTTTTTTGCTTAAAAACAGTTCTGGTAATAAGATGAGGTTATATAAATGTGGAAGATAAAAATTTCCGATATCGGTCCATATATACCCGAGATATAGCCTAGACCAGGGTTTTCATGAAAATGCCGCGTAAGCGAACTTAAACAGCTTTTTTGTGCTCAAAAGCAGTTCTGGTAATGAAATTAGGTTACCTAAATATTGAAAATGAAAATTTCCGATATCGGTCCATATGTACCCGAGATATAGCCCAAATCGGGTTTTTCATGAAAATGTCGCGTAAGCGAACTTAAACAATTTGTTGTGCTCAAAAGCAGTTCTGGTAATGAAATAAGGTTATATAAATATGGAAAATTAAAATTTTCGATACCGGTCCATATATAGCCGAGATATAGCCTGAACCGATTTTTCCATTAAAAAATTTTTTTTTTTTTTGCTGAAAAGCAATTCTCGTTATAAAAGAAGGTTACTAAAATACAGAAAATAGAAAATTCCGATATCGGTTCATATATAACCGAGCATATTCAGGCCACATTTTTAATATACTATACATATTCGTGACTATCGTGAAGGGTATTTTAGATTCGGCCCAGCCGAATATACTACACTCTTACTTGTTTTAAACTAAAGTCATCTTCTTTTCTTTAAAATAATATTTTTTCGTAAAAAGAAAAAAAATTAAGCCGAAAGAAAATTTTTGGCTAGCGACTAAAACCAATATATTGTTAATGCTGGCAATAGTAAATTTATTCTGAAACATATTTGTTGCTTATGATGACGCATATGATAAAAACTAATATTTTTGTATTGGGTTTGATACAAACTGTTGTTATACTAGTATTCAGAACAAACAGAAATGCAAACTAAAATATAACAATGGGGGAATTAACTCTAATTAAAGGAATAATAGACTGTTGTTAACAATAATAAGCAATTTATAGTGTATACTAATGTCGCTGCCTCCATATTTCCAACTGCTTTTTCTTTGCATGTTGGGAGCGACACCCATTTTAAAGTCCAGTGCTCCTATAAATGGCCAATGATGATTTTGAATAAAATAGCAGGTGAAACTGGAATTACAATAGGAAAGGGAGGTTAAGTTTTAAGAGCCGATGTTGATTTTGAATACTACACAAATTATTTAGGAATTATTGTCATTTCTTTCTACTATGTTAATATTGGTATTATGTATGGAACCAAATATTGCCTAAATGGCGGGGCGCGACCTCGGCATACCTCCCCCCGATGGTCAAAATTTTCGATGACGCTGAGGCATAATTGATTGATAATTAGTATGCCATTAATGTGACGAATTATATCATCCTTTAGCTCTTGAGTTGTTGCTGGCTTATTTGGAAATACTAGGGCGCGATGATGCCGCCAGCCCATAAATCGCGCCAAACTGTCACTCCTTGTGAGTGTGCATTGAGCTTTTAACAATCACTCTTGGATTATCATTCGCTCAAATGCGGCAATTCTGCTTATTGATGCATCTGCTGAGGTGCAAATAAGCTTCATCACTGAAGATGATTTTCTTCAAAAATGCCACTTCTGCCGACTATTCCGATTATTGACGATGCTTGGAATGGTCAAGAAGACACATGGGTCATGACAACAAGTTGAGGTGGGCGACTCTTCAGCCACACTATCGCGAACAGCAGCAAAATTTTCTGCATAATGAGCTGCACAAGCATCCAGTGGTGTTTACACATCTCCTGCAGACTCGGTCTGCTCAAATTTTTGCACGATTCTTCCAATCGTACGTACGTTTGGACGATTAAATTGACCGCTAAAATCACAAAGATCACGATATGCGTTTTGATGTAAAATTTAGCCACCCGATACAAGAATGTGTTCCACAACAAATACCACTGTGATAACATCATTTTATAAAAATATTCATAAAATTTTGGAAATCGCATGATTATGCAAAAAAAAAAACGTCACACAGTTTCATTTGTACTACACACTAGAATATTTGTTCAGCAGACATGTAATATTTGGCAGGTTGCTCGATTTTGTAAGATAGTCTATCATAGCTTTTATAGGCACATAAAAAACGTGGAAAAAAGCATGCAACATATTATTATTTCCATTTCAATTTTTGAGTAAATAATAGCAAACTAATTGTATAAAATTATTTCTTTATACTTCAGATGTCGAGAGGCTTATGGCAGTTTTGTCAAAATACATCGAGGGCATTTGTGCGCTGGCAAGCTGAATGGTAGAGGAGGAACCTGTGTGGTAAGTTTACTGAATTTTTTGTAGATATAACTCAGCTATAGCTATATATGTTTGCATACTTGCTAAAAGGGAGACTCCGGTGGACCGTTGCAATGTCGACTTACTAAAAATGGACCGTGGGTATTGGCAGGTATCACATCATTCGGTTCAGGCTGTGCTATAGAGGGTTACCCAGATGTTTACACCCGAACATCTCATTACTTGAAATGGATACAAGATACAATAGCTTTTGAATAAATTTTCCCCCAAAAATTAAAAAAAAAAATAAATAATTTTTTATTTATTACACAAGAAAGAAAAAAACCAAGAGTACAATAATTATTTGTTTAAATTATTATTTTTATTTGTTCGTTAAAAAGATTGTTATGTTTTAACTTAAACTTATTTATTAATTGTTAAACAAAATAAAATATTGTTAAATACTTAAATAAAAAGCCTGTTTCTTAGTGCAGAAGCAGGAAAAGAATAAACTTATTTGGAAATAAGGAAAATGCGCTTTTTATATAAAAAAATATTTCAAAGAGTATTCTTAAATTTATTATCACAGCGGTAAATACTTTTTTAAGCACTAGAAGAATATTATAAAAAAAATGGATGGCTTCCACAACTTCTACTGACAACGAAAAACTATCACGGAAAACTACTGCTTAAATTTAATTACATAAGTATTCTTTCCTTAATGTCTACTAGATAAATTAAATAAAGTCCTTCTTAAAAGAGGGGGAGGATGGGGGGACAAAAAAGAACGGAAAAAATTCATCTTTATTTCGTTGCTCTAAACTCACTTTGTAGAAAAGGCAGCAATGTGCTGTTTTCATTGTAAAATTTATCCTTTAACTGATTCAGCTTCATGTTGCACTTTTGTTGGTCCACTTGTGGTGGCAACAACATCATCAGCATTTGCCCATCTTTTGCCATTGTTGAAGTTTCCAGTGGCAGTTTCGTGGCTGCTTTTGCTTCAATTGGTGGCAGCAATGGTACTATACAAACATTTGTCTTGTTCGTTTTATTTGTATTCACCGGCGACTCCAATAGAAGAACATTACATTTTTGTGTCTGCTTTTGCTTTCTGAATGCGCCTGATGAGGTTGGCAACCAGAGGCATGAGAGCAGGGCGCTACCAACAAGTGACAGACCAGCCACAATTAAGGCAATAATTAGGCCACACTGTACATAAGGACAAATTTTGAAGAATAATTTCAAAAGCATTTTAATGCCTGGTGTAAGCTCTTCGACACCCTGGAATAGAAAAAAAGATAAAGAATGTACACATATAGAATATTAAATTAATGAGTTAATAAAGAAGAAGAAAAAAAAAATGGGGTGAGCAAAACGCTTAAAAATACAAAGTTGCGGAGTAATAATATTAAAATTGTTATTACTTTCAAAGGAAGCAATGTTCGGCAAGAAAGTTTCCGGGGTGATAAATTAAAGTAACTGTCATGTTTTAAATATTGAAATATAATAAAATGGGATTTGTGTGCTAAAGAAAAGAGTTTAAAATTCAATTAAAACAGTCATTTTACATACGAAGTTTTAAAATTAGTTTAAAAAAAAGCAAACAGGGAACTAGCAACTAAAAGCTAAAATGTGACTGATAATTCACTAAGAGCAAGTACTCTGTTCAAAACAACGGAAAATGTGAAAAAATTACTCCTATCTCGCGTTTTGATTGGGTTGTAATCAAAGTTGGTAATAAAGAATACTTCAAGACAACTAAAGTCAGCTTTTCTAAGAGTCGACTCTAACTCATTCATATATAACACAAAGTATAACTCTAAATTTAAAACCAGATGAATCTATGTTTAACTCATTTAAAAATACAGCGGCACTCCAAGTTGCCTCTCTACTACCATATATGTACGAGTACATATACTTCAAATTTGCCATTTCTACTTTCTCCATTTACCACAATTTTTTCGCAAATGAACTTATAAAATATTAAAAGAGAAACGTATAAATTTTTACTATATTAGCTTTGTTCGAGGAAATTCCGGGTAAAGTCCGGTAAAATGAGAGTAAACAAAAAATACTCTCAGAAAACACACAATTTACCAAAAATTGCTGGAATACAAAAAACCACATTTCAAGCCCGAAATTAAATATGAAAACAAAAACAGCTGTTGTTTATTTATACAATTTTAAAATTCAGTGCTCTCAACTTCTAAATTTTATAATGCATTGAATTCCAAGAAAACCCGCGTTTTACATTTATGAGAAAAAAACTGTGTATCACTTAGTTATTTTTCGAATTTTGTTCGATTTAAAAAGTAAATTAGCTTTCAATTATTACGTTTATGCACAGCCTACTCGCAATTTGCAATTTGCTCGCCATATGAAGTTCGCAAGATACAAATTGTTATACTCTCTATTCCTTGATATTCTGTTTCCGTAATCTTTATCTTTTTAATTTCTAAAACGAAGGTAAACTTTTATACAATTCAAAAGATTATTACAAGAAAACATTTTCTTGATTCACTTAGTGTGCTTTTTCTTCCACCACCTCACTCTGCAAAAATTTCATTGAAATGACAAAATTTAAACTTACATTCATAATGTTTGCACGAAAATAAAAAAATTGTTTATTTTTGTGCAAACATGCTTCAAATATTTGTAAAAACCAGCAAACAGCCCCATAAACAAAAATGTTTGTACAAACCCAAAATGTTAACATGTTTGGCAACAGTTTGAGTAGTTTATATAAAAAAATCGTACAGTTCGTAAAATACGCCTCAAATATTTTGAGGGTACTATTATCAAAAACTTGCCCTCGAGGACAAATGTATAAACAAAGTCGTTTTATTCAATAAATTGTTGCATATTTAGTTTTAGTGGTTTTAACAAATTTCATATAACATAAATTTTTTTTCTAGATGGTAACAAATTAGCAATACTCGTATATTGATATCAAATAAAATTTGTAAAATTTAGGTGCAAGAAATCGAGATCAGTGCCAGCAACAATTTATTGAATAAGCCAAAACGGAATGCAGAAAATATATATAAGCAAAGTTTTTTGAATATGTAGCTATCAGTACAGATTTAAAAATTAAATAAAAGCATCGTACATTGATTTACAAATTCTTTGCGCGATTTTTAAAAACCACTAAAGTCGGTGTGAAAAGCGCTGAGTTGACAGCGCTGTTGCAATTCAAACGAAACATTTTTGCCAATTTATTTAAACATTTTGAGCTAGATAAAAACGGAAGATAATCTTATTTGAATATAACTTATTTAAATATAACGTATTGTTACATTTTCAAAATTTTTTTATTTTTATAATTTGCACTTTGCTATTTCATTTTCATAAATAACAAACAGCTGATAAAATGGTTTAACAATTTTACCATTTTGCGCGGAAAAAAAGTACGGGTAAAGTTTGGTAAAATGAGAAACACAAATTACTCTCTCAGTAGCTTTCTCATTTACCCAATTTGCCCAATTTTCAACACAAGAAACACTTTTCGTGCAAATTGGGAGCCCGCGGGTTCCCGCGGTAACGACGTCGAAACTATTAAAGAAATGTGAACAAAGGAAAAACAGCTGTTCGTTCATTCATTCAGCAAATAAAAGCTAACATCCATTTAAAGCCAGTTCAACTTAAAGTATACTTCTTTTTCATCTGTGATTACAAAAAACATATCAACAGCTGTTTTCTTAACCCTAAAAAAACACCTTTAACAGAGTGCCTACCCTGGCACCATAAATAAAAATATGAAACTTCATATCATTTCAAAACATATTTGAGTGATTTATATTATTACACAATACTTTGTGGCAATTATGGAAAACGTTGGCGCCTTGAACCATCACATCCAGAGTCCCCCCAGTCTCTAAGTAGAAATATATTACGTCAACGTTCTAGATTTTGGCTCTTGGCTTAAATAGATACACAGCAAAAGATATTTATTTATTTAGTAACAATACGGTTGCAAAGTATAGGATGCACAGCATGGGCGGGGTGACAAAGACCATAATGCCCAAGATGGTATTAAAAGTACTTTTGTAACGTCGCAGTGACTAACTATAAGGACCTATGCCTTCACATAGTAAGTTTCCACGTGGTTAACAATGAATAACCTCTTAAAAAAAACTGGAAACCAATACAGTTAGTTGAGGCAAACCGTTAACCAGTGCGAGTGAGACACAGAACTCTCAAACACCGAACAACAAACACAAGCCTGCCGGCACTTAAGAAATAATTACGCTGACGCGAGAGCTGTTTTTCAGCCCGAAGCTGCTTTACGACTGATAGCAAAAGATATATTTAAAACTATTATATCCAAAGAGATGTGTGATATAATTTTGCGAGCAAGTAACAGGAAAGATAAAAAGTTACTGACGAATTCAATACAAACCTAAAGTAAATTACCCAAACTCTTTTGAACGTCCACCAAACAAAATATTCACACCATTTACAGAAAAAGAGATGCTGTTTTTTTGTATTAATTTTTTCTGACACACATTAATCAAATTCTGCACATCTGTCGAAATTATGGAAGCCAAATCACTTGCCACTTCTTCGTGCAGCAATGTCCCATGACAGGTTTAGACAATTTTTACGCTTTATTCGCTTCGATAACGAACAAAGTCGAGCATGGCGTGTTGAAAATTATGAATGTGCTGCCATTAGAGTTATATGGACCAGACGTGATGAAAATTATTTACAAGCTATAGCCCCGGGCGAAAGTATCACCATTGATGAACAATTGTTTGGTTATAGAGGGCGTACTCGGTTCACACAATACATGCCATCTAAGTCCAAAAAGAACGAGTATGGAATTAAAATCTTCTGGGCATGCGCTTCAAGAAATTCATGCCGCCTGGCAAGTCAAATTTACACTGGTAACTTGATTGGTGATCATAGGAATGTAGGGGAAGTAATTCCCTTAGACCTAGTCAATGCATACTAAAATTTGGGGAGATATATAATAGCAGACAATTTTTTCACTTCCCTTCAACTTGCTTAAACATTTAGTTCGTGGAACCTTCCACTGGTTGCAACAGTGCGAAAAATAAAGCATTTCTACCTTCGAATATGCTGCTTAAAGCTCTAAACACTTAGACGACAGCAGATTTCACAACTTCACGACTACAAATGAAGTTAGCTTCAAAAGCTGCCGTCTCACCAGCAACATAATTATTTTAAAGACAGCAGCAGCACTATGTGTATTTAAACAATACAAAATTCAGAGGTGCCACATTTATATTTTACACGAATAAAATTAAAATTACTGACTGAAAACGTAAAAATATCACGTAAAACTATAAAAACTAATCAATTTATTTGTTTATTTTATTTATGTGAAGTTTATTTCTATTAAATATTTTAAACAAATTTTAGTTTTTATTGCTGCAGCACTGCATTTACTTTTTGCTGCTTACGAAAATAGAAATTAATCTAAGTTGGCAGCAGCAGCAAATGCTGTTGTGGAGTCGTGCTGCTGTGATGTCGTTAAAATAATCGTGTGCATTTAAACACATGTATTTTATTTTTGACAGATTGCTGTCTGCTGTCGTCTATGTGTTTAAAGCTTAAAGATAGGTAAGACTTAACAGTGACTTCTATTACGTTTGTGTGAATGTCTGCTTTTATAAAATTCTAGGCCTATAAATTCTACTAATTTTGTATTAAGCTACGGCGTAACATTTTATTCAAACATTCCGAAGAAAAATAACCATGTTATAGTCAATGCAAGCTATTAGGTGAATACTCTACAAAAATAGATGGCCGTTAGCATTATTTTTTAATGCAACGCGTAGTTGGAAGCTGTAAGATTTGCACCCCAACAGTCCACAAGTTATTACAATTTGCAAAGCATTCGATTGTAAGCGATTGTGTCACCAGAAAAAATCAAAATAAACATGTTAAGCACAACAAACAACTAGCATCCGATTTAGATTAGTGTTTTTCTACTCATTTTGTTAAATTAAATGTACATAAGAAGCAAAGAAGAAAACAAATGCTAATAATATAGTTTTGAACTTATCCAATCTTCGCTTACAATGTATACAGTGTTGGATGCATCTTACGGCCTAGGCCATCGCTGTGTAAATGTAGGTAGGAATTGTATACAGACTTCGGATGGGTCACGCTTAGATCGAAGATGTATGTGACGAAAATTTCATTGGGACATTAAGCAACAAAAAGAGAAAAACTCGAAAAGCTTCCGCCGGCTGCTCCACTCCAATATGCAATGAGCATTTATTTAATCAACCGTCCTTTATGTGAAGCGTGCTTTTCCGAAGCACAACAGTTATGTGCATATGTATATCGTTAGTCTCACGTAGAAAGGCCTTAACTCGCATTTTGCCTGAATTGAGCTATTTTAGGGATTCTAGTACGATTCACACAAGTACACAGTGTCACAAAGATTTAATTATATAATATCATACATATCGCTCTTACAAGCAATTGAGCAAAAAAGTTACTTTTAGATGTACCTATTTATGCAGTTTCCATTACGATTTTTCCTTCTACTGTAAAATTGCAATTGTGTTTGTTAGGGCCTTTCTACAAGAGACCAACGATATAAAATATCTCTTATTAGTTTTCTTTTTTTATAAATGGACTTATGTTTTTAATAATGATGAAATTCGAATTACTCTTCAAAATCAAGATTTATATGTTCTAAAAAGCTATTTGTATAGGGTGTTTTTTTAAGCCCGATAGAACTTGAAATTGTAAAAAATAACACAAAAAATTAAATTGTAATCAAAATTTTTTTTTATTCGAAAGATCAATACGTGACATTAACATTTGAAAATGATTTCGGGCATATGGGCACCGCGGCTGTTCTTGACGAAGCGCAGTCTGGACGTCCAATTTTGGGCCACTTTTTCGAGCACTGCTGGCCGTATGTCACGAACAACACGAACAATGCTGGCCTCCAAGGCGTCAATTGTTGCTGGTTTATCAGCATAAACCAGTGACTTCACGTAGCCCCACAGGAAATAATCGAGAGGTGTCAAATCGCACGACATTGACAGGTCCATTTCTCGAAATCAACTTATCGCCAAATTTTGATTTCAGTAAGTCGATGGTTGCGTTCGCCGTATGGCACGTAGCGCCATCCTGTTGAAACCACATCTCCTCCGGATCAATGTCATCCATATTTTCAAACAAAAAATCATTGATCATGGTGCGGTAACGATCTCCATTGACCGTAACGCGAGCTCCGGCCTCATTTTTGAAGAAATAAGGTCCGATGATGCCACCAGCATGAAAACCGCACCAAACAGTGCATTTTTCTGGATGTAATGGAGTCTGTAGGGTCTCTTGTGGATTGGTCTCACTCCATATGCGGCAATTTTGCTTATTAACAAACCCGTTAAGCCAAAAATGCGCCTCATCGCTGAACACAATTTTGCGATAAAACAACGGGTCAGTTGCCAACTGCTAAATTTGGATAATTTCGTAGCGTTGTTCAAGCGTGAGTCTATTCATGATGATTTGTCAGAGTATACTGAAACAAATAAAAAAAATGTTTCATCAAAATGTAATTTTTTGTGTTACTTTTTACAATTTAAAGTTCTATCTAGCTTAAAAAAACACCCTATATATAGAGAGACATGTAAAAAGCGCTAAAGGAGAAAAATCACCTAACACTAGACTAAGGAACAATAGTGTTGCCTTCTTATTTGATGAAATACGTTATGAAATTAATGGTGTTGAAATTGATCGAACTCGTTACTTAGGAACATTTAGCACAATTAATAATTACGTTTCATTCAATGAATTTGAAAGCAATATGATGAAAAATGCTGGTTGGGACTGTTACTTTAACCCCACATTTTCTGGTAGGAAGAATCATAATTGGAACGTGAAGTTTTTATTTTTAAAATTATATAAAAATATTTTATTTTAAAAATATATGATTTACCAATGCATACATTTAATTTTTATGTACCCCTAAAATTGTTAATAGTATTTGCTGAAGGTTTCAACAAAATTATATTGCATAGCAAACATGAACTTATTCTATTACGGAGTTCAAGTGATGTCAATGTATATTATTCAACAGATGAAAGTGAAAATCTTGAGCTATCAATTACAAATATCTTATGGAGAATTCCACATATTCAACTTTCCGACGATAAAAAACTACAAATAATGAAGACTACAAATAATGAAGATACCAATTGCATTTAGAAGTTGGGACTGTTACTTTAACCCCATATTTTCTGGTAGGAAGAATCATCATTGGAACGTGAAGTTTTTATTTTTGAAATGATATAAAAATATTTTATTTTAAAAATATATGAAAATTTTTAATTACCTAGCCAGGTAATTAAAACTTCCAAAAGACCCTAAGCTCCAATATATAAAAATGTTATGCACTAATTCTGGAAACCCCAAATATAAAAAAAATTCCCAAATAAAATACAGAAGCTTTGTTTTTTTCATATAATTCGTATAGTGGTACCCGGGTACCCTGCTAAAAGTGTAAAAAAAGATTGGAGTTATCACTCATCCCAAGCCAAGATAAAAAAATTTTCATAAAAGAAAGCTATGCACATACAAAAGCTATGAGTTCTCAAAAAGTTTCACATGTCTGGGAATTCTGTGCACAGAGAAAATAGCACTTAAAATACGAAAAGTCACCCGGGTACCTTGTCACACACGTAAGGATTAAAGATTTACTTAAGCAAGAGCCGAATTTAATGATTGATTATGAATGCAGGCCATTGCTTTTAGTTATACTACACATGTTTTATAAGCTTGCTTTCATAAATGTTGCCAGATGCAATTCATGTGTTCTTCCATGAGAAAATACAATACAACTCTTGCAACATCTTTTCATCAACTTTCCACGCATATTTTTTATGTATGCATTTTGACAGCATTCTACGGGGCGTGCCAACCACAACACTGGGCTTAAAGAGGCAAATAAACAGAATTTGCACAAGAGTATAAAAGCATACTTTTAAATTACCTTTTGTTGATATATTAAGTTTCTTGTCTGGCAGAGCCCTTTGTTTGCTTGTATAAAGAAGAATGCTAATACTGTGGTTCTATTACAAAGAAAAACATGTGTTTTGAGCAAAATATCAGATATCTACCGCAACTATAAGTACACCGGTTATTTACTTAATAATTTTTACACCCGAGCTTTTCTAACGCGTTTATATTAGTTTCACATGTATGTTTGTTTATTTGTTTGTATGCTTGCAACACTCGAAACCCATTGAGTGATTATTACATATTTAGGCATATAAAACTGTATATGCCGTATTGCTTCCGGGGAAATGAGAAAATTTTGAGGACTCACGAATCGAATGTTTGCAACTCAAAAAAAGAAATAAATAACATCGCAATCCCTTCGCTAACCTGTTTAGAACGGATTTTTCATATTTGGTGCGCGTTTTTACTATGGTACATGCATCTGAACTTTAAACGGTCATTCGCTTTAGAGCGAAAATTGAAGTTTCCATATTGCTTCCGAGGAAGAGGGGGATTTTGACGTTTCCTGAAGCCGATTTTGGGAATACCAAGTAAAAAAATTAAAAACGCGGAAAGCGTTATACGGATAATTATCTGGTTATATGGATAATTATTTTAGTTTGATATCGAAGCGTGTTTTTTAGATTTTTAAACTATATTTTTATCATTACTAGAAAAGTATATACTTAGTTACTACTATATTACTACTACTATAGTCGGTATAGTATAGTATATATATTGTTCTTGTGGTTTCACTAACAAAATAGCGTTTGTATGTATAAATCATCAATAAGTGAACTTTTAGTTATTACATACGAGTATGTACGATGTTAACTAGTTGTGAGTTCGAATCCAATTCCAGTCAAAAACAGAAAAAATAATTGAATACCATAGCCGGGGGACTACACTAAGCATCAGCACCCACTGTGATTCGAACTCGGGATCAGGTGAACATTATGTATTTTTAATACGGCCGCTTAACCAATTCAGCCACCTGTCTTGAGAGAAGTAGGACTCGAACTCACAACTAGTTAGTTAATACTCGTACAGAGATTTCCAATAGGGTTTTCTTTGAAAGAAATTAAACAAAAACTCTATTTATTTATTATGTATTAATTAAATTGTTTGTGTATTTCGTTAGTTGGTTAAATTTTTTTCTATAATACTTTTTTCTGCGTTTTTGTTAGCTAAATTTTGTTTTGGTTTTTCCAAAATAAAAAGAAATTTGCTTGCTTGTTATTTATTATAAACTATTTGACAACTGAAATAATTAGTTTATTGATTGATGATGTTAAACTAATTTTCAATATTCTCCTTGTGTTCCACGAAAATGTTGATCAGTGTTAGAAGTCCATTAGGAATACAAAAAACTTGATTAAATTTTTCTAATTTCTTTTAATTTTTTGTACATCTCTTTCTTTGTTTTGTTCATAAATAATTACATACATAAGTATTTATGTTAAAATATGGAAAAAAATATATTAAAATTTAAGTCTGGATAGAATTACATACGTATATACATATGTATGTATTTTGAAACATGAATGTTTTTTTATATTTAAAATTACTTTTATATTCCATTAACTCTTTTTTTATATGCATGTATTAATGTACATATATATGTAGGTACATACTCGTACATGTATCTCCGCCCATACATATGATCAAATAGGTTTAGTGGCAAAACCCAACAACAGAAATTATGACAAAAAAGCATAGAAAAGCATTAAAAAATTTTTAAATTAAATCTTACCGCAGGTTTAAAGATTAAAGGTTGGATGTACGTGTATATACTCGTACTGCTAAGCAAATATCGTTTGTTGAATAATACTTTAGGGAATTTTGCTTAGTAATGGTAGGTAAACGTGTCTCAATGTTTTACCAATAAGGATGATTAAATTCAATATGACATCATGTTAAAAGCATTTAAGTGTTTCATATTTACATAATTTTATTTCGTATTAAAACACATACTTTTTATTAACAACGTTGTTTAAGCGCAAATAATCGAAAACTAAACATTCGTTTAACAACTTGTACTATTTTGATGATTATGCAATTATAAAAACATGTTAATTCAACATGACTCTTTATTATTGATTGTTTTCTCTGTTCCGATCAAATTACACATTCTAGCAGGATTTCAGGCAAAATAATTAGTAACAAGAGCTGATAATAAAATGTTCCTTTCTAGTATGAGACTTTTTTACATGGGTTCAGACTACAGTTACTTTAGTGCGCCAAAAATGTACTGAAGAAAAATATTCACCACTAAGCCGATTTTGGGCATTGCCAAAAAAAAAAGATTCGGAATCACACTTCGCTAAACGGTTTGGAACCGGTTTTCCTTATGCAGTGCGCGTTTTCGCTGTGGAACATGCATCTGAACTATAAACAATCATTCGTAGCGATGAAACGATACCAATAAAGTATCGATATTTACACTCGATACGGTATCGATCGCAAAGTATCGATACCTACTCGGTATCGAATAAAAAGCATCGATACATGTTGTATCGGTCGATTTCTTCTTACTATTAGAAGCAGGGAAGAATGAAGAAATCATGGAGACAAAAATCAAAAATCTAGGAAACAAAAATTTTTAATGCGCAACAGTTCTTCTTTTACATTCTCCTCGATATCGGTTCGAGCCTATTTAGTTCAGATTTGTAATATATATTATATATATTTACGTGACTATCTTGAAGGGTATTTTAAATTCGGCTCAGCCGAATATATTACACTCTTATTTGTTTTAATGTCTAAACGCAAATATAATGCTTTTTAATTATTGTAAAACCACGTCTGCTCTAACAAAAGATGAAATCAAGAATGTATAGCAAAAATTCAGCTAAATCAAATTTCCTTCCTTACACTTAGTAATATATGTAAAGGGCGAATGAAACTACGTAAAATGCTTGCAAACTATGCCAAAATTATACGCTTGTACAAATATTTTGCATTATTTATGGGAGTGTTTGCCCATTTGCACAAATAATTGCAGCAAGTTTACACGAAAATCAAAAATCACTGATTTTCGTATTGATGTTTGTCAAACTGCTTGTGTTTTTAAGTGCTAAATTTTTAAAATTTCATTGAAAACGTTGCAGAGTGAAGTGGAAGAAGAAGAAGAAGCATACAAAATAAGAAGTTAAATGAGAAATATATTGGGGCTAATAAATACATGACAATAAAAAGATAAAAAATATATATATATTTTTTTACCTTGGACCAGTACTCAGGGGATGACCCTTACATACATATGCGACGCGTTGTACTGGAACTAGGAAAATAAGTTATGATGAGGAGGAAAGGAGTGTGCTTGGAGGTTTAATATTAATTAACAAAAAATGCATACATGAATCACATATGCATTAATTAATTAATGCATATGTGATTCAATATAGGATGAATATAGACAGAGAATAATTCAATGGCTCGGGGCTGAATGACTAAGGCAACAGATCATGATACGTCATAACCCGAGTTTAAATCCCAATGGGTGCAATGGGTCGCTACACTCCCCAATGGGAGCGTAGCGACTACGAAACAGGTAGTTGTCCCCCAGCTAGAGATTTGATTATTATTTCTCCTATCTTCTTTAATGAAAAATTATTGATCACGGTGAATTTGTATTGTAAAAAATCCTTCTTAAGAAAAAACTTAAGAAAGGAAAAACTTGAACTAAAAACCCGATGTACAAATGTACAAAAACCAAAAATCTACTTTAAAAAATTATAAAAAGTTCAACAAAAATTCAATAATCTTATATTAATTTGTGCAAACGGAAAGCGTGTATTTTCGAAACAGTTTGCATTATTTATTTGGCAATTAACTATAAACATATGTATGTATATAATATACAAAATATTTGAAAACAAGAGGTAAAAAGCTATTTCAAGTGCCATTATATTAAAGAAGTCAATATTCGTTGAATAATTATTATAAATCTTAATGGCAAAAATCTTAATTTTGAGAAAAAGATGTTCAAATCTTATTTTATTTAAAAAATATTTAAATTTTTCATTCTGGCAACGCTGGCTGTCGAACTGTTGTATAAGAGCAGCCAAAACTGGCGTCAAATCCGAATTTCGTATTTGAAACAAGCAGAACAAGAGATTTACTAACACTAACATATTATTCTCAGAGAACAATTTAGTCTATGATTACCCAGCAGTCCACAAGTTATTACAATTTGCAAAGCATTCGATTGTGTCAACAGAAAAAATCAAAATAAACATGTTAAGCACAAAAAACAACTAGCATCCGATTCACATTAGTCTTTTTCCACTCATTTTGTTAAATTAAATGTACATAAGAAACAAAGAAAAAAACAAATGCTAATAATATAGTTTTGATGCAATCTTCGCTTACAATGTATACAGTGTTGGATGCATCTTACGGCCTAGGCCATAGCTGTGTAAATGTAAGTAGGAATTGTATACAGGATGGGTCACACTTACATTGTCAATGGGCTTAGATCAAAGATGTGTGTGACAAAAATTTCACTGGGTATTTTATTTCACAGAGACTAATCATCGGCAAGCTTTTTTTTATCTTATACCAGTACTCAGGGGATAGCCCCTACATATGCAGTGCATTGTACTGGAATTAGGAAAATAGATTATGAGAAGGGAAAAGGGAAAGAGGGAGTAGTGTTTGTGAACATTTGACTTGAACTTTCCAACGTTATAACAGACAGGAAAGACATCTGTAGGCAACTTATTCTATAGGCGAAGCGTACGGCTGAAAAACGAATTTTCTCTGCAATGCGTTGTACGATTTTCCGGGCAGTAGATCACAAATGGATGAGTTCTGGACGATGAACGCGTGTTACGTAGAAATGTGCGAGTTTCAGGAACAAAATTTTTAATCTCGTCAAAGCAAAATTCATTATAGTAACGATAGAACAGATAACCATAATATGAGTGCGAAGTATAAACCAATCATGTCTTTGTAATGTCACTCGGCTTCCGGTGAAAAAGTTTATGATCAACGGTTTAAAAGAAGAGAACTTAAAGGAGAGTCATTCATAACATCTAAATAAAATTTGCAGGCAAAACAACGTTTGCCTGGTCAGGTAGTAATATACAAAAACTTACAATTTCTAACCAAAAAATTGGAAATGTAGTATTACGAAATTTGTTCATATTGCGGTTGTATTTGACGTCATCTATCAATAAATTTATTTGGAAACGTGAGCGTACTTTCATAGGAATACCCAGTTGCTGAAAACCAAATCACTGCATTATATATTTAATCCAAATTATCTAAGCAAAATGAAAACTTACCGGTTGTATTACAATTTCCGAACCATGTTTTGATTCATTTGGCTGCAAACCTTCAAAGGGCTCTAATAGTGAGGGATCGGCATTAAAGAAATGGGGAAATGATATGGCCAAAGGTATATCTGTTTTAGAAAAATTAATTATTGCCCATTTGCCATAAATGTTTCTTCAAACTTACTATAATAACAGGGCTTTATATTGCCCAAACCTTTTTTCAGACACTGTTTATTGACGCAAAAACACGATGAATCCGCATCATTGGCATCACTATCAAAAGCCTTTTCATGAAGTTTAAAGTAATAAGCCTCTATGCCATCAATTGTACCGGGATGGGAATAAACAATAGGCAGAGTACGACAAAAAGCTTTGCGATAAATGCGGAATGTTTCACCTTTGGTTATGTTGCGTGGAAATAAAGTGGCGTCATAGGTGCCTTCAAGGCCATTGCAATTGGTTGCACTACAACTAAAAGTTCAAGGTTTTCTTTTACTATTTAATACAATAATATTTGCTTCCTCTCATACTTGCTCTTGCTATCGGATGTCCAATAACTAATTGTTTTTCGGCCATTCCAAGTGTCAATAGAAAATTCTCTTGCCGTTTTTTGTTTGGCATTCTTCACAGGCAGTTGCATGGTTACCACATTATCGCCTTCATCGAACATGCGCTCCATTAAACCAAATTTTTTAAAATCAATTACATTTGGTATAATCTTTGAAGCCAAATGCACTAACTTATCATCGTATCCCCACAAATACTCATGCACCGTCATTTCCAACATGGGCTTCGAATTCAGTTTATGTGTCAATGCACTGATGGCCAATGCAGCAAATGTAGAAAACCCCGAAGCAGCAGATGTCACACCCATGTATGGTATGTTTGGTGCTATTATCTTATCCATCTTGGGATCTCCCACTGATTTTTCACGTATAAATTTAACAATACGTCTGGGTGTGTAGGTTACTGTGTTATTGGCATTGAAGGTCACATTGTGATTCTCAAGTATTTCCTCATACACATAAGGACCCACCTCGGTGACCTTCAACTTGGCATCAATGCCTCGTGTAAATGCATCTAAATTTGTGATATTGAACATAAACACAGTGATGTAAACATTTAGAGGTGGCTTCCGCCATATGTTATATAATGTGGAACCAGTTTTTAACGCCAATTGCTAGATCATAGAATATAAAATAAGATAAGAGCAAAATAAACCAAAAACAAACAAAAAAGTTAACATAAACATGAACACAAGACTTTTATGTAAAACAAACTAACAACACGTTCTTACGACTGCAGTTTGAAGTTTTTACAACGTGCTAAAACTCACGTAACACTTACAGAATCCACAATTTTTGTTACAGGATCGGTGAAGAAAATTACAGCTGCCAATATCGCTAAAGACATGCCCAAGGAAACATTTTTAAGAATATCTGTAAGAAGACAAAAACAAAAAACCCATTAATTAATGTAATTTTATGTTAAAATTGACAGTTTAGCCTTTCAGTATTGTAGCAATGTCTTAAGCATTGTCATTAAAAAGCTTGTAGAGATAAATGATTATTATGTTCAAAGGAAGGACGATATTATGTGCAATTATATTTTGTTATAATTTCTTTTAAAATGTTTAATAAAATTTATTACTTTTTGTAAAACTAGTACATGCAGCACAAATTTTTAAACTTATTTATTATAAGTTGTGGATACAACATTAAAAGCTGCATATTCAAAATATTAAGGCAAGAAAAAAAATGCAAGAAGATATATTTTACCAACAAACATCAACATGTATTTTGTTGGTAGAATTTACGAATAGCTGTCAAAATTTTGATAAACTCTGCCACTGCCTGTATAAAGCTGCCATGACCGCTACCTAATTTTGGTAATTTTGACAAAATTTGTTGAATATATTTCTGAACATTCATAAGTGCCAGGTCGAACACATCAATTTTAGTTCGACAATTCTTTGGAGTAAAATCCTACAGGGCGATTTTAATCATGATATAAAAAATACAAGGTAGTTTCATTCTCTTTTTATTATTTGTAATAAGGATTTTTGAAGTTTATTTTTAGAGAGAAATATAAAAAGGCGTTGCCACACAGTTGAATAAATGAATGGATTTTTCCTGAAATGTGTAGTGCATTGTTCATATTAGAAAAAGCTAGAAATAAGTAGGTATCTGATGTAAGTAGGTATCTGTGGTCGTTTTGAAACCCATGTTAGGTTAGGTTTAACAGACTGCCAGCTATTGTAAAGCTAGCCCACTTGGGTCCAATTTGGTCCCAAAAACTAAAAACACGGACTTCTGCTGATCAGTAAACTTTACGATAGCATTCAACGAATGTCTATTTTAAAGAAAATATTTTTACATTTAAAACAAAATACTCTTTAGATATTGAAAACAAAGGAAAACGTTTGATGCTTGTGGTTTAAAAATATATAAATTATTTCTACTAGAATGCCCCAGGATGCAGTGACAAAACTAATGCACGTAACCTTGAATATTCTTCATTACTTACAATAAGAAAAACCTACTTGCAAAAGATGTCATTATTTGTTTTAATATCAAAGTAAGCATAAGTAAGCGAAAATTTGCATACAGTTTTCCGTCGTATCCGTGCCTTCAAACTTGTTCTGGGCGTGACTTCTCTAACAAATGGCGCGATATAATTATTCAGTGCATTTAAAAAAAAAATAATAGGTGATTTTAATAACGGCCAATCAGTGACCCCAATTGCAAAAAAATTTGACATTCACCTTCAAACTTGTTCTGGACTTCTCTAACAAATGACACGATATAATAATTCAATGTATAATAGCTGAGTTTAATAACGGCCATTTAGTGACCACAATTGCAAAAAAAATTTGCCATTCACCACAGAGTTATATTAATAATTATAAGCCGTTTCCGTTGTTCGGGTACTTTGGTTACAGAACATAAAGATGGACGTTTCCAAAAAACGAGTAAACGAGATGGCCGATGGTTAACCCCAGAAGGATTCAAAGGCAGGCTGCAGAAGGCGGACTAAAAGCATACTATACAAAATTGTAAAAAAGATCTTTATATCACGGAAAAATAGACTGGCCAGGTTGGAATTTGCAAGGGAACACATTAATTTGACTACCACACAAAGGAAATCCATACTATTCTCCGATTAATCCAAATTTAGTTTAAAATATTCAGACTGATTAGATAACCGAAACGACAACGTCTTAATCCACGTTGTACTAAAGGCACATTGAAACATGGTGTCGGTAGCATTTTAGTCTGGGAATGTTTTTCAGGCAATTTTTATATATTTTAGATTTATGTATTTATTTTATTTTAAATTTTTTTATTTATTTTTGTTAGAAGCCACAATTTTATTATTATTTTCAAACACAACTAAAAACAAAACTGAAAACATGGGAATGTATAAACTAATACGGTAGCACAATTTTATGGAAAATGTCACAATCCTTATACTTGTCAGATGGTGACTGTTAAGGAAAATTGAGAGAATAAAACTACCTTGTATTTTTTGTATCATGATTTTAATTGTACAACTTTTTTTTAAATTTTCTTTTAGACGTGCTTTCTTGCTCACTCAAAAAAAAAACACAAAACAATTTTCGTGATATTTTTGGTTAGTATAATTGTCTTCAATGGATTCAAGAACAAACAGTATTGCCGCGCTTGGACAAACGTAAGCCTGCGAGTGAAACGCCGGTGCATTCATAAATGGTTTATAAGGGATTGGGGCCATAATGCCATATTTTTTTGAAAATGAAGTCGGCCAAGCAGTTAACGTGAATGATGTTCGATATTGCGACCACACCGGTTGTTTACCCAATCATTTTCACTCCCGAGAATTTTTAACACTTATTCCTTAGCAAAATCCTGATACATCAAATATATGTCCAATCAGTTTCGTTTTTTTTTTTTTTTTTTTTTGAGCATTTTTTTATTTATTGAATCTTCAAAATGAACTAACAATAAGTATTCAAATCTTAATACTAAATTTAAAATTAAAAAAAATGTGATTCTAAAGTCCGGCCAATGCTAGACAAAAAGTTTTATTATGCGGGAGCTATTTCGGTAAAATCACCTATTGAGCAATCTGATGGTGGCAGCGGTATCCCTTCTTTTAAGCCGAGTGTGGCCGCCAAAATTAAGTATATTGCGAGCAAGAGGGTTTGGATGAAGCTCCAGTTTACTGATATACCTTGTCGCGTACTTATAAAATTCCTCTTTTACCAGCGGAACACTCAGATCGTTATGAATTCGTGAATTTTTGACGTACCATGGAGCTGCAGTAATTGTTCGAAGAATTTGGTTTTGTCGCCTTTGAATTTTTTCAATGTTTGACGCTGAGGCGGTGCTCTGCAAACAAAAGTTTGCAATCTAATTTCAATGTAGAACGGCACATGCCTGGATAAGTTAATTCGGACCTCCTGAACACGAAAAACGCTGTAATTTTTTTTCTAAGTGCCGTTTTTCAGATAACGGTACTTTTGTGTTTTTCGGTGTAAGGTATCCTTGCCCAACCAAAAGATCCGATCGAGATAAATGGCATATCGATAGAAAGGTAATTGAACGCCTTTTCCGTCGATATAATGCGAATTTCTATCTGACAAGAGATGGCGGAGTTATGGCACCTATTTGAAATACATAAGGTGGGTAGTTTGTCCAGCCCTGGCAACCCTCGTAGAAGAAATGACAGCCAGTCTTCACGTTATTAGAGAAGTTTGAGCATTTGGAGAATGTAGATCAGCTGCACAAATCTTTAGAAAAATTATAGAATATTGGTCCATCAGTTCGGGTAACCGAAGAATGGCAGAGAAAATGGATCCATTTTAAGGCAAAGTTTAAAGAGTAAATGGCCCAAAACCAGAAGAAATTCTCATAACTGGAGGAAAACTTAATAAATTTCCACCAAATACAACATGGCAACCTAGAAAATGGAAATTGTCGTTAAAGCTGGAAAAGTACACACGGACATGTGCTTACCAAATCTTATCCCATAAATGGCATTTATTTACATCGCAGGCGACAAATATAAAGGATTGGAAGCATTCTTTAACAGCCGTTGATAAATTCATTTTTATTTAATTTTTTTTTTTATTATAGTTTTTCTCTTCAAAAAAAGATTTTGCATTTCATTGAAAAAAAAATTTGTTTTTTCACCAAAAAATAACTTTCCACACAAAATGTGTATATGTTTTACATATAAAATTTATTACTCTTATTCTCTTTAATATATAAAATTTTTAATAACTGCACAATTCCAATATTTTGTTTAGTTTTTTCCTTGATTGGTCCAGATAATCACGGATAATTTTTTATACCATCTCTAGCAAGAAACAATGAAAAAATCGTACAAGAGAGTTATAATATATTTCTAGTTTTCAATTTTTAATCATTTAAATTGCTAAAAAAAATTTTCCACTTAATATATCTAATAGCGTTTTCTTTTCTAGAAAAAGTGTAACATTTTCAATATTGTTTTGCCAAAAAAATACAGAAGTATACAGTTTTCTCAACTTTTTTTTTCAGATATGTATTTATAGTTATTGCGACATCTTCTTTTCATCTCAATAAATCTTTAATTTTAAAACTTGAATTTTAAGAAAAAAAGTGCAGTATAAATGCAAAACTCTTTCAGAAAAGAAATCGGCATAAAAGTGGGAAAATTTAAAGACAATTGATTATTATTACAATTTAGGGCCGGTTTACGATTTCGAACCTTAACGTTCGCAAGCAGTTTGAGTGGCGAACACTCCTTTTTCCCAACCAATTTTGAGCTGAAAGGTACATAGTGTAAGAAAACGTAGAAAATAATATACATATCAACTCAAAAGAAAAATTTTTATTTTCGAGCCATAAATATGTTTCTTGACCGTTTCAAGTGTGTGCGTTCGAAATATTGAATAGACTTTTACACATTTTTTTCTTCCTTAATTTTTATATTCTCAAAAAATAAAAAAAAAATTTAATTTTTCGAATATTGTTTAATATCGAGTTCTTGACTGTTGAAAATTAATTTAAGTTTCCGGTAATACTAATTTCTTCAGTAGAGTTTAAGACGAATTCAGTATGTTTTTGTTGGATTGGTAATGTTAAAAAGCGTATGCTGTATGTTGTTGTTTTGTTGTTCTAATAAGACCACCTATTCGCCTTGGTCTATACCAACAACCAAGGCGAATTCATAACAGGTGAAGTTGACAACGCGACAACGCATATGACATGATACCTTTTACTTTAATTTTAAGCGGTTTCAGATGTCAATGGAATAATTAAAACAATTTTTTTTTATTGTATTGCAGTTTGAGCGCCAGGTTTTATCCAGAATTCGCCCCAATCTGGCTGGCCATTTTCCCCCTTCCTAGCTGAGGCTTTACTTTTCCCAAAATAAATAAAACTTTCGCGAAATAATTACACGTTATTACTTTATTGTAAATATTTTTTTTTTTTTTTAATTAATTTCCCTTGACATTTGAAAAAGATTTTTTTTGTTGTGATGTAGTTATTGCTCTTGAATTTACCTGGGGCCAGATTCCGCAGCTATGATTTTTTACTAGTGTTCACTTTTCATTAAAAAGCGATTCCGTAAGAAAAAATTAATTTTATTGCGCTGAACATGTCTTTTCAGACTCAATGATATACTGATTTGCCAAATTAACTGCGTCACACAAGTTGTTTAAGTAGATAACACACGATATGTTTTTAACAATGTACATGTCATTTTTCACGATGTAAAATGCCTACATGTCGTCAGTTACCTCAAAAACATTGCGTCTGTAAAAAACATGAGCAAAGTCATCTGACAAAATTTCAAATAGAGCCTGTTCTATTTTTTTATGTTTAAACATCTGACATTAGAACTCTATGCCTTGCAAACAATTCAGTGGCCGTTTTTGGGCTTTATAAGTAGTCGGCTTGAAGAAATTTTAATGCATTAATATTTTAATATGTTTTAAATAATTATTTTTTATAATAAGAAAAAGCATAGACAATGTAAATGCACGTTTGTAAGCAAATTTTAAAAACCGTCTGTAAAAATGAAAAATTTTGACAGACATGAAAAAATACATGAGGAATTACATATTAAAAAATAGACGTAGAAACATAACGTCTGTGGGTGCCTTTAGTAGATAATTTTAATATACATACATAATCATTTGTTTATATTTTTCAATTTCAAAATAGTTTACAATAAAACCAAAATTCACCGAAGATTTTTTAGTGAAAAAATTATTATTAAGTGTATGCTTTAAGTGTAAAAAATATTCCTTCTTAGCATTGCGGCCGCAAAAATCAAAAGTATACACTGAAATTGGTGAACATTTCAAAATTCATCGTTGCGGAATTTGGCCCCTGGTATGAATTCGCTTTGCCAACAATATTGAAATTGTTTTTATAATTTTTAAATTGTGTATCTGATTCAATACGGGATGAATATAAATAGAGAATATTTAAATGGCTCGGTGGCTGAGTAGTTAATGCAGCAGTTCATGATACGTTATGACCCGAGTTAACATCCGAATGGGTGCTGATGAGTAGTGTAGCGACTACGAAATAACTAGTTGTCTCCCAGCTAAAAATTTGATTATCATTTTTCTTGTCTTCTTCAATCAAAAATTACTGATCACAGCAAATTTGTATTGTAAAAAATCCTTCTTAAAAAAAACTTAAGAAAGGAAAAACTTGAACTAAAGCCCACTGTACAAATATACAAACCAGAAATCTAATTTAAAAACCATGATTTTTGTCAACAAAATAGTTTGTTTTTTGGCAAGAAAAACTAGAATTTTAACTTCAAATATCACTATCGATTATTTTCCGGCAATAGCTGCCATCCATACATAATACAATTATTTTTGTTGCCAACAGGCAATGCAACTAAAGTTCGGTTGCTATCGATAATCGAACCCGTGATACATGATTATGATTCATCGCATTTTCATTTTATTCACACTGTGCTTGATTGTATGATGAAAAAAATAATTATGCTTAGAACCCAGTATAAAATAGGTAATCACGATTAATCGGTACAAAACAGCATTAAATCGATGGTAAAACAAACAACAATAATAAACGTTGTTTTTTTAGTGAGGTGCCATAGCATATAAATCTGGCTTGAATTTTGGCTTGAAATAACTGCTACCTTTACTGGTTTTCTGCTTTTTCTTACTGTGAAAAATGTTATACAATCTTTTTTTTACGATTTTCACTGTGCACAGTAGATAACATACTGAAACAGTATGATTCATTTTCATACAAAATTGTTTACTTATATTTGGTTTGCCCTATTTCCATTAAATTTGAGTGTTTGTTTATTGAAACTTTTTCTCCATTCTATTGAAGTACAAATTATCGACAGTCGACTGCTTTTACTTTTCCGAAAGAGAAAAAATATATTATTTTGTCCTCAGAAAGTTTGCTAGAAATCAATAGAGTCCATAAGCCGTAAGTACACGATATATAATACAAATAGGAGAAGTACCAAAAGTACAATGTGCCCCTGTAAAAGTACTCTGGAATGAAATTTGACAGACAGATTGTATATAAACCAGATTAGAGGGGTTATATACAATCTGTCTGTCAAATATCATTCCAGACCATTTAGCGCTTCTAGTGGAACTGAAACTCAAACCTCAAAACACAAGATTTCACATTTATAATATTAGCCGGAAAAGCTTAAAAGATGTAAAAAGTTATTCATGTGAGTGTTGCTTAATAAATTTATAATGTTTTGCAAGAAACATATATTTGTGTGTTGACGTTACTATTTGTTTTAATGTATAAAACATTTCAACAAATACGTTAAGAGAAACAATATATAAATTTGACTTTAATATCTAGCAGTAAAAAAAATCTGTAAGAAATCTCGCCCGGTGAAATACTGCATTTATGTTTACACTAAAGCTGTTGTATTTTCTTTAATTATCTCTTCATTTCACATTCATGCGTTAAATTCTGTGTATGTTTGTATGTACTTGTATGTAAAACAAAGAAATCCCCTTATTTTTCTTTTGGGTAATTCCCACTTAAGTAACAAAAACTATACAATGAACATTATTTAATTTAATTAAAATTCATATTCATGTCAGTGTTGTGACTTTGAACAAAACAAAAAGGGAAAACGATGTCACAAGTCAAAAATTAAGTTCAATATCAAGGTTAAACAGAAACTTCTTCAATTTCAGGGTTTTCTTTTTTGAAGAAATAAAAAAAAACTTATCAAAAACAATCGCACGTTTTATGCTACAACTAGCTTCCAAAATAAACAAAACATTAAATCAACAATCATGCTGCTTTATCAAAAGTTTACTTAAAAAAATGTTTAATTAACATAAATTCACTTTGAGACAAAACATGTTAAATTGTGCAATTCTCGCTCAAAACAATGAATGTTTCTGGAACGCAAACGGCATCCGCCAACACAAAAATGAACTTGAGCACTTCCTTATGCAAAAACAAATTGACATAATGCTTATTGCTGAAACCCACTTGACAAGCAACAGTTATTTCAAAATTAATGGCTACATACTGTACGACACAAAAGATCCCCGTGGAAGATCTTGCGGAGGATCGGCAATTCTAATAAAATCCAGAATTAAACACTTTTTAATGAACGAGACATGTGAGGAGTATCTCCAAGCAACTAATATATGCATTGAATATTTGCATGAAAAAATCGTTATTTCCTCAATCTACTCACCGCCACGCTTTTCAATAACAGAAAGCCAATACTCAAATTTTTTCAAATCACTTGGTCCTAGATTTTTAGCGGCTGGCGACTATAACGCAAAACACACTTTTTGGGGATCACGTTTAATTACCTCGAAAGGCCGTGTGCTTTTTGACACCGTTTCCAAAATGGGTTTAGATGTGGTTTCAAGCGGACATCCCACTTATTGGCCGTCAGACCGACGAAAGATCCCAGATGTTATAGATTTTGGAGTTGCGAAAAATTTTCCCTTAGAGTGGATGCAAGTGGAGCCTTCATTAGATTTGTCATCAGATCACTCTCCCACTATAATCTCTGTTTCGTTCCCCCACGAGATTGACTCACCGTTAACTGTCAATAGAGTTAATTGGTTAAAATACAAAAAATTTTTGAGTACACATTGTACTGAAAATATCGCCTTGAGAACGCCTGAGGATATTGATATATCAATTAACGATTTTTCTGAAAACCTCAAACTGGCCGTACAGCATGCTACCACTAGTCATATAAGATCCAGAAATGAAACCAATAGAACTTATTCGTCTGAAATTGAGCAACTTCTGTCAGAAAAAAGAAGAGTTAGAAGAGAATGGCAACTTCGCAGATCTCCCCAGCTTAAAACTAGGCTACGGGAATGCATAACTCAGTTAAGAAATCTGCTTGAAGTCCATAGAATTGCTTCCCTTAAAACATATTTGGAAAGCCTTGATGGTACTCCTCAATCTGATTATTCCTTGTGGAAAGCGACAAAAGGTTTAAAAAGACCCGTAATAGGTAAGCCACCTTTGCGAACTTCAACTGGCGACTGGGCAAGAAGCGACTCTGAAAAGGGGATGTTGTATGTCGATCATTTGAGAAACGTTTTTATTACAAATGATTCAGCGAATATTACAGCGGAATTACCACCATATGTTGTTAGACCCCCTGTGTCTTTGAGACTTAATTTTCAAGATGTCGAAAACGTTATCGCAAATACAAACCCAAGAAAAGCTCCAGGCATTGATCAAATTACTGGTAAAATGCTTGAACAGTTACCTCGTGTAGCTAGAAGGGTTCTACTTTTTATTTTTAACGCCATTTTACGCCTTGAGTATTATCCTGCAGAGTGGAAGGTCTCAATGATTACTATGATACCCAAGCCAGGGAAGGATCTGACAAAGGTAGAATCATATAGACCAATAAGTCTACTACCAACAATTTCAAAACTGTTCGAAAAATTGTTAATGGCGAAGTTGAGTCCAATATTGAACAATGTGGGGTGTATCCCTGATCATCAATTTGGTTTTCGTTTATTATCAGAGAAGGCGATTTTATAAGCCCAACTCAGCCAATCGAAGCAGGTGTTCCCCAAGGCAGCATACTGGGGCCTACTTTATATTTGATTTACGCCTCTGACATGCCAACGACATCCGGAATCCATACTTCAACCTTTGCAGATGACACAGCGTTTTTGAGTGTTCATGAAAACCACCAATTAGCTTCACGAAATTTACAGGAATACATTTCAATATTAGAGAAATGGCTAAAACTTTGGAAAATCAAAGTTAATGAACAGAAATGTACTCATGTCACATTCACTCTGTGTAAGCAAACATGTGCGCCTATCCAAATAAACAACTCACCTATTCCGCAACACAGTGAAGTCAAGTACCTTGGTATACACCTCGACCGTAGGCTAACGTGGAAGTCTCACATTGAAGCAAAAGTCACTCAGATGAAACTAAAAGCAGCGCAACTAAATTGGCTTATGGGCAGAAACTCGACATTGAAGTTGGATTGCAAACTTCTGTTATACAATGCAATTCTAAAACCTATATGGTGCTACGGAATTCAATTATGGGGCACCGCCTCAGCGTCAAATATTGAAAAAATTCAAAGGCGACAAAACCAAATTCTTCGAACGATTACTGCAGCTCCATGGTACGTAAAAAATTCACGAATTCATAACGATCTGAGTGTTCCGCTGGTAAAAGAGGAATTTTCCAAGTACGCGACAAGGTATGTCAGTAAACTGGAACTTCATCCAAACCCTCTTGCGCGCAATATACTTAATTTTGGCGGCCACATTCGGCTTAAAAGAAGGGATACCGCTGCCACCATCAGATTGCTCAATAGGTGATTTTACCGAAATAGCTCCCGCATAATAAAACTTTTTGTCTAGCATTGGCCGGACTTAAGAATCCCATTTTTTAAATTTAGTGTTAAGATTTGAATACTTATTGTTAGTTCATTTGGAAGATTCAATAAATAAAAAATGCTACAAAAAAAAAAAAAAAAAAAAAAAAAAAAAAAAAAAAAAAAAAAAAACAATGAAAACGCAAATAACCCGCTTCATGTTCCTCCTTATACTATAGGGTGTTTTTTTAAGCTAGATAGAACTTTAAATTGTAAAAAGTAACACAAAAAATTAAATTTTGATGAAACATTTTTTTTATTTGTTTCAGTATACTCTGACAAATCATCATGAATAGACTCACGAAAAATGCACTGTTTGGTGCGGTTTTCATGCTGGTGGCATCATCGGACCTTATTTCTTCAAAAATGAGGCCGGAGCTCGCGTTACGGTCAATGGAGATCGTTACCGCACCATGATCAATGATTTTTTGTTTGAAAATATGGATGACATTGATCCGGAGGAGATGTGGTTTCAACAGGATGGCGCTACGTGCCATACGGCGAACGCAACCATCGACTTACTGAAATCAAAATTTGGCGATAAGTTGATTTCGAGAAATGGACCTGTCAATTGGCCTCCAAGGTCGTGCGATTTGACACCTCTCGATTATTTCCTGTGGGGCTACGTGAAGTCACTGGTTTATGCTGATAAACCAGCAACAATTGACGCCTTGGAGGCCAGCACTGTTCGTGTTGTTCGTGACATACGGCCAGCAGTGCTCGAAAAAGTGGCCCAAAATTGGACGTCCAGAATGCGCTTCGTCAAGAACAGCCGCGGTGCCCATATGCCCGAAATCATTTTCAAATGTTAATGTCACGTATTGATCTTTCGAATAAAAAAAAATTTTGATTACAATTTAATTTTTTGTGTTATTTTTTACAATTTCAAGTTCTATCGGGCTTAAAAAAACACCCTATAGTATAAACATAATTTTTTATGTAAATCAATTAATTGTCGTAGGTCCGTAACTACAATAAAAATAAAAAAAAATCCATTTAACATGACATCAATATGACAGCAGATGAAAAGAGTGCAGTCTCGGCACAGAAAAAATATTTGAATGATTTAAGTCACTAAATTGTTTAAGACAACAACATAATTACTTGGTACCTCCGGCACAGAGTATAAACGAGATATAGAAAATTGATAGACTGAGAGAAAATTGTAGCAAAGAGATATATACACCAGTGATGTCAACTTTTATTTTTCAAAGTACCGTACGACTTTAATCAAAGTAACGTATTTTGAGCAAAATTACCGTACGAAACATATTTAACTGAACTGCTCGTAATACTACCGACGCTAATAACCGAAAGTGTGGGCATATAAAAATTTATTAAAAGAACTAAATGATCGAATGTCACAAAAATAATATATATATATATATATATATATATATATATATATATATATATATATATATATATATATATATATATATATATATATATATATATATATATATATATATATATATATATATATATATATATATATATATATATATATATATATATATATATATATATATATATATATATATATATATATATATATATATATATATATATATATATATACATATACATATACATATACATATACATATACATATACATATACATAAGGTGGCGCATAAGTAGTCCTCCTATCAGGAAATGCTATAAATTTTGCGATTGGGCCCTAATGTCAGTTCTGTTTTGACATTTGTGTAGAAAACACATGCGAAATACACGTTAATAAACAATGTTACGTTACACTGCTCCAGAACGCGGAATACTGGTGACTATTTATTTGACCCCAAGAGGAAGGTGATTTTTCATCAAAAAAATTCATGAGTGATGAGGCCCATTTGCATCTTAGCGGGTACGTAAATAAGCAAAATTTACGCTTCTGGGGCACTGAAATGCGCGTGTAACCCACGAAGAGCCATTGCACTCGCTCAAAGTCGCTGAATGGTGTGCTGTTTTCGCTGGAGGAGTCAGCGGACCTTTTTTCTTCGAAGACGTCGCGAGCAAAACGGTTATTGTGAATGGTGAGCGCTACAGAGCAATGATTAACGAGTCCTTTTTGCCGCAAATTGATGAATTGGGATTGGAAAACATGTGGTTCTAACATTACAATGCTACGGGACACACTGCACGTGCCACAGCCGATATGCTGAAGGATGCATTTCCCGGGCGCCTAATCTCCCGTTCTGGCGATTTGCACTGGCCAGCAAGATCGCCTCATTTTTGTGGGACCTTTTTAAGTAGCGGGTTTATGTCAACAATCCGCAGACTCTTGCAGCTCTTAAACATAATATCCGTCAAGAATATGAGGAGCTATCGCCGGAAGTTTTGGCCAATGTGATGAAAAATGCTATAAAAAGAGCTCAAATGGCAATCAACTGTGGCGGCGGTCATTTACATGACATCGTATTCTCGACTTGATGTAAAAAATTAAAAGACCAAATAAAAATAGTCCACAAGAAGAATCAAAATATAGATGTGTTCTGCTTTTAAACAATGTAATTTTTAACAATTCATAGCTGGAGTGACCACTCCAATTAGCTCATGCGAAGGTGTGCTAAGATAAGTATAATAAAGCAACTATGATTTTATTAAAAATGAAACCAATTTAATAAAACACTTTTGAAAATTACCGTGAAACTAATAAAATTACCGTGCTGCCGTTTAAGGGTCAAAATTACCGTACAATACGGTAATTACCGTAGAGTTAACATCACTGATCTACACAGTCTCTATGTATTACTACTCGTAGGTGTGTGTCTTTACTTTTTGGGTTAATCTCGTGCAAATGAGAGCATAAGTTTCTCTCAAAAATATATAAAACAAGTTTTTAACCCTAAAAAAAATATATGCTATGTTTTTTGCATCTAACTGTTACTTTTTTTTAGCAAACTCAATATTTTCATCTAGTGTCAAAATTTGTTTCCGGTTTGCTCACATACATGCTTAAGCCCAAGTAAAATGCGTATGTGTGTGTATGCATGTACATACTTTCTATACAACTTTTTGACTTACGAATAGCTCAAGCAACAACAAAATACCAGTTGATTTTGCATTGTTGTATTTATTGTAATCCCAGTAAAAATGAATTCGCCTTGCAATTCATTTAGTGCAAACATTTTAGTCTACATATGCATTGTGTGATGTTGCAGTGCCAGTAAGACAACGGGTTTGTCGAAAGTACCGCTGCCGTTTAGGCGGCCATAGCAAAAGATCCAAATTAGTTGACTCCTCGCCGTTCTCAAGAACTGGGCATCGCCAAAATTACTTTGTGGAAAATTTTGCGTAAATATCGTGGTTTACACAAGATTAAATTGACTCAAGAATTGAAGCCGCTGGACAATTTCATGTTACGTATGTTCTCCGATTGAGCTCCGGAGAAGATGTGCCAAGGTGTTGAATTTTATCCCAAAATCATCTTCAGAGGCGAAGCTCATTTTTGGCTCAATTGGTTCGTCAATAAGCATAATATGCATTATTGCTCTGGTACTTCGTGAATCACCACTTCACCCACAAAAATTAACTGTTTGGTGCGGCGGCGTCATGGGGCCATATTTTTTCGTGGACAATAACGATCGTCCCATTACCGTGAATGGCGATCGTTATCGCGCCATGCTTACCTATTATTTTTGGCTCAAATTGGAGAACATGAACTTGGATGGCATGTGTTTTGAATAGGATGGTGCCACAATCCACACGGCACACGTTACAATCGATTTATTGGAAAGTAAGTTTGATGAGCGTGTTATCCCTAGAAATGCACCGGTCAATTGGCCATCTTGCTAGAATTTTTTTTCTTTCGGGCTACGTGAAATCATTGGTCTATGTCAACAAGCCGACGACGTCCAAACATGAAAATTGTAGTCCATTTTCGTTCAGATATTGGTGGTATAAATAGTAATCAGAATGGATCGCGTGAAGTACACCTTACACCGTTGTAAAAACCGAATGAATTGAATGCGTATTTGTGGATATAAAAAATATGCTCATTGCGGCGAACAGCACACTGAGTTTTCATTCCAAGAGCATCAAAAGCATCTGATTCCTCATTAATTATACCATTCATGAATACAAATGAAGCAGCATTTGCGATCAATAGACAGCACTGTGTCTTTCGAGCGTTGAAGCCGACCCTGTTCTTATGAACCTTATCAGAGATTAAAACAAACCCCCGGTTTATTTGATTTTCGAAAAACAGGCATTAAAAAAAACTGACTTCAGTAAAACTACAAACACCGAGCGAATAATAACCCCTCATATGAGTTGAAAAATGCTAGATACGCATAAAGTATGAATGATGTCCCGGCTTTAAACGTTGGCGAGTAGAGGGAACTGACAAGTGAAACTGTGATGAAATCTAACAGGTGTAGATGAGTAAATCTGAAATATTACCTGCAGATAAAAAGATGTGTATTTTTATATCATTTACAATTAAAAGATATTTTTTTATAGCATTTCTGAAAGGCAAAAACGTAACAATATATTCTTCATTTGCACTTACGTTATGCACACTTGTATGCAAGGAATGCACCCGTTGCTTTGTTAACAGGGAAGTGAAATGGAAACTGATGAAAATTTAATAACACTTTTCTCTAAAGTAGATTAGAAATACTTTTCAACCTATTAATACTCGTACATATATAATAGCTTCGTTTTTACAAGATATCTTGTAGTTCAGTTACTAAAATAAATTGATAAAATGTGATTTTAAATGTCTGCGAGCTTAAGTTTACTTATTTGTTGTATGTGGTGTTGTCGTACAACTGAAAAATGACCGCAAAATTTATTTAAGCACAAAGAAAAAAATTTATCAGATGAAATTCAGACAAAAAAAAAACTATACAAAACCATAACCTTACCAAATAGCAGGTAAATTTCATAGCCACTATATTAACCCAAACGGACAACTGAGTCACTTTAACGAAACAGAAAAAAAAACACGAATCAACAGGCAGATGAATGGACGGACGGACAACACCAATAAATAAAACGTCACAGCTTCATTTAACAACATAAACCAAACAAACGACAGGCCGGGACATTGCAACAGCAATGCAGCGCCAGCAAACATCAGATCAATGAACTGAGTTTTAATGTTTTGTAGGAATATTTAATATGAGTGCGAATGGATGTGTATGTATGTGTGTGTATTTTAAATTTTACTTCCATTTTTGTCTTTTTTTTTATAAATATAACATGATGTTGTATCGGCTAATATCAAATATTTGCATATTTGTGGTATACGATATAAAAATAATAAAATAGTAAAATAAAGAGCGATCGAATTATTAAATCAATGAATGATGGATGCTTGGTTACACTGCAACCATTATTGTTGTCATCATTTTGATGACATTTGAATGTCTCATAAAGTACCACCGCACGACCAACCAAAAGACTAACTTTTCAAAAACCAAACAAAACACAAGAAATCATAATAGGATTTAAGCCTTTATGAATTTTATTATGGCGTGCATTTATTTATTTATTATTTTTTTTCAATTAAATGCATATTATAATGATATAAAATACGTAATTCATCAATGGAATATTTTTATATCACTTTAATACTGGTTCAATAATTGTATTTTGTTTTGGCTGACAGAGAGAGAGGAAAAAAATAAATTACATCGGTCTTACAAACAAAAAAAAAGATGGGTTTGCGGTCTTGCATTCACTCACATTTCGTTGCCTTTTAACTGTTGTTAACTGCTTTCCTAAAAGCCTTCCTGGTGACTGCAATCTTAACTGTCAACGATGGCGGTAATGATGATGTTTCAATCAGCGTAAGTGATTTTTATGTCTTAATGCTCGTTTCAAGGCTTCAAATTGATTTATTGAATATGGACTGCACTGATGTTAACTTTTATATCGATATTGCTGTAGAGCCTTCAAACAATTACCGTTTTTTGAGCAAAATTTGCTGTACGAAAAGTATTTAGACGAACAAATATTATTGCCCTGAAGAAGCTATCCGAAGGAAAGCGAAATATTGGCAGACATATTAAAATAAATAAGCAAAAAGGACCTTAAACTTAACGAAATACTACTTAATGTATTTAGACGAACTATATAAAATAAAAAGTTTGAAATAACCCACACTGTTGAAATGTACATCGTCTGATAAAAAATAACAGTTATTTTCGAATTTCGTGAGTTACATACATATGTTAGATTTTCGCAATTTATTTATTTATTTATTATTATTTTTTTGTTACGTTGGTACACATGTCTGTTATATATGTTGGCAATATCAGCTATTTTGGATTGTCAGTTTGTTGTTGACAGATAAAAAGGTTAGTGGTGTTTTGGTGTGCTCTTCGATTTTTTACTCAATTTACTAAATTTTGAGCAAAAACAACGTTGCATGGGCATCGCTCAAGTACTGTTAAACATCGTCAACGACGATCCAAATTTTATTTGTTTATTTATTTATTATATCGCTACATAACAAGACTTAGTCTTACAATTACAATGCAGGGCTGTATAGTGTGGAATAAAATCGCCAAAATAACATCATTAATTACAATTAACATTAAAAACAAAACTATAATTTAACTCATTTCTATTAATAGAGGCAAACATACACATTTAAATATTTTAAGACATCTAATTAAAATAATCGAAAAGAAAGTTTTTGAAATGTGGAAGAGCATTCCAAAGACGAATAGCATGCAGAAAGAATTGCCATTCAGAAACAAGGCACTGATACTTGGGATTTATTATTTTTTATCCCTTAAAGATCGAGCATATATTACTTTTTCAAATAAATATTTTGGTTTTTGAATG
Source organism: Thecocarcelia acutangulata (assembly GCA_914767995.1). Taxonomy (NCBI): domain Eukaryota; kingdom Metazoa; phylum Arthropoda; class Insecta; order Diptera; family Tachinidae; genus Thecocarcelia; species Thecocarcelia acutangulata. The sequence continues at coordinate 142,368,164 of OU612094.1, read as the reverse complement.
TATATATGTATATTTTATGGAGAAAGATTAATGTTCTTATCTTTAAGAGATTCTAAATTTTACACCATATACTGATTTGACATATAACGCAAGGTGGTCGCGGCTCTTGAGATTTCAAACGTATCTTACTATGTTATCAAATAATACTTCAAGTTTGCTTTTACTAGCACTACCACAACAAGAAAACAATTCACATGGTATCAAGTAAGTTTTAGTCAGTAACATTCTTATTTTCCCAGGTGTAAAATATTGAACTGTCTGTCCGTAGTGTCCTCAATTTTACATACGATTTAGCATCCAGGGCATTAACATGATCTGTCCACACTAAATTATTATTAAAAGTAACTCCTAAGCAATAACAGCTTTAAATTGTAGCAAAACGTTGACCAACGGGGGTCAGGAGTAAGTTGTTTTGTCTGCAAAGTTATGCCACTCATTTTTATGAAATTCTAAATATAAATATATGCGTCTAAAAACAAGCGCAGTTTTTAAACACAAATATTGTCCGAGAAGAATTTATTTCCTCTCCTGAGCTGGGCAGCCTACTTTAATGAAATTAAAGCAAAAGTAGATATACGTAGGTTTGTTTAAAAGAATATACTTTTTTGAAACTAGGGTCGAGTGCATGGTTAAATTAATCTCCGAAACTATTGAACCAATTTTGATGAAACTTAAAATTATCTTAATTTGCGTCTAAGTAGACAAACATATTATTTAAGGCACCCTCATTTCAAAATGACTATTTTTTGCCATAAACACTATCCTAATTTTACAACTTAGACAGTTGTAAGGATCACAACTTGCGCGAATTTACTAAACTACATATTGCTCCTTTATTGCAAAATAGTCATAACTAAAAAAAAACTTGTTTCGAAAAAACACATTTCAAATTTTTAGTTTCCATACAAGTCTTAGAAAAAGCTTTTAGAAAATATCACCTAAAGGAAACAGTTTAAAAGTAATTTGGATAAATTTTTGGCACATTGCTATTTTTCCATTACAGTATACCCCGTACAGTTACTCATCGCTTAAATACCTTTTTCGTTTATTCAATCCCCGTTTTTCTCATTTACTTTCATCATCTCAATCATTGCCAGGCAGCCCAGGAGCTTCTTAAGCAAAGCGTTCGAGATATAAGTGTAGATGTCGCTATTCTAAGTGAGCCATATCGGACCATGGCATCTGTAAACTGGGTTTCCGATAACACGGGTACATCGACAATATGGAATACCAGCACGCTAACCATACGCTATAGAATAACAACGCAATGTGGATATGCTCGAGCGGTTATATCTGGCATCACTATATACAGCTGTTATATACCCCCTAGGTATTCTATAGAAGACTTTCGGGTAATAGTTGACAGTATTGTAACGGATGCAGTTGGAAGAACCCCCGTAATAATAGCAGGTGATTTCAATGCGTGGGCTGTTGAATGGGGCTGTCCCTCAGCAAACGCAAGAGGAAGAATACTCTTGGAAGCCTTTTCTGTACTAGGTGTCATACTCATCAATAATGACGTTGAACACACCTTCAGAAGGGGTGATGCTGGCTCAGTAATTGGCATTACATTCGTCAGTGCCAGTATCGCAACCCAAGTGAACTGGAGAATATCTGACATCTATACACATAGCGATCATAGCGCTATAATAATAGATGTGCAAGACGCACAGCCCCGTGCTATTGTACAAGCACGTGTCTTGACAGGATGGAAGGTAAATACCTTTGATAAGGATAGCTTCGCAGCTTGCATGGAAAACATGGAAATGGCTGATTCAGCAGAAGACATGGCAGTGCAATTAGTGCGCAATATCACTAGTGCCTGCAATGTAGCTATGATAAGGCGAAAAAGATCGCCAAATAAGCCTCCAGTGTATTGGTGGAATGATGAAATTCCTAGCTTGCGTTCAGAGTGTATTAGCGCCCGAAGGCGGTATACACTAACGAGGGGTCGGTTAGAGAATAATGTGCAGCACCAGTTGTATAGGGATAAAAGAAAGGCATTGAAGATTGCAATTCGTAGGAGCAAGCGTAGGTGTTTCCTGGATGCTTGTGATGAAATAGATAGTAATCCACGGGGCTTAGCATATAAGCTAGTAACCAGGAAACTTAAATGTCCAATTGGCCCATCACCGCCAAGAGAAGAGAATATCCTCAATGGAATTGTAGACCATCTTTTTCCTCAACAGGAAGCTCCGACATGGCAACACAGCTATCCACCTGAATTATTCGACATTCCTCCGGTTACGGTTGTCGAGATGGAAGGTGTTGTCTCAAAATTCAAAGACAAGAAGGCACCAGGCTTAGATTGCATCCCAAATATGGTACTGAAGGAGGCTGTTAAACTCCATCCTGATTATTTCTTGAAAGTAATAAGCGCATGCTTGATTCAGGGAACTTTTCCAACAATCTGCAAGAGGCAGAAATTGGTGTTGTTACCTAAGGATAACAAGCCGCTAGATGACCCTTCCTCCTATCGTCCGCTCTGTATGATAGATACAAGTGGAAAACTTCTGGAGAGAATAATCTGCAGAAGATTGGAAGATTGCGTACAAGCTAACCTAGGTTTATCAGATAACCAATTTGGCTTCAGGAAAGCAAAGTCAGCGGTGGACGCTATCAAAGTTGTAGTAGAAACCGCTGCTCAAGCTATCCAAGGGAAGAGGTGGAGGAATGGAACAAAAGGGTATTGTGTGGTTATAACCCTAGATGTAAAAAACGCCTTTAATACGGCAAACTGGGAGCATATAGTTAATGCTTTGGTCCGTACAGACATCCCAGGGTATCTACTAGCAATTGTACGGGACTATTTCCGGGATAGAGAGCTAGTTTATGATACCGATAAAGGTACTAAGAGGCGCAAGATCATTGGTAGGGTGCCTCAAGGTTCAGTTCTTGGCCCACTATTGTGGAACGTCATGTACGACGGAGTATTAAGATTGGATCTACCGGAAAAGGTGAAGATAGTTGGATTCGCAGACGACATAGCGTTAGTGTGTGAAGGGAAAGAGTTACTAGAGGTGGAAACCATTGCAAACGCCAGTATTCAGATCGTAAGATCTTGGCTAAGATCAATGGGCCTAACTCTAGCTGACCATAAAACGGAAGCGGTTCTGATTAGTAGTAGGAAAATTAGGGAAACTGTCAGGCTAAATATTGGCACGTGTAGCATAGAATCTAAGGAATGTTTAAAATACCTTGGGGTCATGATTGATACTCGTCTGTCTTTTCAAGAGCACTTGAAGTACATAGGCAGTAAAGCATCAAAAACATGCACAGCGCTATGCCGGATCATGCCGAATACAAGAGGTCCAAAATATCTGCAGAGGAAATTACTCTCTAGTGTAGTAAGAAGCATTATATTATATGCATCGCCTATATGGTCAGGCTCACTTAGATATCCTACTTATGTGAACCTGATATCTCCTGTGTATAGGCTGATCGCCTTGCGTGTATGTAGCGCATTCCGAACTGTATCGGACCTGGCCGCTTTTGTCATTGCCGGCATGATACCGATCGAGCTAGAGGCCGCTTCGGACATCACGGTTGGGTTGAGAGAATCGTGTCTGCGAAAATGGCAAGAAAGATGGGCGACAGCTGACAAGGGAAGATGGACCTACTTACTGATACCAGACATCAGAGCATGGCTATCAAGAAAGCATGGCGATTTGAACTACTATATTACACAGTTTCTAACTGGGCATGGTTGTTTTAGGTCGTACTTGTACCGTTTTGGACATGACAGTACTCCGTTCTGTCCGAGTTGTGATGGTAATGTCTTGGAAGATACTGAGCATGTGTTCTTCATCTGTCCACGGTTTAATAGTGATAGGGAATATTTAGAAACAGTCCTAGGACGTAACATCAGTCCGAGCAGTATCGTTCCAATCATGTTGGAATCTTTGTGCAACTGGACGTACGTCTGTAGTTTTGTAAAATTGGTTTTGTTGGAACTTCGTAGGTTACAACAGATTCGCAGCAGAATCAATGTAGTTTAGTTTAGATGTAGGGTGTATCACCTTTCCCACCCCGAGACGTAAAGCCTTGCGGCAGTCCCTCGGGGAGCATCTGGGTCAGGGCGAAGGGGTGTTTTTTAGCGAGTTAACGTCTCGCACTACTGGCAACCACCATCACTGCCAGTGCCTTTCGATGGTTTTTCACCCCGCGAAAAAAAAAAAAAAAAAAAAAAAAAAAAAAAAAAAAAAAAAAAAACCATACATACATACATACATACATACGTACACACATAAATACATAAATAAATAATGGTTCAGAAAACAAAGTTATTCGAAAAATTATCCACCGTATATTTTTAATCTGGATTGGAACACTTTTTAAGCTTCTTAAAACAATCACTTCAAACACAATTTTTGTAAGCTCAACTATTGATTGACCCACATTTGATTTTAGTATTGACGTAATAACATAATATTTTATTACAAAAAAAAATATTGAAAAAAAACGAAAAAAAGCAAACACACTTGAAAATGAATAACATAAGTATAAAAACAGAAAATAAATTTAATGTGGACTTATTAAAGACAAGGAAGAAACTCATACCAATTGCTACAGCAATGGCAAAAGTTACAAAAAATCATTATTATTTATAAATTACGAAAAAAAAAGCTTCTTATTTACTAAATAAAGCTGAGATGTTTGTAAATCACGCTCCCATTTGATCAAACGAAATATTTTAACTATATTTCTCTTGACTGTTAAATGCCTTTTCTCTTTTTGATTTTCTTATTCCCGCTGTACATTTAAAATAAAATGTCATAACAAAAAACTCAAAATTGTATACGAGTTTTATTTTTTACGACTTCCGATACAAAGTGTCATTCAAAACGTAACCACAATACATTTATCAAACAAATTTGATCAGACAAGCCCAACGAAGAATTAAAATAAAACAAGTTAGTTAAACTAATAGCTGTGAGCAGCATATAAACGAACGAAGGTGTGTGTGTTTGTAGTGAAAAAATATTTTTAAAACCCAATTGATCATGTACTCGTATGTAGGATCTTACGAAATTTACCTTAAGAACACAGAAGTGCTGAAGTTATCCTCACTTATATCATAATAATGAAATAAAAGAGATAATATCATTTCCTAGCCTGTAAGGAGACGGTGCACGTTTTTGGCCGTAGAACGTATATCTTACTCGTAAGTATTAACGGTGATTAAAAAATTGAAGTTGCTATATTTTTTCCGGGAAAGTGGGGGATTTTTGGTGACTCCTGCAGCCGATTTTTCGAATTACAGAAAAACCGAAAGTCTACGAATAATTATCTGGTTATATGGATAATTAGTTTGATGTCGAAGGGTGTTTTTTAAATTATATATATTTATCATATCTAACCCAAGGTGTGAGCCAAGCTTGTTATAAATATACATGCACATTCATACAAACAGCAGAAACCTTTTAATACAATACCCGAACAAACAAACATACATGAATGTTTTAAGTGGTGTATAATGAACAAGTGTTGCGTTATTTCATTTGCAATTGAAGAATCCGCAAAAACGCTTTTAAAAGTAAAAATGTAATAATATATTATAACAGTAATTTTGTGCCATTCTATATATCTTTTAAATACGTTAATACAAACCTACTAAAAGACAACTCATTTTGCATAAATGCTTACAAAAATGTGAAGAATAAATAAGAAAGTATAAACACAAACTTAAAAGCTTTATCGTGAAATCCGCAAAGTTAAATTATTAAATTTTATGATCACTTTGGTATTCTAATAGAGTCGCTTGTCAATGTTTTGCCAAAATTATCCAGAGACTGACGGGTTCAGGGCATGAAAGACATGGTCAGCTGGTAAGTTAATACGTAGTATGTTACAAACACCAACAACAGGTTACAATGCATAACACAAGTACTGGGCTATCGAGTCGGTTGACTACGTCACAACTTGAAGAACTCAACACTGCTGTCATGTTGTTACCAGGCAACATTGTACAAGAGTATAATGTCGAAATCATCACTTGTTATACACTAAACGGTATTTTTTGGTTTTTTATAGTGTTTAATTGATTTGTACCAAAAATAGGTAAAAAAAAAAAAATAATAAAAACATCAAGACTACTGTTAGACAAGTTTGAGTAGTGTGCGAGTCTTAATGACGTTTTTCTGCATACGCTCACTTTGTGCCTATGTATGTATGCGTGTGTGTGTGGAAAAGTATAGTAAATAATGTTTTGAATGTTATTATTGCATAGTTTATTCCAAATAACTTTTAATAGCTGCTATTAAAAAGTTCGAAAAAAGTAGTTAATTTCAAAATCAAAAGTTTATCAGTGCAAAGTTTTTGCCAGTTGGACCTGTTTCTGCTTTCAAACCTTACAACCAAAAAGATAATTTTGGTTGTCATTAATTTTAAATGGTGCAACTGATATGAGTATGTAAGAAAATCCTACAAACCGTGCAACTATTTTTGCCATTTTTGTGCTGCTGTTTAGCAGTTTCCTTTAATATTGGAAAAACCAAGTTTAGACATTATTCTTGGATACATTATGTTTGTTTGCTTAGTTTTTGTTGTTACAAAAGCCATACAAATTTCAAAACGTAATCGTAAATATTTCAAAAAAGTTAACAAGTTAATAATAAAATTTTTAGCAAACACATTTAGTTTTTACGAACGCCGAATCGAAAGAGATTAAATAAAAGAATTGATTGTGTCCAGACCTCCAGCAAACATATATAAAATAGACAATATTAAATTCCACTACAGGAAAATACCGCGCCTAAGCTTTATTTAAATAAAATAAATTAATAAAACAACGAGAAAACCATAAGAAATTGTGAATAATCAATATGAGATAACTTTCAAGCAGCGATGGCAAAAATATCAGTTTTAAATACTGGCGAGTATAGGATCACAGTTGCCATATTTGATGATTTATAATCATTTTCGCCTTTTCTGGCATTCAACTGCATTTGTTTTGTGACGATTTTTGTAAACCGCGCTTTTATTTTTTAAATCCATCAACCACTTCCTTTTTTTAAGTAATAGATGTGATATATTTATGAGTTAATAAAATCAACTGCTACAAGTGACAACGTCTGGTCATTGCAAGTAATTTGTGGAGACGTTAGTCAAGAAAAAGGTAAGAAAGGTTATAAAATATATTATTTATATTCCATCGACAACTGAATATATATGTACATGGTCTGATAAAAAAAATAAGCGTTATTTTCAAATTTCGTGTGTTATTTACATATCGCTCCTTTATTGCAAAATAGTCATATCACAAAAATTGAGATTTTCGAGTTAACAATGCAGAATTGTTAATAGTACGACCAAAAATTTTTTCAAATTACTTTTAAGCTGTTTACTTTAGGTAATATTGTATAAAAAAATTTTCTAAGACTTGTATGGAAACTATAAATTTGAAATGCGTTTTTCTCGAAACAAGCTTTTTTTAGTTATGACTACGTTGCAATAAAGGAGCGATATGTGCGATTTTCGTATTTTTTTCTGTTATGTTGGTACACATGTCTGTTATATTCGTATATGTTTGCCATTTCGGATTATCAGTTTGTTTTCGACAAATAAAATGGTTAGTCGTGTTCTGGGATGGTCTTCGATTTTTTTTTTTTTTTTACTAAATTTTGAGCAAAAACAACTTTGCTCAAGAGCTGTTCAACATCGTCAACGACGATCCAGATTTTTCCAAAAAGGACATAATTGGTGACGTTTCATATTAAAACGAAAGCCGAATCATCCCAATAGAAGCGTCCACAAGAGCTAAGGCCGAAATAAGCACGTCAAGTTCGGTCATATGTGAAGGGTTTGCTCACTGTTTTCTACGACGGCAATGGCGTGGTGCATCATGAATTCTAGCCAGAAGGTCGTACGGTCAATAAAGGATACTACCTTAAAGTTAAGCGCCGTTTGCGCGAAGTAATTCGTCAGAACCCACAGAGTTGTGGAAAGAACAATCATGTATCATGATAACGCACCAGCTCACACATCGAAGTTTGTGCCAAAGTTTTTGACCAAAAATAAATCCGTTATCATGCCTCAACCAGTATTCACTGGACTTGGTCCACGCTGATTTTTTCCTCTTCGTAAAACTGCAGACACCGATGGTAGAAAAGTGTTTTGCTATGATTGAGGAGATAAAAGAAAAATCGAACCCCAAGCTGTTGGAGATATCAAAAATTGTGTTTCGGAAGTGCTTCGAGGATTGAAGAAAAGGTGGCATAAGTGTATTTATCTCAGGGAGCTACTTTAAAGCGGAAACGATAGTTATTGAGGAATAAATAAATACTTTTTGAAAAATACCGGTTATTTTTTTATCAGACCTCGTATCACGCATGACTTATATCAAACTGCTTTATTGTTTTGTTTAGTATCGTGTGCCAAGTCATCATGGAAAGACCATAGCTCTGCTATGATAACCAGCTTTCGGTGAGTGCGCATAATCGACCTGCTAAAACTACTATTGCCAATACCATTCACAAAATTGAGTTTTAGTTTACAAAAGTGAATGATACTCGGCCGTTTGGATCACATTTAGCATGCATTGGGGATAATATAGCAGATGGCGCTATGGACCCTACAGCTTGTGACACACGTTTTCGTACGATAAAGTAGTTTCAAACGATTGAGTTTTATTCACTATATTAGCTTCTAACACTAATACCAATAAAAAATTATTAACATCTTGTTTTCTATGTTTCCCAGCTGTCTATATGTCGATATTTCATAGGAGCTACCCTAATCATCAATAGACTTTGGAAATTTTTACAAAAAATATTCTCAAACATATAAAGTTGAATTTTTGATGAACTTAACCCGGTCGTTTATGAACGACAAAAATACAACGTAGTTTGTTGCTGCTACTATTACAAGAAGCGTATGTATGTGGGCGCCACTGATTTAGATAGAAAACAAAGAACCATGAGCTCGATAGTCACTGAATGTTTAAGCATATTTACCATTAGTTCAGGGGCCAGTGGGTGCTGATGAATAATTTGGGGACTAAGAAACACCTAATTGTCTCCCCATCTACCTCCCGGGGAACACTCTATTTTTCGGGTAAAGATGGTAAGGAGTCCCTCGTTTGCAAATAAAACTCTAGGAAGCCGCATGTTGATTACTGGGAAATTTCATACAAGGGGGAACTCCCGAACAAGGCGTTACCCATATGGCTACAGACATATAATGGCTACTTGTGTGAGCCTAGACAGCCACATGGAGGCGCTGGTGAATAATTCACTCCGTGGAGTTGGTCCATCCTCAGATAAGGCTGTTAAAGCAGGTGCTGATATAATTTTTCCCGCCCTCTGTTTCCCATCTAAAGCCTGTACTTAAGTTTTTATAACAGCAAAAATTGTGATAAAAATTCTGCTTAATTTAAGAAAAGAAAAAAATTAATTTAAGCCCGCAAAAGTAATAAGTTCTATAGTTCTGATTTTTTCCGAACTTTATAATAATGACCCACTAGGTTTTGAACTCGGGATCATGACAAATAATGAACGGCCTCTTAAACCTCTCAGCCATCAGGTCGAGAGCTATAATTAGTCTATATTAATCTCATATTGTTCACCTGTGAAAAATGATTTCATTTCGAAAAACTTTTTTGTTATTCGTTTTCTGAAGAACCAAAAAAAATTATGGAATTCCACTTTCGGAATTGAACTTTGTGGCATGGCTGTACATAGCAAAATGTTCATTCAAATGCTTCCATAAAAAAAAATTTAGAATAAATAAGGTAACAGGTGGCGCAAAACTAATTGTCCCATTTTGCTTTTAAGTAACTTTTTTACCAAACAAAAAAAATTATTGTGAATATTAGAAATCTTTAATTGGACCTGTACAACTTTTTCTGTTAATTACAAAATATGATATCAGCCAAGAAGCTTCCACCAGTGTTGATATTATTTTGTGCCCATATTACCACATTTTCCATAACATTTCGCAGTATTTCTGGTGATAACTGGTCGCATTCCTGTCGAATATTTTCTTGAAGGGCTGCGATTGCGTGCGGTTGGTTGTTTATGGCTGTGACTTTAAGTACCTGTAAAAAGAAGTCTGGTGTGGTTATATCGAACAATTTTGCTGTCTATCCCAAATCACCAAAACGGGAGATTATGCGACCAGAAATTGCTTCCATTGTGGCTTTTGCTGCGTGTGCAGCTGCATCGTTTTGTTGAATCCATTGGTTCACCAACGTCGGCTCATTTAATTTCGGCAGTAAGAAATCGCTTATCATAGCCCTATAGCGCACGTTTGTAACAGAATTTGTATTGCCGATGAAGTCCTAAAAAAAAATTGGGTCCAATCAAAACTAAAGCGAGAACACCGCACAGCGGAGTAGCCTTGAGCGGATGTATCGGCTTTTCATCACAACATGTGTCCTACGCAGATTATCAGTGCCCCAAAAACGAAGATTTTGTTCATTGACATAACCGTTTAAATGAAAATGCCTCTCGTCGCTCTTAATGTGATTAAAAAAATCTACACAACTCCACGCTCTTGAGGAGTATGAAGTACCATTGTTTGTCTACTTGTATTCTGCAGTTGTCTAGTTCACAAATATCAAATGTATTTGACGTAAAGCACATTTTGCGCCACTCTGTATAAGCAAATTTTGCACAGTGCCGTTCTCAGAATAACGAATTTTAAGTGTGCATGAAATCATATCTAATTTGTTTAGTCTTGTGAGTGCATTTTATTTACCTCTTCAAAAATGAGTTCTTACTAGTATTCTCCGGAACGAATTTTTATTGATATTTCTTCAAGTTTCGTTGCACCAAAGTCCTGATATGTACAGTGTAGTATTATATTGTAGAATTAGTATTGGATGCTTTGCAGATTCATTGTATCGATGTTTGACTGTATAAGTATACTGAAGCATTGAAAACAGAAATAACACGTTGCTCCTTTTCATCTAAAGTGACCAAAATATTGTTAATCGAAATTCAAAAATTCCCAGGCACTTCATTCTAATTTATATCAATTTTATTATAATAATTTAGCAAATTTATAACAATTTCAAATCGTTATCCATCAAATAATTGTATGCATTTTAATTTTGGTAAATAAAAAAACGAAAAGAACTTCTGGCGCATGTGCTTTTTTGTATAAATAATACAAATTTTTAAGAGCTTTCGAGAGTTGAAGTCACACCGTTTGTTGACCGCTTTTTTCTTTTTTGCACAAATGCACAAATATTTTAATATATACATATATGTATATTTTTTAATTTTAATGAATTCATGGTTTGTGTTTGACCAACGGTATTATCTGTATGGAACATTGCTGAATTTTTTCACTGCTTTCGTTTATAGTGTGTTAAAGCCAATACGAACAATCCACTAAGATCAGATATTTCGAAACATAAACTACAGCTGTTTAACACTTAGAAATTCTTGAAAGACTTTATCAAAGTTAATCAATAACTTTAAACTTGGTATTTCTGTTATTTTTTCAATGACATTGACTTTAGTTCTCAATGAAGTTTGCTATTTTTTATATTTTATTTTATTTCGATTTGAACACCAAACAACTTGATTTTGTTTTAAAGCTTAACCAGTTAAAATTATTGATACTGATTGTACGGCAAGAATTGTTTTATTCTCTTTTATAGAGAGCAGAGAATTTTAAAAATATTTGTGAGCAGCCTAGCCATTTTGGAATTTTTGCGGCTAAATTTAGCATTTTTATACTCTTCACAAAAATGTTAAGGGTATATATAAGTTTGTGATTCCGTTTGTAATTTCTACAATTTTTATTTGCGACCCTATAAAGTATATATTTTCTGATTCAGAATTAATGGAAAAGTCGAATAAGCGATGTCCGTCTGTCCGTCTGTCGGTCGTTGCAATACCGTTTCTGAGAAAACCATTAGACATAGAACCTTTTTTCTTTCGCCATTTTATTACTCCATCGTGCCACGTGTTTGCTATTGAAATTCAGTAATATCGGTTCACGTATAGCTGAGATATATTCAAAATTCCGAAAAAAGGCATTAATTTTTGCAATTTTGTGGGAAAATTTTTAAAAACAGAAGTTGTTTGTTTTGCTTCCAACTTCACACAATTATGACTAGAAAGCAAAAAAAAAATGTTTTTCAGATAACGGTCCATATATACCCCAGATATAGCCTAAACCGGGATTTTCATGAAAATATCGCCTAAGCGAATTTGAACAACTTTTTTGCTTAAAAACAGTTCTGGTAATAAAATGAGGTTATATAAATATGGAAAAAGAAAATTTCCGATATCGGTCCATTTATACCCGAGATATAGCCTAAACCGGGTTTTTCATGAACATGTAGCTTAAGCGAACTTAAACAACTTTTTTGTGCATAAAAGCAGTTTTGGTAATGAAATAAGGTTATATAAATATGGAAAATGGAAATTTCCGATATCGGTCCATATATACCCGATATATAGCCTAAACCGGTTTTTTCATGAAACAACTTTTTTTGCTTAAAAGTAGTTCTGGTAATAAAATGAGATTATATAAATATGGAAAATTAAAATTTCCGATATCGGTCCATATATACCCGAGATATAGCCTAAACCGGGGTTTTCATGAACATGTCGCTTAAGCGAACTTAAACAACTTTTTTGTGCTCAAAAGTAGTTCTGGTAATGAAATAAGGTTATATAAATATGGAAAATGGAAATTTCCGATATCGGTCCTTATATACCCGATATATAGCCTAAACCGGTTTTTTCATGAAACAACTTTTTTTGCTTAAAAATAGTTCTGGTAATAAAATGAGGTTATATAAATATGGAAAATGACAACTTCCGATATCGGTACATATATACCCCAGATATAGCCTGAACCGAAGGTTACTAAAATACAGAAAATAGAAAATTCCGATGTCGGTTCATATATAATCGAGATATAGTTTAAACAAACTTTTCCACGAAAATGTTCATGAAAGATTTCGTTTTCGGAATGGTGATTACAAAGCAAATATATTTTTCCGCCAATATCGGTCCATATATATCCGAGCATATTTAATTCAAATTCGTAATATATACTATACATATACGTGACTATGGTGAAGGGTATTTAAGATTCGGCCCAGTCTAATATACCACACTCTTACTTGTTTTAACAAAAATCTATTAACGATATCATCCCATAGTCGTATTGCAGTGGTTTCGGAATCACTGGCTAACTCATCTCATATTACGTTTATACGTAGCCTAATCGCAAATTAAAGTTATATCCAAATATTCAACTTACTGTTTATGAGTCAATTTAGTTATGCAAAAGTTGTCGGTTAGATGGTGCTAGCATAAAATTTCTGACGATTTGTTAAGGCAGGTTATTTGCCGTCTTCAAATTTTTATAGTTTTATAAACAAATTACAAAAAATATATTTTCTATCAAGGTCTGATCAAAAATTATTTATTTATTCATCAATAACCAGCGTTTGTATTAATCCTCGAAACACTTGTGAAACTCGCTTTTTGGTATCGCCAATCATCGTAGCTATCTTTTTATCGGTGTCTTCAGTTCTGGGAAGAGGAAAAAGTCGGCAGGGGCCAAATCCGGTGAATATGGTGGTTGACGCATGATAACGGTTTTGTTTTTGGCCAAAAACTCACGCACAAGCATCGATGTGTGAGCTGGTGCGTTATTATGGTACAAAATCCATAATTGTTTTTCCACAATTCTATACATTTTGGACGAATTGCTTCGCACAAACGGCGTATAACAAGGCAGTATTCCCTATGGATCGTACGACCTCGCGGCAAGTTCATGATGCACCACGCCATTACAGTCAAAGAAAACAGTGAGCAAAACCGTCACATTTGATCAAACTTGACGTGCTTTTGTGCAGTCTCGGCTCTTCTGCACGCTTCTATTGGGATGATTGGACTTTGGTTTTAATGTCATAGCCATACATCCATGATTCGTCACCAGTTGTGACCTCTTTGAGGAAATCTGGATCGTCGTTGACAATGTTCAACAGCTCCTGAGTGATGTCCATGCACTCAGAGGAAATGCATTTCTTCATACTTTTATGCCACTCTGTAATATGTTGTATACTAACGTATTCTTGTTTTTAACATAGTATAAGTCTTAATAAATATATTAGTGTAAAAATGTTACCGTATCTATTATTATGACTTTCTTATTTTCTAATATGGTAAGATGGAATAATAGTATTTAAAAAATATAGTTCGAATACGATAATAGCTGTTGTTGTATGTATTTAAAAGCTTTTTATTTTAAACATATGTATGTTAGACTTATTCAATGGCTACACTTGTATGTTTACAGAATAAACGTACTATTGCTGGTTTTGTTCAAGACTTTGACATATAATTTGATTTTAGTTTCATTTTATTTTGCCATAGCAGTAAATTTTTTCGTGTGTTTAATTATTAACAAATATAAAAAATAAAAGAAAAAGTTTATATAATATAAATTTTTAGTAAAATAAATAAATAAATAAGCCGGTCAACGAGAATGTTGTAAATATATCGCCATAAATGAACAATAATGTATGAAAACAAAGAGGTTTGTATTAGCATTAGCAGTACAAACATTTGTTGATAACAAATTAATTACATATATGCTTATTTTACAGATCTGCAGCCCAATAATTTACCAAAGATACCAAGGGGACGCCCAAATCTTATTGATCTTTTTAATATAAATTAGAATTAATAACCCTTATACAATATATTTTAAATAAATTATATTTTACTGCAAAAACTGTATGTATAAATTTATTTAACGATATGGCCAACAGTAGTATAACTCGGCGTGACAATAGTAGTTTAAACTTTCACAATAATATAGATGAGAGCGATAATATAATGTGGTTGTCGTGCTAATATTATTAAATCTTTTACCAACCATATAGTTACATCACATAATTTTGTTCTTGAATCTACTTAGTTTAGCAAAGAACATTTCAGACTGAAATCATTTTATTTGGTTGCCTTCAATCATATAATTCAACAATAGTATGTTGCCCTTAGAATATTGTTATCTCAACTATATAATTTTTTCTACGTGTGTGACGTTGTTTTTACTCTAAATTTAGCAATTTTGGAACAATCTTCACTGCCGCACGTTTCATGCCTAAAACATCCGTAAAAATCGCTTGGCATGAGTCGAATGATATGCCAACATCATCCGCAACCTCTCTGATAGTGATTCGACGATAATTCAAAATCATTTTCTTCATTGCTTCAATGTTTTCGTCTGTTGTTGACGTACTCGGGCGACCAGGCGAGCAACGTCATTGACATCTTCTCGGCCTTCCTTAAACCGATTATACCAAAATTGTGCTTGTGTTATGTTCATAGTAGACTCGCCAAACGCCACAGTCAACATTTCAAATGTCCTTGCGCACTTAATATAATTTTTTACACAAAACACAATACAGTTTCTTTGATCCAATTTTTTCGAATAGTTAAAAATTGAAGAGCACACTAAAACACGACTAAGCTGTGTATCTACCAAAAACAACCTGATGATCAGAAATGGCTGATATTGCCAACATTTTATTACAATACGAGTATTTATTTCTTGCTTCTAATTTTTCGACCTTTTTATTTAATAAAGAACGATAATTTTTACTAGTCTTTTATCAGTCTCAGCAGTGTGGTACAGAGAATTTACTGGACACTGCATAGTTTTAACTAATTTAATTCCAATACTTTAAATGCTGTGTTAACGTTTGTATTAGTCTTTCCATGTAACAATTGACAGATTCAATTCAAACGTCCACAAACACTATGTTGTATAGTGTAATTGTACAAGGATATCATTTACTTCATACTCTCTTTTCACTCTCACTATATTTATGTGTAAAGCTGAAGTTCCATAGCACGCGTTATATGCGTTAACGCGTTCTAAGCATTTGGCAAAAAAGTAGAATCAGTGCCATTGTATGAGACAAGTTACACATCACAACGCATAGGAAGCAAAGATGCGTACGGGGCAAAACGTAGGTTTACTTTCTACTTTTTTACGCGTCATAAGCGTTATAAAAACTTTCAGTTGTTTTTGATAGCCGCAGATCACAATTCATTTTATTTTTTCACTGTTATCGCCAAGAATATTAGTGCAGCGGCTTGTTATTTTTGTGTTAAAAAAAGTTTGTATTTAAAAAATATTTCAAATACACCAAAAAACGTATCGCATTAAAAGCGTTGCATATAACTTGCACACAGAGAAAAGGCAGTTTGAAATATGATTGCAACAACATTAGTATATATTCTATAACATTGTGGATTACTCTTAAAACCGCGTATTATCAATATAATTACAATTTATTTCTCTATAAATAAGGATAGCTTTTATCACAAACAATATTAAAATAATTGTTTTTATCATATGTATGATAAGCTCATTCACATGCGACAAAAGTGAGTTTACAGCGTAAGCTTACTATTGTCGTATCTAACGATATTTTAATTCTAGTCATTGACATATATTTTTCTTTCAGTTGGGTTTTATGTTTGGAAACAAAACATTGTGTTACGTGTTTTCAATTTAAAAACAAAAAATATATACAAATGTATTTGTCAGCTATATTAAAAAAGAAAAAACGTGAACTTGTCCGAGGCAGCTTTATACAGGTAGTGGCAGAATTACAATAAATACAACACCAACAAACATCAACATGTATTTTGTTGGTAGAATTTACGAATAGGTGTTAAAGTTTTGACAACTATTCGTAAATTCTACCACCAAAATACATGTTGATGTTTGTTGGTGTTGTATTTATTGTAATTCTGCCACTACCTGTATAAAGCTGCCTTGAACTTGTCGAAAAAATACATTTGAAATATTGGGGATAATAAAAAGGTGAGTCTGAAATTAAGCGTAAACATAAATAAATGTTTGGAATCCAACAATACATGCAACCATATTAAAAGATGTCTCTTAAAATTGCAATCGAAGACGAAATACGTAATAGCTATTGTTCTTCCATTACAGCCAATAGTTATTTCAAGTTTCAAGAAGAAATTTGTACATTAATTTCGTTAAGATGCAGATTTTATATAATAAGTGTTATTAAATTATATTATATGCTGTCTCTTGCTGCAATATGTATTACAATATTACAATAAAGATATTTATGACATTAATGTGGTTATACGTGTACATGAGAAAGGTAGGAATGTTTAATATAATAATATGGTTGAGACAATTTCTTGTTAATTTTAATTAATGCAATGATTAATTTTCAATTTTAAATGCAAATATATTATGGTCACTTATAATAAGATTTTTTACAATATCATAGTGTGTCATCTCAATGGCGTTTTATATATAACAGTATAGTATTATCAGTTACAACCATATAATTCAACAATAGTATGTTGCCCTTAGAATATTGCTGTATCAACCAAATATTTTTTTCTAGGTGCGCGTTTGGAAAAGCGAAGAACGTGTAAAAAGTTTGCGTAAAAAGCAACAACGGATATAACGTGGTATGTACATTTAGCTTAAAACTGATTGTAACTATTACTCGTATATTCTTCTTAAATAAAAATGCAGTCGTTTCTGATTTGTAATATAGAACAGAAAACACTACTTCCTCTTTTCTCCTCGTCGTATCCCAGCTTCAGTACAATGCACTGCATATGTAGAGATCATTCTCTGAGTATTGGTCCAAGATAAAAAGATAGCACACAGCACGGGCCACAATGTAAGATTTGTAATGTGTAAAAATATTTTACTAATGTACATAAACGCATTTAGTTGCTTGAGTGAACTTAAACGAATTTCAAAATGCCTCCTTAAAGAAGAAAATATAACAAAAAATTTTAGAGGGCTCTTTGCACAATTTTGCATTGTCTTTAAAATTAAAATATCATAAGTTTGAGGAATGAAATAAAGTTCTAAAAACTGTTTTATGCTATTCCAAATAATTTGCATCTTCACAAAACAAAATTTTGGTGTTGTTGTGGTGTCCGCTTATGAAACATTTTACTGTATACGTTAATGTACTTTTTTCGATTATTTCCCCTTATAAATACATTATGTTTGGAAAACGGTTGCCAATTTTATCAAAGCCAAGGCTTAAGCTTCTGTTAGACAAAGAAATCTGATAAGTATTAAATTTTCTCTCTTAAATTTTCCATTAAACTGAAAATAAATCTAAGAGAATATTTCTTTTCTTTAATCCGACATAAAATTTAATTTCTTTATTCAACTTGTTTAACAAAAAAAATTCCATTGCATCCATTTAAACGCTTCCTTATTTTAAGCTTCAACTCATCCCTTTATTGTAAACAACTGATATTTAATATATTATTATTATTTTTTTATATGTATATATTTTTATAGTTAAATGTTTACTAAGAATTTATATGGGAAATTCCAAAATCCGCTTGTCACTACAAAACCTTAAAAACACTTCTGGTTTAAGATAAAAACTTCATCAGTGTATTAAATAATTTATGTTTTTTCAGTCTTTAAGCAAAATGAAATGTAAACAACTTACTTGCAGTTTTTGAAGAATTTTTTGTGAATAATTTCATTTTAAATCAAATATTTTTTATGATAAAGAATGTATGTATAAATTTAAATCACTTTTTTCTAAATTTAAAGTTTATTTTAATACTAATGAATATGATTTTAGTTGTTGTTTGCTGCAGTTATTTTTTAACTTTAATTTTTTTTAAAATTATTTGCTCAAATATTTTCGCACTTTTAATATTTTTTTTTATTGCTTATGATAATGTTTATCAAAGTTATTCAAATAGTTGTTTGTTTGTCTTCTTATTAATTTTTATTTATTTTAATATCGTTATTTTTGTTGTAGCAATCGTATTATTTGGCCAACTTCTAAACCGTCTGAAACAGTTGAAATCAATGTTCATCTCATAACTGCTGCATAACCCTTTTATATAGACTTTTTCTTAAAACGTCAGAAACAGAAAATCAGCGTAGTGTTTATTAACCGGTCTATCTATTTTGGCGGAGATTTTAATATATTTCTGTGCTGAGTTTCATATATTTCCATGATTTCGGCAAAAAAGCCGCAGCCAAAAGACGAACGAAAAAAAAAAACAAAAGACTGAGAAAAGCTACTCCAGCAGCAACAACTGCAACGATAACAACAGACAGCAACAGGCAAAAGCAAATCAATAATTCTTGGTGCGTTTGTTTAAAGAAAATTATTTTCGACTTTAAAACCTATTGAAACACACAACGTGTGTTGCTCGTGTACATGAACACATGTTTGCTTTGAATTAAAAAGCAAAAGCATGAAAACGCAATTCCTAAAGCGAAACAGCAAAAAGCTTATTCTTGACCAGTTAATACAAAAAATAGCAAAAAGCAAACAAAAATATTAATGAAACAAACAAATAAACGCCGGACCGGCTAAAACTTTAGAGCGCTTGTATTTTTTGACACTTTGTGCAATAGAAGCTTTTCCTTGTGTTGCTGTGACGACAGTAAAGTTTTAGTATAACGAGTAATAGAATAAACAACAGTTTTACAAACGTGAGAGAATCGTTAAATGTAAATTTTATATATAACAGGCTTTTAAAATAATTTCGGCCTCGTAAGACTCAGTGTTGTTTATTAACACACAAATACCTTTACTTATGGACAGTATAAATATTGAGGAATCGAATGCTCTTGATGTTCTTGGAATGAAGATACAGTGTGATATTCGCTGGCCTGAACACGTGTTTCAAGTGTCTCGGTTTTCCGAAACGGTGTAAGTTGTATTTCACTCCATTCCATCTCCTTACTTTTTATACCACCTATATCCGACCGCGAATGGAACACAACAGCTATGTTTGGACTGGCTCTGTATACATTTTTTATGTAAAGGAATTTTTTGACAATTTAAATTTTATAACATTTAATTTCTTCTGGCGATGATAACAAATTGTTATCGAAATATTGAGCAATAAAAGATTTTGAATTGTAAATTTTTTATAAAAAACAAAAAACAAAGATCTGAAGCTGCAAAAATTAAATTTATTTAAAACTGAAAAAAATTACTTTTTAGCGGAGCATCACTGTCTGACCGCACACATACATACATTCATATGCATACATATGTATGTGCACTTGTTCACATTTTAACGCCGCTGCTTACTAGTGCAATTAGCTTTAATTTGAGCACCAAATTTTTTCATCTCTTTTAGAAAACTAACAAACAAATATTCTTATTTCATAATTTGACATTCTAACCTGTCGTATAAAAAGCAATTTACATAAAAAAATTTATATTGAAAAAAAAAAGTTTAATTTGTAAACTTTTGACACTAATGACTGACACTAGTATTTATACAATAATTCTATATATTTCTTGTGTTTTCAACAATTTTACTAATACATCCGAGTACTGTGAGCGTCAAAATAAAGTGTACAAAAACTGTTTCTACAATATAGTACTTTTTTTGGTCTTTTAAGATATGACTAAAATTATCATATTAGGGTGTTTGGTATTAGTATACTATCTCTAATTAGTTATAAAAAGACAATGAGCAATTTCTTACAATTATATAAGTTATAGAGCAAAAATAAATTTGAATGCATATTTTACACGTGAAAATTAAGTGTACATGTTACATGTGCATCATTTCAGCAGTGAGCTACTGTAAAAGGATATCATTATATTTGGTTATTTGCTTTATTTTAGCATGCTACTAAAATGTTTTTATTAATTTATGTTAATTAATTGTGATCGGCAGAGTAAGAATTTCTCGAGTGAAGTAAATTTTTATTTGTTTTGGAATGAGCAAACAAACTTGTGAGAATTAGTAATATCATTTCGGGATGAAGGAAAAACTTTCAGATAAATTGGCTCTATTATAAACAGAAGCCACAATACTGCAAAAAAAATGTTTGGTAAATACGAAAAATACGGCAAAACAGAAAGTCGTTCAGGGCCGGACTAACTAAAACATTTGAAAGAGACTGAAATAAGATCTGTAGAGCGTGATGCAGAAAAGAATGTTTTTAAAAGTGCTGTTGAAATATAAAGGGAAGTTTCGTAAACATCACGAACTATTTTAAATGCCAGTACAATACGACGATCTTTACACGAAAACGGGTTTCGATTCCCGCGAAAGAAACCATTATATCGCCAGCTAGAAAAAAAAGGCTTCTAGAATACACCAAAAAGTATCAAAATAAAGATGTTTGTTTCTGGAATAATGTAGTTTTTAGTTTAAAAGATAAATTCGAGGTGTTTGCTAAGAAAAAACGAGTTAAAGTATGGCGAACAAAAAATAATTAATGTGCTGACCATATTTAATAACCACGGTTAAGCATGGAGAGGGTTGGGAGACGAAATGGGGGTATACGGCGGCAAGCGGAGTTGGAAATTTGATTTTTATTGAATATATGATAAATAAGATGGACTACCTGAACATTTTGCAAAACAAGTATGGAGAAAATGAGGGTGAAAAAATCTTAGATCTTTCAACAGGAGAACGATTCCAGACATTAATATCATATAGTAAAAGAGTGGCTCCTGTATCGCAATCACAGGAATTAAATCCAAACGATTATTTGTGGGAACATTTAAACCGGAAAATCCAAAAAAGGATAATCAAAAATAAGAATATGCTGAAATCCATCATAATGAAGGAATGGCAGAAAATTTCATATCATATAAATAAAATATTTGTGGAATCGATGCTCAGAAGATTAAGTGCCGTAATAAAGCCAAAAGGAAAATCAACTAAATACCATTAATGGATTTTATTTTCATTTTAAAATAGTTTGTACACTTCTTGTTGACTTGTACGTAATGAATTATTTTCTATTTTTGTCCTAAAGCTTTTGTGTTTGTAAATATTTTTTTCTGATTTGTTTAGAATAGGGTAAAGAACTGAATACTGATTTTAGGTATTCTTAAATCGATTAAAATTTTATCATTAATAAAAAGACTGACATAAAAAAATACTCGTATTTTCAGAAATATTTCTGTAACACTTTATTTTGACGTTCACAGTATACACGTCATCTTAGAATTGAATGTAACTAAAATTGGCATATCAAATTTCTGTGCCTAAGCAAGTTTTTGGCGCTGAAAAAATATTTAAATAAAACCAGTTGGCTAGTATCTTAGTAAGATATGTTAAACGACGGGTGCAAGACAATAGAAAATCTTGACCAAAAATACTGACGACAGCTCAAACAAGTCTTTGACGAAATTTTCGAACACGAGATCAAGTAAAACAACACTAGCGACACTTTTGCTCATCGTACATGATAAGTAACAGCAATTTGAAATCTGGTTACATCAATATTATTATATATTTTACAACAATGTGCTTATTTGTTAAAAATCGTCTACTATTAATTTTATTATAGTTTATTCTGCCAAAAATATTTTATTTTCGTAATTCTATCGATTTCAATATTCCCAATTTCAGTGTGCAATAATAGCATTTGTAAAATTTTTTTAAAACAACAATGTCTTTTAACTTGGTTTGTACATATGTACGTCGGGTTTTAGTTCAAAAACTTAAGAAAGGAAAAACCTTTCTTAAGAAGCATTTTTACAATACTCATTTGCTGTGATCAATAATTTTTGATTGAAGAAGACAAGAAAAATAATAACCAAATCTTGAGCTGGGGGACAACTAGCTGTTTCGTAGTCGCTACACTACTCATCAGCAACCATTGGCACTAGCTATTTTTTATTATTTATCAACGTACGTATGTATGTATGTTGATAGGCTTTGTGCCGTGAGATATACATACATTTTCATTCGATATCGCCGAACAGGCTGTAACAAGGCATTTACACATGCAAGTGCAAGTTCGAAAAAGTATACATTCAAACTTTTTTACCAATACATACAAATTTTTCTTACTTACAACTCGGCTTATAATCAAATTCAGTTGTAAATGAATTTTCAATACTTACTGCAAGCAAAATGACAAATAATAAAACAGTGTTGCCGAATATGAGTTTTAAATTAAATTAATATTGATTATGAAAATAAATAGTATGTTTATAGCTGATTTTTAGCTTATTTATATAAAAAGACAAATAAAGAAAAAACCTATATAGTAACATATTTCAAGAACAGCACTAAACATAAATTGCATGCTTTATAAAAAAAAATATTTCATACAAATATGTTTTTCTGGACCTTTTCCTTAATAACAAAACGGCAATACTTGATCCATATTTTGTTTCATCAAATATTATTTTAAATCAAATATTTTTCATCAAATACAAAAAAAATTATATGAACGAGGAATTATTGAATAAGTTTCGCTTTAATTTTTGTATATTTAACATTTTTAAGTACAAAGATAAATCATTTTTTAATAGCTTTTTAAGTTGTTACGACATTTTGAAAATGAACCAGCATATTCTTGTGTAAACACAAAAGATAGTTGCGAGACATTCCAGAACTTTTCGGACATTTTAGATAATAATATGTATTCTGAACTTACTGTAAGTTACTTGCATGCAGTGTACAATTTGAACAATTTGTACGTGTATCCGCTCAACTATAATGTAGTCACTGCTATTGAAAATTCTTATGGTCAAGTATAATGTTATTGTAATCAACCATGCTATGTCACATCTAAGAATATTAATAAAGTTCTTTTTAAACTCTTAAAACTGCAATCGCAGACGAAATACTTAACAAGTTTCTTTTATTGCTGCTAATTTCGTCATCAAATAGAAATTTTGTGCACCACGTTTATGTTATTCGAACTATTATTTTTATAATGTAGTATTTGTAATAGTAGTAGTAGTAGTAGTAGTAGTAGTAGTAGTAGTAGTAGTAGTAGTAGTAGTAGTAGTAGTAGTAGTAGTAGTAGTAGTAGTAGTAGTAGTAGTAGTAGTAGTAGTAGTAGTAGTAGTAGTAGTAGTAGTAGTAGTAGTAGTAGTAGTAATTGAATTCTTTATTTTTTCAAATTTAGTAACATAGGAAATTATGCAAATAAAATTCCTTTAAATAACGCTTCTAAATTTAAATAACATTCATAAATTTAAGTAACATTAATAAATTTAGGTAAAATTTATAAATTGTAAAAGAATTCATGAAAGAATAGAACATACGACTTTGACATATTGTCGTCAGTCGGTTAGTATTTGTATTAATGATGACAAAAACATGGTTCTAGTAAAATAAAGCTTTTTGCGACATTACTGCAGTTGATAAAAGAAAGTAAAATTGTGGTATATGACAAAAGTATTGATTGTAAACATAATAATATGGTTAGGTATGGCAGTATTATGGTAAATTTTATTAATATTTACTATTATTGCTATATTTAACCAAAATATATTATAGATTCTTAATGCATTTTTAAAAATGCTATGGTCACTTCAATAACAATGCCGTTTTAAATACAATAATATAGCATTATCAGCAACAACCATAAAATTCAAGTACAGAATATTGCCGTGTGAACTATATATTTTTTCTACGCTTATCTTAAGCGATTATTTAAACTACATTATCCGTCAACTCATAGAAATGTGTACTCAAATTTTGTATACATACATAGTTTTGTTTGGTTTCTTGAGAGTATCGTTAAGTTTTAGCCAAATTATTTCACATGAACAGTTTGAAAATTGAAAAACATTGTCGTTTATCTTATCATGTGTTGAGAAAACCTAAACAAGAGGGCAAATCATATCTAAGATTATGTCATTTATGGCTTTTTTTTATATTGGACCAGTATTCAGGGGATGACCCCTACATATGCAGTTCATTGTATCAGAACTAGGAAAATAGGTTGTGAGGAGGGGAAAAGAGGGAGTAGTGTTTGTGAACATTTGACTTGAACCTTCCATAGCTATAACAGACAGGAAACACGTCTGCAGGTAACTTATTTCACAGACGAAGCGTACAGCTGAAAAACGAATTCTCTCTGTAATGCGTAGTACGATTCCCCGGGCAATCGACTACAAATAGATGAGCTCTAGACGATGAGCGCGTGCTACGTAAAAATGTGCGAGTTACGGGAACAAGATCCCTAATCTCGTCAGAGCAAAATCCATTGTAGTAACGAAAGAACAGAGTAACGCCCCCACACTGAGTCGATGATCCAGTGAGTCAATAGAGTTGGATACCCTACTGTCACTGATGAGCATCTTCGCCCTCTCCTGCACACGGTCGAGTAACCCCAAAATAGACTTTGAGGCACCGGCCCAAACATGAGAGTTGTATTTCATTTTCGGTCGAATGTAGGTGGTATAAATAGTAAGAAGGTCGGATGGAGTGAAGTACATCTTACACCGTTTCAAAAACCCAAATCACTTGAATGCTTCTTTGGCGACATGAAAAATGTGTTCAGTTCAGCGAACATCACACTGTATCTTCATTCCAAGAACATCAAGAGCATCCGATTCCTCAATATTTATACCATCCATGAGTACAGATGAAGCAGCATTTGCGGTCGTTTATTTGTGTGTTAATAGGCAACATTGGGTCTTACGAGCGTGAAAGGTGACCCCGTTTTAACGACTCCATTCGGAGATTAATAGAAGATCACTATTCAGTGAATCATTCATATTTAGCCTCTTGGCAGCGATCTCTGATCGGCTGGGCCTATAACTAAAAGAGTACGAATGACAAATGCTACTGTCATCCGCTTTAGCTTTTTTTCCAATTGGGAAATAATATTACCTTTATTCGACGAAATTCCGGGTAAATTGCTGGAGCAGAAAAAAAACCACATTTCAAGCCCGGAATTAAATATTACCACAAAAACAGATGTTGTATATTTATACAATTTTCAAGCTCAGTGTTCTCCACTTCTAAATTTTACAACGCGCTGAAATCCAATAAAAAGCGCGTACTTTTACAAAAATACACGCAGTTGAACATTTTTATTATTATATAAAATTAACAGACAAATAATATTTACTTTCATAAAAAAAATTTACTTTTTACATATATGGAAAAAAAACTATGTATAACTTAGTTATTTTTCGAATTTTGTTTCATTTAAAAAGTTTTTTTTTTTCAATAAATTGTTGCATATTTAGCTTGTGGTTTTAAAAAATTTCATATAAGATCAATTTTTTTTTATAGATGGTAACAAATTATTAGCAAAATATTGATGTCAAATAAAATTTTTAAAATTTTGGTACAATAAATTTAGATTAGTACCAGCAACTATTTATTGAAAAGCCAAGACAAAATGCAAAAAAATGCATTGATTTAAAAATTCTACGTGCGATTTTTGAAAACCACTAAAATTAGTGTGAAAAGCGCTGAGTTGACAGCTCTGTTGAAATTCAAACAAATATTTTTGCCAATTTATTTAAACATTTTGATCTAGATAAAAACGTAAAATAACTTATTTAAATACAACTTATTTAAATATGATGTATTGTAATATTTTCAAATATGTTTTTTTATGATTTGCACTTTTATAATCTACTTTGTGCACTGATATTTTATTTTCATAAATAACAAACAGCTGATTATATGATTTAAGATGCCTGCAGACGTGTTTCCTGTCTGTTACAGCGTTGGAAGGTTCAAGACAAATGTGCACAAACACTACTCCCTCTTTCCCCCTCCTCACAACCTATTTTCCTAGTTCTGGTATAATGCACTGCATATGTAGGGGTCATCCCCTGAGTACTGGTCCTATAAAAAAAAAGTATAATCGTTACTTTATCGAATTAAAAAAATTTTAACAGCGTAACAAATAGTAGTTTATTGGAATAATGAATTGCAATATGACATTTTAGAGTTATGAAAATAATTAATAAGACTTGTTATATACACGGGCATACATATAACTATATCTATAGTAGGTGGCATAACAGCCACAATAGCGCTGCTAGTATCGTATTAACAGCAAACAATTGAATAACAGAATATGTCACTTGTATTTTTATTAACATTTTTTAATAAAGTAGAGTGTGTGAAGTATCATCAAAGTTTTTTATTCGTCGTATCGGTCTTGATAGTCCTTGTAATATAACACCGTACAAATGTTCACTGTAGTTTTGCTGAATGGTTGGCATACATACTAACTAACCCTGATTCCGATGCATACTCGTAACTAGAACACTGAATTTAGTCGATTTTACAGATTCTGAGTTTAAGAGAGTCTAGACCTTTTGTTTCATATATATTAACTTTGATTTTTTAAAAACGGCACAAAATTATTTTGATTTTAATGTATACAATTTGCACTGATATTTTATTTTATTTAACATAATTGTTCACATCAATTTCGCTTTTCGAGGGAAATTAATATTTTACATGAACAAAAATTTTGCTTGTTATTTATTCAAGATGGGATTGATTCATTTAGCTGGAATATTTACAGCCTGTTCGACGATATCGAATGAAAATGTATGCGAAAGTCACTCACATTCGAATAATTTTGGGTTCGTCTATGTCACTATTGTTCGTTCTCATGAACTAATGTATTTTAATAGAATTTTGACACATCGTTCGCATAGAATAAAGTTAGAAAAACCCCAAATCAATTTTCTTTCACCCTGAATGCGAATGAACTTATCCTTTCGACATAGACGAACTGGCTGTTAAACTTTGGTCTTTTACTATTTTGAGACAGCTACATCATTCAAGTTTTTGATGATTATAAACATTTTAAAGTTGCATCGCCTGGCAACTTTATTTGAAAATATTATAGTTTACTCGCACCTTTACTATATACATAAAAACGAAAAAAAGCACTTGGTTAGAGCTTTTTGCCTAACGCAACAGGGAAGAAAAAGGCAGTACAACTCTACTTCCCTAATCAAAATCTTAATTAGCGCTTGATTTTATATATTACAGGATGTACAGAAAGAAGGGAATAAAATTTCGACGTCTTTTAAACCAACATATTGACTTTGGATGTAGTATGTATGTTTGCGTTACATCATTTGCTTCAAACTTATAATATTGCACAGAGTAAAACATCAGTAATCCACAACTAATTATACACAAAGTCGATTCTTAATTTTGTAAATAATATTGTTGGGAAACATGGCGGAGTAACAAAAAAATAATTATCTTATGATATACTGGTTGAGAGAAAAATTACTGAGTAGAGCTTTGTAAAAATGTTTGAGAAATCTCTCTCTCTCTCTCTCTCTCTCTCTTGCTGCAGTG
The DNA here is from genome assembly GCA_914767995.1 of Thecocarcelia acutangulata. Lineage (NCBI taxonomy): Eukaryota > Metazoa > Arthropoda > Insecta > Diptera > Tachinidae > Thecocarcelia > Thecocarcelia acutangulata. The sequence goes on along the minus strand of OU612094.1, from coordinate 142,340,115 downwards.
GTGCTAGAAATAGTTTTTGATAAATTTCACTTTTGATAGCAAAAATCTTAATTATAAGTTTTGATTTTTGCTTTTTTGACACCAAATAGAAAATTATTATAACAAAAATTCTAGTTTACACTTCCCTCAATTGAAAAAAATATTATATAGAGTAATAGAAGGCATTTTACCAGGTGAAACTGGGATTACAATAAATACAACAATGCAAAAACAACATTGGGATTCGTTGTTGCTTGAGCAAGTGTGTACATGCATACAACACTTAAGCTATGTACACACGGTTGTCAGATGTTACAATATAGTAAGATCTGGCAACATACTGAGAATGTAGTGAAAATGAAAAATTGTCCCGCAGAAGTAAATTGTGTGTTCAGAGGATCGTAAGAAAATCTTACAATTTCATTGTCAGACTATGATCTGACAAATAATTCATCTGACAACAAAAATTGTCAGTTCACACGGTTGTCAGATTGTTAGATGAAAAAAATGCCAGACATGTTGTAAGGCATTGCCACTTATGCATGTCCACAGCCATCTGTTTGGCAGTGTTGCCCATCAAACTTTTTTCTGACAATGATGCCATTAAAACCGAGCTTACAATACCAGCCAATTATCAGGCAATGCCGATGAAGAGTGTTCTCACGATTGTCAGCTGCCTGACAACATTGTCGTCTTACAATTGATTGACAATGGTTTTTCTGACAACGTTTTAAATTAAAAATTGACAGTTCACGCCATTGTAATACATTTTCAGACAATTTTACTGGCAATATTGTAAGATCTGACAACTTTAATTGCTGATATGCTTGGATGTGAGCAAACCACCCTGTCGGGAACTGAGTTATTTTAAACTAACTTTATGTTAACTATTCCTCAACTAGTGCTGACTGATACTTGCATTACTTTTCAATGGAAGCAACTTACTATTTTAACATTGTGATGTCCTAGGAAGTAGTCAATTGTCCGCCTTTACACTATTTTTCAACTAACTTGCAATTAACTTGCTAAATTGTTCGTTAACTTTCAGTTAACTTTTTGAAGCTAGCAATATTTTCACTACTCTACCGTTGGCTACAAGTAAGGTCTTTTTAAATCAACCATAAGTTAGTTAATTTTAAATCAACGAAAAGTTAATTGTTAACACTAAAGGTGAAAAACAACTTTTTGTAACTAGCTGACACCTTACAATCATTCAATTGTAATATTTTTTCGTAATAAAATAAATTAGTCAACATTTTAAACGTATTTACTTGTAAGTTGTCAAAAATAATTTATTAAAAACTTAATTATTATATTACATATTACACCAAATAAAAAATATTATATTGCATTTTGCTAAAAAAAATTTAGATATAATTTAAATAAATAATATTGCATCGAATGTTTTTAATAATAAAAACCGAAATCTACGGCGCCTACTAGGTTGCGACATTGGAAATACCTTTTTGCATTGTGTACATTATAGCTTAAAATTGGTTCATAAAATTTAATCAAAAGTTGTCTATTTTTGTAGTCAGCTACTGATTATCCGACAGGGCAGAAACACCTTTTCACACTTGATGTTTTACAAATAGAAAAAAAGTAGTACATCTGTTTTTTCAGTTTCATTTGGTAAAAGGAATTCGCCTTGGAGGAATAGTTAAAATTTAAAAAAAGACGAAAATGTTAAGTGAGAAAATTGACGGAAACGCTTAGTTTCCGAGTAACGGGCCTCCGAAGTTTTGATATACGAATAAATGAAATTGTGAATATTGCCTTTTAAACATATTGTAAGATTCAAATTTACATATTATTTGTTAAAATACAAAGTTTCAACAGTTTTAATACTGAAAGATATATTTTAAAGACGTATTTTGCTTGTAAAATCTTCAAAATTAAAGCCAGATTTTTATTATGGCATCACAGATTTTTAGGATTTCATAGCCTGGAGAACAAGATACGAGTAGGCCCAAAAATCAGAAAATATTTGACCAAAACATAATGAAAATATCGTTTTAAAATTAAAGATTAAAGCTGACCGATTATCTTGAGGCCAATCTTGTCAGTAATATTTCAAATGAATTTCAAACTAATGGCGTTTTCTTTTCTAGAAAATGTGTAACATTTTCAATATTGTTTTGCCAAAAAAATATAGAAGTATTCAGTTTTCTCAACTTTTTTTCAGATATTTATAGTTATTGCGACATCTTGTTTTCATCTCAATAAAACTTAAATTTTAAAACTTGAATTTTAAGGAAAAAAGTGCAGCAAAAGGCAAAACCTTTTCAGAAAAGAAAACGGCATAAGAATACATTATATATGAAAGATATTAAAAAAATTTTAAATTCCAGGTCTATTATGCCAAACCCTATTGTATATATCACCTGTGAGATAAATTATGGCAAAGTTGAGCTTAGTGTTATGTTAACAGAAGTCTACAGAAAAGCTCATTTTTTATACATGAAAAAGCTCAAAAATAACAAAACCTGTTAACAGACACCAGGACTGGTAAACTTGGTACATTTGCAATTTTTGTTCTTATACAGCACATTATGGTGATAAATTCGTATATCGTTGGTATCATTTAGAAAGGCTCTAACTAACATAATTACAAGAAGAAGACACATAATAGAGACTGTGTATGTCGTAATGTAAACTTTATATATATATATATATATATATATATATATATATATATATATATATATATATATATATATATATATATATATATATATATATATATATATATATATATATATATATATATATATATATATATATATATATATATATATATATATATATATATATATATATATAGTCTGATCAAAAAATAACCGTTATTTTCAAAGCTCGTGAGATACTTATGATCAATTTTCGGTTTTTTCTGTTATGCTGGTACACATATTTCTTAGATGTGTTGGCAATATCAGTCATTTCAGATTGTCAGTTTGCTTTTGACAGATAAAAAGATCAGTAATGTTTTGGTGTGCTCTTCGATTTTTTTCCAAAATATACTAAGCTTTGAGCAAAAACAATGTCGTTGGACATTGCTCAGGAGCTGTTGAACATAGTCAACGACGATCCAGATTTCCTCATAAAGGTCATAACTGGTGACGAATAATGGGTGTATGGCTATGACAAAGCCCAATCATCCCAAAGGAAGCGTCTAGAAGATCCAAAAGCACGTTAAGTTCGGTCAGATGTGAAGGTTTTGCACACTGTTTTTTTCGACTGCAATGACGTGAAGCATCATGAATTCTTTCCACAAGGTCGTACGGTCAATAAGGAATACTATCTTGAAATTATGCGCCGTTTGCGAGAAGCAATTCGTCTGAAACGCACAGAACTGTGGAAAAAACAATCATGGATGTTGCACCATGATAACGCACCAGCTCACACATCGATGCTTGCGCCTGAGTTTTTGCCTAAAAATAAATCCGTTATCATGCGCCGTTGAATTTTTCCTCTTCCCAAAACTGAAGACACCGATGAAAGGAAAGCGTTTTGCTACGATTGATGAGGAAAAAGAAAAATGGAAAGAGGGGTTGTTGGCGATAGCAAAAAGCGCGTTGTTGAAGTATTTTGAGGATTGGAAAAAACGCTGGCATAAGTATTTATGGATTGCACAAAATGCACCTTCTATCCTATGGGTATAAAGTGTAGCATAATATTGGATTTCACACAATTGAATAACAGAGAATGCAACATAACGTAAACACAAGGAATTGATCCAATATACGAACAGTAAGGTGTTGTTTAGAAGCCAAAAAACAAAGAATCGAGTATAAAACAAAGAATCGAATATAATACAATCATTTGCCACAATGTGTTATAGATGCGGGCTCTATTTCTGTTTTTAAAAATAGACTAAAACAATATTTGCTACAAAACATTGATATGCTTCTATTATAGAACAATATTTTACTAGATTTTTATCATTATATTATTATAATCTTTGGTTTGTTGCATTATTTTTTATTACACTATTAACACTATTTTATTATTTTTATGTTATACTCAAAACACAATATTATGTATATATGTATATGCATTATCTTTTATGTTGTAAAAATTTGCCAGATTGGCTCTAAAATGCCTTACTGGAGCTGAGGCCACAATATGTAATTAATGAAGATTACTTTAAAGGAGACACGATATTTATTGATTTATAAATAAATACTTTTTGATCAAATTGAAAACATGGTTATTTTTTTATCAGCCCTCGTATGTGATATATATATGAATCACTAAAAAATTCAAATTTCAAAGAATGTGAGTTGAAGCCTTTCTCGTATTAGCTTTCACTTGTGGGCGAATTGTATTAAGAATATGAAAATTGAAACGAATTAAAATCCGTGTATCATAAAAAACTTCGAAACCCTCGCCAAGGGTTAATTATTTGTTATCAGCATTCTCCTATGTGGTTCTGTTGTACATACCATCCTGGCGCTGATTGGGGTAGCTCCTATGAAATATCGACAGCTGGGAAACATAAAAGACAAGCAGTTTATAAATTGTTTTTATCATTTTTATACCCTTCACAAAAATGTTAAGGGTATATATAAGTTTGTGATTCCGTTTGTAATTTCTACAATTTTTATATGCGACCCTATAAAGTATATATATTCTGATTCAGAATTAATGGAAAAGTCGATTAAGCGATGTCCGCCTGTCGGTCGTTGAAATACCGTTTCTGAGAAAACCATTAGACATAGAAACTTTTTTCTTTCGCCATTTTATTACTCCATCGTGTCACATGTTTGCTACTGAAATTCAGTAATATCGATTCACGTATAGCTAAGATATATTCAAAATTCCGAAAAAAGCCATTAATTTTTGCAATTTTGTGTGAAAATTTTCAAAACAGAAGTTGTTTGTTTTGCTTCAAACTTCACACAATTATGACTAGAAAGCAGATAACGGTCCATATATACCCAAGATATAGCCTAAACCGGGATTTTCATGAAAATATCGCCTAAGCGAATTTGAACATCTTTTTTCTTAAAAACAGTTCTGGTAATAACATGAGGTTATATAAATATGGAAAAACCAAATTTCTGATATCGGTCCATATATACCCGAGATATAGCCTAAACCGGGATTTTCATGAAAATGTTGCGTAAGCGAGCTTAAACAACTTTTTTGTGCTCAAAAGCAGTTCTGGTAATGAAATAAGGTTATATAAATATGAAAAATGAACATTTCCGATATCGGTCCATATATACCCGATATATAGCCTAAACCGGTTTTTTTATGAAACAACTTTTTTTGCTTAAAAGTAGTTCTGGTAATAAAATGAGGTTATATAAATATGGAAAATGAAAACTTCCGATATCGGTACATATGTATATACTCGAGATATAGCCTGAACCGAAGGTTACTAAAATACAGAAAATAGAAAATTCCGATGTCGGTTCATATATAATCGAGATATAGTTTAAACAAACTTTTCCACGAAAATGTTCATGAAAGGTTTCGTTTTCGGAATAGTGATTACAAAGCAAAAATATTTTTTCGCCAATATCGGTCCATATATATCCGAGCATATTTAATTCAAATTCGTAATATATACTATACATATACGTGACTATGGTGAAGGGTATTTAAGATTCGGCCCAGCCTAATATACCACACTCTTACTTGTTATAGCTAAAAAAATTATAATAAAAAGTTTAAGAAAACTTTTTACTTTATTTACAATTACCATCGTGCGTTTTGTTTGAAACATCATTTATAAATTTACGTTTGGGAACTAAGAAAAAAATTTCGTTTCGCAAGTGAAGCCCTTATTAAAATGAAAATTCTAATTACATGTCGCTCCTTTATTACAACATCGTCATATCCCAAAAACTGAGTTTTTCGAGTTAACCATGCAGAATTGTTAACAGTACTGCCTTTTATCTTGTGCCAAAAATTTATTCAAATTACTTTTAAACAGTTTCCCTTAGGAAATATTTTCTAAAAAAATTTGGAACTCTTGTATGGAAACTAAAAATTTGAAATGCGTTTTTCTCGAAACAAGTTTTTTATAATTATGTTATAACTATGTTGCAATAAAGGAGCGATATGTGCTTTTTTGTCAAAAATAATTTACAATACAAAAAATATCACTCTAGTCTTGGTTATACTCGTATTTGTCCACCCCTTTAACACTTTCAATTAAACGTTATATTTATGAAGCTATTTGGTATTAAAAACAGGGAGATATAAATTTAACACTAACAGTTTCTCTGGATACCAGTGAATTTCACAAGTAAAAGCAAATCAAAAAGGCGTTAAATCTACGGCAAAATATATCATTGATAAAAATCCTCTTTAGTTTATGTACGAATGCAATAAACTAGTTGCTACTCATGAGCAGACACACAAACATGCATATCGTTTGGAGACTACAGAATAGTAAGTAATTGTTATAATTTAATCAAAATTATATGGTTCAACTCGCCACCAACTATTTTTTGTTGCATAAAATAAATCAAGTTTTCTGTAACGTTTAAGGGGATTTTCTGATAACGCTTCATTAAATAATTCATATTTAAATGTTCAAAGTGCAGGTATCGAAAAGAATGATGTCTTCTGTAAACAATTAATTTAGTTTGTTCGTATTTCAAAACTCAATTTTTATAGGAAGTAATCAGTTATTGTATGATATCAGGCAAATAGAAGCAAAATGAAGCGTAGAGACAAGTTTTGGTTTGTTTTTTGTAATTTTAATTTTGTAAATCACGTTTGAATGAACAAGTTAACTTAATTTTCGCTCATACTTACGCTTTCTCATATCATCGTATACCTATGGTGAAAGGATTACCTATTGGGGAAAAATTTATCGAAAATGAATCCTTCGAACGAGCCATCCACAGCGTAATTATGGTTAACGTCTAAATTAAATTATAAACAAATTAGCTAAAAGATATCAAAAAGCCACTAATTACGCATGAGATAAATTTTTTCTGATTTTTACCAGGATGGTTACAATCAATGCTGTTACCGCGGTTCGGCTGGACGTTGAGCTCTGAGTTACCTTATATAGTTTCATGTACTCGCAATTAAAATAGATCTTAATACATCACGCTCTATATATGAGTATAGATATGGTTATATATATGGAGTAGTGTTTTGTCTTCCGTCCTGTGTACACGTCTTTTGTTACTGCTGTCCGTATTTTCTATATTCATTATTATTTTCCTATGAAACTAAATTGCACCGGAATAGGTAGCAAACTGTGTACACGTGTTTCTATTTTGTTTCTGTCTCTTTTTACCATTGTTCGAATATTCTATATATGCTCATATATGAGCATATTCTGGTGCAATTTGGTTTTGTATGAAACCAAATACGCCGGAATAGGTAGCAACCTGTGAACACGTTTTTTTTTTCTCTTTTTTACCGTTTTGTATGTTTTCTTTATATGCTATTTATTAATTTCTTTTGAATGTACTTCATTACCTTGTAGTGTTGGACTAAATTTAGTTAGTCTGAGCAATGCCGAAGGTATATACAATGGGCATTTATCAGTTTTAACTAATTTAATTCTAACATTTTAAATGCTTTAATAGAGGTTGTTTTGGTTTTTCGTGTTGTTATTGTTCCACAAACACTACTCCCTCTTTCCTCCTCCTCATAAGCTATTTTCCTAGTTCCAGTACAATGCAATGCATATGTAGGGGTCATCCCCTGAGTATTGGTCCAAGATAAAAAAAAAAAAAGATATGGTTGAACTTTTTTTATCTAAACTTAATTTTTATAAAAGTAATACCTTTAAAGAATTTTCTTTGCTACTAATATTTATCTCTATCAAAATTCAATTTATTTTGCATTTGACTTAATCCTTTAAGACCATTTCAAAACAAAAGCACAAAAGAGCGGTTTGTTTGTCGAAAGCGAAATAATGACATTTAGTACTCCTACAAACATGTTTCTCGAAATAAAGGAAAAAATTCAATGCTTAAAAAAACCCCTAAAATATTCAGCGAAGATACTTTTTTGTTGAAAATTTTCTAAGCTTTCGCTCCATATGGATACTACAAAATACAGATACTTGTAGCCATAAAATATTACAATAATAATTTTGTTAAAATGAAATAAGTTTTTAATTAAACTGAAAATAAATGAGCATGGGACAAATGTCATAGTTTATTAAGCTTAATAAACATAGACATGCAATATGGATGAAACGAGAGTTCGCAAGCATACGAGAGTGCACTGAGAAAAGATGTATAAATGAAAATGCATGCATACAACTTATGTGAACTTAAGTAAAGTGCATTTGATTTTGCATACATTGTCGGAAATGCGTTTTAGCATGGCCAATACGAAAGACGGAACAATTATGCACAAGGTCATGGACCAAGACAGATTCATTATGAGTTGGATACATTGAACGGACCTCTCTCCGCGAAAAATAATAATTGAACGATGATTATTTTCATCAAGCAGCATAATGCTCTAATATGCACCACCTGAAAACTTTTAGAAGTGAGTTGAAAGCAGATGTATCCGAAATGAAATAATAACGCGTTGCTCACTTATAATTTCGTTTCATTAAACTATCAAGGTCTCTCGTTTGAGCATGTACTGGGATCAGAAACGAAAATAACAGCTAAAGGATGGGATATTTCTACGCATTGACCACATTGAACCTCCATTATGTCTCAGAGCCATTGAACATATCGCCCCTTTATTGCAACATAGTCATATCTCAAAAAAACGAGCTGTTCGAGTTAAGAATTGTTAACAGTACTACCTTTTATATTGTGCAAGAAAATTATTCATAGTTCCTTTAAACTGTTTCCTTTAGGAGATATTTCTAAAAAAAAAATTCTAAGACTTGTATAAAAACTAAACATTTGAAATGCGTTTAAAAATTTTTTATTTAATTGGGAAATTTCTTTTTTATTTTATGATATAACATTGAAAAATACAGCAATTACAAATTTTCTACCTGCTAACACGGAGCGTGCAACACCGCGGTTATAGACAGTTTTTATACATAATATAATTAAAATAAAGAATATGAGATTGAAAACGTTTCCGAACCACCCTCGTTTTCATCTAGTTGGTATGTGACGTTTGAAATCAAGAAGTAATTATGCATTATTACAGCTTCTTTATTTATAAATTCAGTTTAATTTATGCAAATTCCTTTTGCATCTGTGTAAACGTATGTGTTAACGTAAATTCCAGCGGATGCTTTTAACCTCAAGTGCAATCAGTTTGTCTGTGGCCACCCCCCAAATGAAAATATGTTTTTTTCCTTATTTACTGTCACTTTCTTTTCGAACTTATTATTTAATTTAAAATAAAATATGTTTGACTTACTTCTAATTTATAATAGGAGTACACCAAAATCTTAACTTTTGCTATTATGTTGGTTTTGAGATTTGTTTGGTTTCAGTTTATTGAAGTGAACTGTCAAGCAGAATTTTCCACCTGTTGACGATGATGTGTGGTTTCATTTGTTTGTGTGTAAGTAAATGTGAAAATGGTATCTATTTTTGTTTTGTGTTTTTTTTTCTCTTGTTTTGTTATCACCTCAAATCTGATTTGTTTGCTAGTTCTTTTCATTGTTTGTATAAAAGGATGTTCCCATTGCGATTTAGAATCACTTTTGTCAAACGGTTCATTGAGAGTGCAACAGATTATCAAAACGCCCCTTTCGGCAGCAAAACGCTTGCGGTTTGAAAAGTAAATTTTATTAGTAGTTAAACGTTAAATAATAAGTTGTGTATTTCAATTCAAAAAAAAAAAAAGAGAACAACAATAAGGTAAATGTTTAAAAGAAACAGTATAATTTTATAAAATGTATCAAAAAAACAAATTAATTTTTTCCATTAAAATTTTAAAAGCTAAAAAAATATCTCTAAGTTAATATTAACACGAGTTTTGCAAAATTTCTAAAACATAACAATCTTACGGTCTTATTTATAAAAACAATAAGCTCTTATTAAACAAATTTTGTATTGAAGCTTGTCTAGTAAGAGTTTAATAAATGTTTATAAACAAGGCAAATATGCCCATTAAATATTTATAAAATTTAAAATGTTTATCATCTGAGTTTTGGTTTAAAAATTCAATACAAAGTTTTATTAAAACTCAACTTGAGGATTGTATTGCTCTTATTTACAAATACTCGCTATGATATGACTTACGATTTCAATTAAATAGAAAACACGGTTTTTAGTCATAAAATAATATATCGAGCAAACGGCCTTTGTCTTGACCAAGGAATTCATTATTAGGTGGATGCATCAGCGAATTCATGCGATTTCGAACAATCTGCCGGCACTTCCCCTGACAAGTTTTGTTTACCTTTTTCGGCACATTTACATTTTTGCACATGTTCTTTATCAACTACTTTTGACAGCTGAAGTGTGAATTCGCCTTTTACACAAAAAAAAATATCTGTTATTTTTTTTTTATTGTTGTAGCGAAGCGGCTACCTTGTTTTTTTTTATCATGGTCTTGACTATTTGTCATATATGTGGCTGAGTTTTGTTGATGCAGCGTTGAATCTCCTTCTTCAATGCACGCTGTTAAAGGCCTGTGATATTAAATAACCACATTAAAAGAAATCTCTTGCTGTTAAATCACACGACCTAGGGAGCCAATTCTGAACACCGAAACGAGAGAGTACTCGACCTGAAAATGTCTAACGCAGTAATTAAATTGTTTCACGAGCTGTATGACATGTCTTGTTGGAACTACATATTGGCTACATCAATATTATCGAATTTCGTCAACAAGTATTTGTTATTATGTCGCGAATTTGAGCATGAGTAACAGCCAGTGCTTGACCATCCTCATTTTTGAGAAAACGAGGTATGATAAAAAAATAACCATTATTTTAAAATTTCGTGAGTTACGTATGTTCGATTTTCGCAATTTTTATATTGTTATGACATATACAACATACATTGGGGAGCAGAGGTGAGTACATGTTTGTAGTTTATAGCAGGCGCATAACATTTTTAATAATAAAGAGATTTAAATTATTTTTTATGTATACTATTTATAAGTTAGATACTTACAAAAATATATATAAATAAAAACAAAAAACTATTTATTCACAGAAAAAATGAAAAAAAGTTAAAGTAACTCTTAAGTACTCAATTTTGCACCTTCAGGCAATAACTAAAATATGTTATGTTTATAGTACTTTGTACATAACCCATTCTTTTTTCATACCCTATGTATGCATTTGGGCATGCTTTTGACTAAGTTTTGAATACTTCTATTTGGAATGTGCTGCCATTCCAGCTGCACCTGTGTCCATACCTCGGCTAAGATTGATGGAGCCTTTCGATATAGTCCCAATCGTCTTTTCAGAATTGGCCACAAATTCTCAATTCGATTGAGGCCGAGACTTTGCCTGATCACTGTATCAGTTGAAATTTTTTCCAAAGCAACCATTCCTTAACGATTATTGATAGTGTGTTTTGGGTCACCATCCTGCTGAAATATAACTCTTCCTCAGGAAAGAGAGGCTGCTGATGAAGCTGGCATATCGTTCGGCTCATGTCAACGTGCTGCAGCGAAGATTGTTCCAAAATTGCTAACTTTAGAGCAAAAACAACGTTGCATGGACATCGCTCAAGAGCTGTTCAGCATCGTCAACGATGATCCAGATTTACTCAATGAGATGACAACTTGTGACGAATCATGGTATCGCTATGACATTAATACCAAAGCCCAATCATCCCAATGGAAGCGTTCAGAAGAACCAAGACCGAAAAAAGCACGTCAAGTTTGGCCGAAATGAATGTTTCACTCACTGGTTTCTTCGACTGCAACAGCGTGGTGCATCATGAATTCTTGCCACTAGGTCGTACGGTCAATAAGGAATACTACCTTAAAGTTAAGCGCCGTTTGCGCGAAGCAATTCGTCAGAAACGCACAGAATTGTGGAAATAACAATCATTGATTTTGCACCATGATAACGCAGCAGCTCACACATCGATGCTTGTGCGTGAGTTATCATGTCCCAACCACCGTATTCACCCTACTTGGCTCCCGCTGAATTTTTCCTCTTCCCAAAACTGAAGACACCAATGAAAGGAAAGCATTTTGCTACGATTGAGGAAATAATCGAAACAGGAGCTGTTGGTGGTACCGAAAGGCGCGTTTTAGAAGTGTTTCGAGGATTGGAAATGACACTGGCATAAATGTATTACATCTGAGAAGGATTACTTTGATGGAGACAAGATAATTATTGATGAATAAATAAATACTTTTTGAAAAAATTTAAAATAACGGTCATTTTTTGATCAGACCTCGTTTAGTCAGATTATGCTTCTAGCGCAAAATCTGCATGAAACGCCAACTCAGAATCTCAAAAACGACGTCGTCTCGAAACTGCAGCCGCCAAGCTTTCATTACTTGGAAAATGTGGTTCTATAATAAAGACACGATTTTCTATTTTGTAACGCCACATTTTTGCTACCAGTAAACTGTAAGTCGCCGGATTATTTTTAGGGCTGCCAAATATTTACTGGATAATCGGCGACAAATTCAAATAACGCGTTAATTTTGGGATACTCTTTATATAAACGAACAAATAAATAGTAAAATTTTAAGCCTATTAGTGATTTTTGGCCCAACCCGCTTAAAAAGTAGTCAATAAATAATTTTGGTTAAAATGTTAGTACCAGCTCACGGATAACAAAGCTGCTTTGCACAATAACATTTAAAACAATAACATAATTTTTAAGTTTTGTTTTGTTTTACATGTAATTGTGCAAACGTGAACTGTCAATTCATTTTATGTGGCTGCAAGTGGACTTACAGCAAGTCTTATACTCAGTTTACTCATGCTGGCAACTGGTACGTATTATAAACCACTACACCGACAAAAATATTGAAATCACTTGCGATTTTTTGGCAAGTTCATTTTCAAAATGCGCTCTAACGCAAACGTTGAGCCCTTGTACTACAAGCGCTTTTAATATCTGGACTGCCAAAGTTTTAGCAACATTACATTTAGTAACATTACTAAGGAAGCATAATAAGTATATAATTTTTACTCAATATAAATAATAAATTTATATTCCAAATTAGAAATTAGCTATATTTGCTTACCTATTATTGTTTTTTTATATTATTATTCTGGCATATAACAAAAAGTATTAATATTTTAAAAATGTTTCTTTGACGAATATCTATTAAAATTAAAATGAAATATCTGTGGACAACACTGCCTGTTGCTTTTGGCATACAAGTAAAATCTCATTGGCAACCAAACACTTGTGTGCGTAAATACTGAGTTAGTTATCACTGATCAGATTTAATACGGTAGTGGTATAAGCACAGCTGTCTTTCATTTCCTTTGCGTAAATTTGTCAAAACACATAGACTTCCTTGCTTTTGCAAACAAAATTCTGGTAACTGTTCGTAAATTCTGCCAACAAAATGCATGTTAATGTTTATGGTGTTCATTTATTGTAATTCTGCCACTACCTATTAAAGCAGCCTTGACAGGTTGCCCTAATACTTATTCAAAGCAGCTTTTTTAATTAACTTCATTAACCAGGGGAGTGACTGTAGAGATTTGTATATTCAAGTTTTTCTAACATTACATTTACACATACAGATAACTTACAGTAAGTTCAGTATACATATTGTTATCGAAAATGTCGGAAAAATTGTCGAATGTTGCGCAAGTTACTTCTATGTTTACGCAGACTGGTGTAAGTTCATTTTTTTAAATGTCGTCACTGCCTAAAAATCTATAAAAAAATTGCTTTAATTTTCTGGCTAAACAATTTAAATATACAAAAACGAAAGCGAAATTTATTTAACAAGTTCATATATATATTTTTTGTGTTTTTAATGAAAAATATTTAATTTAAAATATTTGATGAAAAAAATATGGATCAAGTATTGCTGTTTGGTCATTATTGGAAAAGTTCAGAAAACCATATTTGCATGTAATGATTTTTTTCATTAGTACATTAGATTTTTTTGATTAGTACTACTATTGAAATATGTTGCTATACAGCTGTGTTCCTTCTTTATTTTTATTTTCATATAAATGTATTAAAAATCAGCTATGAACATTATTTTTATTTTGATAATTAATACCAATTTCATTTAAAACTCATATTCGGCAACACTGTTTTATTATTTGTCATTTTACTTACAGTGGGCTATAACTATAGTCAATAAAAAAGTATACTTTAAAAAATATAAAGTCATGTTTAACAAAAAGTATACTTTTCGTCTACTATAAACAAAAAAAAGTTAACTTTACTCTGAACAGTCGGTTCTAAAGTTAAACAGAGAAAAATCTGTTTTTAAGTTTATTAACATATCTCTAAATAAATAAGCTGTTCGCCCTCATATAATAAAATGTAAAAAAGAAATTAGTTTTCTGAAAATTAAATAAGAAGTGTTATAGGAATAAAAATTAAATATATTGATATATAAAAAGTCTACATTGAAGACATTGATATCGGCTTTGCTATAAGAAGACCCGAAATATATTAGCAAATGTATGTATTAATGTTAAATATTCGAACTTTATTTTTAATATTTCTAATATTATATGATGATGGGTTGGTATCATAAGTCTAGCGTAAACAACACGAAAGACCAAAACAACCTCCATTGCAGTATTTAAAATGTTAGAATTAAATTAGCTAAAACAGTGCCCAGTGTATGTATATACCTTCGGCATTGCGCAAACTAACAAAATTTAGTCAAAGACACGTGTATTCAGTTTGCTACCTATTCCCGCGCAATTTAGTTTTTCATACGAAATTAATAATGACATATATAGAACATACGGACAGTGGTAATAAAAGACATGTGCACAAGATGAAAGACAAAACACTACTCTTTCTACTACTATTGCACGCCATGCTGGTCTTCGACGTCAAAATCAAAATCGTGAAGCGTTGAAACCACTCTCGGCACTTTCTTTCACTAATAGCGGTACCAGAATAAACGCTGTACAAAACTTAATATAATTTATTCTATAAACTGTTTAATTACTATATTTTTGAATTTCATTGTATTAATTAAAAAGGCAGAAAAAATTTATAATTCATAGATTTATAAATATATAAACATTTCCATTCCAGAGCAACATGGTATCCAACCGAAGACAAATTCTTATTATCGTTGCCATCATCGTCCTTCTGGCCAACTATATTTCGGCCAGTAACTCAAGACCTCCAAGAAATAATGACATCAGTAATATGGCTGATGCTCTAAAATACTTACAGGATTTGGACACTTATTATGGCGATAGGGCCAGGGTCAGGTAAGTTATAATTAAAGATCAAATATACTTACGTATATATACAATAACAACTCACATGTTTTACACTTAGATTCGGCAAACGAGCTTCCCTTATACAATTGTTGAGAAATCATTTAGCTAATGAAGCTGAAGTGGTAACTGATTAAGACTAAATTTTAATAATTTAACATAATTTTATTAACAAACCCGTATCTTACAGAACCGTCCTGACTTGGCCGCCGCTGAAGAGCCGTTTTAATTTTAACGCAGCAAAAATGATTTGAAACCCAACAATATCAGAAACATATCGTAATTCTACCTGAACAAAAATCTCTGTACCATGTGTAAATACAAGTTTAAGAAGGAAAAAAGTGTTTTATTATACATAAGTTTCTTTTTTAATATTAGTTTTGGAGCAACCAATTAATTGTAATATTTATAAAAATAATTAAAAAAAAAACAAAATGTGTGATTATTATTTTGTTACTAATAACATTTAGAGTAAATTTTAATTTATTTTAAAATCTTCTTAGTGTTTTTATTTTATGATTAAAAAAACAATATTATTTACAAATATCAAAATATATATCAACACTGAATTGCTTCACCGCACTTATTACTTACTCGTACATACTTACATAACTACAAATTGCACATTTTACTTACAGACTAAATGAACACAAGTATTTGAAAATTAAAAAGTATTTGAAAAAAAAGAATATTACTTCTTAAATATAAATTAACTTAAGACAATGAGATTTTTCAGTTCAAAAAAATTTTAAATTTATAAAGTTGTTTCTAAATCGGCAGCATGAAAATTAAGATAGAACAGACTGAAAAGAATAAAAAAAATTGTAAATTCGATTAACTAATAATGCTTCAAAGAAAACTTTTTGCGCCACTTTTTGAAAATTCTCGAAGGCAACGCTGAATGTGCTTATATGAGAATAATGATATGAAGGCAACAAGATATGAACTGCGAAAAGTTTAAAAGAGAAACAAAAAATGTTCACAAATGTCTAGTACAGAGGGTCGTCTACCACCTACTTTCATCCAGCGACATTTTTCCTTATAGCACCCTTAAATTTGCTTTGTCTGCCTATCGTCTGTCTAAATGTAAAAGCGAACTTATATGAAACTCAAAGGAAATACTACAAGTCACATCTTGAGCCAAAAAGATAAAAAATGCGAAAAAGTACCACATGCATTGGTGAACCACTTGTGCGCTTATAATGTATGTGTATATGGTTGCATGCCTACAAAGCGAGAGACAATTTGTTCTGTAATATTCAGGAAGATTTGCTTATCTTTAACAACAAGGAAAACAAAAACACATGAAGAAAAATATTCGCGCAGCAGCGTTGTCAACTTTGATTTCTCAAAACGCACCAGGCTTAGAACTGTTAATTTTATATTTAAAAAACAATTTGTATTATATAAAGTATAAAATATTTTTATTAAAAATAAGCCAATGTAACAGCCTTTTAAGCAGCTATTAGACGATCAAACTGGGTCTGATTGTACCAGTGGATCAAATCTGTTCAATTACTAGAATTCGTGATTGTCAAACTTGGCCAATAGTGCGATTATAGAACCTTTATTAAGACTATCATATCGTTACGAAAATTATAACGGTATTTTACAAATTTTTTATTTAGCAACATTATTTATTTATATTCGCTGTCGACCGAAATCAGCTGTTAGTTTCACTGCCTATTATCAGGTAGGCAAAAATACAGCTGTTTACCGTCGTTAAAATTATGTTGCAGGTGCATACAATCGTTACTGCATGGGATCAAATACAGGGTGGCTTCTACGAAAAAAAACGTAATAGCTTATTTTCAGGTTCGTTTGACAGTAACCTGACTAGACTGATCTTTAAATTTAACTAATATGGAGAACTGGAGCAATGAAATAAGTATTTGGATAGTGCAACACTTTTTAAGGCCGTGTCAGATAAAACTTTTGCTTCGCTTTGCGTTGCAAATTCGCTTCGATATCTAAGATAAAATATATATACTTATATGAAACATGTCAACATGTGAAACATGTTCAACGCAACGCGTTGAGGTTTTTTCTAATAGCTTTATGCACTAAGAAAACAATTAGAACCAATTTCTAATAATATTTCTAACTTTTGTTGTCATAAGAAATGATTAAATGTAAAAAATTAACAACAATTTTTTTTAGATATATAAACAAATCGTGAGCGTTGCCAAAGTTTTTATAGTGACATACACGCAAAGCGACAAAGTTTTATCTAACGCGACCCTTAGAGTCCGTTGTTTCCATCCAAAGAAAATATAGGTAGACGGTTGGCGGCATACCTCCTGGCAGATGGGCTATAATGAGGCTCGTGAAAAATTTTACGGAGCGTGGCACAATCGCAAGAAGGCCTTATTATCGAGATCCCTCAGTTAGGACACAGGAAACTATGGCTGCTGTAGCTGCTATCATACAATCCAATCCTAGAGTTTCGACAAGGAGCTTATCTGCTCAAATGCGTGTCAGCAGACAGTCACTGCAGCAAAAAAATTTAAAAGAGCACCAAAAACAGCGAAACGCACTGATTTGACAAAAGCATAAATATATTTCTTGTTTTGATTAGTTAAGTGTGTTAGTCACAGTAAAGCAAAACACCAGCATACAATAAATTATTCTTATTTGTACAAAAAGCAATGCGTAGTACCTTGGTTAAACTGTTTTCACAGTACTTGCTGTTACACCAATGCATGAATTTTCCTATTTACATTGCGGTGTTAATCCTACTTAGAAACAGAACACCGTGTTATCTTTATATCACACATAAATAGTAACAAAGATACTCTTTAAATTTTGACTCAGTAGCTTATACTCAGGATTGCAAAAATGACTTTTGCAAAAGGGCCGAATTTGCATAAAAAAATTTTATAAAATAGTTTTTAGTTTACAATAAAGAAAACTTGTTGTGTTAATTACCAAGTAAAATAATATGCATCTTTGGCGACTTTCAGATTTTGTAAACAGAAAAAAACATGATATAAAAAATACATATCATGAAAAAAAAAAAACGTTTACAAATAAAAGCACAAAGTGCAGAGTGAACGTTTAGTAAAATACACAGATTACGCTTGTTAGATATCTCTGTCGTGTTTCATTTCTCTTGTACTTTTTGGAAGCTTCGATACTAACAAAGCAAACGTTTTACGAAATTTTTTAATTTGCAAAATAGAAGAATGTGATGAAGTTATGATATCGTATATATATCTTTTTGTGCGACCAACTTTGACAGAGAGCTTGCGTTCGCAATTTAAGCGAAAGAAAATTTATTTGAGTTTGCCGAGCTTTATTCTGTGCTAACGATGTGTCAAAACTCCGCTAAAACACATAAGTTCAAAGGTACGAATAATAATGGCATAAGCAAACTCAAATTGATTTGAATAGGAGTAAGCTTACTTTCACCTGCATTTTCATTCGAGATTGGCAAACTAGCTGTAAATGTAGAGCAATGAATATAACATGCTCTATCTGCTCATCGCTATTGTATATAGAACGATTGTTAATGACCCTACATTTGTGAGATCATAAAAGAGTGGTGGCCAAACACATACATTCAAATTTATACGCATGTATTAGTAGGAACAAAATACGTATGTGTATATTTGAAATGCGTAGCTTTGCGTGAGATCTTGCTTCAGTAAAGTCTACAGACCAAATAATTTTATGCTATTTGTTGAAATGTAAGCAAAGTATCCACCGAATGCCTTCATGGTATGACGAAAATTATCATAGATCACATGTGGGCGCATTGTAGCAACTGAATTTTGTATCTTATATGAGCAAGTAAAGAAAATTGTGATTTTGATAAAGCAAATTTTTTTAACAGATTGAAAGTAACAAAAATGTTTTAATCGAGCTAGATATATAAATATTTTATTAATTACTCACCTAATATCAAACAGTAAAAAACGCCAAACGTAATACTGCAATACGATTCCAATAAAAAGCCAATAATATTACTGCCAATAACGCTGCCTGATCGACCTAACATTAAACAAATGCAAACAGCTTTACCCCTAAAAATAAAAAAAATAAAAAATAAAACGCACACTTATTTTATATAGCTTCGTTAAAACTGATATATTTCTCCAGACCTCAAATTGGTGGGCACTAAGTCCACAACAGCGCCACTTAAAATCGATATACACAAACCCGGTAGCATCAAAAACAGTATAAAACACACCACAATAGCAATGGGTTCTAGTAGCCAATGCAATGCCAAGCCACAACTGGCTGCTATAATTAGCAAACTCATGATAGTCAGTTTACGTCCTAAAGGACTGATTATCAGACCCAGAAAAGTGTAGGCAACGGTATAGCATAAGCCGAAAGTGATGGAATCGATATAGCTTTTGTTAGTAATAGTATCGCTGCAAACCTAATAAGACAAATGTTAAATAAATAGCGTTGTTGTTTAAATTTATTTTATCAGCAATATGTTGCTGCCTACCTGAACGGTTTCATTCCGGTTTTGTTGTTCAATAAAAGCATCAATCACTTGACAAATTGTCATTTGATTTTCATCGGAACTGCTGCCCAAACGGTTTTGTATTTCTGGATACCACAAACCCATCCCTGAGTTACTAAAATCAGAATATTTGCCATATTATTTTCAATGGTTTAAATATTATGAATCGAACAAATTAACTGATTTCTGATTTCAAATTAATTTTCTCTGTGAATTTGCAAGAAAAAAATTTACGGAGATTATTTATTTTGAGTTTTGCTTTCAATTGTGAATAAATACAAGATTTGTCAATGGATTTTCATGATTTATAGGTTACTTTATTTAGATATATAGCTTTCAGAAAAATTTTATTTATGGGAAATATTTGCGTTCCTTATTTTTTATTGCTTTTTGAATACAAAAATATTTGGATATTCTGCATGAGCAAATATATTTTTCACCATTAATTTCTGAGTAACTACGAAACAGTAAGAGATAGAAAAAACTTATTTATATCATTTTAAACAATTTTATAACGAATTTTTCTTTTTGTGGCGCTTTATGTGTTGAACTCGGTAAAATGTTCTGCAGTTATAGCGAAATGAATTAAAGAATTTTTAGAATAAAATTGATCAGGGCTGTATAAATTCCTACATACATATGTGCTCGAGCAAAACTGAAAACAACCATACACTTTTATTTCAAGGATAGTTGTGCTGTTGTACAGTGTAATTTTAGCAAATTGTTTTCAAAATGATCTTAGAAATTTCTTTTTGTAAAAAAGATTTTACAAATTTATTTTATTTTCAAAAATGTAAGTTACATGTCAAAAAATTCCTTAAATTAGAAAAGCGTTGGCACATCAGTGTTAGGCACAAAGTATACAGAGATGAAAAAAATGACGACTCGATAAAATAAAATCAGTTTTTTGAATTTTCGGACAGATGTTAAAAAGAGATAGCATATATCTGTTCTTGTTAGGTATGCTTTTTTTAAAAAACTTATGTTTACGAATAAAAATACAAAACAGGGAGAATAAAAATGAAAGCAGAAAATATAAATTCTTATTATTTTTTTGGTTTTTTTCATTTCTGTTTACTTTGTGGTTCTGGGTGTTCTATTAAATGAGTTTACCAGCAGTACTATTCTACACCAGTTGGACTATCTATCACTGGCTTGTTACTGCAAACAGATACCTCTAACGATTAAAAAGTTTCCGTAAAATTTAAATTGAAATGTTGATTAAGCTTGAGGTCAGTTTTGTTTTTTATATAAAAAATGTTTTATTTAATTTATACGATATTTCGTCTTCCTTCGGAAAACTTCTTCAGGAAAAATTTGTTCAGTTTCTTGACCTCAAGATTAATCAATATGTCAATTTAATTTATAAAAAAAGGTCAAATAATTGGGATCAAAATAGTTTCCATATAATCATTGCAAGACCCAACCAACGACCGCAGATGCTGATTCATCTGTACTCATCGATGGAATCGGATGCTCTTGATGTTCTTGGAATAAAGGTACAGTGTGATGTTC
Source organism: Thecocarcelia acutangulata (assembly GCA_914767995.1). NCBI lineage: Eukaryota > Metazoa > Arthropoda > Insecta > Diptera > Tachinidae > Thecocarcelia > Thecocarcelia acutangulata. The sequence goes on along the minus strand of OU612094.1, from coordinate 142,318,870 downwards.
GCTGAACTGAACACAGTTTTCATGTCTCTAAAGAAGGATTCAAGTGCCTCGGGTTTTTGAAACGGTGTAAGATGTACTTCACTCCATCGGATATCCTTACTATTTACACCACCTATATCCTGTGTCCGGTGCCTCAAAATCTATTTTGGCGTTACTCAATCGTGTGCAGGAGAGGGCGAAGAATCTTATCGGTGATATTAGGGTATCCAACTTTATTGACTCACTGGAGCATCGACGCAGTGTAGGGTGCGTTAAGGCACCCACAGACGATATGTTTTTTTAATATATATTTCCCCATGTATTTTTTCATGTCCATCAAATTTATAATTTTTACATACGGTTTATAAAATTTGCTCACAAACGTACATGTACATTTACGTCTGACAGATGTTTAAACATAACAAAATAGAACACATTCTATTTGAAATTTTGTCAGATGACTTTGCTTATGTTCTTTATAGACGCAATGTTTTTGAGGTAACAGAGGACATGTAGGCATTTTACATTGTGAAAAATTGCATCTACATTGTTAAAAATGCATCATGTGTTATCTACTTTACTCTGTTCTACCGTTACTACAATGGATTTTGCTCTGACGAGATTAAGGATCTTGTTCCCGAAACTCGCACATTTTTACGTAACATCGATTGACAACGGAATCATACAGCACATTCATTTTTTGGCCGTATGCTTCGCCTGTGGAATATGTTGCCTGCAGACGTGTTTCTTGTCTGTTGTAACGTTGAAAAGCTGAAGTCATATGTTCACAAACACTACTCCCTGTTTTCCCCTCTTCGCAACCTATTTTTTCTACTTCTTGTACAATGCACTGCATGTGTAGGAGTCATTCCCTGAGTACTGGTACAAGATAAAAAAACAAGGCATTGGAGCCAGCTAATTCAGCTGTCTAAGCGACATCCCCCCGGGAAATAGGTTTTGCCTCGGCGTAGACCAAACTATGGTATTCTGTTTTCTAGAGTATAGAGGGGAAGATGTCCGTTTGCTGTAGCAAACGAAGCTCTAAGATGACTTATGTTGTTTTAAAGATTTCCGAAAGCCTTACGAAGGGTTTAAATTCGCAGAACGGGGAATAGCATGCCAGTGGTAATGGTTAGACGCGTGAGTTGGTTGAAAGCTGTTTTTGTTAATGGGCTTTGGCCTACGAACCCATTAAGCCTTGTCTTCCATTGACTCATGGGAAATTGCATACAGGAGGGTTTAGTAGGCCCGAACTCTTTAGCATGGGCTTTGTGGTTATGGCAAAAAAGTTGCGTCCTGTATGAGCCTTGCAAGCCACATTGTACGCTGGTGAATCATGAATAGTTCACGCCGCGGAGTTGGTCCATTATCAGATAAGGCTAACAAGCGATGCTGATGTACATCAACTTCCACTACCACCACTGTCTATTATTATTATTTGAATCGGATAAGGTCCGAAACGACCCCTTGCACTGCGACCATTGTTGAATTATTGAGCTTCCCCATACTCTAGAAACCGGAATAACTCCTTTATTGGAAATGATAGCAAGTGCTGTTCACTCAATGTATGTGCCTGTAGTAGCGTGTATCTCCTATGTCCCAATGCCCCACAACGTCATCAAGTGCTCCATTGATTTCTCTCTACCACAAAATCCGCCAATGTCTGCTTTGGAAATGCTCATCCTGTACATATACCTAAGCCAGCTGTAATTATCTGTAAGTGCACCTATCAGTGTTCTTAGGCTATTCCTATCCAGTCTTAGAGCACGTTCGGCCCTCTTTTTGTATCAAAGTTTAGAAATTTCTTGGAATTTTCAAGACCGTTTGTCTCGGTCCAATGTTTCTCTACAATGGACTCCGTCTATTTCTTCACCTCCCTCTTAAGAAGACTTTTGTTGAAGACAAATGTTGGAGTTGAGTCTGCTTCTTTTTTGGCATAGATGACTGTCATCTCATTGCCAAAATACCCCTCTTATCCTGTCACCTAGAGCAGAGTAATCTGGTTCTGGCTCGCCAGCTCATTTAGCCTGTAATAACATTCCAGTACTAACCTGTCCTCTATCGGACTCTATATCTAGTTCCACTTGGAAGAGTGTGGTGTCCTTAGTAAGAGTTATTTTCTTGAGAGCTCTAGGGCCCATTATTCCCGCTTGGATCCTTGGTTTCGTGCCCTATTTTTCTCTTTTTGTGAAGATGATCCTGAACTTCCCAGTAAAGTAATGGGTTGGATCTATGAGGACACTCGCCTGAGGCATATCAATTATGTCTCTGTACTGTTCAAACACAAAAAATAAATATTTGGATGTATATATAGTTAAATGTTTGAAAATATTGTTCAAAGGTGTCCAAGTCTACTGATGGTTTGGGTAGCTCCTATAAAATGTCGACATATAGACAGCTAGAAAACATAAAAAACAAGTTTTAACAAAACTATAAGTTTTAGAAACAACTTAAAATTTTGTTAAAATTTTTGACTGGCTTATCGGAACTATATACTCTGAAACTATGTAATATTTAACAATTTATAGACGTCGACCACAATAAGCCTCTTTTAGCATATAAATGATTTTTATTGCCGCTGATTATATACTAAATTTTTGCTAGAGTGGCAAAAGTAAGTAAAATTATGAAAATTTAATTAAATTTTTGCAACTAAAGATGGTTTTACTTTTATATAAAAGCTCAACAGTAATTATTTTCGATATTTCGATAACAATTTGTTATCATAGTCACGAATATTTACTTTAAGATAGACATCTGTGTCTAGCACTGATATATACGAGTAGATATATAATTAATATGAAATTCCAGCTTTGAATGTATATAAATGAATATTAGGATCATTTTTTTAATTATATTATTAATTTGCCATGTTATTCTGTAAACAAAATTTGTTTTGCTAACTTATATAAAGTTGAGAAACAACAAATTTGTTGGCGGCACATGTGTTGGTTGCAGAATTAGGTTAATTTAATTTATGTTATTTTTTATGTCTGTTATTATTGTTATTAATATTATTTTATTTTTTGAATTTTTAATAACTCAACATTTTTGTCAGTGTGTTTTTAAATTAAATTGTTATTTTTTTAATTTTTCAATTTGAAAATATTGTTAGGTATTTTTCTGTGTGTATGAAATAAGAATTTTTCTCTGTGTATGAATTTTTTGTATATAGGATTTTTTGACAACAATTTTTCAAATTAAATTTTCAAATTACATGATAACAAATTGTTATCGAAATATCGAAATTAAATACGGTTAAGTTTTAATACAAAACTAAAACGATCTTTAGCTGCAAAAATGAGATATAATTATTTAAACAAAATCAAATAACTATATATTAAATATTATGAAAATTATTTCATCCAATCCCATTTAAAACTTTGTAAACCTTATAAGACCAGTTATTTATGACGATTTTTTTTTTCAGTGTACGTACTTATGGCATGCAATTTTTTTTAACAGAAAATCTTAAATTACCAGAAAAATAGACCGCACATAATGGAACAACTTATCAAAAAATTCAAAACATGCGGTCTTTTTAATAAAGGCCTTGTGTCCCGCCACATTTGCTGTAAAACTTGAGACCTAAAATGGAAAAAAGTTAAAAAAAATGGGTATTTACTAAACCAACTAAAATAACTTACGCTGATTTGGAAGTATGCAATATTTTATCACTTTCCGTTGGCATTTCATCCTTCAACTTGAATACTTTGAAGTCCTGTAGGCTTTTACCGGTATTCCGTTTTGCAATCCAGTTGACCGCCTCATAGGCCTCATCGTATTTTCGCATAGATAATAAAACTTTAGGACTGTCAGGAACTGCAGTCAATATTAAAACTGCTATAAAACCGGGCAATAAATAAAAGATGGTAAGCAAACGCCAGGGTCGGAACAGAAAAGAATTTGTTATTTGAACGGACCAAGTCATTGATAAAACGAGCCAGGCCACCGCCGGAACATATGTCATGGATATACCAACAAACATGCTGGCATAATTAATAACAACAGGTCTTTGGCGGGCTGTGAAAAATTCTCCTAAGTAGGCGTATGTAGTAGAAGAGGCACCCGCTATGCTGAAAGTGTTTATTTTGGAAAAACATTATAATTTATTGTAAATTCTACTTACAATATTCCCACAATAAATCTCAAGAACACAAAAACCCAAAAGTTTGGTACGAATATCGATATAAGCGATACAATATTTCCCAGTAGTGTTGTGTACATTAAAATTGGCTTCCGGCCGTACGTATCGCAGAGATAACCCCAAATATAGGAAGAGCATAAAATACCTGTTAATATTACAAAAAAAAAAAATTATAAATTAGTTTTATGACAGTGTGTATGGATGTTTGTACAGGGTGTCTGGTGGAAAATTTATATTTTCAAATACGATTATTTCAAAAAGTAACAAAAGGTGGCTCCGTTCGATTGTGCGGGCTTGTCAGCTATGATGTTGCAGTGATCAAGTGAGAATCGCGCGTTTCTCCAATTTCACTTAAACGACAACGTCAGCAAAGCAAAACTGCCGTTACTGGACTCCAAGAACCCGCAACCCTCGATTGAAACATTAAAAACCATTGCATTGTCCCAATATAACTGTTTGATGTGCCTTATTCACACATGAGATCATTGGACCATTTTTTTCGCAAATTCTGAGAACTCAAGGATCCAACAGTGTGTACAACTCTACACAAAACATCTGGAGACATACTCTTTAATAAATTAAGTCCGTGTTTCCGTTCTATCGTTCAGTTCTCTTAATAAAACTTTGTGTCAATTATTACATTTTTTATTTAAGTTTGAATATAAAAATCTGCTACCAGACACCCTGTATAACAAAATGGCACGTGCTGTTAATCTCTGAGAGCTATTTAAATAAAAACAATAATTAAATGATAACTGATTGCCTCAGTGTGCAACCGTCATAACCCGTCTACTCGTATATAAAACATTGTGAAGTTCAGCTAAAGAATGTTAATTTGAACAGCAAATGAAGTAATCACGTGTGGTATAACTTTGAATATAAAAAACCAAGGTTAGTACCTGTTTACACACATCAGGGGTTCTTGATCAATTCTGATTCAATTGCCTTTTAAACTTGCATTTACGTTCACTCGCAAAAGCTATGTGTCGTAAATTTTTAGCTTTTCGCCTTCAAGTTTTCATATTTTTTGATATTTCATTTTATACTTTGCAGTACGGTCAAGTCCCTACCCCTTTCCATTCTCTTTTCCTCCTTCTCATACAAAAACTCAAGGCTTGATGTATGTAAACTGGCACAAATAATCGGCAATTAAGCGAAATGACTTCAAAATTTATGAAGTTTTTCTTTGTACATACGAAGACGGATTGATATTGAAGCACAGACAAAAATGTTCTTTTTTGGAATTCCAATCCGTCAAACGTCAGCTAATAAAATTTCACCCAAATTCATCGATTAATGTGTTTGTTGTAGTTGTTTGAAGTAAGCAACTTTCGTGTTTCTTCAAAAATTAACAAAAGTGAATTTCGTGCAGTGATTAAACACTATTATTTGAAACTGAAAACGGCGAAAGAGACAAAAGAAAAGCTCGATGAAAATTAAGGTGAGTCTGCTTCGTCACATTATATGGTAAAATATTGGATTGCTGAATTTAAACGTGGCCGAATAAGCACAGCAACAATACCATCAACAGGAAGGCCAAAAGAGGTGGTTACTGAAGAAACTATCAAGAAAATATTCCCGATATCGCTATGAATGATCATCGAGTCAAGTTACGTGAGATTGTTGAAATGGTAAACATATCATATGATAATCAGCATTTAGCATGAACATTTCCATTTGAAAAAGCTATCGGTAAGATGGGTGTTGCGTTTGCTCAGTGTCGAACTAAACGATTTCGACAGACCACTTTACAACGGTGTTTGGACACGATAAAGCGTAGTGCCGTTGATTTTTGGCGTCGATTAGTAACTGTTGATGAAACTTGGGTACACCACTACACACCTGAAACCAAAAATCAATCGAAACAATGGGTGAAAGCTGCCCGAAGTGCTCCGAAGAAGGCGAAGATAGTGAAATCGGCTGGCAAACTTATGGCCACTGTATTTTGGGATGATCATCGGTTATCTTGAAAAAGGATCCACAATCACAGGAAAGTGTTATCGTGCATCCTGAAGAAAGTGCTCTTTCTTCAAGACAACGCACCGGCTCACACAGCATTAGATAGAATGCTAATGAAATGCTGTGCTAATGCTGTGAAATATATTTGGAGTTTATTGATCATCCACCTTATAGTCAGTCTAGATATAGCTCCTAGTGACTTTTTCCTGCTTCCAAACTTGAAAAATTGGCTTGCTGGAAAAAGTTTCATCTCAAACGAAGAAATGATTACCGAAACTAACGCGTATTTTGAGGGATTCCCAAAATCATATTATTCAGACGTTGGGATATCGTCTTACTAAGTGTATTGTGCTAAAAGGAGAGAAATAAATGGTTTTTGAAAAAAATAATAATTTTGTCCTACTTAGGTAGCTTCAATATCAATCCGCCCTTGTATTTCTTGCTGCTCATTTTTCAATTAATTTTTTATTTAAATTATTGTTTGGTGGTTAAGCTAGTGGTCACTTATAAAAATTAATGTTACTTATTTCTTTCAATATTTCGACACACCGTTGATTTATTTTGAATTTTGAAAAAAGAGAAACTCCTGAAGAACACACACAAGTTAAACAAATTACTTTCCAAAACTGATAAATTAATATTGTACCAGAGATCTGCAACCGGTGCGTATTTTAATGACCTAAGTACACCCGTCTTAAATCGAGTTGCGGTGTGATTGGCTACCGCATATTGTTTGCTGAAGTATGTTCTTCACTCGTTAGAGCTTGCGTCTGTTAACTAGAGTATATAACATACCCAGCCGAGTTTGTATGCAGTGGCTGCTTGATTTGATTTCTCAATTATTTATCCACATTCGGCAATCGAACTCTTCTTCTTCTTTTTAACAATGAAAATAATATTTTTATGTAAGAATTTGCAGTCACACATTTACCTTAACCATTAGAGTGTGTGTGCGTTCAGTTTTAAGTATTTACTCTCTCACACTCGGTAAACGTATTCGTACTAAGCGCGGCGTTACCAGAAGTTTTTTAAAACATCTTGTTTTGGCGATCGTGTTTTGAAGCAAATATATACACATATTTTATTTGAATATATTTAGTACAAAACCGGTAAAAATAATAAATTTTACTTAAAAAAATAGTTTTTTTTTTATGAAGCACATTTTCTCTAATTTCTTTGATTTTATGTTCCTTCACTTATAATAATTTGTATTTCTTGGTTTTAGTCTATAACCGCAATAGATGCACAATTGTACATACATATAACTAATTGTGAAGAAAAATTTGTTTGAATTAAATTTTCGTTTAAAAATTTTTAAGAAAAACACTTATAAAATCTTCATCAGTATGCTACTTTCAAAATCGTCAACATTGTTGTAAATTATAAAATCTGGCAGCCGCGATTTCAGTTAATGTTAAATAAAAGTTGACGCATACATATACACAACAAAAGAATTTGTCGAGAGTGTTGTTTTTACAAGTTGATTTTGTGACAACATCAGGTACTCGTATGTATTATTAAAAAAAACGATTAGAAACGAAAATATAAAATACGCAAAATGGTTCCCTTACTGAGTGCTAGTACTCTTAAAAAAATACACAAGATACGAAAGTGATAGGATACATTTTTAATGTATCTGGATTTCACAAACGAACGACATGTATAAATACCACAGTTTAAATTTTTAACAGTGAAAATGATTGGGCAAACAGCCGGTGTACTTATGGTTGCGGTGCACCAGTGCAGATCTCTGCATTATAACGAGTGATTTTTTTGCTATTATCTTTTTGGCAACACTAGTTTTGACAGCTCACGCACGTTTTGTATCTTGTGTCACTGTCAAACATCTTCAGTTTGGTCTATAATTTAATCATGAATCGTCTTACAAACGAACAACGCTTGCAAATTATTGAATTTTATTACCAAAATGCATGCTCTGTTAAGAAAGTTCATCGCGCGCTTCTTCCATTTTATGGTCAGTTTAATCGACCTACTGAGGCTTCTATTCGGGCTATTGTAAAAAAATTTCGCACCAAATTTACATTGTTGGACATTAAACCACCAACACGCTTACGTAGAGTGCGAACTGAAGAAAATATCGCAGCCGTATCGGCCAGTGTTGGTGATGACCGTGAATTATCGATTCGGCAGCAATTGGGCCTCTGTTACTCCACTACGTGGAAAATTTTGCGGAAGGATTTGGGTGTGAAGCCTTATAAGATACAGCTGGTGCAAGAATTGAAGCCAAACGACCTACCACAACGCCAAATTTTTGGTGAATGGGCTCTTGAAAAGTTAGATGAAGATCCACTTTTTTATCGAAGAATTGTGTTCAGCGACGAGGCTCATTTCTGGTTGAATGGATACGTGAACAAGCAAAACTGCCGTATTTGGAGTGAAGAGCAGCCAGAAACATTGCAATGCATCCACAAAAAAACAACCGTTTGGTGCGGATTATGGGCTGGCGGCATCATTGGGCCGTATTTCTTCAAAGATGATGCGAATCACAACGTTGCTGTGAATGGTGAGCGCTACCGTGCGATGATAACAAACTTTTTTTTGCCCAAAATGGAAGAGCTTGACTTGCATGACATGTGGTTTCAACAAGACGGTGCCACATGCCACACAGCACGCGAAACAATGGACCAATTGAGAGGCGAGTTCGGTGAACAGTTTGTTTCACGCTTGGGACCAGTCAATTGGCCGCCCAGATCGTGCGATTTAACGCCTCTAGACTATTTTTTGTGGGGCTATGTTAAGGCTAATGTCTATAGCGACAAGCCCGCTTCGATTGACGCACTGGAAGCCAACATTGCCAACATTATTCGTGAGATACCGACCGAAATGTTGGAAAGAGTATGCCAAAATTGGACTAAGCGGATGGACCATTTGAGGCGCAGCCGCGGCCAACATTTGCATGAAATAATCTTCAAACATTAAATTATATCGACCCAACTATCGATCCAAATAAATATTTCATGCATTTTTCTGAATTTTTTGTGTTTTTTTTTTTTTTAATTTCCGATAGTTCTTATAAAATCACCCATTACAATGTTGATGGTACTATTTTGCTGTGTAACTACTTTTCGAAGTTGAAAAATTCACGAGACATTAGTGATGACTGATCTACATTTTTATCAAAGCAACTTTAAAAGTTCAAACTTTTATGCTTTAAATATTTTGGGATATATTTCTAAGAATTTTTTTAAACAATTTTTATATAATATAGGTACATTGACGTTCTAACACCTTGAAAAAAGTACTTGTTTTCAATAGCAGTGGCATTGGCCTAGAAAAACATTTTACTGGTTGGAACTAACTGATTTTTTTGGGGGATTTTTATCAGAAAATGTTTTTTGTTTCCAACACATGTAACTGAAATAAATTGTAAATTTGTGAAATCGAAGCACATGAATTGAAAGATATTAATACATAAAAAATATGTATGTTTAATTGAAATTGAATGATATTAAATTTAAATTGAATTATTAAGAATTTATTAAATAATTATAAAATTTTATCTCAGAATGTACTGTTGTGTAGTTTTATAATTTTGTTTGCATTTTAGTATTTTTAAGTATAAATATGTACTCGTATGTTTAATGAATACACTTTTATTTCTTGATATCGGCATTTAGTATTTACAGCGTTGGAAGCAATTAAAACATAACTAAAAATTAAAAAGAATTATGAAGTAAAAACAGATCATGCCACACATTTTAATGGAACGTTCATTAATATGTATTAAGCGTACAGCTGTTTGTAAGATTCTATTCATACACAGAAAAAATTATAGTAAAATATAATCAACAAAAAGCTTATCTGAAAAATAGTTTGTATTTATATATGTAGATGTACATCAAAAAAAAAAATAACCTTGGATATAGTATTTTGCTGTTGTTTAAGAAAATAGTTGCTCTCGATCAATAATTATTTTTACTTGAATCCACGACTGACTTCTACCGGTCTGCATTCGAACAATTTATTTCCTCAACTACCTTTTCTATCAAACTTCCAACCCTATCCTCTCTATCGTGGATGACAGCAGCATTTTTCACTCGTACTCTTTTAGTTATAGGCCCAGTCTATCGGAACTCGCTGTGAAGCAGCTAAATATGAACGATTCACTGAATAGGGATCTTCTATTAATCTCCGAATGGGGTCGTAAAAACAAGGTCACCTATAACGCTCGTAAGTTCCCATGTTTCTTACAACAAACACACAAACAAAGGACCGCAAATGCTCCTTCATCTATAGTCATGGATGGTATAAATATTGAGAAATCAGATGCTCTTGATGAAGATGCAGTGCGAAGTCCGCTGGGCCAAACACATTTTTCACGTCTCTAAAGAAACATTCAAGTGCCTCGGGTTTTTGAAACGGTGTAATATGTACTTCACTCCATCCGACCTCCTTACTATTTATACTTTCTACATCCGACCACAAATGGAGTACAACTCTCATGTTAGGATCGGTGTCTCAAGTTCTATTTTGGGGTTACTTGACCGTGTGCAGGAGAGGGCAAAGGAGCTCATCGGTACTAGTAGGGTATCCAACTCTATTGACTCACTGTAGTATAGACGCAGTGTGGAGTGCGTTACTCTGTTCTCTTGTTACTATAATGGATTTTGCTTTGAATCTTGCTACCGAAACTCGCACATTTTTACGTAGCACATGTTCATCGTCCAGAGCTCATCCATTTGTGGTTGAATCGTACTACGGATTACAGAGATAATTCGTTTTTCAGCCGTATGCTTCGTTTAAGGAATAATTTGCCTGCAGACGTGTTTCCTGTCTGTTATAACGTTGGGAAGTTCAAGTCAAATGTTCAAAAACACTACTCTCTCTTGCCCCTCCTCACAACCTCTAGTTCTGATACAAAGCACTGCATATGTTAGGGTTATCCCCTGAGCACTAGTCCAAGACAAAAAAAAAATATATTAATTGATTCAGCGAATTTCGCTATTGAACGTAAATAAAAATGTTGTCTGTGTATAAAATAAAAATCTTGTTAAATATGTACATATATAAATTCCTTAGAAGAATAGTTTTAAATGGTTTAATCCTGAGTGCATTGATTTTCTTACTTCAAAAGTATAGAAAACTATATACAAACTATTATAATAATTCAACCATAATTTTCATGCACTTTTAATTTAAAACACGAACATGTTTGCCCTTGCTATGATTTACGCTGGGATTACGTACGCTAGTACTGGATTGAATATGTTATTTACGTGCTATTAATGAAAATACTTCGAAATAGTCTAATCTCATAGCAATCGTTTTTCTGCTTACACAAGCGAAGTTGAAGCCGAAAATAATAACAATGGGGAATGACCGAAAACTCTGCAACCATTGTTGGTCTACTGTGGTTCTCCTTATACCCCTTCTATTATAATACGTCAAGAAACCAGACTAACTTCTTCAACGGAAATGTTAGTCCTGTTCACATAATGTATGGGCTTGTAGCAGTCCAATATCCCACAGTGATCAAGAGTTCCATTGACCGCAAAATTTGCATATATTTATGTTGAAAATGTCCATTATGTATAGAGGCAGGTAAAATTGTGTTAAGGCCTTTACTATCGAGTTTTAAAACCAGTACGACCCTTTTCGGCTCAAAGCTTACAAATTTCTTGGTATGTTCGAGACCTTTGGTTCCGTTTCAATATTTTCCCACGATGTGCGCAGTCCATTTATTCTCTACGCTCTTGTAGAAGTTCTTTTTTACCATTTTTTATCTTAAATATGAGTACAGGATGATCCCTACATACGCAGTTCATTATACTACAAGAATAGACTATCAGCTGCTGGAAAGAGGGAGTAGTGTTTATGGACGTTTGATTTGAACCTACCAATAACAACAAGCAAAGCCCAAAACAAACGCTATAACAGGCTTTGTGCTAAGTGTACGAGTATATTTGAGGGTTGCTCGAGGGCATGAAAAATGTCTTACAAGACATCGTAATATTTTCAGGTACTATCCATCGTCTTCTTTCACATTTCAAAACAAACACTTCAGTGGCGAAATGTTCTAAACACATAGCGAATACTGTCTTACAATCATTTAGAACAAACAGAACCAAACACTAGTAGAAACAGCTGAAGTAGAATAAAATTTAATTAGAGCTTCAACCACTGAAGTAATGTTTTAATTCAGTTTGTTTATAAATTTGTTGTCGTTGTTCACGATTTTTGTCTTTGTATTAGTGGGCAAGAGCTGTATACATAGTGTGAACATGTGCCAATGTGTTACAGTTAATGTTTTAGTGCACTCGCTATGTTTTGCTATGAGTCATCGTTTATTTGCTTCATTTTGATGTTTTGTTTTGGTTTTTGCTATGAAACAGAATTCAACTACTATCAACCACTATCGTGAATATGTTTCACAACATTCAGTTTCTAAAAGTTCTACAACTTGTTTGTTTTGTTTTAAAAATTGTTCTCTAAATGTCCATTTATAGTTTAGATGCATTTTCCACGGCAAAAACGCGCACAGAATATGAAACATCGGTTCCAAACCGGTCAGCGATGTGGTACAAAATATTTTTTGGGAATTCCTAAAAGCGACTTCGTGAATCCCCAAAATCCACTTTTTACTTCAATGGAAGTAATACGACAACTTCAATTTTAGCATTAAAGCAGCAAAACTGTACTTACAGTTTTATATACTTGCATATGTAATAATTACTCAAATGGCATGGATTTCGAGTGTGGCAAACATACAAACAAACATAAAAGTGGAGTTAAGATAAGCGTGTTAAAAAACCACTTCTTGCCAATGGTTTTGTTTATGTTATAAAATATAATCAATCGATACAAAAAAGTATATACAAATATTGGGCTGTATTCATAACCAATCATTAAATTCGGCTCTTGTTAAAGCTGTTGATATGTTTTTTGTAATCATAGTTGAAAAATGTATACTTTAAGTTGGACTGGCTTTAAATGCGTGTTGACTTTTATTTTCTGAATGTTTAACAGAGAACAACTTTTAGTGATTGCAAAAGAATTATACTTGCTCAACAACATGAAAACCATTTCATTTCGTTCAAATATGAATTTGTATTCAGCCGCACAAATGCCCAGTTGATTTTTAATCATCGTTATGTGAGTGAAATCATCGTTATGGTTCGTGCTTGAATATAAATGAATGCGCATATAGTTTGGCATTTATTTCTTGTGTTTGAGTTTTTCTTTTGGAAGAAAAAAAATTAACGAAAACCAGTGCAGTATTCAGATGTATTCAACCGTTTTTCTGTATGCTTCTGTTGAAAAAAAAAATCAAAGTAAAATGCACATACATAGAAACAAAAGGTTTTCATAGAAAAAACAAATGTGCATATGTACATATATATGTATCGGGTGGATAATTTCAAGAGCCAATGTTGAATGTGAACCACACCTAAACGCCAAGTTTTTTTCCGAATTTTATTTGACATTTCTCTATTTCAGACTTATTCAATTTGAACCGTCGAGAGATACACAATCCAACAACGTGTTAAAGTTATCCAGACTTATTGTGAAAATGGGCGTTCAAAATGCATATCGTGCACTTCGTGAATTTTTTGGTTAATTTGATCGTCTAAATGTGCGTACAATCGCAAAAATCGTGGAAAAATTCGAGCCAACCGGGTCTGCAGAAGATGTGAGAACACCAATGCATGCTCGTACAGCTCGTACTGCAGAAAATATTGCTGCTGTTCGCGATAGTTTGGCTGAAGAGCCGTTCACCTCAGCTCGTCATCGTGCCCAACAATTGCATCTCTCACGCTCGTCGTTAATGAACATTATGCATAAAGGCTTGCATTTACACGCTTACAAGGTGCAATTGGCTCAAGAACTAAAGCCTCTTGACCATTTCAAACGTCGTGAATGGGCAGAATGGTGGCAAGAAATGGCAACAGTGGATGATCAATTTTCGAAGAAAATCATCTTCAGTGATGAGGCACATTTTCACCTTAGTGGGTTCGTCAATAAACAGAATTGCCGCATTTGGGCGAATGAGAATCCAAGAGTGACTGTCGAAAAACTAATGCACCCATAAAGAGTGACTGTTTATTGCGGTTTATGTGCTGGTATTTTTTCCAAAACGAAGCCGGTCAGGCAGTTACTGTGAATGGTGTTCGCTATCGTGAGATGATAACGAACTTCTTATGGCCCGAATTGGAAGATATGGATGTAGACGATATGTGGTTTCAGCAGGACGGTGCCACTTGCCACACAGCTAACGAAACAATTGCTCTTTTGCGCAACAAATTCAATGGCCGTGTTATCTCACGTAATGGCGATGTCAATTGGCCGCCAAGATCATGTGATTTGACACCGTTGGACTTTTTTCGTTGGGGTTATTTGAAAGAAAAGGTATACGTTGATAAGCCAGCAACAATTCAACAGCTAAAGGATGAGATAATTCGGAACATTAACGGCATAGAACCTCCATTATGCCTCAGGGTCATCGAAAATTTGGACCATCGGATGGAGGTGTGCCGCCGTGGTCGCGGCGCCCATTTGGCCGATATTTTGCTGATAATTGAATAATACCAGTATATCATAATAAAATAAAATTACAATAATTTCCTAAATAGTTTGTGTTTTATTCAAAATCAACATCGGCCCTTGAAATTTAACCACCCTTTATAAACGTATTAAGTAATAACCATTTTATATTCCAATTACTCAGATTGGTTAATGGCCAAATAAACTACGCAAATGGTATGTCAAATACACTCTCTCCGCTTGCACCTAAAGGGCACTTCAGACTATCACACTTTGTATTAAGACTTGTCAAAAAATCAAATAATACGTGCAGGTGTGATAGTGTGAATGTAAAGCGTTATGAAAATGAGAAATAATACGGTAAAAGATTTTTAGAAATTTGTTTAAACAATAAGATTTTTCATTGGATCAGGGTTGCATTTTTTGCAAAAGCAAATAATAAAAATATTAAAACCAGACGTTAAGTAAATTGGCTGTTTATTTTCAAGTCATATTCCTTCTTTTACTTTAGGTGTGATAGTGTGAAAACAAAATATAATGGTAGGTTAGATTTTTTAACAGTCGCAACAAATATCTTTAGATTTTTGTCCCACAAAATCCAATCAAACTCTTAAGACTTGTATGATAGTCTGAAACGCCCTTAAACCATACAAACAAATGTAA
Organism: Thecocarcelia acutangulata; assembly: GCA_914767995.1. Taxonomy (NCBI): domain Eukaryota; kingdom Metazoa; phylum Arthropoda; class Insecta; order Diptera; family Tachinidae; genus Thecocarcelia; species Thecocarcelia acutangulata. The sequence continues at coordinate 142,303,620 of OU612094.1, read as the reverse complement.
TGAATCACATATACAAACACATATTAATCGCTTCTTTTTCTGTTTTCAATAAGAATAGATGGCCATTGTGTTGCGGCAATTTGCTCGTCATATGAAGTTGTTATTGTTGAGAATACTATTGTCGAAAACTTGACCTCGAAGGCAAATGTATAAAAAAATTTTTTTTTTTTATTCAATAAATTGTTGTATATTTAGTTTATAGTTTTAACGAATTTCATATAACATCCATTTCTTTATAGATGGTAACAAATTAGCAATATATTGATATCAAATAAAACTTGGAAAATTTTGGTACAAGAAATCGAGGCCAGTGCCAGCAACAATTTATTGAATAAGCCGAAACGAAATGCAAAAAATATATATAAACAGAGTTTTTAAACATTTAGCTATCAGTACAGATTGTTTGAACACTATTAAAAAAAATGCACTACAAATTATATAATAGCTTCGTGCAGTGATTTAAAAATTCTTTGTGCGATTTTTAACCACTAAAATCGGTGTGAAAAGCGCTGAGTTGACAGCGTTGTTGTAATTCAGACAAACAATTTTATTTAATAAATATCAAACAGCTGATTAAATGGTTTATCAATTTTACCATTTTGCACGGAAAAAAAGTACGGGTAAAGTCTGGTAAAATGAGAAACACAAATTACTCTCTCAGAAGCTTTCTCATTTATCCAACTTGCCCATTTTTCAACACAAGAAACACTTTTCGTGCAAATTAGGAGCCCGCGGGTTCCCGCGGTAACGACGTCGAACACAACTATTATTTGGCCTGAAAAAGCAATCCAAAGGAAAGCGAAATATTGCCACATAAATAAAAACCAAAAACTTCCAAAAGACCTTAAACTCACAATATTAAGAAAAAAAGGGGCGAAATAAAGAAATAATAAGCATATTTTAAGTTTTTCTTCATCCTAACTATTTACTTATTTTTTTTTTTTTTAATTTAATTAAAGTGCTGTTGAGGTCTCTTGTATTGGTTTAACATACAAATATGTAAATTAATTATTTTTCAACATTTTGTCTTCCTTCGGAAAACTTCTTCAAATAAATAAAAAATTAAAAGCATTTCAATTAAATTTTTTATTTTATTTATGAAATGAAACACCACTGTGCTGAAGAAAAATAGCGACGTAAATGATTGTTTAAACATTTGATTGAAATTTTTAATCTTTAAAAGCTAAACACATATACACAAATGTGCGCCTGTGCTTATTTTTCAGATAAAACCTTTTCCAAGCTCAACATCTGTAGTTTTGACTTTATAAATCAGTTTAATTGTTGGATCGACAGCAGAAAACATGAGAATGTACAAAAAATTGTCTTAATATCAATTCTAATCATCATTTTAGTTCTACACACGATAACAGAGTAAGCTGCGGTACAAAGTCTTTTAACCATTAACGATATAATTGAACTATTTATTAATCAAATTCAGCTGATCAATTATATTATTATTTATTAAGAATTAAAATATTAAAAATATAATGCAATCTTTAGCAAAATTGAGTCATTTAACTATAGAATGTAAACATGGTCAAAACAAATATTGCTACGAGTATTTAAACTGCGTATTTATTACTTGTATAGTTTTCGTATTTGTAAAACAGTGAGGTTTTTTATAAGAATTGTAATAAAGAATGTTTTAATAAATAAAAGACGTAAAAAACTTTATACATAAATTAGCAACTTCCATGCGTATAAAAGGTGTCCCAGAACTCAACGTCAAGCCGAAACCAGCATGAGAAAAATCGGAAAAATACTTTTAAGAAACATTTTATTCAGTTCAAATGTTTTTTTTTATCCGCACAAGCCCTTCTGTTTTATTTCGTTTTTAGATTTTTTTTTCTAATTTTACTTATGATGGTTGCAGTTAATCTTTTCACACTATTTCGGCCTAACGTTGAGTTCCGGGACACACTGCATAGACAAGTAGTTATTCTTTCCTAAACTTTATCTTTGTATTATAACTTTTGTTTTGAACTTTTATAATAAACTTATCCATTATATTTTATAACTTAATTATGGAGAAGAACTGTATTGATGGACCACTTCAATAATTCATTACCTTGAAAATTCTAATTAAAGGGTTATACGTTATTAGAAAAGAATTTTTTTTACATAATAACAGTTTGAAAAAGCCAATCGTTAGCGAGAGTGATTACTTATTACTTGCCTCCAATGCAGTGGTGGCCAAACACATACATGCATATGTATACGCTTATATTAGTAACAGCAAAAAAGGAATGTGTATTTTTGTAAGATTTTACTTGAATACCAAATATTTTAATGATCTTTGTTCAAATCCAGGTGTATTAACGTCTACAGCAAGTGTGCCCAGGCCTATGCGCTTGATGCTCAGTTGTTTATGTAGATACGCTTAGCTATAGGGCTGTGCTCTTTAATACACAAACACTATGCTAAGTACTAGCAATGAAAAAACACAAACAACTTCGTCTTATATATATTTTTGTCGTTCTTCATTGCACACACGCAAGAGCAAAGCAACAACACTTTCGCATGTTTTGCTGGTAAACATTGACGACAGCGATTATCAGTGTGAATTCTGTTTTTGTAAATGTTTTGCTTTTTATAACAAAAAATATTAAATAAAAATAGTTTTCCTTAAATGTATTGGTGTTTACTCTTCCATATAGAACTTGTGGGCACCACTGGTCTACAGAGTGGCAGCGCTGCGGCATGTGACAGAATTTGGCTACAAAATTGTAAGCGCTCAACAACAAAAGTTTTTTTTCATTTTTGAAAGCGAGTTTAGTAGTTTAAAATAACGTAGATATTTAAAAATAGTTTTGTGAAAATAAAAATAATTTATAATTATAAAAAAGTACTTTTTTAATTTATAATTGCGAAAAAAATTTCGAATATTTTTAACAAGAAATGGAATTTTGATCTAGACCGCCACCTTCCAGAAGGTAATATACCAAATTACAATACATAAACCGAATCTATACTTTCGTCGTATTATATCATAACATCTTAATTTTATCCTAATATTATTTGATCTTCTTTTATGTTAAATTATTAAAATTTTTGCAGCTTAAGATCTTTTGTTGTTTTTTTTTTTTATAAAAAAGTAACGTATTTTTTATTTGTTTCGATATTTCGCTAACAGTTTGTTAGCATCGTCAGGAAAATTATTATAACATTTTAATGTTCCTGACGATGCTAACAAACTGTTAGAGAAATATCCAAACAAATAAAAAATACGTTACTTTTTTATAAAAAAAAAAAAAACAACAAAAGATCTTAAGCTGCAAAAATTTTAATAATGTAATATATCATAACATCTTTAGTCAAGATAAGAAGACTAAAAAAGTTTTTTAGGAGAAATTTCAGTGGAAAGCTATATATAACAACAAATGAAAATAAATCAAAATTACAACAAAATTTTGTCAATAATACAAAAAATAATTTTTTACAATTAAAAATTTTTACCAATAAAAATTATAAATAGCTTGTTTTCTATGTTTCCCAGCTATCTATATGTCGACATTTCATAGGAACTACCCTAATCATCAGTAGACTTTGGAAATTTTTGAAAGATATTCTCAAACATTCAACTTTATATCCCAACAATATAAATAAATTGTTGAGAATTTAAAAGAAAAATGCTCTAATAATACCTGTCAAAACACAAAAAACAAGCCTTTTCATTTATACACCTCTCTAACATTTCTAATTTTCATCTAATTTTTATTGGTATAAATGGTAGAAGCTAAAAATAGCAAATAAAAAACTTAATTGATTAAAAATTTTTTATATAACAAGTTAATCAAATTAATGGCATTTTTCCAATTTTTAAAATTCGACTTAAGTTGTTGCAATAAAACACCACAGATATTATATATGTGAGGGGGTCGTAGCAACAGAATTTTGTTTCCTATAAACTCGAGTATAGAAAATTGCGATTATGGCAACCGCTGATCTAATGGCATCGCCATGTTAAAATAATTTCTTAAAACGCCAAAGTCGAAGTGCTGAAGAAGAAGAGTACACCTAAAGAAAGGGCAGTTTCATATATGGTTGCGATAACATTAGTATACATATATTTTATAACATTGAGTATTACTGTTAAACACAGTATTATCGGTTTAATTATAGTTTGTTCCTCTATAAATATGTTACTGTTTGCATTTCTATTGTTACTATTTATAAATTTCAAGATATGGTTACATACAATAATAATACAATATTTTTTTTTTTTAAATACCAATAGCTTTTATAACATACAATATAAAAATGTTTGTATTTATAATATGTATGATATGCTAACTCATATCCAACAAAAGAGTTTAAAAAATAAATTTACTATTGTTGTCATTAATAATATTTTCCTTCCAGTCGCTGACACATAATTTTTTTCCATTCGACTAATTCTTTTGAAATAAAAATATGTTTTGTGTACTTTTAATTTGAAAAATATATATATTTGTTCAGCATTGACGAAAAATACTGTAATATTAAGATATAAATATATGCAACAATGTGACTACGTGCAAGTATATTAATATGGTTAAATATTATTTTTAAAATTGAAATCGCGGGCGAAATTCTTAGTTTATATATATATATATATATATATATATGTATATATATATATATATATATATATATATATATATATATATATATATATATATATATATATATATATATATATATATATATATATATATATATATATATATATATATATATATATATTTTTTTTTTTTTTTTTTTTTTTTTGCAGCAGATGATCAAGGAGCAGATGCAACGTGATTATTTTCTGAAATTTATTTTAAACATGGTATTAAAATGTATTATAAGCTGTCTTTTTCTTGTAAATAATTATCATATGTATGTATTTGTGCTAATTATAACAAATATATGATTCTATTACAATAAAGCTATTTGTGATAGTATGGTTATTTCGTGAAAGTAACATGGTTAGATGTGAGAAAATTTTGAGTGGTTACACACTCTGTGACATAAAACAAGCAATAATTTTACAATTTCTTTAAAGAAACCCATTAAGAAAGTTATCGCAATTTCGAAAGTGGTATTCCACGGTTTGAGAACACGAACAATTTTTAAACTCTTAACACTCCCAGACGTAAGGGAAAGAGATGCTTGGCCACTTCAACCATTGTAGGAAATTACTCGTTTCATAGGTTTCAGCATCTTGCTCCCATTAAGCAACTTGATACTCATCAAGCATTAATTTTGATTTTGCGGTATTCGTTTGATAGAAAAAATGTCAATAAGTAAAGAAATTTTAAATGCAAAATTGTTATTTCTTCTTAATACCCTTCTAGAACTTGTTCGCTTGAAATTGCTTTAAAAACTTTCTTAAAATAATTCGATATTGTTTGTTTTTTACGCAACAGTCGCTATATTGCGTGCTTTTCACATCCCAAAGTGCTAATAAAGACCGGTAAACTTCAAAAAGTTCTAAAGTATCTTGAATACCATTCATTTTTTTTTTCATAAAATATTCTTCATAGTTTATGCCCATTTTGATTCAACTTGAAATTCAAAATATTCTATTTTGCCATCTTTGCATTCAATTTTCGTCTTTTGTTTTTATTACTTTTTTTAATTTTTTATTATTATTATTATTATTATTATTATTATTATTATTATTATTATTATTATTATTATGATTATGATTATTATTATTTTTATTATTATTATTATTATTATTATTATTATTATTATTATTATTATTATTATATTATTATTATTATTATTATTATTATTATTATTATTATTATTATTATTATTATTATTATTATTATTATTATTATTATTATTATTATTATTATTATTTTTTTTTTTTTTTTCTTTTTTTTGACAACCATTCACAACGAAAACAAAATAATAATAATAAAAATTTTTTCATGCTTGATGGCTTGCTCTACACACAACCAAGCATGTGACAGCCAAGCATGCCTGAAAATCAAAAATTTTTGACTTTTTATCAAGTATTGTTGGTGTCACACCTGCCAACAAATTTTCACACACACTATTGCCACGCTTGTTAAATATGTTGACCGTGTTTACAATATCCTTAGAAACCCTAAACAAAAAGGATCAATCGTGCACGTATCAATGACGAAATATTCTTATGTCGTTAGAGTGCCAGAGGTTGACAAAACTGTTCAAGATTTTCTTTTTTTATTAAATGAAAACAAGCACAGAAACTGCTTGTCTGCAGAAACATCTAAAATCTTTCACAGGAATCATTACCCAGATGGTATTTACTCGTATATTATTGTTTTGGTAAGCTTCAAGCAATCATTTCTACACAAAAAAAAATTACCTGAGCTAAAAATAAATTAAGTTTAACAAATGTAGCAAATATAAAAAAAACACATGTCATTTGCTATTCCAATATTTTAGCTGTTAAATTCTTTGATAGTAAAACAAACATGAGAACTATATACATTGCTCTGACAATAGAGTTTTCTTTCAGATTTTTTCTTAGCAAATAATATATATTATAGTAATTACCTATGAAAGCGGCAGCACTCATTATCGCTTTATCCATCGAAGTTAACTCAAAATCACATTGTGAAGCAATCGTTATAATACTCATGCCCATTGTCTCATTAATGACCATCATCAAGAGCAGACCACAAGTCAGAAGCATAATCCACTGAGTCTTTCCAAACCCTATTATTTCTAAAACATCTTCATATGCAAACTTTTTTTCCGATTCCACTGCAACATTTCCATTGTTTTGTAAGGAACTGCGAGGCGTAACTATAACCGTAGTGTTTTCAGATTTTGGCGCCACTACTGAACCGGCTGTATCAAAATCTTTTTTTATATATGACATTTTAAAATAATTTTTCTTTGCCTTTTTACAACTCTTTTTTTTCCAAGTCAAATAAACAAATCTTTTATTTTATTAAGATACAAGTTGCTATTTTAAAAATATTTATTTATTTTAATTATATCTTATAAATAAATTTATAAAATATACAGCCGAGTAAAATTGTTTTTAAAATATATTTTTTATTTGTGAAATGAAAAATTTATTTTTTATTTCAAGTAATAAAAGCAACTGTTTCTATTTGCGGCGCGTTTCAAACTGATAAAACGTTTCATCAAAATATTAATTGAGAGCAAAACATTCACCGACAACCGTTTCAGAAACTTAACTACTTCTTGAAACATCAACAATTAATACTTTGATTTGAATGCTTGTTAGTGGGGTTTTACACTGTGCAATTTAGTTGCTCATGTTTTTATTTAGGGTGTTAAAATCATAATAATAGTTTAAATCATAATAAAACAGAGAAATATATTTTTAATATCAATGAAACGGGTTTTAATGGATAGACCATTTTATGACTCTAATGTTTATATACGATTTCGGTCATGTGACCGATACGGCTGGCGCGAGAAAACACCGTATTTCGGCTCAATTGCCTTCACTCGGGGATATAATTTTGCCTTGGCGTATCCTAACTATGACTTTGTGCTTTGTGGGGCATAGAGGGTGAGAAGTGCCTAATTTGTTGTAACCAATAAGCATGATTTAGGTTGTTTTGGGACTTCCGAATGTGTCCAGAAGGTTCTGTTTTTCTGACCATCCTGGTACTGATCGGAGTTGAGGTGCCTGTATCTTGACAGAAACATTCTGGCTGTGGTCATTAACATTTCTTGTTAATTATAGTGCATGCCGGTTTTTGGAGAGCTAATTATAGCGATTTGCATCAGCACCTGTCATGGCGGTCTATCTGACGGAATATCAATTCCACGGGTTGAACTGTCTCACAGTTCACCAACGCAAGATTCGCACAGGTCACAACTTCTTGTAATTTATTTTTAGCCATATGATACCCGTTCAGCAAATTAATGCTTGGTAAGAGTTTCGGAAGTCGAATGGTGTTTATTTTTCGGATAAGTGCTGCCTTTTAAATATTTATCATTTTTTTCGGATTACCATCATTCTTATACGAGTAAAGTTCTGCAATTGTTACTCGTATTAACACAAAAGAATAAAACCTGCTCACAAATATATCATGACTATTTTTAACAAACCAACGTTTTAGTCACTATTTTTTATCAAATAAAAGTTGTCATCAGCAGCACCATTTATTCACCTGCAATGACAAAAAAATATCATATTTCCGTAATCACGTTATAGTTTAAAAAACTAAAACACACGCTTTGACATCAAACTAAGAATTAAGAAATATTCGTATAACGCCCTCCGAGTTCGCTTTTTTGGAATTCTTAAAATCGGCTTCATTAATCGGCAATATCCCCCACTTCTTCAGAAGCAATACGACAACTTAAATTTTCGCACTAAAGCGAATGGCCGTTTATAGTTCAAATGCATGTTTAACGGCAAGACCGTGCACTGAATATGACAAAAATATTTTACCGCGCTCGAGCAGTCAAAAGGAATTTTGCAGAAATCGACATAAACAAGACTCCTGGACCGGATGGCATTCCAGCACTGGTTGTGAAGCAGTGTTCTTCTACGCTTGCGTATCTATTAGCACGTCTTTTCACCATACTTTACCATCGTGCTGGAAGTTTGCTAATGTAACGCCAATCCCCAATTGCAATTTGCTCTGCGCTTTCCAAAGTAATGGAGAGTATGATTAATTATCACTTTATGAGGTATCTAGAATCGGATAAATTACTTCGTGTTCGTCAATATGGATTTCATAAGGGTCCTTCTACTGGCGATCTTATGGCATATCTCTCAAAGAAATGGTGCCACTCAATCCATCATTTCGGTGAAAGTAAAGTGATGGCTCTGGATATTTCCAAAGTGCTTAAAAGAGTGTAGCACTACTGGTGCACTTACTGCTTTTGGTGTCGGTGATGACTTTACAGCGATCTTTCTCAGAGACCGCACTATACGAGATGTTATAGATGGGGTCTTCTCAAACGAGTTCAAGTTTAATTCAGGGGTACCGCAAGGTTCCGTTCTCTCCTACTCTATTTCTTATTTCCCTTTAACGCTCGTAAGACCCCATGTTGCTTATAACAAACACTCAAACAAACGACCACAAATGCTGTACTCATGGATGGTATAAATATTGAAGAATTGGATATTATTTATGTTCTTGGAATGAAGATACAGTGTGATGTTCGCTGGACTGAATACATTTTTCGTATCTCTAAAGAAGCAGTCAAGTGCCCCGAGTTTTTGAAACGATGTGAGATGTACTTCATTTCATCTGACCTTACTATTTATACCACCTACATCTGATTGAAAATGGAATACAACTCTCATGTTTGGGCCGGTGCCTCAAAGTCTAATTTGGGGTTATTCAACCGTGTGCAGGAGATGGCGAAGAAGCTTATCGGTGACAGTAGGGTATCCAACTCTATTGACTCACTGGAGCATCGACGCCGTGTGGGGTGCATTACTCTGTTCTATCGTTACTACAATGTATTTTGCTGTAACGAGATTAAAGATCTTGTTCCCGAAACTCTCCCATTTTTATGTAGCGCGCGTTCATCTTCCAAATCTCATCCTTTAGTGGTCGATTGCCCGAGCCATACTACGAAATGTTCACAAGCACTACTCCCTCTTTCCCCGTCCTCACAAACTATTTTCCTAGTTTTGGTACAATGCATCGCATATGTAAGGGCCGTCCCCTGAGTACTGGTATAAGATAAAAATTAAAAATAAAAAAACCCGATTCCAAACCGATTAGAAAAGTTGTTCCAATTTTTTTTTTTTTTTTTTTTTGAGAATTCTTAAAATTATTTTCGTGAATCTCCAATATATCTCCACTTTCCTGGAAGCAAAACATCGACTCCAATTTTCGCACTTAAGCAGCAGCACTGTATATACAGTTTTATATACGTACATATGTAATAATAACTCATATGGCATAGGTTTTGTGGACAATCCTAAATAAAAAACGCGTTTCATCAAAGAATAAAGTTTTGAATAGAAATTGACTTTACACACAGTGCCATTATTTAAATAAAAAGTATATACTAAAATATAAGAAAATATAGAAATATCAAGGTATACTAAACAAAAAGCAACTATCAGCTGTTAAATAGGTTGTTAAATATGGTGCTGCCAACTTAAATTTTTTTTAATTGTGTTCATTTCCATTTTATTTTTGCTTGACATTTGCTAAATGATTCACTCTACTACGATTCAATCACAGGAAAATGTTTTAGAAATCTGGCCGACTTTACAAAATCTCTTCAAAATGACTTTGTGGTGTCACACTATTATATAAGAAAAATTCTATTAATTTATATACATAGCAAACTAATAAAAATTCATTATTATCATAATAATTTAACATTAATTCAATTTATTTCTTGAGGCGCCAACAATATTCCCATATTTTTACAATAAATACAGAATACAGTATCGCATAGAAACTATAATTTTATGAAAATGTTCATACAATTTTTGTGATCGCACGATCGAAGTTGCACTTTAGTATTTTTTCAGCACACATGTTATGTTTGGTAGATTGCACAATAGTGAATCACGCCATTTACGAATCGCTGAATGACATATTATGGGCTGTATATGGGAGACGAATGAGTGATATGTATAGATCTTGAGCGAAATTTCAATATCCACATTTTGAGTGTTTTTCATACAAGTTTTCTAGACGTATCCACGGTTCTCAGAAATGCAGATTTATCTTAATTTTGCAGATTTTTCCTCTCTAAAAGCAGTAAATGAAGCTTTGAAGATTTTTGGCCTAAAAACGCAGATTTTAAAAATTTTTAATAATAAAGTAACTTTTTGTACTCTTCCTCTTATATTTCTACTACCATTTGTTTAGGTTATGTTAGAACGAAAATATCAATTGTTCATGTTATAACATAGACAAAATGGAATAATATCTTGCACATGTTTTTTTGTGTGTTGTGTAAGAAAATCAGTCGAAATTTCGAAAAAATTATAAAGGCTGCAATCTACCTGCAATTGATTGTTTTTGGACTCAAAGTTTAAAAAGTTACTTTGTTAAAGCAACTTTTTCAAGTTTCTAGAAAGTAATATGAGCTTATTTATACGATAATTTAAAGTCTTTTTTATAATACTTTTTTAAAGTTGCAACTAAAATTATGCTACGTTTTTATGCCGATTTTTAAGTCTTGTCTTTTTCTTTAATTTTAATTATTTTTAATTGTCAATTAAAAATTCGTTTGCCTCTTTTCGTCCTTCTGCTAATATCGATGTCAGTTAAATGAAAATAAAAAACAAACTAATGAGTCAAAAGGAAACTAGAAAAAAACCTGAAAAATGTTTTTCGTCGTGACAATTTTTCAGTACAACAAGAAATACCGTTTAGACATGGCTTTAATCTATCCTGAAAATCTGCTCTATCTAAAATATTTATTTATTTATTTGACTATACTCGTACAGTTGCAAATAAATTTGCAAAGTATAGGATGCACAGCATGGGCGGAGTAACGAAGACGTTATGCCCAGGATAGTAATAACAGTTATTTGCAGCGGCGCTGAGACTAACTATAACGACTTATACCTTCACATAAGAAGTTGCTGCATGGTTAACAAAGGAGTACCTCAAAAAACTGTAAACTAATACAATTAGTTGAGGCTAATAGTTAACCAGTGAGAACGAGACGCCCAACTCTCGAAGGCCAAACAACAACGACAAGTCAGACCGCACTTAAGAAATAATTACGATAACGCGAGAACTGTTCTCCAGCCCAGAGCTGTATCGAATATAAAACCAGCTAATTCTGACATAATTTTCAATTTCTAACAGAGTTTATTAAATATATAATGATTTCACCAGCTAGGTAGATTTTAAATACTACCGAATATACTCGTACATCGGTATACGTGTTTATGGCCCTGATTCATTATCCGAAACGATCGTACGATTCATTCACAGGAAACTGTTTCAAAAGTCTGGCCGACTTGAAAAAATCGCTTCAAAATGGCGTTGTAGGCCACATATAATATATATAATTGAAATAATTTATATATACAATAAAACAATTAAAAACTCTTATTAAAATAATAATTTTATATTGCTTACATTTTCTTCTTGAGGCACTAACAATATTCTTATATTTTTCACAATATATATCACACTGATCGCACAGAAACCATAATGTTTTGAAAAGTTGCATCAAATTTTTCAAATCGCACGATTTGTCAAAAAGTATGTTGCACGGTTGCATTTTTAGTACTTTTTCAGCACATGCTTTATTTTGTAGGTAGCACGATCTACAAAGGCCATGTTACACGCGCAGTGTAACATGGCCTTTAGACATTAAATAATTTGAACAACTTGCATATATGTTTTTCTCATTAAATCTATTTGCATTTTAATATTCTGAAATGCATAATATCTTTCAATATGTTGTTAATATTTTTAAAATTATTTATAAAAAAGGCATATTAATAAAATTTGAAGATTTGGAAAATAAAGTGCAGATTTTTTCATGAGAAACTCTTGAGTTTTACAGATTTTACCTGTTTACATTCTGCCAACTCTATACGTATTATTCATTCATTACTCTCTTTCATCGATTTACAGAGTACGAGTATTTACTCAAAAACGAACAAGTTGGTTTCTCCTCAACTGATGTCACCTTTATCTACAATTACAGAAATTGTAAATGAGACTTGGGCATTCAATTTGCCAAATGTGAAAGCACGCCTTATTGCATACCGTGTCTTTATTAATTTGTTGTTTGAATTTTTTTAATACATTTGTATTTTTTTAACATAATACGTTTTTTCTGTTTTCTCTTAACCGTTAATTGTTTAATTGGTTAATGTGTGTTTTCGCAAGATAAAAGAAAGTATAGAATTGGTTGGCAAACAAACTGTAAATTATGAAGTAAGAAGTAGAGCACCTTCTAGATAGATTCCTCTGACGACTTGATGTTTAATTGACGTTAATGCTGTGAATTTTATGGAGTTTTAGTTTATTATTTGTTTACATTTTTTAAAAGCACAATTAATTGCTAACAACATGGTGCATCCCACAGTTAACACTGTAGGGTAAAATATAATTATGTATGCATCGCACTTGATCAACAAGAGGGTATTAACTCAAAATTTTTAATATTTCACTTTTTGCAAGATATTGGGTAATAACATCAATACTTATCTACCGTAAAAGCTTCTACGTATTCCGGTAACTCTTTCATCTCGAAAGCCATTTTGAGACCATTTCGAGTTAATACAAAAAGTTAAATAGCAATGAATCATGAGTCTTCATAAAAAAGGTATTATTGTGATTTTAACCTATATTTATGTTAACAATAATCAAACTGTTTGATTTAAATTTGGTTGTATTTTAGAAACTATAAATAGCTTGCTTTCTATGTTTCCCAGCTATCTATATGTCGACATTTCATAGGAGCTACCGTAATCATCAGTAGACTTTGGAAATTCTTTAAAAGATATTCTCAAACATTCAACTTTATATTCCAATAATGAAAAAGCTTGTTTTTTGTGGTTTGACAGATATTATTAGAGCATTTTTCTTTTTAAATTCTCAACAATTTATTTAGATTTATTTAGCGGATACTGAAGCAGAATTTCCGCCATATGCTGTTAGACAGCCTGTGTCTTTGAGACTTAACTTTCAAGATGTCGAAAACGTTATCAATAACATAAACCCCAGGAAAGCTCCCGGAATTGATCAAATTACTGGTAAAATGCTTGAACAGTTACCTCGTGTAGCTAGAAGAGTTCTACTTTTTATTTTTAACGCTATTTTACGCCTTGAGTATTATCCTGCACAGTGGAAGGTCTCTATGATTACTATGATACCCAAGCCAGGGAAGGATCCCACTAAAGTAGAATCGTAAAGACCAATAAGTTTACTACCAACAATTTCAAAACTGTTCAAAAAATTGTTAATGGCGAAGTTGTCTCCAATACTTAATGATGTAGGATGTATCCCTGTTCATCAATTTGGCTTTCGGGCAAAACATAACACCATAGAACAAACACATAGGCTAGTCAATGTCATAAGACAGACTTTTGAAGACAAAAAGTATTGTTCAGCTCTATTCATCGACATTTCCCAAGCTTTTGATAAAGTGTGGCACGACGGACTGATACACAAAATAAAGTTGAACTTGCCTGCAAACACTCACAAGCTTGTGGAAAGCTACTTATGCGACTGGAAATTTGTTATCAAAGAAGGTGACTTTATAAGTCTCTCACAGTCAATCGGAGCAAGAGTTCCCCAAGGTAGCATTCTAGCACCTACTTTATATTTGATTTACGCATCTGACATGCCAACGAGATCCGGAATCCACACTTCAACTCTTGCAGATAACACAGCTTTTTGCAGCGTTCATGAAAACCATCAAGAAGCTTCACGAAATTTGCAGCAGTATATTTCAATATTAGAGAAATGGTTGAAACTTTTGAAAATAAAAGTTAATGAACAAAAATGTACTCACGTTACATTCACACTGCGAAAGCAAACATGTTCGGCTATCCAAATTAACAATACACCTATTTCGCAGCATAATGAAGTTAAATACCTTGGTATTTACCTCGACCGTAGGCTAACGTGGAAGCCTCACATTGATGCGAAAGTCACTCAGTTGAAATTAAAAGCAGCGCAACTAAATTGGCTTATGGGCAGAAATTCAACATTGCAGTTGGATTATAAACTTTTGTTATATAACGCAATTTTAAAGCTTATATGGTGCTACGGAGTTCAATTATGGGGAACCGCCTCAACATCTAACATTGAAAAAATTCAAAGACGACAAAACCAAATTCTTCGTACGATTACTGCAGCTCCATGGTACGTAGGAAACTCACGAGTTCACTAGGATCTGTGTGTTCCGGTGGTAAAAGACGAGTTTTGTAAGTATGCGACAAGGTATATCAGTAAACTGGAACTTCACCCAAATCCACGTAACATACTTAATTTTGGCGGCCACTCTCGGTTGAGAAGAAGGGATACCCTTGCCACCATCAGAACGTTAAATAGGTGATTCTACCGATATTATTCGCGCCAAATAAAACTTTTTTGTCTAGCAGTGGCTGGACTTAAATAACTTTTATATTTAGTATTAAGATTTGAATTGAAGATTTGAAAATTGTTAGTTCATATTTTGAAGATTCAATAAATAAATGAATGAAAAAAAATAATATTTATAACAGACATGTCTGTGTTTGTTATATATGTTGTATATCTCATAACAAAAAAAATGCGAAAATCGAACATACATAACTCACGAAATTTTAGAATAACGGTGATTTTTTATCAGATCTCTTATATGAGGTATATTACAAAAATTTAATTGATATTAAATTTAAACACATAATAACTGTTATCATTTTAAAAATAAGTATTAATTTCTTCGAGTTAATACCTTTTTGTAAAAAAAAAAATTAGTTAAAATTTTATTAAAATTTCAATTAAAATTCAAAATAATACCAAACAAAATTCGAAAATTTTTGTTAAGATGGTATTAATTCAAAAAAGAGATTTTTTGTTACAATGCGTGGTAAAATCTAAAATAAAAAGATTGTATATATATTTTCAAATGTAATTTGCTTACTATGATATATTTAAATTTTTAAATTCTGTCAAAATGTGGCCACAAATAGTTTTTTTTGAAAATTTTAAAATTTTGAGTTAATACACTCTTGTTGATCAAGTGCGATATGTAAATTCGGAAGGGTAAGGGTGTAAATGCTTAACAAGTGTACAAAAAAACGAAAGTTTTCTTTCAGAATGAACAAACTAAAATGAATGAAGAATGAAAATTGTTTTTGCAGAAGAAGAGTGAATTATTTTGTTTTAAGTGAATGTTAATTTTATTATTTAATAGAATAAAATTTTAAATATTTAAGAGAATGCTTCGAGATCTCTATCGTAAAAAAATTCGAATCATATTTTCTCATTATTAACAAAATAAGTGAAAATAAGTTTGTTTATTTACGAGGTGTTTAGTTAAATAAATAAATAAATAATTACTAAATCTCTTCTTTGACCCACTTTTGAAATTTCAATATTATAACGGATGTTTTTGTTAACTTTTTTTTCTCGATAACAAATGTTTACTATTATTTTAATGCATTCTTGAGTTTATATTAACAATAAAACAAAGCCAACAACACGTTAGTATGAATATGACAAAGAAAATATTATATTTGTATCATTGCAAGACCATTCATTATTATTATTTGCTGATACATATACATACATACATAAGCAAGCGTATTTGAAAACGACTGCTTTGGCCTGTGAAAAGTTACATTTATTTACCCTTAAGAAAACAATAAATGTATAATTTTAATTAAAATTATTCTCAAATATTACAAATGAATTAAATATATATTACAAAATCAATGACTGCATTGTCGACTTCCCAGTATTAAAACGAAATAAAAATTAAATATTTATTCTTTATATAAAGATGTTGCGTTTTTTGAATGAAATTAATTTAAATTAATTTCAAATAAGGAAATTGCAATAGATAATTAAATAACAATTGAGCTTTATTCTCTATATTATGGTGTTTACTTTTCTGATAAAAAATGATGCCCTTTAAATGTTTATCATTTTTTTCCGATTACCATCACCCTTAAAAAGTTGTACATGTGTTATTAGCACAAAAAAAAACAAGAAATGCTAACAAAGTGCCATTTAATAATAATGTACACTTACAGCCAGTTTACCAATCTCGACAGCGTGCTTGCGTTCGCAATCTAAGCGAAAGAAAATTGATTTGGGTTCGTCTAACTTTTTGTATGCGAACGATATGTCAAAACTCAATGAAAATACATTAGAATATGCGAACGAATAATAGTGAGATAGACAAACCAAAATTGATTCGAATGTGAGTGACTAGCGAAAGAAAGCATTCATTTTCATTCGAAATTGGTAAACTGCCTGTTAGCGTTTCATATATATCATGACTACTTTTAACATACCAACGTTTTAATCACTATTTTTATCTTATAAAAGCTATCATCATCAGCACCGTTTACTCATCTACAATTACTTAAAAATTTCTTATTTACATAAACACAGTCGTTGTTTAGCTTCGATAGTGAACAGACGTGTACAGAGTGATTTTAATTAAAAGGAAAACTTTTTGACTTTTTTTATTACCGTTATAAATTTGTAAATAAAAACAATTAATTGCATGAGTGAACCTATCAGATGTAATTCTGAAAAAGAGCTTAGCTCCGGTAGAAAAAATCTTTGAATTTCAGAGGAAGAATCTGTGAAAAAATCATTGGAAAATCTCCTGTCTCTTAGAGATAGGAAACGCCCGCGATCGTGTTCGCCAAATATTGTTGTTACAACTGAAGATAAACCATCCTCCAGTTTAATTGTTGCTAATAAGCCGAAAACACAAGTAGGCATGGACAGGTACATAACCGTGGTTAAAAGGCAGCGAAGCCCCAAATCAGCTCAAATATCATCTCAACCAAAAATTTGTAAAGATGATAATAGGACTTCGGCAACGGATGGTAATAGATTTGCTATACTCCAAACAGATGAGCCAACAACATCTAAAAAAACATTTAAACCGCCACCAATTTATGTGAGAGAGCCTACTTCTAGTGAGCTGGTAGAACAACTTATTACGGCAATCGGCAAAGACACCTTCAACGTTTCAAGTGGACACCCCACTTATTGGCCGTCAGACCAACGAAAGATACCAGACGTTATAGATTTTGGAGTTACAAAAAATTTTCCCTCAGAATGGATGCAAGTGGAACCTTCATTGTCATCAGATCACTCTCCAACTATAGTTTCTGTTTCATTCCCCCAAGGGGTTGGTTCCCCGTTTTGTGACTTGGCGTGGACCGTCTCTCGAGTTAATTGGTTAAAATATAAAAAATATTTGAGTACTCATTGTACGGAAAACATTGCCTTGAGAACGCCTGAGGATATTGATATATCGATTAACGAATTTTCTGAACACCTTAATCAAGCCGTACAACATGCTACCACTAGCCATATAAGATCTAGAAATGTGTGAAATAGAACTTATTCATCTGAAATTGATCAACTTCTGTCAGAGAAAAGAAGAGTTAGAAGAGAGTGGCAACTACGCAGGTCTCACCAGCTTAAAACTAGGTTACGGGAATGCATAACTCAGTTAAGAAATCTGCTTGAATCCCAAAGAATGGCTTCCCTCAAAAATTATCTGGAAGGTCTTGATGGTACTCCTCAATCCGATTATTCGCTATGGAAAGCGACAAAAGGTCTGAAAAGACCCGTAATAGGTAAGCCACCTTTGCGAACTTCAACTGGAGATTGGGCAAGAAGCGAATATGAAAAGGGAATGTTGTATGTCGATCATTTGAGAAATGTTTTTACCACAAAAGATACAGCGAATAATTCAGCTGAACTACCGTCATACGCTGTTAGACCGCCTATGCCTTTGAGACTTAGTTTTCAAGATGTTGAAAATGTTATTCGTAACACAAACCCCAGGAAAGCTCCAGGTATTGATAAAATTACTGGTAAAATGCTTGAGCAGCTACCTCGTGTAGCTCGTAAAATTCTTCTTTTTATTTTTAACGCTATTTTACGTCTCGAGTATTATCCTGCAGAGTGGAAGGTGTCCATGATTACTATGATACCCAAACCAGGGAAGGATCCCACTGAGGTAGAATCATACAGACCAATAAGTCTACTGCCAACAATTTCAAAACTGTTCGAAAAATTGTTAATGGCGAACAATGTGGGATGCATCCCTGATCATCAATTTGGCTTTCGGGCTAAACATAGCACCATAGAACAAACGCACAGACTAGTCAACGTCATAAGACAGACTTTTGAAGACAAAAAGTATTGTTCAGCTTTATTCATTGACATTTCCCAAGCTTTTGATAAAGTGTGGCACGACGGCTTGATGCACAAAATAAAGTTAAACTTGCCTGCAAATACTCACAAGCTTCTGGAAAGCTACTTATGCGGCCGGAAGTTTGTTATCAGAGAAGGCGATTTTATAAGCCCCTTACAGCCAATCGAGGCAGGAGTTCCTCAAGGTAGCATTCTAGGACTTACTTTATATTTGATTTACGTCTCAGACATGCCAACGAGATCCGGAATCCACAATTCAACTTTTGCGGATGATACAGCATTCTGCAGCGTACATGAAAACCATCAAGTAGCTTCGCGAAATTTGCAGGAGTATATATCAATATTAGAGATATGGTTAAAACGTTGGAAAATTAATGTTAATAAACAAAAGTGTACTCACGTTACATTCACGCTGCGTAAACAAACATGTTCAGCCATCCAAATTAACAATTCACCTATTTCGCAGCAAAATGAAGTCAAGTACCTTGGTATTCATCTCGACCGTAGGTTAACGTGGAAGTCTCACATAGATGCGGCAGTTACTCAGTTAAAGTTAAAAGCAGCGCAACTGAATTGGCTTATGGGCAGAAATTCGACATTGAAGCTGGATTGCAAACTTTTATTATTCAACGCAATTCTAAAGCCTCCACTTCAAACATCGAAAAAATTCAAAGGCGACAAAACAAAATTCTTCGAACAATTACTGCAGCTCCATGATATGTAAAAAACTCACGAATTCATAAGGATCTCTGTGTTCCTCTTGTAAAAGGCGAATTTTCAAAATACGCGACAAGGTATATCAGTAAATTGGAACTTCATCCAAATCGTCTTGCACGCAATATACTTAATTTCGAAGGCCACTCTCGGTTGAGAAGGAGGGACACCCTTGCCACCATCAGAACGTTAAATAGGTGATTTTACCGATATTGAGGTGCAAAATAAAACTGGCTGGACTTAATTAATTTTATGTATTTAGTATTAAGATTTGAATACTTATTGTTAGTTCACTTTGTGAAGATTCAATAAATAATTGAATGAGAAAAAAAAAAATTTTACATAAACACGTATGAAACAAAGATGTAAAAAAGGGCAGTGTCTCCACCTTACTCGAAGTACCGTGCAGAACATGCTACATGTTTTGCCAGTTTTAAGTGCAACATGTTTTGAAAAGAACGTGATACCCTTTAATAGTGTATAAAATTTTTTAGAAAAGAACGTGTTGTAGCATAGGTGTAACATTTTTATCAGAAAAGAAAACACCATTAGTTTCTAATATTGATACCAATCAAAAAGTTATAAACAACTTGTTTTCTGTGGTTCCCAGCTATCTATATGTCGACATTTCATAAGAGCTACTACCCTAATAATCAGTAGACCTTTTGAAAGAATCATTCAAATTTTTATCCCAATAAACTAAACAAATTACTGAGAATTTAAAAATAAACATGTTTTAATCAGCGTTTAAAAATTGTGGATCAGCGTTGACAATTTGGTGCGTTTCGTACCGTTTTTAGTGATTTTTAAAATTATTTGTGCGAAAAATTCTTTAGTCAGTGCGTGATGCGCTTTTTTTAATTTCGGTGGCACCAAATCAAATTCAACTCAACTTTTTGTTTTAATGTAAGAATAAAGTATTCAAATGTCCAAAATTTTTACATTTAATTTTGCAGATCACAATCAGAACACGGAGTTAAAGTGTTGGAAAACGCACCATATTATATGCACAAAGACAACCTTGCTATTATCGAAAGAAAAAGGAACATTTCGTTTTATAAAATTTGCTGTCACGCCTTAATGTTTTGCGAATAAACGATCATGCAAAGTTTGTCAAATACTACAATAAATGCAGACAGAGATAGTGTAGTTATTGTAAGCTTTGTTCGAGGAAATTCCGGGTAAGTCCGGTAAAATGAGAGCAAACCGAACATACTCTCTGAGAACAACAAATTTGCCAAAAATTGCTGGAACACAAAAAACTACATTTCAAGCCCGAAGTTAAATATCAGCTGTTGTTTATTTATACAATTTTAAAATTCAGTGTTCCCAACTTCTTCGCACTGAAATCCAATAAAACACGTATACTTTTACAAAAATATACGCAAAAAAATTAACAAACGAATTTATTTTAAAATATTCGCCTTAATGAAAAAAATATATTTTTCTACATTTATGAGCAAAATAAATATGTATCGCTTAGTTATTTTTCGAATTTTGTTCGATTTAAAAAGTAAATTAATATTCAACTATTACGTTTATGCACAGCCTAGTAACATACTATTGTCGAAAACTTGACCTCGTAAGTAAATGTATAAACAAAGTTCTTTTATTTAATAAATTGTTGCATATTTAGTTTGTGGTTTTAACCAATTTCATATAACTTTAATTTTTTATAGATGGTTACAAATTATTAGCAAAATATTGATTGTCAAATAGAATTTGTAAAATTTTGGTACATGAAATCGAGATCAGTGCCAGCAACAATTTATTGAATAAGCCAAAACGAAATGCAAAAAATATATATAAAATTTTTTTTTTTTAATATGTAGCTATCAGTACAGCTTGTTAGAATCCTATTAAAAGAAAACGAACTAAAAATTAAATAAAAGCATCGTGCATTGATTTAAAAGTTTTTTGTGCAATTTTTAAAAACCACTAAAATCGGTCTGAAAAGCGCTTAAGTGACAGCACTGTTGCAATTCAAACAAACATATATGCCAATTTATTTAAACATTTTGAGCTAAATAAAAACGGAAAATAACTGATTTAAGTATAACTTATTTAAATATAATGTATTGTTATGTTTTAAAATATGTTTTTTTTATGATTTGCACTTTGGTGTTTTATTTCCATAAATGACAAACAGCTGATTAAATGGTTTAACAATTTTACCATTTTGCACGGAAAAAAAGTACGGGTAAAGTCTGGCAAAATGAGAACACAAATTACTCTCTCAGAAGCTTTCTCATTTACCCAATTTTCAACACAAGAAACACTTTTCGTGCAAATTGGGAGCCCGCGGGTTCCCGTGGTAACGACGTCAAACACAACTATAATTGATAAATTACTAAATTATTAAATTTTTTCAAAACGTTTGCATTAAATATTGATTATGGTAATCTTCATCTTTTATTTGTTATAACTCTGACAAATTATCGTATATTTCAATAATTTCTTTAAAAGACACCCACTCTAGCTAACTTATTTTCACTGTTCGCTTCCGAGAACATAAATGAAATTTACTTTATGTTTAATAGAATTGCTATTAATAGACTTTGATAGCGTGTAGTGCGATTGTGTAAGTTTTAATGACACAATATTCATAAATTTCTTCGACATTTGTCATTTCCTACAGTAACGATGGTGCTCCTGCAATATAATTTTGACGACGGTAAGCAGCTGTAGTTTTGTAAGTAAATGTAACAGTCGATTTCGGTCAACAGCGAATATTTAATTAAATAATGTTGCTGAATAATACATTTGATAAAATATCGTTATAAGTATGAAAATAAAGTCACAGAATCGTACTAGAGGCCAAGTTTAACAAACACGAATTATAGATATTGAACGAATTTGACGGCATGTCACTAGACGGTGCTACCCTACCCATTTTGATTGTATAATAGTCTCTTAAAAGGCTGTTTTATTATCGTGATTCTAAAAATGAAATGAAAAACTCAGAATTCGATGCGTTTTTGTTGAAATAACGCGCTTTTTTCTCCAGTTTGGTGCGTTTTGAAATTTCCAAGTTGACAATGCTGCTGCAAATATATGTGATTGATTGCTTTCGCATTTGCTTCAATTTCTGATTCCAAACGTGCAAACAGTCGTAGGTAAGCTAGAGACAAAAAAAGAAGTAATAATTTACCTAGCGCTTAGACAAGAAAGTAATTTCACCAACACATTCATATTTTGTTTACTTTCCTCTCAGCTTTCATCAAAAATTTCATGAAACAAATTTTTTTTTTTTATCTTGGACCAGTACTCAGGGTATAGCCCCTACATATGTAGTGCATTGTACTGGAACTAGGAAAATAGATTATGAGAAGTAAGTTTTCTGAAAGTAAAATGACAAATTGCTAAACATTGTTGCCACATACAAAGAATTATACAAAGTTGCAGTATTGTAGTAAAATAATAATTATGAAATTGACTTCCGTTGCATTTTATGAAAAGAATTATAACATTTTTTCCTTTTAATGCATATAAAGAAAACAATTAAGGTCTTTTTATAAAAATAATCTCATAAAAAATTTATAATGAAAAGTTTTTTCAACTATTGCCGCCATGGAGGCTTTATATTACTGTACAAATGAAATAAATAAATAAATAAATAAATCTGTATATGTAATAAGTTTGGCAACTCTAATTAGTAAGCGAACAAAATAAGAATGGAGAGAAGTACTCGTAGAAGCAAATTTTGCGACTCTTTGCTTCGACGATATTTTTAAAATGAACGTTCACTTTCCTGTGTAGATGAACAAGAAATTTTCATTAAAGTCGTCTATTTCACTGAATTTTTTATTTATAATACGTATACAGAAATTTCATGAAAGTACTTTCGTGTGTAATGGCAGCGTTACGAAGACTTCTGCAGTCGACATGTTTGAACAGTCTTTGGTTTGATCGACTTCAACTTCAAATAAGGTCGGAAGTTAAAGTTAAAGAAAAGTTGTAGTAAAAAATTATAAATAGCTTGCTTTCTATGTTTCCCAGCTATCTATATGTCACCATTTCATAGGAACTACCCTAATCATCAGTAGACTTTGGAAATTTTTGAAAGATATTTTCAAACATTCAACTTTATATCCCAACAATCTAAAGAAATTGCTGAGAATCAAAAAAAAAAAAGAAAAATGCTCTAATAATACCTGTCAAAACACTAAAAAAAGCTTTTCATCTATACACGTCTCTAACATTTCTTTTAATAAGTTCGGAAGCTAAGGTTAAAGAAGTTTTGCTTTTTTTGACTCTGGTATTTGAAGTACTCTTCGAGTTAAAATCTTTGCTGATGCTTTAGTTTGGTTGGATGTTGCTTCTATAAATATTGTAAATTCTTTGGTGCATCCGTACTGAGTGATGTTAAATAATAATATAATTTCAATGTTCACCGCTTATTAAATTTATTCGCGAAGTATTTTTATAAGGTAAATAAATAGATTTTAAATCATTTTGACATTCGCATGTACATATGAATATGCACCTATTTAGAATAAATGTATTGAAAAACAAAAAGATATCCAAACACACTCTGAACTAAAAACAAATAAAACAAAGTAAAAAAATAAATTTTATGTTTCAAAAACAGGTTTTAAAAAAAGTATTAATGGGTTCATACTCTGTGCTTCATTAGTACGATCTTTAATGCAGAAAATAATCGTTCAAAGGTTACCTGTAATAATTTAAATTTATAAAATAGTTATAATAAATGTTTTATTATTTTGAACAGGATAAGATTTTTTAATCTTTAACAGGCGTACTGTGAGTAGTGATGTGATATTTTTTATTAAAAAAAATTTTTCTTTTTTGCTGAAAAAAGTTTGTTTCACCAAAAGAATTTTTTGTTTCTGTTTCCAGTTTTATTAAAAAGTATAAAAAAATAAGCTGCAAAAATTTCAAAAAAAAAAATTTTTTTTCATAGAAAAAAATTAAAATCTACAGCATTTAAAAAAGGATAAATCTTACGATCTGACAATATTGCATTGTAGATAAAGTCAAAAGAAAATACACAACAACTTTTCTTTAACTTCTGAACTTATTCGAAGTCAGTCAAACCAAAAACTGTTCAAACATGTCGACTTCAGAAGTCTTCGGTGTGTATAACTTTTCGTTTTTGTGTCTCTAGCTTAACTGCGGCTGTTTGCATGTTTGAAATCAGAAGTCGCAGCAACAGTTTATGTTTGAATAGTAAAAAATTATGAAGTCGAAGAAAAAGCACAATCTTACGACTATTGCTACTTTGACTGCAGTTTTTTAATAACTGGTTTTATTAATACCTGTCGTTGGGATATAAAGTTGAATGTTTGAGAATATCTTTCAAAAATTTCCAAAGTTTACTGATGATTAGGGTAACTCCTATGAAATACAAGCCAGAAAAATACAAGTTATTATTGTGCTAGAGTTTTAATTTATTTGATAAATATTTTCATTGTAAAAAAAATTCAAACAAGTTGTATATTTTCAACTTCTTTGATTAAATCCATATGTTTGAATTCATCGGGCTTTTTGGTGAATGTTTCCAAAAGTTGTTCTTTAGCTTTATCATTTTTACAGTAAAACATTTGTAGTTCATTAGCCAAGCACTGCGCCTCCTGAGCTGTTAAAACGTTTGTGTCATATTCGCCACGCATAAGTACAATACCCTTATCACTCATCTCTGTATAATGAACCAAAGTTAGGCATTCAGGAGCATTTTCGGCATGTACCTTTAGAATAAACAATTCGAAGCTTGAAATATATTCAAATTTAAAAAATGTACATATTCACCTGATAAGCCAACAAAGGCGTAAAGTGAACTGCGTTACTGGCAAACTGCAGCATGATAAATTCGAATCCTTCACTTCTGGGCAAAGGTAACAGGAAGATGGGATATTTTTTAGCCCTATCCATTAAATTCTTAAATTGTTCCACTGTCAGCGTAGCAGCCAAAACGTCTTTCGTTTTATGATATTCCGTCCATATTAGAGAAATTTCGTCAGCATTTTTATCATGGATTAATTCAAGTTTCATTATATCACTTAGTTTTTTATGAGGAATTTCAGCTTCACCTTCTTTAGGTTTTTTAGGGTTTAATAATTCAGAGTATGATCTACATACATAGTTCAAAAATAATAGCAATTAAATTTACATTTTGTGCGACCTTCACAAAGTATACCTCGCTTGCGATTTTCCGTCTTTTATTGGGTTTGTGGCTTTATCCACTCTTTCAAGAAATTCTTCCGGTGAAGTCTGTTGCAGCTTTGCAATTTTGTCAGCATATTTTTCATAGTAAGGATTTTTCTCCTTCATTTTTTCCAACGCTTCTTCAGCTAGTCTTTGGGAAGACATTGTTATGTTTCTATTTATAATTTTAATTACACTCAACAGTCTAAGTGGATTTCTAGCACAAGCCATTCCCTCCTAGAAAAATTCTTGGAGCCGAGACCAATTAGAATTTTGGAATTACACAACAATGCGATTTCTCAACTGTGCAGCTGTTTAATGTTTACCAATTTGTTTTAACATCTAAAAGATGGCAGCGCTAGAGCAAAATTACAACAATGCAACAAAATCGGTCATGTAGTTAGTTGTGGTTGTCAAAAATATTTGTAACTTTTTTTGCAAGTACAAACTATAAAAGTACTTTTGCACAACTTTGGAATATTTTCGCAAAATTAGTTTTAACTGTTTAATTCAGAATAAACCACTAAATTACCTTTTTAAAAAATGTTTAGAGAACACCATGGTGCATTAACGTCTACACGGTGGCAGAACTAGAGAAAAATTACAACAAAAACAGAATGTATCTTTTCATAATCATAAATTATTTTTATTTGAGTTATTCTTATGTTCACAAAATAATTTTTATATGTTTAATTCAGAATAAAACATTAAAATCGCTCCCAAAAAAGTAAACAATACAAAAAGAAAAAAATTGTCACATGCCGTAGCGCTGCCACCTGTTAATGCACCTTGAAGTACATATGACGATAAGTGCTCATAATATGTAGACACGATTGAAAGGTCGTGTCTACATCACACAGGGTGGCTATACATTTAAACAACGCAAACTGGACAAGAAAAAATGTGAACGGCTCATTTATTATTCATTTGTATTTTTGTACGTTAAAAATTTTTCATTCAATTCAAATTATTCATTTATTTAGTATTAAAATTAGATAAATATAATTATAATAATGAGAAAAGCACTGGCTGCCAAGGCCATTATGTTATTATTTTCTAATTTAAATTTTAACCTTAAGCTTTCAAATAAACTTAAAACTTGTGTTTATATTATTGTAGTGTTTATGAGCAGTTTGATAATGTTATTAGATAAGTACTTGTTCCGATAATGTTTTAAGTTAGGGCATGTCGAAAGAATATGCTTCACACTGTTGGTTGCTCCACAAAATGAGCAGATGTTGGTGTGTTTTATTTTATAAATGTAGATAAGTAGTGAAGGTGTGCCCCATTCGTAGCCATGAAGATATTCTCATCCGATATTTGCATATGTTAGTTGAGTATATCGTAGGAGTATGATAGTACTCTTTGAGTTTATTCTCGTTTTGTATTGTTAAATTCTTAATCATATAGCTGGGAACACCATTTGTTTCTTTTGTTGGATCTCTGACTATAGGTGCAAAGCATCCGTGCTTGGCAGCTGCGTCAACAAAATTGCTAACACATATTTTTACATGCCCTGGGATCCATACAACTTTAATTTTGTTTTTAGTATCAATGAATAGGTCTTGAATGATTTTTTTTATTGTATGCCATTTAGTATTTGATGGATTATTGATGGTTGTTAGAACTGTTCGGCTCTCTGAATAGATTACAAAACTCTTTTTGGATATAATTGCAATGTATATAGCATTTATCCTTTTTTATATATTCAGGATATAATATTGAAAAATACTCTTCAATTTCTATTTTATGTTCTTCACTTTTGTTTTTGTCAACATAAAACCATTTTTTCAAGCCCTAAAAAAATTTGCTGCCCCCCAGGACTTTCAAGTAAATTTTTTCAATGTTTTGAGCTGTTTTTGAATTTCAACGGCTTAGACACTGCTTCGACATGAACATAATGCAACCAAGCAATAAGATGTTTTTGATATACATATATATTTTTATACCCTTCACAAAAATGTTAAGGGTATATATAAGTTTGTGATTCCGTTTGTAATTTCTACAGTTTTTTTTTGCGACCCTATAAAGTATATATATTCTGAATCAGAATTAATGGAAAAGTCGATTAAGCGATGTCCGTCTGTCCGTCTGTCCGCTGTTGAAATACCGTTTCTGAGAAAACCATTAGACTTAGAAACTTTTTTCTTTCACCATTCTTTTACCCCATCGATTCATGGGTTTGCTATTGAAATTCAGTAATATCGGTCCACGTATAGCTGAGATATATAAAAAATTCCAAAAAAAGCCATTTTTTTTTGCAGTTTTATATGAAAATTTTTGAAAACAAAAGTTGTTCGTTTTGCTTCAAACTTCACACACTTATTAAGCATGGTGACTAAAAGGCAAAAAATTTTTTTTTCAGATATCGGTCCATACATACCCGAGATATAGCCCAAATCGGATTTTTAATGAAAATGTCGCATAGGCGAAGCTAAATAAATTTTTTTTGCTCAAAAGCAGTTCTGGTAATAAAATTAGGTTACATAAATATGGAAAATGAAAATTTCCGATATCGGTCCATATATACCCGAGATATAGCCCAATCCGGGTTTTTCATGAAAATGTCGCGTAAGCGAACTTAAACAACTTTTTTGTGCTCAAAAGCAGTTCTGGTAATAAAATAGGGTCATATAAATATGAAAAATGAACATTTTCGATATCGGTCCATATATACCCGAGATATAGCCTAGAACGGGTTTTCATGAAAATGTCGCGTAAGCGAACTTAAACAACTTTTTTGTGCTCAAAAGCAGTTCTGGTAATGAAATAGGGTCATATAAATATGAAAAATGAAAATTTTCGATATCGGTCCATATATACCCGAGATATAGCCCAAACCAGGTTTTTCATGAAAATGCCGCGTAAGCGAACTTAAACAACTTTTTTGTGCTCAAAAGCAGTTCTGGTAATGAAATTAGGTTACATATATATGAAAAATGAAAATTTCCGATATCGGTCCATATATACCCGAGATATAGCCTAGACCGGGGTTTTCATGAAAATGCCGCGTAAGCGAACTTAAACAATTTTTTTGTGCTCAAAAGCAGTTCTGGTAATGAAATTAGGTTACATAAATATGGAAAATGAAAATCTCCGATATCGGTCCATATATACCCGAGATATAGCCTAGACCGGGTTTTTCATGAAAATGTCGCGTAAGCGAACTTAAACAATTTTTTTGTGCTCAAAGCAGTTCTGGTAATGAAATAGGGTCATATAAATATGAAAAATGAAAATTTTCGATATCGGTCCATATATATACGAGATATAGCCCAAACCAGGTTTTTCATGAAAATGCCGCGTAAGCGAACTTAAACAACTTTTTGTGCTCAGAAGCAGTTCTGGTAATGAAATTAGGTTACATATATATGAAAAATGAAAATTTCCGATATCGGTCCATATATACCCGAGATATAGCCTAGAACCGGTTTTTCATGAAAATGCCGCGTCAGCGAAATTAAACAACTTTTTTTGCTTAAAAGCGGTTCTGGTAACAAAATAAGGTTATATAAATATGAAAAATGAAAATTTCCGATATCGGTCCATATATACCCGAGATATAGCCCAAACCGGGTTTTTCATGAAAATGTCGCGTAAGCGAACTTAAACAACTTTTTTCACCTTAAAGCAGTTCTGGTAATGAAATAAGGTTATATAGATATGAAAAATGAAAATTTCCGATATCGGTCCATATATACCCGAGATATAGCGCAAACCGGGTTTTTCATGAAAATGTCGCGTAAGCGAACTTAAACAACTTTTTTGTGCCCAAAAGCAGTTCTGGTAATGAAATTAGGTTACATAAATATGGAAAATAAAAATTTCCGATATCGGTCCATATATACCCGAGATATAGCCTAGACCGGGTTTTTCATGAACATGTCGCGTAAGCGAACTTACACAACTTTCTTGTGCTCAAAGCAGTTCTGGTAATGAAATAGGGTCATATAAATATGAAAAATGAAAATTTCCGATATCGGTCCATATATACCCGAGATATAGCCTAGAACGGGTTTTCATGAAAATGTCGCGTAAGCGAACTTAAACAACTTTTTTGTGCTCAAAAGCAGTTCTGGTAATGAAATAGGGTCATATAAATATGAAAAATGAAAATTTTCGATATCGGTCCATATATACCCGAGATATAGCCCAAACCAGGTTTTTCATGAAAATGCCGCGTAAGCGAACTTAAACAACTTTTTTGTGCTCAAAAGCAGTTCTGGTAATGAAATTAGGTTACATATATATGAAAAATGAAAATTTCCGATATCGGTCCATATATACCCTAGATATAGCCTAGACCGGGTTTTTCATGAAAATGTCGCGTAAGCGAACTTAAACAACTTTTTTGTGCTCAAAGCAGTTCTGGTAATGAAATAGGGTCATATAAATATGAAAAATGAAAATTTCCGATATCGGTCCATATATACCCGAGATATAGCCTAGAACGGGTTTTCATGAAAATGTCGCGTAAGCGAACTTAAACAACTTTTTTGTGCTCAAAAGCAGTTCTGGTAGTGAAATAGGGTCATATAAATAAGAAAAATGAAAATTTTCGATATCGGTCCATATATACCCGAGATATAGCCCAAACCAGGTTTTTCATGAAAATGCCGCGTAAGCGAACTTAAACAACTTTTTTGTGCTCAGAAGCAGTTCTGGTAATGAAATTAGGTTACATATATATGAAAAATGAAAATTTCCGATATCGGTCCATATATACCCGAGATATAGCCTAGAACGGGTTTTTCATGAAAATGCCGCGTCAGCGAAATTAAACAACTTTTTTTGCTTAAAAGCGGTTCTGGTAACAAAATAAGGTTATATAAATATGAAAAATGAAAATTTCCGATATCGGTCCATATATACCCGAGATATAGCCCAAACCGGGTTTTTCATGAAAATGTCGCGTAAGCGAACTTAAACAACTTTTTTCACCTTAAAGCAGTTCTGGTAATGAAATAAGGTTATATAGATATGAAAAATGAAAATTTCCGATATCGGTCCATATATACCCGAGATATAGCGCAAACCGGGTTTTTCATGAAAATGTCGCGTAAGCGAACTTAAACAACTTTTTTTTGCTTAAAACAGTTCTGGTAATAAGATGAGGTTATATAAATATGGAAAATGAAAATTTCCGATATCGGTCCATATATACCAGAGATATAGCCTAAACCGTGGTTTTCATGAAAATGCCGCGTAAGCGAACTTAAACAACTTTTTTCACCTTAAAGCAGTTCTGGCAATAAAATAAGGTTATATAAATATGGAAAATTAAAATTTCCGATATCGGTTCATATATACCCGATATATAGCTTAACAGGTTTTTTGATGAAAAAGGGCGAGTAAACAACTTTTTTGTGCTCAAAAGCAGTTCTGGTAATGAAATAAGGTTATATAAATATGGAAAAAGAAAAAATCCGATATCGGTCCATATATACTCGAGATATAGCCTGAACCGATTTTTCCAAGAACATTTTTTTTTTACTGAAAAGCAGTTCTTGTTATAAAAGAAGGTTACGAAAATAGAGAAAATTAAAATTTCTGATATCGGTCCATATATACCCGAGATATAGCCTA
Source organism: Thecocarcelia acutangulata (assembly GCA_914767995.1). Taxonomy (NCBI): domain Eukaryota; kingdom Metazoa; phylum Arthropoda; class Insecta; order Diptera; family Tachinidae; genus Thecocarcelia; species Thecocarcelia acutangulata. The sequence continues at coordinate 142,272,349 of OU612094.1, read as the reverse complement.
AATCGGGTTTTTCATGAAAATATCGCGTAAGCGAACTTAAACAATTTGTTGTGCTCAAAAGCAGTTCTGGTAATGATATAAGGTTATATAAATATGGAAAATTAAAATTTTCGATATCGGTCCACATATATCCGAGATATAGCCTGAACCGATTTTTCCATTAAATTTTTTTTTTTTTTTTTTGCTGGAAAGCAATTCTCGTTATAAAAGAAGGTTACTAAAATACAGAAAATAGAAAAATCCGATATCGGTTCATATATAACCGAGCATATTTAGGTCACATTTTTAATATACTATACATATTCGTGACTATCGTGAAGGGTATTTTAGATTCGGCCCAGCCGAATATACTACACTCTTACTTGTTTTTTTTTAATATTTCTTATTTTTGCAGCTATAGATCGTTTTGATTTTACATAAAAAAATTCAACGGTATTTATTTTCAATATTTTGGTAACAATTTGTTATCATTGTCAGGAAAATTAATATGTTATTATTTATTTTCCAGACGATGATAACAAATTGTTATCAAAATATTGAAAATACATAAATATTGCTGAATTTTTCTTTATTTATTTAAGGAATAAGCTATCTTAAAAAACTAGTTAAAATAACTTACATCTATAAAGCAATGGCTACTTTGGCCATCAGCTTGTAAATTTAGTAAATATGTGACTATGTATGCATATTTTTTTTATAAAATCAATACGATCTCTAGCTGCAAAAATAAGAAATATATATTTAAATAAGATCAAATAATTAAAGTTCAAATATTTTTTTTTTTATTCCGTTACTATTGACAAAATTGTTAAGACTTGGCACCACTTACAACATATGGATCAACAGCTGGACAGAAATTTTTTATTGACGTGTGAAGTATCTTTAATAGCTTTTTTGGAAACTTAATTTTTTTGAAAAGTATTTTTTGAACACGAAAAAGAATTGTTTTTTAGAATTCGAATTTTTAACCTCCATGCATTTTAAAAATGCTGTAAAAATTTAAGTAGAATTTTGATATACATATTACATATACATATATTAAGGCTCAATCAGAGGAAACATGTTTAAAATTGAATCATATATCACTCCTTTAATATTGAATTATTTAACGAAATATGTTAAAAATATACGCCCACAAGACTTCCAAGTTTCACTTTGGGAAGGAGAAGTTACATTCCATAATTTAGATTTGCGGCTGGATGTATTACAGCAAGAATTGGATTTGCCTTTTCAGTTTCTGTCGGGCCACATTCATGAATTAGTCATCTCGGTGCCATGGACTAAAATCACCTCGGAGCCTATACGTATATCTATTAACACTATTGAATTTGTATTGAAGTCAAATCGCGAGGAGAACAGTGGTAGTAAATCTCCTACTGGTAGTAACTCGCCCCATCATCAAACATCGATTGAGGCATCGAGTGGCAGCAGTAAACATAACGAACGAGATGACACCTCATCAACGAGCTCAAGTTTAGCTTCAAAGATTATTAACAACATTAATATTCAATGCCAGAATATTATACTTAAATATATCGAAGAGGATATTGTGGTGTCCATGAATGTGCAAAATCTAAGCTATGGTCCAGCCAACGAACAGTGGAATATGGCCATGGTAGATACTAGTCCAAATAAGATAATCATAAGAAAATTGATAAACGTGTCTGATTTAACAATATGCCTTGATAAACGGAATGATGCGGGACAAATTGATGTTTGTCAAGAGCCCGTAATGTATCGGTAAGTTACATTTAAGTTGCATTTGGATATTTTTATGACTTGCATATTTTAATGATTTTTTGCAGGTGCACATTTGAATGTCGGGTCTTACGCAAATATAATATCCAAACTATGGCGAAGAACAGTACAACCCGTATTGGTGTATTTACCCAAAATCTAGACCTAAATATTTCCTCAATGCAAATTCCTCTGCTTATGCGACTTATAAAGTTTTTAACTGAAATGGTTCCAGAAAGATCAAACGCTACAGATTCGTCTGGCTCGATACAAGATGACCAAAGCCACAGTGACATACCGGCAAATAACACCAATGAAGGTGGAACGTACTTGTCATGGGCTTGGAACTTATTGCCAAGTTTTAATTTTGAAGATGATAAAGAAGACTGTCATCCCGATGATTGTGCAGGGCACACAAAAGATATCGGAATTTATATAGAAGAACTGAATCTAACTCTCAAGAACTCGGAATTCATTAACGATACCATATTGGGCGGTATCAAGCGCATACGATATATGCCAATTGTTCGTTTCACAGTTGGCGGACTGTATTGGGAACGAGTTATTTCAAAAGAGTTGTATTGGTCAAATACTAAAGTGGGCATTTCCAGTATCTATTTAGAGCCACTGGGCAGCTATCGTATTGAGGATCAACCGGGTTCTTCTGCTTTAATCGATACAGCACCGGTAAGTTCTCTTGTTATACAGCGAGTTGCAAAGAAAAACGTAAATTTTGGTAGAGATTAAGATCTTGATAAATCAAGTAATGTTATCTTTTAGCTTCCTAAAGTCTGTATACAATTTTGTTAAAATAAAAGTGCAGTTTAATTAAAAAAGAGTACTTTTCTCTTTCGCTTTTCTAGCGAAAAAAAAAAACGAATTAGAGCAAATACGTTTTTAAGCAAGAACTTTTTGAAAAATTTTAAGTGAAAAATATAAATGAGATAGAATTGATTTTTCAAACATTTTTAAAAATCTGATATTTTACAATAACTTCTTTGTAGTTCACCAATATACGGTCATATATAGACAAATCTTTGTTTGACGATCAGTGCATTATTGCCGACAAGGGCTGGGGTGTAACAAATTATGATGATTACATGACTCGCATTACTGACGACTATTTGCTTTACAGGAGCCCAATACTTGCTTTCGATGTTATATCATACCGCTCACGTTATAAAGATAGCGAGGAACATGGTAGCTCAGCGCAGTCTACAGCAAAAACTGGAACAGCCGATATAGCAGATTTTCATAAACAATTTCGTATTTTGTCGGCTGGCGTAACATTTCGTTATAACCAAACATTTCTGCAGGTTAAAAATGTTATTAAAACTATCCTTGATTCATACAATTCAACAGCATATTCATCAAATTCAGAGAAAACGGAATGCACTGCTTCAACTGCGCCAGGCACACAAAAAGTATTAACTCCACAGTATGACAGCAGCTTTGTAGGAAAGGGGGAATCTGATGAAGCAAGGAGTCTTATTATGGGAAAACCGTACGTACACTTTGCAGAGGGTTCGCCAAAATTACATCCCCCCTTAGTAGAGGACTACGATGCTCTAATGCAAGGTATACCATTGTGCAAATATAAAATTGAATTGAGACGTATGCGCTTAGAAATATTTGCTAAAACCGAATCAGAGTCATCCTCGCGCATGTCTAGGAAATTACCCAGTTTGGTAAAAAGCACCCTGCCTCATATGTTATTATATTTTGACAAAATTGAAGGTGCTTTATCCACTCCCGTGAACCCAGACAAATTAGTTTACACAACTTGCCAATTACCAGATAAACCTCAGGAGTTATTGAATGCTTGCTATGATAATTATAATTTAATTATTAAAGACTTTTCTATGGGTATTGTTTCGCCAACAACGGATAAGCTTATGAGATTAATAAATATACCTAAGTTGCAGTTAACATATGGTAATTTATTGCAACCGCATTTTTGGAAATGTGATGAAGTTCCTGTTAAAAAACTAGATTTGCAATGCGATACCATCAAATTGGAGTTTACCAAAAGAGAATTTGTAGCTGGTGTTTTATTGCTACAGAGTATATTAAGCTATAACCCGCCAATTGTTACAAAAGCAGTTGAGGTATTAAATGTTGCTCCCTCTATATCAGACGCCATGTCTTTGAATTCTCTGTTGTCTAAGCTTTTGGTAAAGCAATGTTATTATCATACATTTGGAATATGGAATTTAACTTTAACAGGTTTTAATTCGGATATAATAATGGGTAGAAAGTCTTTACAAGCAAGCCGCTATAATATCGTTAATACACAATCTAAAATTCATAATAATCAAAATAAATGGTTGGAACTGCAACTGCAATATCCAAATATGATTACTTGCGAGCAGCCCTTAATCCAGGCGTCAAAAAACTCGAGAAAGGATGCTAAAATGAAAATAGAAATGGTTTTAGGAATTTGGGTAGAGAAAATCAATTTAAAAGCTGATAAACATCTTTTAGAATTTTTGACGTTTGTAGTGCAAGAAGAGCATAAACTGGAAGCAGGTGAGTTTCCGACTAAACTATTGTTTCTTTTGTAAACTTTACATACAAATTTATTGTTTCAGAAAAAGAATTACAAACACAAAATTTACAAAATCCACCCATGCCATCCAGTCATATTTCTGGTGCTGCCCCTTCAACATCCATCATTTATCAAACCCAGAACAACATGCCACAAATTTTTGGACGCAAATCATCACGTAACTCAAGTTCTTTGAGAAAAATATCTCAACCCGAAGAAACCATACATTTCAGTTCAGAAAAGGACGAACGCGTGGAACTGACTACTATAGATCCTTTTATAGTGGAAACATCAGAAGTTAAATTTCCAGTAGAAACTGATGAAGCAAAAATACAAAAATATTTTAAATTATTTAACAGCATTATAATCTATTTGGATATAGCACAAAGTGATTTGCATATAACCAATAAAAGCCTTACAAACGAAATTGAAAACTCTGTAAAGCGACTATACACCTGCGTAAAACTGCCTAAAATTCTGCTAAAATCAACATTTGCTGAATATGTAACACGCTCGAGCTTACGTTTAAAAGTAAATCTTCCCATAACAGCCAAAACCCCATTTAACTGGACTATACAGTTTCAGGATATGGATATAGAAATAGTTGAAGATAGTGAAACTTTTCCGGTGCTAAAGCCTTGGCAGAATGCTTTGACTGTAGCTACTACTAAACGTAAACAAGCCGTAAATCCTCAGTCGGAAACAGACCACAATTTTAAATCACAAGAACGCACAGTTTCTCCTAGAATAAAGACACAATGCAGTAATCTTGAACAAACGGCTCAAGTTGCTGAAACTTCTACGGTTTCATCAAATTCTCTAAAGGAGATCTTTTCAGGCAGTGAGAACTCGCCACCCCCATCACCGAATTTAAAATTAAAGTCGACAATGGAAAATCCTCAAAACAGCGGCAAGTACGAGGAAATTATCTGTCTTAATCTACACCTCGATTCATCTGCAATACATTTTTATTGCAATAATATAAACATTTTAAAAGAACATTTCGATCACTTTATGAGTATGATAGAGATGTCACAAAAGGTGACTGCTGTAGAAATCTCAGTTGGCTCATCAAAAAGAAGAAAAAGTAACAACAGAAAATCTCCCACTTTGATGATATTAACCTCATCGGAAGAACATCAAACTATTAAAGAATTTATGGAATTGGATACGAATTCGGAGGTTTCTGCTTTGCCTGCCTTTGAAAGTAAGTAAAAGCTTATTTATACGGTGATTTAAAGCCATGTTTTTTTATAATACCATTTTAAAATTGCTAACAAAATCATATTTCATTTTTACTATTATTTTTAAGTAACTTTTTTTAATTATAAAAAGCTTATTTTTTATGTGTGCGAGCTATCTATATGTCGACATTTCATAAGACCTACCCTAATCATAAGTATTCTTTGGACATTTTTGGTAGAGTCAGATATGCCCCTGTGTGCAGTTTTATCAGACGCTCACGAATTTTTACTATTTTTCTGTTCGAGTACTTTTTAGATATGAGAGTTTTTTTTTAGAATTTGCTGAAAAATTACTCATTTACTACATATCACTGTAAAGTAAACCAAAAAATTTTTTAATATACATATATATCAGGTTTGTGTCCAGGATTCAAAACTGATTTTCACACACATTGAATAAATTCGCTACTAAAAATCTTGTTATTTGGCTACAAATTTATAGTTTTTCTCCTCCAAATATTGAAAAACATGTAAGTACAGGATAGTGAAACAGGCTGTTTTTTAAATGTTTTAAAAATTCTATCTACTTGACAATTGCATTGTAGTAGGAATGATTGAGGTATCGAAAGGTAAGTTTTTTGTATTTTACCAGCTGAAAACGCTTGCATGTTGTTTATATCGGGAAAAATTTCGTTATTTCAATCGGTGATTGCCTTATGCCTAGTTGGTGCAACTAAGATGTGGTATGTATTGGACAGCCATCGATCACGGTTGTAGTGTAACCTAGCCTGATTAGAACCATCTTACAAGAACATCACATGCTAATATTTCCCATCTGTGTATGCCTGGTAAGCACCACAAAATCGTTGTCACAGTGACTAGTTAATTCCTAATTTTTAACAAAATTTCGAAGGACTCATTCTTGTTGTGATATTATTTAACAGTTGCAACTGTATTAGCACTCGGCGTCTAAAAGCTTTTGGAATAACCAGTCTTTCGCCACTTATTATGCAATTGTTCACGATGCCTAAGGAATTTTTGCGATTATAGTACGGTTTTATGTTTTCGGCAAGATTAGATATGGGCGGCCAACCATTTCTAATAAAATTAATAACTTCGAATAGCTCTTTGTCTTTTGATGTAGCTATACGAACCATGTTCTGTGTTACAGGCAAATGTTTAATGTTGTCATCAATAATGAAATTCAAATCGGTTTCAGTTTGAATCTTTGCTATAATTAAGTCGTCGTTTTGCGAATGATTTGCTATTAGTCTCGAAAGAACATCAACATTTCCAAATTCATTAGTTTTTACATATTTAATTTGGAAATCGTAGCACATTAATACAAGAGCCCACCGTTGTAATCGGTTTGCGGTGTGTGTTGGTATACCTTTCGATCATCATAAGTAACGAAAATCATAAGTAACGTTTTATGATCTGTCAAAAGCGTGAAACGTCTGCCATAAATCATGCGGTGAAATCTTGTACAAGCGAATACTAGCGCCAGTGCTTCTTTCTCGATCTGACTATACTTTTGTTCTGCCGATTTTAAAACACGTGAGACGTAATAAATGGCTTTTCTGTTTCCATCAGGCATTTCATGAAAAATTTGGGCACCGATGCCAACCATCGAAGCGTCGGCGGCCACAAATATTGGCAATTTACTATCGTAGTGTGTTAAAAGCAAATCGGACTGAAGAATTTGTTTGAATTGTTGAAATGATGATTCACACTTCGAATTCCAATCCCAATTTGTTTCAGCTTTTAAAAGATTATCAAGAGGATATCTAAGCTCTCGCATTTTGTTGATAAACTTTCCATAGTAGTTTATGGCACCTAAAAACGAACGAAGCTGGGAAATGTTTTCTGGGCGTGTCATGTTTGATACGGCTTCAATTTTCTTGGGATCAGTGCGAATTCCTATAGATTCTATTACATGCCCAAGATAATTTATAGATTTTTGAAATAACTCACATTTTTCCCATCGAATAGTCAAACCATGGCATGGTAACGTTGTGAATGGAACAGGTATTTTTGCCTTAAATACTGGAGTGCTGTTAGGGATTGTATAAAGTGTTACAGTAAACTGATTACAATGACCAGTTTTGTCTTGAGTTACTGCTGGCAAGTTTTTGCGTATATCGTTAAAAATGTTAGCTTTATCAATATCCGCTGATATATGTTTACAGATATGATTTAAGTTGCTACTCCAATAATTAAATTTTTCTATTAGATTATTGCGGTTTTGTTAATGTTGTTATGTTGAATTTCAGTTGAAAAAGCTCCAATAATGGGTATTTTGTTATTAGAGGCATCCGAAACATTTTGCTCCCAACGTTGTAATTTTGGTTTACCAATTTTTACCCAATTTGTTTTCGATATCATGGACACATCGGCCGCTGTATCTAACTGTAGTTCTATACGTTTTTGTTTTGTTTTAACTACCACAAATTTTCTGCGAGCAATATGGCTTTTAACCGTTTTAATATTCTGTTGATGTATTGGTGTCACTGCTACAACTTTAGCTTGACATTCATAATTGTTTTTATTGTTGTGTTTGTTGTGTGTATACGCTTGTTTTTGTGTATTTGCCGCCAGCCGATTTTTGAGGTTATGTTTTGATAGCGGTTGTTTTTTAAAACAATTACAATACCCTTCTTTATGACCAATTCTACCACATGTTTTTCATTTGTGGTTAGAAAATTTACATTCTGTAACGAAATGCATGTTACCGCATTGCCAACATGGGTGTCGTGGACCATCATGTGTGGTTTTATTGCTTGTTGGTTTCTGACTCTCAGTTTCTGTACAAGGCCATTTAGTATTTTTGAACTTCATTGCCCTTACCTGTGGTGTTTGTGTGTCCACAAGGTTGGTGTCATTTTTAAGGATTGCCATCCGCTAAATCTCCGATGTTAGTTTTTCAAGCGTCACATCGGCATCGGTTTCGAGCATTGAAATTAACTTACTGCGTACTTCTGTATAAGATGGAGCTTGTAGTCCAATCACAAAAATCAAGCATTTTAATTGCTGAGTTGACATTTGTGCTTGGAGAAAACGTTCACATTGTTTGTTTACTCTGCCGGCGTACATTCGTTTTCATCTTTTTGTATTCTTAAACAATTGCATCTTATACTGAACAACGACTCTTGGCATTCAAACAATGATTTTAGTTGCGAAATTGTTTCATCAAATTTTAAATCTTGTGGTTTTCGTGGCAATAAAAAATTTGAATATTTAATGTAAACATCTTGGCTTAATTTCCGAAAAATTAGGCGAACCTTAGATGCATCATCCAGAGCTTTTGCGTCTTCTACAAAAAGTACTTCATACCTGTTATACCAATTCGTAAAATAAACGTCTGAGTCTGGATCATAGCGAAATTCCACTACGCTTTTGGAAAGAACATCCATCAAGGTTTCGTTGCCTGTTTGTATAGGAGGCTGCGAATTTGCTGCTGCAGTTGAGTTCTCTAATAGCCTGGTAAGTTTATCTGGCTGGGCAAAAATGTTTGTTACTACCGTCTCTAATGTAGACATTTTGCAACAATTGTTTAACAAGATAAACTCTAACGAAATTTAATAAAAAAAACTGCTCGTCGCCACTGTTGTACTTCTGGTGTGTGTAAAAATGAGATTTAGAAATACAATCCTTTATTTAAAAATTCAATCCCCAAAAAATGACTTTATTGTTCAAAAGCTTAACTAAGAGTAAAATATGTCAGAGTTGAATAAGGTATATAATACATAACAAAATTATAGTTATATATATATATATATATATATATATATATATATATATATATATATATATATATATATATATATATATATATATATATATATATATATATATATATATATATATATATATATATATATATATATATATATATATATATATATATATATATATATATATATATATATAATTGGAAAATTATAAATACGTGTTGCCAGCGTGCTACTTTGTGGTTCTTGCCAACACTTTTAATTTCATCAAAGTAGGTAGGACAGCTCAGTAGAAGAAGAATATGTCTCGGCAAGCGCTCTTTGTTTTAGCTTTGAAAATGTATAGAGCCTATGTGTTTTTTAGACGCAGTTATATATATGCTTTGAATTCGATAAAAGTGAGTTTAGATAATTTTGCAGACAAAAAATTACCCTTGACTCCACATGATCATAATTTTGCAACAATATAAACTTACTGTATGTATTCCTTTGTTCTCTGATCCATCTATGTTTAAAATTTCATCGACATGGATTCAGCCGTTTAGCTTATAAAGCGTAACAATCGAACGGATTAACTTTCGTATTTGGTCAGGGGATGGACATGGAGAAAAACACGCGATTTGGAGGGCATAAAGCGTTCTCACTTTGATTGAGTTTTATTTTCCTTTTTTGGTTGCTAAAACACTTGTTTTAATAGATTTCTTCAAAAACAGCAAGAAAAATTTCATTTCATTTCATTTATTTAGGAGCTTTACCGTCTCTTGACCCTACCCTAATTATTTTAATGAATTTTTATGTAGCCTTTGTCCGCCAGAAGGCTTCACTCTACACTTTGCTGAAAGTTTTTATTATTTTATAAATCGGACCAGTAGTTCTAGAGATTACCTTTTGCAAACATTCATATATACAAAATTACAAACTTTCCCTCTTTTAGTATAGATTACTATTAATTGTTTATCGTTTTTTTTTTTTTTTTTTTTGTTATATTTCAGGAAAATCGCTTTTTCATAAAATATCGCTATTCTGCCAGTGGTCCGTAGCAAAGTTAGTGGTTGAAATAGAAAGTGTGACAAAGCAAATACGGCACAGCAAACTTGTACTAGAATTGGAAGATTTTCTATCAACTGTGGATCAAGGCCAAGATTTTACGAAGTACACCAGCAAAATTGGAAATTTCAGTCTTAATTATTACCAAAAATCCGATAACCGTGACTGGTTACGACAAGAATATTTACGTCTACGTATGATAGCCGAAACCACTGAACATCCCTTTTTAAATGTAATTATAACAAAAGTTAGCTTAAAAGACTTCTATAAGCGTATCGGTGTCAAGCGCAAAGGAGAAGTTGGTTGTACTATCAGCGAAGTTTTAATAGTAATGCAGGCTGTGGAAATAGTTGTGGATTTGGATCGTGTTCAAGCATTTATGGAACCTCTATGCATATTACTGGAGAAAACCCATCGCGATATCGAAACTAAAAATGAACAAGAAAACATAATCAAAGCCTCTGAGTTGCCTCTCGTACACTTTGAGAGCAAAGGCATTACTTGCTATTTTCCTTTAGATAATACAAATAAACAGTGTACTGTTTTGATTTGTAAAATTGATAGCATAAATATAACACCAAATTTGCAAAATCCTCTACAGCGCAAACCTTTAAGACCGGACGTTTATGGCAAGGCGGCCAGCATGGGCATATTGAGCATTCCAGGCTCATTAGTTGAGGATCGTCAGTATGAATTAACTTTAAATAAGTTATCAGCAGCTTCAGGAAATTGGCAGAGCATATTGATTCATATGCAAAATAAGGCACAAAACATTCATACCAACCCAGCTGTAGAATGGAATAATCCCGAACGTAAACAGTCTTTGAAGTTAAACGAAATATTTAAAAATTTTACACTCATAGCAACTTATGCACCGAACATTGTTTATAACAATATTCTAATATGCGGTCAGGCAATAGAGTTTAATTGTGTTACAGATTTTATAGCCAGCATTAATACGGATCAACTGAATATGTTTAGTTGTCATCTGAAGCGCGTGAACAAAATATCAGAGTAAGTTGAAAAAGGATTTTTTTTTGCAATGAAATTCAATTTTGCTTGTATTAGAGATGTCTCTAAAAAAGCTAAATAGATTGTTGTTGAGTTTAAGTTAATGATTTTGCCTAAAGTTTGAGCGATTTTAACATTCGTTCAAAATATTCAATGGTTGTCCAAAAAGGCCAACGGATTAAATTTGAGATGCTCATATAAACTTCACCTTTCGCAGAATTTTGTGGGTTTGCACTTGCAAAAAACTGGCTTGCGGGCTGAAAATAAGCGGCCATAGCCAAAAACGTGAATTGGTGTTGGAACAGTTGGAAACTGAACATGATTTCCAAATCAAAGATTACCAACTTCTTTGGACCGAATTTAATATATCAAACCAAACCATGTTTTCAACAGGTTGGAGTTGCATGCCAAAAACAGCTTATGGCACATTGAAAATTATAGAAAAACAATTTGAGAGCATTGCCATCTAAGGAGATAGTGCAACTAACGAGCTTAGTTTTGTTTTTTGTGGCTACAAACCAGATAACTTCATTTGTTGATTAAAAAAAACTTGATCAAATGATCAAAAATTGTCTACACACCCTGTTTTCTGGTTCATTTTAAAGCAACTGAACATATGCGAATTTGTTGGTTCTGATAGTTTACACATCGGCTGACTCATAAAAGTAATCGTCTTTAAAGAGGGTTGGATAAATCAATCGAGCTTGCTCGAACTTTTATATTCGTTGTTCACATTAAGACAATCGAACCACATGCAGCTCGAACACTTGCTTATTTTTATCATAGGTCTAATCAACTCGTGCGCTTGCCCTTTCTACTCAACACTCAAAATTTTGATAGACACTGAAGTACAAAAAGCAAGCAATCATCGTATGTGAATTCGTCCATTCTAATCAACAAAGGCAAGCTTCTTTTTATTTTAATTTACATTAGTTTTTGATGTTTATTCGTGTTGTCTATACCAGAATAGGAAATTGCAGTTTGATATTGCAAAAAGTATTTATTAGGTGTGTTCATTTACTTTAGTAAAATTTAGCAACGAGAGAGTAACAAGAAATTTTTCAAAATTACTCACAAAAATGTGAAAAAGTAAACGAACACTTTACTGGCTAAAATTTGCAAGTTAGAGTAGTGTTGTTATGCATAGGTACTTAATAACTACTCATTTTTTTTTTGACAAACTATACATATACATATGTATATTAAAAAATAATGTGATTATTGTTATTTATATTCAGCATTGTCGTAGCTGGCGTCTTTCGAGTACGGCTTGTAATAGAATAATGAAAAGTTTTACAATGTTATTTAATCTAGTACTAGGCGTAGTCGAACTACGCTAAACACTATAAGCGTGATTAGCTACTTTTGAATAAAATATCTATTTTTAATTAGGGAGCTTAATCCATACAGGTTTCAACTCAATTGGCAACTGAGTCGGTTGTTGTGCAAATCAATACGTAAATTTATTAGTTTGGCGGTTGTCGAGTTAGTTAATTTTTTTTTGCAAAGAAAACGTTAAATATTTTTAAAATTGTCTTTAATTTCATTGAATCTGATAGTTGGATGAAAATCTTTCATGTCAGTTTAAGCAGTGTGTGGCCAAGAACCAATTCAATTTAAATACTCAATAGACAATTGAATTGAAACGTGTGTGGGCCGCTTTATACGTTATAACAGCCTGCCTACACATAACATGTTTATTTTAAATTAATTTCAAAGTGTAGCTACTACAAAAAACAAAAACATTTCAGAGGTTAAAACTAGAAAAATATTAATATAATTAAAAATTTAAGGATCTAAGTGTCAATTTAATTGCTCCCCTAAAAGTTTTAAACACATTCTAGTTTTAAACACATTTACCGGAAAATCCTTCGCCACTGATGTGCTAGATACTGTGTTGCTTAGTTCATTTCCATTAGAGGTTTTATTTTAACTCTGTTGCTCCTAAGTTATACAAAAATAAAGTATTTTTTAATACTTTTTATCGCTTTACATTTTATCTCTTGTGGTAAATTTTCATCTCTTTTTGAGAAAAACTTATGCTTGCTCTCATTTGCAGGAAACTTATCCAGAAAGCAAAGAAACACACCTAATAAAACTTTTATCGTCTGCCATATTTGTCTGCATGTTTCGGCGTATGCAATTAAACTAATTTTGATCCAGTAACCAGACACTTGTTTAACAACGAAAAACAAACAAAAGACAATAGTTTTTGCAAATGAACAACGAAAAGCAAGCAAAAGACAATACTTTTTTGCAAATGATTAAACTTGCCCATGTTATTTGCATTTTTGGTATATCATATTGCTGAAGCCACACAGGCTTTCGGTTCAAACATGTTGTCTGAGTTAATAGGAATAAAGCTGGATTCGCCCTTTGTTTCGGAACAAATTTTTTGTTTCGAACTAATTTAAGCTTTTTCACGATGTTCTGAAACTATTCACCCATTTCTAACATTTGTTCCGGACAAACAAAGATGCCATATGGAATAAATATGGAATGTGAACGATGCGTCTTACTGTTACGAAGTGGCAGCTTTTTAATTTTTGAAATAAACTTCAGTGCAATCGATATGTTAAAATGCATCACAAAATGTTTTAAAGTTGTTTACTTTTATTTTTTATAATAAAGAGTAATACTCGTAATATGTGCCAGCTCAGTTTAATTTTGCTTGAAATATTAAAGTAACACACTTCATTTGCTTCGGAGCCATAAATAAAATTAAATCAATTCACTCAAAAATTGTTCCGAACAAAGTTTACTCTCTTTCGTTCTCCCTCTCAGAAATGGAAATGTCAAACTACATTTAAAAAAACAGGTGTCAGAACAAAAATGTTGTTCCGAAACCATGTGTTTACTGCAAGCCCTTTGCTTGCTTTTGCGAACTTCTTAAAGAAATGCTTTTGTTAGTTCTACTCATAATCAGAATTTGATGTGTGCAGCAGAATGAATATGCTTTTTAGTCATCATTGATTTTTTTTATTCGTTATTTATGTCGTTATTCTTTGAAATGAACAAAAATTTTTGTGCGGGATAAAATCAAGCAAGATCATTATTCTGAAGTTCTCTGCAACAAATCACATAACCCATGTCATTAGTCTGAATAAGTTTGACTTATGTGCCATTGCGTTATCAGGGTTAGAACTAGTCGACGTGAAAAAATTACATGGGATTTCTGTAGTTTGCATGAGGATAGTAAGGAGTTCGAGAATATTGAACACATTTTGTGCCAATGGCATATTGTGTCAACGGCCTGTGGTTAAGGGAATAATGTAGGGATTTTTTTTTTATCTGACCTCCTTTTCTATTTCCAAATTTTCCTCTCTGTTAAGGAAGTTTTCATGGTAGATCATATTATTGTCTATTATTTATTATGCATATTCTATTTTAATTCCAGAACTCTAAATGAAGTCTGTAGTGTAAAATCTTCATCTGCTAACGTCAATACTAATTCGGGATCGCATTCAACATCTACCATGTATTTCTCACCTTTTAGCTCTAATTCAACAATAACTTTACGCTCAATTAAAACGCTTAATAGCTTAGCAAAAAATGTGATTGCCAAAACTGAAGCGAAACGTATTAGGCGTTTAGGTTCTCAAACGCAATTTGAATCAATTGACGAGGACTCTGAATCGCCTCTACCCAAAACCGATTCTGGTATTGTATCACAATCCTCCAAGCGTTCTGCATCGGCCAAAGATATCAGATATTTAACTAAAACAAATTCTACAAGCACAATTTTGGAAAAATTATCAGAGCATCCTCAAAGTAATCAAACGCAAACAAGATCTCTACCAAGAACTGTATCATTTTTGGCTGGCGTATTTTTGTTTAAAATTTTTGAAACCAAACACGTTGATTCCAATGTTCAATCAGCTTCTGCAATCGAAGGATTTGAAAAACCCTTAATGGCATTTACCATATCACAGCCCAGCTTTATGGTTACGCAAAATATATACGATTCAGTTATAAATTTTTCAATTTTTAATTTGACAGCAAATTTGGCAACACCGGATGAAACACAAAATAAAATGGAAACAAATTTATTTCCTAAAAACATTATTGACACCATACCAGGAGAGTTGACTTCCACAGGTATACCGCCCTCGTTATTTACTTATAGATTACATAACAGCAAACTAAAAATGAGGGAAATCGATATAGAGCTAGCCAAGGCGTTGGTAATAACCATAAGTGAACGGAATATTGCCGAATTATGTAAACATCTTCTGCTCATTTACAAATCAGTGAATACAAATAACTGTATGGGTTCCCCATATGAAGGACTCTTGCATCGCAAAACGAAAATTATGCTTATGAAAGGCAATACATTGAATGCTGATCGTTTGAACCTGAAATGTAACAATATTGCCTTGAAACTCACTCATTGTCAAGAATACGAATGCAAGCTGGTTTTTTGTGATCTTAGAGTTAATCTCAAATATCTGACCAGACCCGAAAAGTGTTCAGCGAAATTCTCTCTGGGTGCAACGTATCTTCGTGCTAGCAAAAAGGTATTTTTACATCCTGTAGCTTTAAAAGGTTCCATGGACTTTGTAAGTGAACCCTGGAATCGTTTGCCTCTTATAAATGCTATTGTAAAGCTCAATGTGATACAAATTGATTTTGGTATTTATATTATCTTACAACTACGACAAGCTGTTGAGGATTTGAAATCTATAGCCTGCTATGTGCAAGAAGAATTGCAACGTTTCCAACGCCTGCACGTACATGACCATCAACAGAATGCTAGTGTGGAATTGAAACAGCTTAAAGAGTTGAAATGCCCACGTAAAAATTCGTTTATACAAAACAATAAAAACTTTAAAAGAGAGGAGTTCTATCAGGATGATTTAAGGTAATATTCATTATATTATATTTTAAGGTGGCACGTGGTGGCTATGTTATCGGTTCAATACAAAATATTTTAGAACGTTTGGACCAAATTATATCCGTGTTTCATAATTGTGCATGTTGCTTATTAACACACAAGCAAACGACCGCAAATGCTGCTTCATCTGTACTCATGGATGGTATAAATATTGAGGAATCGGATGCTCTTGATGTTCTTGGAATTAAGATACAGTGTGATGTTCGCTGGACTGAACACATCTTTCATGTCTCCAAAGAAGCATTTAAGTGTCTTGGTTTTTTGAAACGGTGTAAGATGTACTTCACTCCATCCGACCTCCTTACTATTTATACCAACTACATCCGACCGAAAATGGAATACAACTCTCATGTTTGGGC
Source organism: Thecocarcelia acutangulata (assembly GCA_914767995.1). Lineage (NCBI taxonomy): Eukaryota > Metazoa > Arthropoda > Insecta > Diptera > Tachinidae > Thecocarcelia > Thecocarcelia acutangulata. The sequence goes on along the minus strand of OU612094.1, from coordinate 142,255,838 downwards.
CGGTGCCTCAAAGTCTATTTTGGGGTTACTCGACCGTGTGCAGGAGAGGGCGAAGAAGCTCATCGGTGACAGTAGGGTATCCAACTCTATTGATTCACTGGAGCATCGACGCAGTGTGGGGTGCGTTACTCTGTTCTATCGTTACTACAATGGATTTGGTCGGACGAGACTAGGGATCTTGTTCCCGAAACTCGCACGCGCTCATCGTCCAGAGCTCATCCATTTGTGGTCGATCGCCCGGGGCATCGCACTACGCATTACAGAGAGAATTCGTTTTTCAGCCGAACGCTTCGTCTGTGGAATAATTTGCCTGCAGACGTGTTTCCTGTCTGTTATAACGTTGGAAGGTTCAAGTCAAATGTTCACAAACACTACTCCCTCTTTCCCCCTCCTCACAACCTATTTTCCTAGTTCTGGTACAATGCACTGCATATGTAGTGGTCATCCCCTGAGTACTGGTCCAATATAAAAAAAAATAAATAAATTGGAAGTCAACCTTATTCACAATCTTGTGTATTTGAAATTGCAAATTTGTGTAATTCGAAAATTCAGAATAGTGTTTGTACAAAAATATATTTGCCGAGTTCTCCATTATATGTTGATGGATCTAAACAAGTAATCCATGAACTACCAGCAAAAAATTTCTCTTGAAAAGCTTTGGTTGTCATTACATTTCTCCAATAAAAGGAAATGTTTCCACGTTTCGGTTAGAAGAAAAAAAGAAACCTCAACAAAGTTCCCCCTGTGTGGAGCACACATTAATTACTACATTCATTTTTAATTACTACACTTTTTTTAATCGGGTGGCTTAAGACCTCTTATTTGATCGGGTGTCCGCTGGGAAGGTATACTACTTTGTTTTGCCGCCATTTTGGTAAACATTAGTCCTGACAGTTCATATTTGGCAGTAGTGAAGTAGACACGTGGCAAATTTATTATGGTAAAATATTCGATCAAAATCATTCACCGATTACTATAACGATGGGGAAGTTACGTGAAAACTTTGGGAGAAACACCATGCCAACAAAACTCACTATTTGCCGTGTAGTGAATGGTTTCGAAGAAAGAGGGTCTGGGGGTGATAGGCCCAAGCTGGACCACAACGACCTGTAAGATTGGCTGTAAACATTACTGCTGTTCGAGAAAGTGTTCAAAGCAATCCATCAACCTCAATTTGACGCCGTGCTCAGAATCTTGGTCTTCAAAGAACAACATTGGCCACAATTGTGTACAAGGATTTGCATTTGTTTCCGTTTAAGATTTAGTTGACACAGAAGCCTCTTCCACAAGACCATTTACGCCGCCAATAGGATGTTACAGCTCGACCATGACAACCCCGATTTTCATGAAAAGATCATAATGAGTGACGAGGTACATTTTCATTTAAATGGATATGTGAATAAACAGAACAGTTGGTTCTGGGCAATGGAAAACCACCAAATTATTCATCAGTCACTCTTGTATCCATTAAAAGTAACAGTCTGATGTGCAATTTGGTGAGGAGGAATCTATTTGAATGATATGATTGAAAACTTTTTAAGACCAAAACTGTAGTTTGGTATGAACAAGACGGTGGCTCATCGCCAGTTAGGATTACAATGAAATTAATTCGATACCTCTTTCCACAACAAGTTATATCAAGAATTGGATTTTGATTGGCCCATACAGTCGTCTGATTCGATTGCTCCGCACTTCCTTTTGTGGGTATATCTGAAATGCAGGGTTTATACAAACAAACCAGAAACACTTGAGCAACTCTAATGAAATACGACGTGAAATGTGTGAGAATGTAATGAAAAATGTGCTGAAAAGGGCATTTGTGAGGCTAACAGATGCGGACATTTATCTGATATCGTACTCCATACAAAATTGCCGACATTAAATAAAACATTAATCAATATAAGATCCATTTTCTTTCATTTAATCAAAAATGATAAACAATCAAAGTAGTATACCTTCCTGGCGGACGCCCTGTATATAGCGTTTATGGATTCGCCAAGTTTAGCGCCAATTGTAAACCGATTTAATATAAAAAAATATACTTTATCTTTTAATAGCCAAAGAATTCACAGATGTTGTGAAGTAAATGTAAAGCTAAAAATTATTTGTTTGCAGAGCTGGAGCTTTCCAATTTGTGGAAACAATGTCGGATAGTTTGCTGCCTTTACCGTACCAAATACAAATTATTAAAAAAGATTATGGTATTATATGCTGGCGTTATCCTCAGCCAAGGAAAATGTGTAAAATTCACATCTATCCTGTACCCATGGCTGTAAGAAAAAAATATTAATAAATTATTAAATTTTAAGAAAACGTTTTTTTTTTTTGAAGGTGGATAATCCCATACACATTAAATGTCGCATGGAATACTTCAGTGAAGTGCACGAACGTTTTCTTCATTATTGTGATTTTTGGCTATCGGAAAGTAATTTCCGGGATATAAAATTGCCGGAACGGGAAGTCTGTGGCACTATTTGGCGTGTTGTAATTTTACAGTCTTTGGTCTCGATTAATGGTGAATGTTTTGATACCAGTGAAGAGGATGAGGAACTACATTCTATAGCAAGTATGAATATAGAAGAAGTACTTGGAAAGGGACGTAAAGATGCGGATTTCATACTACATCCTAAAGTATTAGTTGGTTGCATGCGAGTTGATACTATATTCCAATCGAATTCTGTGCCCAAAGTACAATTGCTCCTAAGCTGTAATTCACTTAAACTGAAGCTGCTTAATCAACCGGAACAAAATGATGTTTTGCCACCTCTGCTAAAGAGATTCCATTTAACAAAAACCAGCCACATTTCACAATGCTTTATGGAGTTTACATTGAAAAATTTTAATTTTCATTCTACATTTTATGATAAACAGAAATATAATTTTAATTTAGGTCTCAAAGTAGACATGAAATGCCTGGATTATGGCTTTCTTAATATGATGCCTTTAATGGAAGAAGCCACTATACAATCCTACCTAGAAATCGATAAAAATAAAAATACGTTCAATATCAATTTTGTAATCGATCGTTTACAATTCAATGTTGGTCCTGCCGTTATACACACTCTACTCTCTTCGAAAACGCACTGGTCCGAGTGTCTGGACATGGATGAACGGCGCATACGCCATGCCTTAATACCAAAATGTATAGTGGTAAATCGAATTATGACTTGTCTAGCCTTTGGTCAAAGTGGTACCCACGAAAGGATTCAATTACAACCAAAAGAATGCTATTTGTATTCATTTCGCAGTGATTATCACATTCAGGAGCTGACATTCTTTATATCAGATGAAGAGAACAACACAGTAGATACTTCCTTGTCTTTGCACATACCTTTCAAATTCGAAGGGCAACATTTTTTAAAATTTTTACGAATTGGCCACAAAATTATTACCGTAAAACTGCAAAAATTATCTAGTTCACAAATATTTATTTTGATTAAAGGTCAAATTGAATTAGTGTCAATGGTACCACACAATTTACGTTTGGAATTTCGTCCAGAAGGCAAAACAGATGAAGGACCCCATAAAGCTTTGGAATATTTTATTGAAAAACATGGTCGCAGCTCATTTTACCACAGTGTCGAGCAAAACTCCAATGTTACTATGAGGTAAGATGTAACATTTGATCCCAAAGAATTATATTCTGTATTTATTTATTATAAATATGTTGTAATTGTTTTTTTTCTTTTTAGACTCAAATTGTCTGACAATAATGTTAGAGCCCGTACTGGTGATATACCATTGAAGACAAATAAAAAACTTCCCTGGTTGGTAAAAGGTAATTAAATTTATTTATTTTATTCAATGATTTGTTATTTGATTTGCTCAATAACATTAATCCACCTAATTTTAATGAGGTCAGAGAAAGGGCATTGCTTATTGCTTATAATCAGGTTTGAGTATATAAAAGCGAGTAGAATTTTGATATTAATACAGTGTCATAGAAAAAGACAGAGTACGAGTAGATCTCAATCTCTCGGTTTCGTTACCTACCGTTAGTTATAGATTAGGTTAGTTTGCCCTGATCTGGCCATGGGTAATTTTTTTTAATAAAATTTATTTTTATTATTGATTTTTTATGCTATTTTTTGTTTTTTTTTTATATTTATATTTATGTTTTTATTTTATTTTTTGGCTTTAAATTAATTTTTATTTTATGGGCGTTTCACGTGGTTATTGTATTGTTTGTTGGGTAATGTTATTGTAAAATATGCATGTTTAAATTTTATGTTAAGTTCTGTTTGTTGTTGCTGAAAGTTTCGTTAATGGCTATTGTTGTTATTATTTTTTAACTGTATTATTTTCATGATCTTTGTTTTTATGGTTTTATAAATGCTTGCAGTTTTATTTCGTTTGATATGAATTTTATTTTAGTTTTATTTCAAAAAAAAAAAAAAAAAAAAAAACAGAAAAAAAACACCACACAAAAATATAATTTTTTTAAAATTAAACACTAAACGCGGAGAATAACTAAGCAAGCCATGTGCATTTTAAACATAGAAAACACGGACAATAACAAAAAGACGTGCGCGCGGGATGAAGGACAAAACACTTGGACCCTTTCTTGGTCCCGTTGTGTTGCTTGAGACCGTTTGTTATAAAAACAAGTTAATTCCTTGTACCCATGTGGAGTAGAAATTTCTTTTCGTTTTGTTTTTCTAGTATCGTCTTCACAATTCTGGGGCCAAATCACCGCATACGACATCGAGCAATATTATCGAGATTTTTCATTTTGGTATCACGGCATACGATATCGAACAAATTGTATTGCAATAATAAAAAAAGTTAAAAATTTTTTTTTTATATTCGTACTTTTAGGAAACATATGGTCTTCAATCTATTACATTTTGTTAAAATTACGATCCAATGCATCGTTTGCCGTAATCGAGATGTGTCGTAATGTTATTCGATACGATATTTAATTCGATATCGTATGCGGTGATTAGACCCCTGTATTTGAAAAGTTGTTCTTTAGTTTTTGCAAAGGTATATTTTAAATTTCTTAAGAGAATTAATCTGATTGAAACCCATTTCAAAAAGTAACTTTCATCGATATCTTCAAAAAGTTTAGAATCAAATAAAAACACAAACATTCTTTGTAGACTTTAGATCTAAATGATGAAATGCATATCAGATATATATCACATTATTTATGTGTTTGAAATACGCGCCATGAATGCACTAGCGTATAGACGTTACGACAACGATATTGTAGATTCCAAATATTCAAAGCTAGCGCTTTTGTTTACAGGCACAGTGAAGTGCACAGTAATATTTTAACGAACAAACTGGCAAAGACCGGGGTTCGGTTAGAACAAGGAGATGGCAGAAATCCCGCTTAAGAGCTGTGAAAATGTGATACAGTGTCAAAACTGCAAAGGGTAGATCTTTTAGTTGGTCAAGTAACGAGGCTAAAAGGGTTTAGGTATGATAATAGGAAGACTATTATCTTGAGGGTCCTACCATAACCAAAGTTGCATAATGCAGTAATGGGTATAAATGCGAGGAGTTAACAGTGTTGAATACTTCCTTTGTTATTGTCCAGCTGATTCTTATATAAGCGTGTTGTTCTAGGTAGGCCGGTACTGTATGAATTAGCAGACAAATTTTAATTAAGTTTTATAGTGGCACGCTATAAGTATTTACATAAATTAATAAGTGTTTGTATATTTAAAGTTTGTATTTTCCATTTTAGTACCGATCAACAGCGATGAATTCATAAGTTTCTGGGTAAGAGTGCTCCGTGAAGATATACCCGATCTGGCAACCGACAATTATCAGCCTCAAAAAATTCTTATCACCATATGGCCGATTTTTGAAATATCTTCAATGTTAAGTTGTGCGGTGCAGGCCAAGGAAACGACGGGAAAAGAAGGCGAAATAAATTTACCTGGTCAAGGAGCGCGTTACATCTTAAATGTACCAGCCACTCATTTAACCGAACATCGAATTGATTTTGAGTACAACTTTTCTGTTGGAACGGCCACCTCCAATAGTTATACACTTAAGTTAAAGTCATTGGATTGGCAAAAGTTCTTCTGGTATGATGAACAAAAATGGGATATAGAAAGCACAATAGCTATGTTAGCTAAGCCAATAAAACGTTATTGGCCTTTAAACGACGAAGAAGAACTTAAGGTGAAAAGGCTTTCGGAGTCAAATCATGAAATCGATGTTATCTACAATACCAGAGTAACAAGAGAATTTGCCTGTAGTCTCAATTTAGAAGTGGCTCCCTGGGGTATTTTCATAAATTCCACAGGAATACAAATCCGCATCTGTGAAGTAGGCATACAGCCAAAAACCCTCAAAGTGAATGCGAATGGCTTGGAAATGTTGTTTAATATATCACAAGGCTTCAGTATAGGTATACGCCGAGGCTCTAACTGGTTGCAATCTTTGCCAATTTTTATGCAAAATAGTTTGGCAGCACAAAGTAAAAATTGTTATATCTTAAACGAAGGGGAATACACTAATATTGTCATTCTTAAGGCAGGTGAAGTGTTTAAATTTATTTTAAGCTTGAAAATAGAGAACAATCGAAAAATTTTCAAGCTTTCTTCAAAGTATGTGGTCGTTAATCATACTAAAAGCCTTTTATGTATTTTACCATTCGCCATGGATCATAAAGAGAGTTTGACACGGCAAAATATTGAGCATTTAGATAAAACTTCAACCAAAACAGTATTAAAAGCTTCTCCTTGTAAACAAAATAGTATTGGCATATCGCTTAGTCAATTCTACGATATAAAAGCTCAAAGTTCGCAACGTTCTGTAGATTCGGCGTTTATTTATTTTCTTATCATTAAATATTGTCATGACACTAATATTTCAATACCTATTCCCCTTACCCTGCCCTTCAATCGTAAGAGTATAAGTCTACAAAATGGCCACGAATCTGTAGCTTTGATTGTGTCTCTTATTGAACACGAACACATCTTCTATTTGAATATATTTGACGACGTATCTCCCGCCATCTTAATCAACAATCAAACTGATTGTCCTTTTATTATTGCACAAACGAATGCTGCCGAAAATAGCAAAGTTTCTTCAACCATTCCGGAATATGAGGGCAAACACCTGGAATGGTACCATGTTATACCAAAGCAAAGTAAATCGTATTATACACCACCCGAATGTTATACCCATTTTCCCGATGTTGAATCTACATTGTGCAATATTACTTTGGCGCTATATGGAGGTAAATTAATATGCAAATCAATGTTTAAGAAACATTTATTTTATCCATTTTGTTTATTCAAGATTCGTGCACAAAAAAATCAAATAAATGGTCTAAATCCATACGTTTAGATAAAACATGGAAAAAATTCTTGCACATACCAGACCATGGCGATGTAAAAGTTATAATCTGTGATAGACATCGTGTTATAAGATTAAATATTTTTTATATAACTCAGGTAAAGTAACATTTTTATACTTCTTCCTTATACTATAACTATTTAATATAACAGCGCAACCTAAATTTGCTCGTCAAGCGTTATCTACCAGCCACAAATCCTTATGAACATACAAATTGTATGAGCCCAAGTAAAATGGCGCAGCGTCAACGCTTTTGAATTGGAAAATCCAATTTTGCTCTCCCTCTCTCTCTCTCTCTCTCTCCTTCTCATATTTTATGGTAGTTAATAGTCACTGTTTAGGGTCTTTCTTTTTATCTTGAACCAGTACTCAGGGGATGACCCGTACAAATAGGTTGTAAGGGAGAAAAAAAGGGAGTAATGTTTATGGACGTTTCATTTGAACCTATTAATAACAACATGGAAAGGCGAAGAAACAATATTATCGCAGCATTCAAAGTGTTGGAATTAAATTATTTAACTTGCTCAGTGTCCAGAGTATATACATATACACTTCCCACACTGCAAGGCCATGAATTACATTGAAAAGGAATTAACAAAGAACATATATTAGAAAAACATGTGTACACAGAATGGAAGACAAAACACTGCTTCTGTCGGCATGTTACTTATTCCGAATCAAAAAATGGATCAAAGAAGCTATTAAGTTTTGTATAAAAAATGAAATTAAATGCCCAAGAACTTTTGAAATGTTGACTGTGGCGTTTGGCGAGTCTACTATAAGCAGAACACAAGTTCAAGCAATTCGTCAGCAATGCACAGAATTGTGTAAAAAACAATCATTGATTTTGCACCATGATAACGCACTTGCTCACACATCGATGCCTATGCGTGTGTTTTTGGCCAAAAACAAAACCGTTATCATGCCTCAACCACCGTATTCACCAGACTTGACGTCCGCTGACTTCTTCCTCTTCCCAAAACTGCAGACACCGATGAAAGGAAAGCGTTTTGCTATGATTGAGGGGATAAAAATAAATCGAAACAGGAGCTGCTAGCGTTTCAGAAGCTTTTCAAGGATTGGAAAAAACCCTGGCATTAGTGCATTATACCTAAGGGGGATTACTTTAAAGGGTACAAGATAGTTATTGATAAATAATATTTTTTTCAAAAAATGTGGACCGTACGTGGTCCTCCGTTACATGGAAGTTGTCTTACTGTACCATGTTGTCGAAAATTTGCAACCAGTAGTGCAATTCACTAACTTTACACCCCAATTAGAAGTGTTAATTTTAACCACACATTTTGTTGTTTGCACTAACCCCTACGTTATTCACTAACTATATGTAGCCACCGTAAAGGGTTTTATTTTTCATCACGTTCAGATTGTTATAACGTGGCAACTCTCCATTTCATTTTTATTAGCTATTGTATTGAATCTCCTTTTGTTTATATGTTTTCTTCATCTTTTGTAACTTTGAACTTTTTATATACGTACATATGTATGTATAAAAATCTTAAAAATAATATATGAGCACGAGATCCTTATATATAAAACAATAATTAAAAGTTTTTTTTTTATTGAATATTTCGTTTTGCTTTAGAAAACTTCTTAAGGTATGTATTTGTTGATGAATTATAAAATCAAAAACATTTTGTGATAGGAAATAAAATAACATGAAGAGATTTAACACATACATACATACATAATTACATTTAACATAAAAATAATGTTATTTTATTGCCTATCAAAACATTTTTGATTTTATAGTCGATCTACAAATACTTTCCTTAAGAAGTTTTCTAAAGGAAAACGAAATACATATTGAATAAAAAATTTTTAATTATTGTTTTATACAAAAATACTATTTTCAAGATTTAACTTGTGTGTTTACTAACTTTTATTGTTTTTTTATTAGACAAATAGTTTATTACATAAATTAAATGAAATGAATATGTAAACAATATAAATAAACACTTTTTTAAACTCACAAAATATTGGGGTGTTAATTAACACCTATTTATGTGGTTAAATATAACAGCTGATTCAAACAGCTGACTTTAAACCCCAGCATATGGTGTTTAAAGTGCTTGTGAATAGGAAAAAGGTTAATTTTGTGGTTAATAATTTTAACCGAAATAATTGGGGCTTAAAAAGCATAGTGAAACGCACTACAGGCGGTTTATTGTAGTTGCTGAAGGTCCAGTACTCACATTAAAAAAAACAAATTTTGATCGCTATTCTGTTTTGTAGTGTCCCATGTTTAATTCCCTAAGTTTTCTTCACAAAGCTTTGAAATAAAAATAAAGAAGTGTTTCGCTGACATAAGTGTATTATACTGAGCGAGATTACTTTGAAGGGAACAATATAGTTATTGAAGAATAAAAAAATACTTCTTGAAAAAATTTAAAATAACGGCTGTTTTTTTACCAGACCTCGTATATATAGGGTGTTTTTTTAAGCTAGATAGAACTTTAAATTGTAAAAAGTAACACAAAAAATTAAATTTTGATGAAACATTTTTTTTATTTGTTTCAGTATACTCTGACAAATCATCATGAATAGACTCACGCTTGAACAACGCTACGAAATTATCCAAATTTACTTTGAAAATCAGACCCGTTGTTTTATCGCAAAATTGTGTTCAGCGATGAGGCGCATTTTTGGCTTAACGGGTTTGTTAATAAGCAAAATTGCCGCATATGGAGTGAGACCAATCCACAAGAGACCCTACAGACTCCATTACATCCAGAAAAATGCACTGTTTGGTGCGGTTTTCATGCTGGTGGCATCATCGGACCTTATTTCTTCAAAAATGAGGCCGGAGCTCGCGTTACGGTCAATGGAGATCGTTACCGCACCATGATCAATGATTTTTTGTTTGAAAATATGGATGACATTGATCCGGAGGAGATGTGGTTTCAACAGGATGGCGCTACGTGCCATACGGCGAACGCAACCATCGACTTACTGAAATCAAAATTTGGCGATAAGTTGATTTCGAGAAATGGACCTGTCAATTGGCCTCCAAGGTCGTGCGATTTGACACCTCTCGATTATTTCCTGTGGGACTACGTGAAGTCACTGGTTTATGCTGATAAACCAGCAACAATTGACGCCTTGGAGGCCAGCATTGTTCGTGTTGTTCGTGACATACGGCCAGCAGTGCTCGAAAAAGTGGCCCAAAATTGGACGTCCAGAATGCGCTTCGTCAAGAACAGCCGCGGTGCCCATATGCCCGAAATCATTTTCAAATGTTAATGTCACGTATTGATCTTTCGAATAAAAAAAAATTTTGATTACAATTTAATTTTTTGTGTTATTTTTTACAATTTCAAGTTCTATCGGGCTTAAAAAAACACCCTATATATGTAGGCAAATAATGTATGAGTATTAATAGCGTAAATTATATATTCTTATTTTCTCATTTTTTTCAGCAAATGGAATTCTCTGTTAAAGATTTGCGTTCACGCTTCTCCACTACTGAACCTTCGAAATTTCTTAATAAAGAAACACAAGGCAACAACCAAAGTTTCCCAAATATCGAAGCGTTAACAAGCAAAGCTCAACAAGAAACACCTTCAGAAGCAAATAACGACATCTGTCGACATTTCCGCATGGATTGTGACAGTATAAGATACGACACAAAAATTCGTGTCTTTGTCAAAGAAATCAATTTAAGTCTACACACCGATAGTGACACACGTCAGTATATGAAATGTGAAGTGGTTTCAGTTCATGTTGATGATTTGTTCATGGTCTATGAAGACAACGAAGACGAGCGTAATATTAATGTTGTTATACCGAATCTACAAATTGATAATCAACTTTTTTCGACTGGAAAATATGATTTTCCGGTGGTTTTGTGTGCAGAAGCGTTGTATGAGAAAAATGAAATTTTGCCCGAGCCGTTTTATTTGGATAACTTCTACAAGTTGCTGAAAGAGAAAGCTCCGTTGGTTCAATTTAAACTGAAACTATTTGATGATGAGTTTAAAGTAAGTTCTCTTAATTGTAAATTAAGCCCAATACGAGCATACATAGAGGACGCCTATATCACCGATTTCCTTGATGCTTTGGTGGAATGTGAGTCTACGAATTGTGCTTATAAACCAAAATTAGAATATGAACGTAAATTTTTGATAGAAAATCAAGTCTGTATACCTGCTAATGTTGAAATGTTGGCTATGTACGCCTCAGAACCTTTACAGCTGAGATCTTTTTCCATCGAACCCATGAGCGTTCTATTATCAGTGCATACTTCTGTACGTCTTTATATAGCACTGGATCATTCGCCTTTATCATTTTCTGCCTACGAACGCTCGCACTTATTATCTTTGCCCTTAAAATTTGGCCAATCTTTAGGCATGCACTATTTGTCCGGTGCAATATTTGGTGCGGGCTGGGTGGTAGGTTCCTTAGAGATTTTGGGCAGTCCAAGCGGTTTGGCACGTTCCGTTACCACTGGCCTTAAAGATTTTGTTTCTTTGCCGGTTCAGGGCCTTTTCCGAGGCCCTTGGGGTTTTATTGTTGGCGTTACTCAAGGGTCAGCTTCATTATTACGGAATGTTACTGCTGGTACAGTAAACTCAGTTTCAAAGCTGGCTGCCTCTGTAGCCAGAAATTTGGATCGTTTGACTTTAGATGAAGAGCATATAGAAAGAACTGAAGCCTTAAGACGTTCAAGACCTCAAGGCTTCACCGAAGGCTTTTCGCAAGGCATAACTGGTTTGGGCATCAGTATTTTAGGAGCTGTGGGCGGTTTAGCCCATCACACGTTGGAGGCGCGTTCGCCGGTTGAGGTGTTTACTGGCATAAGCAAAGGCTTGGTGGGTGCCGTTACGAAACCCATTAGCGGTGCCGCCGAATTATTGGCACTAGCCGGTCAAGGTATGTTACAAACTGTTGGTTTTAATGCCATGCCTAAGCAGCGTTGCCCCACAATATGCCGCAATTTGTCCATCGAACCGTCTGAATATCGCATATGGAAACTCTTACCCGTTGAATTGTCTTCAGACCAAATATTATTTTATTATGAAATCACTTTGGTGGCCGAGGATCAACTCAAACGAGGCTTTGTTTTTCTAACTTCTGCCGTATTTGCTCTTACGGACGCTGAGTCGGACAAACTGCTGTTTGCTTTTCCTATAGATAAGGTGGATATTACAGTAGACGATCAAGACAAAACGCTTCTATTTGTCCATCTAAAGCAAGAAAAAGAGGAACTGGAAGACGTAAGTATTGGTAATTATTATTTAAAAACCAAATTACACGCTTTAATGCTAAAATTCTACCTGCTGTAATTTTTGCTAAATGATTTTATAATAAAAGAGGTGTGTGAAACGGTAGCAAAGTAATCTCGTAAGCAAAATTTTGACGTTGCTGAGGTGAATAAAATTTTACTAGCTATAGGGACTAATATAAATTTTCATAATAGGATAGAAATATTTAAAATGTAGAAATTTGATTGAAATAAATTATAATTGAAAATTTTATAATTAAAAGTGTAAAAATCAAATAATACTAAATTAAAAAATGTCTATTATAATTATTTCTTAATTTATTAATACCAATAAAAAATTATAAACAGCTTGTTTTCTATGTTTCCCAGCTATCTATATGTCGACATTTCATAGGAACTACCCTAATCATCAGTAGACTTTGGAAGTTTTTGAAAGATATTCTCAAACATTCAACTTTATATCTCAACTATCCAAATAAATTGCTGAGAATTTAAAAAGAAAAATGCTCTAATAATATCCGTCAAAACACAAAAAACAATCTTTTCTATTTATAAACGTCTCTAACATTTCTTTACACCTTTCAAACAAATGAACAACCGTTGGTTGCTACGATTTGCTTTTTGAAAGTATAAATGTTAGAAGCTTAAATAGCGAATAAAAAAACTTAATTGTTTGAATTTTTGTTCTCTGCTTTTCGATTTATTTTTTGTCACTTATATCAAACGACTACAACAAATAAACTAATCTATAAATTTGGGTGAAATTTTAACAGCTGACGTTTGACAGATCGCAATTAAAAAAATGTGTGCGTGTGCTGCCATCTAGCGCTAGCTAGCTTCAATATCAATCAATCCGTCTTCGTACATACACTTTGTTTAAAATGGAAAACTTTAAAAAGAAAAACGTGAAAAATATTTTTTTTTTTCACGAAATATCAACTGGTAAAGGCGGTAAAAATATCTAAACAAAATAAATGTTTCAGTTTGTTCACTATCCTACACGATCGTACGATCTACGAAATATAGCATGTGTGCTCAAAATGTGCTAAAAACAGTGTTCAAAAAAACTTAACTTACAAAAAAGTTTGAAAAATTGACTGTTACTTCGAATCAGAAGTTTTTTGTACACTACGAATGCTTCCAAAAAAAGAGAAACTTTGAAAAGTCTTTCAATATTTTAAAGAAAGTGGGATGTTCTATTTTGTTTTATATTTTTCATTTTAGAAAGTAATAATTAAGCAGCAGTATGTAAACCAAAATTAAACTTCTTGCTTGGCAGTAACTGCGCAGTTGCAGCTTCTGCTTGAAGTTCACTTTGTAATTTACGATCAGGATAAAAGTGCGCTTCTGTAACTTTTATAACGATAATCGAATTGTTAAAATAATTATAACGGCATTTTATCGAATTTGCTACTCTGTAACATGTTTTTAACGTTATTCGCCGTCGATCAAAATCATTAGTTAATTTTATTGCCGACCTTAATCTTAAAGACCAAAATTATCTTGCTGTTTTTTCAAACGTTAAAGTGTATTTGTTTTACTAAATTGTGCTTTCTTAAAAAAAAGTGCTAATAATCTGATTTTTAATACATAAAAATATTTATTAAATACCATATACATTTTCAAAATCAAAAATTTCAGTATAATTTTTTCAACGGTTAAAGTGTGTTTTGTGTTGAAATGGTTTTTTTTTTGGCATTCGGACTTGGAAGAGTTGAAACAAGTTTGAATTAGACAATTCCTTTGAGTTGACAGCTAATGAATTTAAAAAGCTATATAATCCAACCAGCCCTAGTTGTGGTCATTCTGTACATACAGAAATTAGTACACATAAACATAGATACCAGATAATTCTGGCTTAAAATCGTCAAATTCGAGGGGAAAATCGTCATTATGCTTATTGCAAATCATCAACAAGTAAAATTAATCGTTTTTGAATAAAATGTATATAACAGGTTTATTTAGCAAATTTCTATACAAAGTTTATCAAATGAATCTTTAACGGCCGTAAGAATTTTTATACATAACACATATTTTAAAATAAGATTTCATTTAAAAGAAGGTATTTTGAACGCATTATTGTATTAAACACTTTTATTAAATTGGACATATCTTTTAAGTAAGAACAACTACAGTTACAAAGTTTAAAGTCGTCTTTAGTATAAAAAATTTCTTTAAACTAATTTCCTCGTATTTTGTATTCTACGATGAAATAAGAAAACTCTTTGATTGATCAGAAAAAAAAACACTTTCTTCTTTTATATTTTAAGGATTAATAAATAAGACTTAGTTTCACATATATTTAAGTACACACTTATTTTACTACAGTTTATATGTGTAGTTGTAAACGAAAATTGCTTGAAAGATATGAAAGTAAAATTGTGATCTACAAAAATCGTCAAAAACAGACCTTAAATCGTCAAATCGTTAACATGCCATTTCAGCACCCAAAATCGTCAAAATAACGGTAAATCATCAAATCTGGCAACCGTGCATATAAAGAAATAAATTAAACATATGAACACATATTTTATTCGACTTACCTTATTACAAATTAAATAAAAAACTAAAATCACAACATATAAAAATCAATATGTTTATATATATGTATATATATATATATATATATATATATATATATATATATATATATATATATATATATATATATATATATATATATATATATATATATATATATATATATATATATATATATATATATATATATATATATATATATATATATATATATATATATATATATATATATATATATATATATATATATATATATATATATATATACAGCTATGGACAGAGAAATAGCGCACCTATGTTCTGCATTGAACCAAACGTATTACTTTAAAAAATTGAAAGTTAATAATATCTATTTCTATGCTATTCTCCTTCTCCACTCTACTTTTCCAAAAATTGTTTGGAAAAGTCCCGTAAACTTTTGCACTTTTCTATTTTCGTCATATTTTGCTAAAAAATAACGTTTTTTTGGTTGGACAATGAAATAGCGCAGTGTTATTTCGATTATCAAATAAAATAGTTTATTAAAGTTTTGGTGATAAATTCAAGTGTGTTAAAGAATATTATTTGTATTTAATTTTGTGCATTAAAATGGGTAGAGGACCCCACTGCTCGCAAGAGAAAAAGATCATTTGGGAGCTCCACCAAAAACGTACATCACAAACGAAAATAGCGGAAATAGTTGGATGTTCCCGAAAAATGGTATACAATGTAATTAAATGTATTACTTTAGATCCAAATTTGCTAAATGTGAAGAAAGATCGAAAGAAGCCACCGCGTAAGACAACTATTCGTGAAGACAAGGCAATCGTCAGAAAAAGTAAGGTGGATCCTTTCAAGTCTTCCAGAATAATAATGACCGAAATAAATGAGGAATTTGGGTTAAAAGTCTCCAGTAGACTTATACGAAGACGCCTGAATGAAAATAGACTTTATGGTCGTGTCAGTAGAAAAAAACCGCTTCTAACTAAAAAGAATATAAACAGCCGCTTGTCTTTTGCAAAAATGCATATAAACAAAGACATCAAGTTCTGGAAAAGAGTACTTTTCACTGATGAAACAAAAATAAATGTGATTCGCCCTGATGGAAAAACATTTGTACATCGAGGAAAAAACCAAGAATTCAATTTTCGTTACACTACAAAAACAGTGAAGCATGGTGGAGGTAACCTGAAAGTTTGGGGATCGTTTTCGTGGCATGGGGTTGGCCCTATAGCAAGAATAAATGGAAATATGGATAAGTTTTCTTACCTCAATATATTGAAAAACACCATGGAGCCATACTGCTTTGAGTTCATGCCCGTGAACTGGATCTTTATGCACGATAACGACCCAAAACACACGGCAAAAATAGTGAAAAATTGGCTCTCTGCAGAAAAGATTTCTATTCTTGATTGGCCAGCTCAAAGTCCCGATCTTAACCCCATAGAAAATTTATGGAATGATGTCAAGGTGAAAGTCGGGCAGAAAAAATTTAAGAATTGCGATGATCTTTGGGATGGAGTAAGGGAAGCGTGGAACTCTATTCCTTTGGAGAGATGCCAAAAGTTAATAGAAAGTTTACCGCGCAGAAGTGAAGCAGTTTTGTCAAATAAGGGCTATTCAACAAAATACTGATCAGGCAAGTAATTCCACTACACAATTGAAATCGTTCTGTTAAAAATACATATTATTTCAGAAGAACAGGAAAAGTGCGCTATTTCTTCGTCCAGCTTGAATTGTGGCAAACTAAAGAGTTATCGACTTAGTAAAAGTAATCGAATTTCAAATTATGTTTTTGTTATGTATTTTTATTTAAAACTGAAACAATTAAAAGTAAAATTCAAAATAAATGTGTAATTTTTATTATATATCAAATTACTGACTTTTCTATCTTTCTATTGTTAAGTGCGCTATTTCTCTGTCCATAGCTGTATATATATATATATATATATATATATATATATATATATATATATATATATATATATATATATATATATATATATATATATATATATATATATATATATATATATATATATATATATATATATATATATATATATATATATATATATATATATATATATATATATATATATATATATATATATATATATATATATATATATATATATATATATATATATATATATATATATATATATATATATATATATATATATATATATAGAAAAATACCGCTTTTTACCATCGTTAGAATTAAGTTAAAGTATCACTCAATCGATAATGCAAGCGATGAAAGTTGATGACAAAAGTTGCGATTATCGGATCGTTAAAAGTTAGAGAATCGCACTACTGCTGTTAAATTATCAGCAAATGTTAAGGTTAATATTAACTTGTAGTAATCAAAATAAATTTATCTGTAAGATAACATTCTAAAGCCAACTATTTGTTAAGGGCGTTTCAGACTATCATACAAGTCTTAAGATTTTGATTGGATTTTGTGGGATAAAAATCTTATGATATTTATTGCGACTGTCAAAAAATCGAACGTACCATTACATTTTGTTTTCACACCATCACATCTAAAGTAAAATAAGAAATATGATTTGAAAATAAACAGCCAATTTGCTTAACGTCTGGTTTCAATATTGTTATTATATGCTTTTGTAAATAAATCAACCCTGATCCAATGAAAAATCTTATTGTTTAAACAAATTTCTAAAAATGGTGAAGGTGTTGTGGAATGTCAAATATCATACCGTATTATTTCTCATTTTCATAACGCTTTACATTTACACTATCACACTAGCACGTATTATTTGAATTTTTGACAAGTCTTAATACAAAATGGGATAGTCTGAAGTACCCTTTAGTTGTAAAGCATGTTAATTATAATATAAAGAGTGAGAATCGCAAGAGATATCAAAATAAAAATAAATAAAATTGCTTACACAAAATAAATTCCTGTTGTTTTTATATCGTTTTCGAGTTGCATGTACTTTATATAGAAATCTATTTCTATAGTGTTTAATTATTAATTTATATCTGTCTTTTTTTTTTGCAGGATGACAGCTACACCAACGAACGCATTATGAACTTTTTGCAAACTTCGAATGTTAAAATGACTACTGATTCTCTCTATGATTTATTACAAGCCGGAAACTCAAAAACGTCTATTGATGCGAACAATAGGCGACAACGGACCTTAAACTGGTCGTTTTACATAAGTGAACATTTGAGCGAATATATAATACGTTATTTCAAGATATTAAATTCAAAAGTCATAAAAAATTAAGTAAGTTTATTTTCCTAAATGATTTACCATCGAATTAAATTTCAGTTATTGTTGTTCACTAATTTTTTTGTATTGCTACTTACATATTGTAAAATAATAAAAAAAAAAAGAATAGAAAGACTGCATTTAGAATATTTTGCATAATGTATATAAATTGATAACGTATTAAGTTTTTATATTATTGTTTTTAGTAAATTAAATAAAAAAAAAATAAAATTTTGATGGACATGTATACTTACATATGTATATAATAAGTATATTAAAAAATATTGTATTATCTTTTCTGCATAAAGTTATAAAATTTTGTTCTCAATAAAAATTTTAGTCAGTTGAACTCTCAGCTTTAGAGGTTTCTTCTTCTTATATTTGTGTGTATGACTTAAAGTACTAACCAGTTAAAAATATTGGTCTCAGCATC
Organism: Thecocarcelia acutangulata; assembly: GCA_914767995.1. Classification (NCBI taxonomy): domain Eukaryota; kingdom Metazoa; phylum Arthropoda; class Insecta; order Diptera; family Tachinidae; genus Thecocarcelia; species Thecocarcelia acutangulata. The sequence continues at coordinate 142,237,076 of OU612094.1, read as the reverse complement.
CAAACGGCATTATTAAGTGCCAATTTCACGATAGCGAAGCTGTTCGGTCGTTCGCACAATTACATTTAAAGCAAAAACAACATTCAAAATTTTGTTATTGTTTTAAATGTAATTGTGCGAACGAACGAACAGCTTCGCTATCGTGAAATTGGCACTAAGGTCCAGTGGAATAAGTTGCCATCAGGCAACGTACAGCTGAAAAACGAATTCTCTCTGTAATGCGTAGTACGATTCCCCGGGCAATTGACCACAAATGGATGAGCTCTGGACGATGAACGTGTGCTACGTAAAAATGTGCGAGTTTCGGGAACAAAAATCTCGTCAAAGAAAAATCCATTGTAGTAACGATAGAACAGAGTAACGCAACCTACACTGCGTCGATGCTCCAGTGAATCAATAGTGTTGGATACCCTACTGTCACCGATAAGTTTCATCGCCCTCTCCAAACATGAGAGTTGTATTCCATTTTCGGTCGGATATAGGTGGTATAAGTAGTAAGGAGGTCGGATGGAGTGAAGTACATCTTGCACCGTTTCAAAACCCCGAAGCACTTGAATGCTTCTTTAGAGACATGAAAAATGTGTTCTGTCCATCGAACGTCACACTGTATCTTCATTCCAAGAACATCAATAGCATCCGACTCCCCAATATTTATACCACCCATGAGTACAGATGAAGCAGCATTTGCGGCCGTTTGTTTGTGTGTTAAAAAGCAACATTGGGTTTTTCGACCGATAGACTGGGCCTATGACTAAAAGAGTACGAATGGCAAATGCTGCTGTCATCCGCAAAAGAGTGGATAGGATTGGAAGTTTGATAGAGAAGGTCGTTGAGGAAAATAAGAAATAAGCTAGGAGAAAGAACGGACACTTGCGGTACCCCTGAACTAATTTTGATAAGACCCCATCTATAACAACTCGTAAAGCTCGATATAATCCGAGAAAAGTCATCACCGATACCAAAAGCTGTAAGTTTTGCCAGTAGTGCACTATGCCACACTCTGTCAAACGCTTTGGAAAAATCCAGAGCCACCACCTTACTTTCACCGAAATGATGGATTGAGTGACACCATTTATCTGAAAGGTATGCCATAAGATAATCAGAAGAAGGACCCTTACGAAATCCATATTGACGGTCAGAAATTGAATATTGAAATAAAACGTTTGCGATCTGAATGTGAAATAACACAAATCTTAGTAACATGACTTAAGAATAAAGGTTTTTTATTCTAGTTTTGGTTTAACGCCGGTACATGCTGTTGAAATCATCTGTTCACCGCAAACAAAGTCAATGATGAAAAGCTAGTTATTTAATATATGTAATCAACATTTAACCAATTACCAACTTTCAATACGTGAATAATTTTTGCTAACTTTCACATTTCTGGAAAACAGACATTATTTACAATTTTTATTTCTTGATTTAAATAAATTGAAAATATTTTTGAAATGATGCTATAAAAGCACTCGTGACCATTTTGCAACTATAAAGAAAGTTCTTTCAAACCAGTTTCTTCGTAAAAAAAAAGGAAATTGTTAAATGAAATTTAAAATACTGGTAGGATTTTCTTTGCAAAAATATGAATGTGTGAAAATAATGTGCACATGTAAACACTGCAAATACACTAGTATGAGTGCAAGAGATGTTATAAACAATTATTCTTGACTGCAATTAACTTTATATATACGAGGATATGTTTGTTGGAAACAAATATTTCGCTTTATTTTATAACCACCTGAAAAAAATATGCCCGAATTTTTTATGCAGCTAATATAAATAAATCATGAAGAGTTAAAAGGAAAATAAATTGAATTACAATACAGGGTGACCCAAAACTCAACGTCAAGCCGAAACGGGGTGACAGAATTGATTGTAGCGCTCTAAATTTGGATATCTAGCGGCGGCACTTGCTTTGCATCCCCTATTTCCATAATTGAGGTGCATGTTCGCATATTCTTGTGAAGGATGCCAACACAAAATCCAATTCCAAAAGAGAGAAGCCTAAGTTACCGTTATGTAATCAAGAAGTCCAATTCACACGAATCCAAGTCCAAAAGTTGTCAGTACTAAATCAACAAAAAGGTGCGCAGTAGACGAATGAGCGAAACGTACTAACTGATGTCAGACTGGGAATGTAGTCATTTGCTAAGTATGGACTGTATCTGATTCAGTAGCACGCTTTTAAACGTTCATGGTACACATGCCTACTATCCATCTCTCTCTCTCTCTCTCATCATTTTGCCGTAAAATTAAGAACCTACCAAGAGCTTGTGCGAATAAAAACCAATAGAGTTGAGTAAAATAGGTTAGCAAAAATCGGGCTACCTGAAGTTTTTATTTTTTTAGTCGTTTTTTTTTTTTTTTTTTTTTGGTATGAAACTAACAAGTGTTGTACCATTTAACAATCCTGGGGGGTTACTCTCTATTGCGATGCGAAAATAAGTTCGATGCGAAAGATAAATGAATATAATTTGGTACTCTGTGCCGTTTGCGCAAACTTTTTTGCGAAATAGTTTGAAAATGAAGCAACACTGGTACCGCAAAATAAACATTAACGAAGAATGATAAAATAAATTGTGCGAAAGGGAAAAATTCTTAGATTTCGTATCGCAATAGAGAGCAAATCGCCTGATTAAACGCAAAATTTTAATGGTACTTGTCAAGGCACTTTACTACATTTTATTTTAAGCGGGCACTTTCAAAGCCGACAACTTTTTAACATTTTAAATTCATAGTTTAACAAATAGTCTTAGTTCTAGAAAACTTGGGGCAATTGTGCCATTATGAGGGCTGTTCTGCAAATCACTTTTTGTGCAAGTGATTTCAAATCACGCAAAAGTTATTCTGCACATAGAAAATATTGAAGTCACGTGATTTTAAACCGGTCAGTCAAATGTCTGGCTTTTTGATATCACTTGGTTATTTTCTTTGTGTTTTTTTTTTTAATTATAAATTTAGTAAAACTATTATGTATTTGATGTGTTGTTTGTTAATTTTTATAATAAAATTAAGTTTTATTCACACAGAAACATAAATAATAATAAAATTATAAACACTGCTTGTTTTGTGAGAAATTGTTTTGCTTTGTTTACCAATCGTGATTTACATTTGCTCTTTCGCATTCAGCTGCTTTATTTTTTTTTTACTTGATTTCCCTTTTTATTGTAGTTAAGAATATAAAACTATAAACAAACAAGGCAAAAATGTAAACAAACAGCTGTTTTGTCCTGCTTTCGAAAATTTAAAAGCACGTCGAAAACCGTAAAATCACGTGATTTGCAGAACAGCTTCAAATTGTCTGCGTGCTTTCAAAACGGTTCATAATTTGAAAGCACACCTTCTTCAGAACAGGGCTGTATTTTTGAGAAATTTTATTTAGGGTTACGGTTCCAAAGTTTAAATAAGGAAAAATAATGAAAATTAACCACTCAAAAAATTATAAACTGTTTGTTTTCTATTTTTCCCAGCTATCATTATGTTGACATTTCATAGGAGCTACCCCAATCAACAGTGGACTTTGGATATTTTTGAAAGGTATTCTCAAACATTCAACTTTACATCCCAACAATCCAAATAAATTATTGAGAATTCAAAAAGAAAAATGTTTTAATAATACCTGTCAAGTCACAAAAAAAACTTTTTTAATACGGTAGTGGTATAAGCACAGCTGTCTTTCGTTTCATTTGCTTAAATTTGTCAAAACCACATAGACTTCCTTGCATTTGCAAACAAAATTTTGACAATTATTAACACTGTGTTAATAACCTTTTTGTGTACTTTAATTTTTTGTTACAATGTATGTTGAATGTTTTTATTTAAAATTGTTTTCAATGTTTTCAAATATTTTTGATTTTGTAAACAAAACTGAAAAAAATTTTCGAAATATCGAATATAATTAAAAAATTTCTATATAAAAAACAAAACTGACCTTAAGCTTAAAAAACTTTTCAATTTAATTTATAAATAAAAAAAGGTCAAATAATTAGGATCAAGATTATATGTATATATTGTATATATATATATATATATATATATATATATATATATATATATATATATATATATATATATATATATATATTTTTTTTTTTTTTTTATGGTAACAACAATGGTATGATAAAACTATTTCACTATGACAAAAATAAAGATTGAACAATTGAGAGCTAAAAATGAAACAAATTTTCTTAAAAGATTTGCAACAAAATGGTATTAAAAACGTTATTGTCTTTTTTTATGCGAGGGTCCAAAATGCCTATGTTTGTAGCAATACCTATAGCGTGCGAAAGTTTCACCACATATAGCTAAGTACTGTGTTCGTCATTTCGTGCGAAATGCTGTCAAAACTGTATTTCACATAAAGGCTAATATTGAGTTCATTATGCAAAAGTGTTTAGTATGAAATATCTGCGAAATAAGTTTAGAAATTTCGTACTGAGTTTTTAAAGAGAACAACATCTGCAACATGTTTTAATTTAAAATTGTTTCTGGGAATATGTGTTTTTTCAGCTGCGAAATAACATAAGCAAAGCTTTTTTTCGCATGAGGTACAAACATATATACTTAAAATTAAAAAAAAAACATGAATAACAGAAAAAATAGACAACACTGAGTACATCTCAATTTTTCCGTACGAAATAAGTAATGTTGCTGAAAATTTTTAGCGCATTCAATCTCAATACTAGGCTTATGTTATAAGCAAAGCTTTTTTCGCACAAAGTACAAACATATGTATATACTTAAAATTAAAAAAAAAAACATGAATAACAGAAAAAATAGACAACACTGAGTACATCTCAATTTTTCCGTACGAAATAAGTAATGTTGCTGAAAATTTTTAGCGCATTCAATCTCAATACTAGGCTTTAGTCTATAAAATAATGTTGCTGAAGTGGTACTTTGTTCAATTTGTGAAAAACTTATGAAATGTTTCTGGCAACATTATGTTGTAATTGTGAAATAATATGAGTGATCAATTTATTGTTTGCTAAAAATTCTTCTTTTTCAATTGTAAATTTCTAAAATGTAAAAGAACTTAAATTTAATAACAACTGAAAAAGAAAAATATTGAACTGGGAACGATTTCCTTTTTTCACAGAAAAAACATTTTTTTAATTGCAAACAATTAAATATGTTATCATCTGGTTTTTATTTACGTTTGCAAAACAATGTGGTATACCTAAAACCAAGGAAACCGTGAAATTTGCCTAAAACGAGAAATAGGCACCACATTTTAAATGTCATATTTTCCGAGTGTAATAATTAATGTTGCTTAACATTTTTAACAGATTTGAACAGAGTACTTACCTTAAGCCTAGTATTGAGATTAAATGTGCGAAAAAATTTCAGCAACATTACTTATTTTCGTACGAAAAAATTGAGATGTCCTCAGTGTTGTCAATTTTTTCTCTTGCTCATGTTTCTATTTTAATTTTAAGTATACATGTATGTATTTCGTGCGAAAAAAGCTTTGCTTATGTTATTCCACAGCTGAAAAAGCAAATAGTCCCAGAAACAGTTTTAAATTGAAACATGTTGCAGATACATTTTGTGTGCTTTTCGCTTTAAAAACTCAGTACTACATTTCTAAACTTCATACAAATATTTCATACAAACACTTTTGTATGCAATTTGAAAGAATTTCGCACGAAATAATGAACTCAATATTAGCCTTTAACTGTTAAAATTTGACTCAAAAACTCTTTCCTATCAATAGTTGGTGCCATTAGGCTCTTGGTTATTAAATTTAGTTTTATTTATTTGTGCTGCATGTTTACTTACAACTGCAACTGTAAGCAATTACTGTATGCTTAATGAATTCGAAAGATGCAATTTTCTTTCCCAATTATTTCATACGTGTTATTTAGAGAAAAATTCAATTAAATATTTTCATTCATTGCACCAGCAGGTATTTGTGCTTTTAGTATTTTATTTCTTAATTTTTATTCTCTAAAAGTAGATGCTTGTAAGTGAAACTGTTGACATTTAAAGTGGTTGGAAAGTGTTTGTGAAAGGAACACTAAAGTGTAATGCATTCATACAATTTTACAAATATTGTAAATACACGCATACAAACTAAGTAGAAAATATTTGTGTGAGTTTAGGTATTATAATGTTTTAAGAAATATAAGAAAATCGCTTAGGGGAAGATGACTCAAAGAGTGTGTAAAAAAGTAGTTTAAAAGTGTCAGTTATATGTCAATATGTCATTCGTGCTTAAATACCAAATTCCGAATATTTGGAAACTTTATACATATGTATTTCGAAACTAAATGCCCTCTCATGTATTTTTGTTAATAGGTGTCTTTCTCCTAATTTTTTCAATATCAGTTCCATCGCAAACATTTCGATGGAAAGGCAAGCAGAAAAAGAAAGAAAATTACAGTTACGCGCGTATTACATTTACGCAATTGAAAAAGCATAACGCACAGTGGGAAGAATTTGAAATATTTATATACAATATATTATAGTTCAACTGTTTATAATTCAAGGACAGTAACACCAGTTTTAATGATGTTGGATTTGTTGGACTCATTTCTGACTCAAATAGCAGCGTGACTATCAAAATATGAGAAAATATAATAACAACAAATAGTTTTTGTGCACACGTATAAATTTATTTATAGGCTTGTTTTCTTCACGTATGTATTTCAAGGTTAAACGGCTTAACCAGTCTTTTTTCGAATAGATAGACCTCGCCTTGAATCGGAGTGATATAAAAGCGAAAGAAATGAACGTTTAATATTAAACAATTTCAACATACATACATTGTAACAAAAAATTTAATTACATAAAGAGATTATTAACATAGTGTTATCCATGATATAAAAAGTACAAGGTAGTTACATTCTCTCAATTTTCCTTGACATTCACCATCTGACAAGTATAAAGATTGTGACATTTTTCATAAAACTGTGCTACCGTGTTTCCGTATTTACCGGTTTTCAGTTTTGTTTGAAATTCTGTTTAAAAATAATATTAAAATTGTGACTTCTAACAAAAAAAAAAATAAAAAATAAAATAAAACAAACAAATCTAAAACATTGCACATAAGAATTGACATATTTTAACACATAAGGGAAAAATTACAAGAAATGGATTATTATATCACAATTTTAATTAATTTTGTTTGTTGCTTTCTAGACTCAAATATTTCCAAATTTCAAGAGCACAAAATACAAATATCACTTTTTTGAAGACGCATATCTTACCTGGTATTCGGCAGCATTGGTTAAGAGTTTGCAATCTGACTTCACACATTCAATGCGTTTGAAAACGGATTTCAATCCGTTTTTTAGTTCATTAGAAAACTAAACAATAAAAAGTTTTTTGAAATGAAATAATTTTTAATAGAAAATGTTATACCAATAAAAATTATAAATAGCTTGTTTCTTATGTTTCCCAGCTATCTATATGTCGACATTTCATAGGAACTACCCTAAATTTTATTCTTGTAGCAGAGCAGATGTGGGTTAAAATATAAAATGTATATTATTCAGTATTTTGTATATACCTACATACATAGATATAACTTTGACTCTATTTTGCCGTTAGATTTTGTTTGCATTGAAAATATTATACAAACACAAGCAAAGAAACTTTAATGTAGAGAGAGGCTTGTATTTGCAAATACAATCGTAAGTGCCCTGGAGACGATCAAAAAAACACGTCAATCAGTGCATATGTGTGAGTGTCGTCTTTTTGTCGGTTAAAAGGAGACGTGATGATTGACGATTTTATAATAAAAAATAAAATCGTCAATCATCATTTTTATTTTGACTTCGCTGCGTTCATTTCTAAACATGTTATCATCGGATGATGAATTATTGCTATCTTATGCAATTTTGTTAAGAAAAAAACTATGTATGGAAAGTAGTAATATATGAACCAAATAAAATTCCATAATCATAAATAAAATTTAATAATCATAATAAACATAGATGTAGTTTTTTATTTTACTTATTGTTGTTTCATTCGATAGAAAAACTGACATTTTTTATCGTCAATCACAACTGGAGACTATCAAATTAATTACACGTCAAAATAACATATCAAAAGTTTTTGATTTTTATCAATTAGAGCCGACAACCTATAGATGTACCCGAAAAAGAACGACTGCACGCACACACTTAGAGCACACTTATGCTCAATTGTATTTTATTTTTTTTAAACTCTAGACGACTTGTTCGTTATGGCGAAAGTCAAGTAAGCTATTAACATTGTAAAAATTATTCATTATTCTAGAGTTGAGTTCTTGAGCTCTTTTGAAAGAGTGCTCTTTTTAGTTCAGTTCTTTTTACTGAAATATGTCTTTCTTTTAGTTCAGTAGTTCAGTGCTCCGTAAATAATATTTTCAATGAACGGCTCTGTTCAGGTTTCATGATAAAGAAAAGCAAAACAAAAAAGCTGTAAACAAATGAAAAGTACAATTTATAAGGATTAATAAAAGGTGAGATCAGAAATTTTCAGGTGTGATGAAAAATAATTTTATTAAAAAGAAAAAAAAAACGATATATTTGTGATGATGTCTCGATGTTTTCATATTCCATTATGGTCGCATATCATATCATTTATTTTTATAATACAAAAAACCAAAGTAAAATTGTGTTGTCTAATATTCTGAATAGTTGTATATAACATAGATATGTACTTTTTACGTCAAATTCTGGCAGCACTGTTTGACAATTTCCGTATACATATCTACCAGAAAGAAAGAAACATAAACGAAAAAGAAAACTTGAAGACAAAAGGAAGAAGCATGAACTACGGAACTAAAAGAGCTCGCAGAAATGATCGGCTCACTTAGCTCCCTGAAGTGAATAGTTCAGTGACACTAGTTCGTTCGCGAACTACCCAACTCTACATTATTCTGGTGACAATAAAGCGAGAAGGTTGAACACAAAAGCAAGCGTTTCACTTCTAAAAATAAATAATAAAAACTATCAATATTAATATTATTCTGGCATAGAAAGAACGCAAGGACTGCTGTGCCTAATAATATAACTGAGTACGGACGCTGGCGTTTCTTTCGCCTTGTTCGCAAAAGTTTATAAATTAAACATTCATGCATGTTCTGAGAAACGCAAATAGCTTAGATTTAGCGTTTTCGATTTGAAAACGTCAAATAGATGTTCTGAGAAACGTATAATGCAAGAAATATGGTTTTGCGATTTGAAATCGCCAAATAGGTGTTCTGAAAAACGCATATCGCTTAAAATTGGCGACTTCAACTCGCATGTGTATATTAAATTGAACTGATTGAATTCACTAAAACTGAACTTGCAAAAGGCAATAAAATTATTCACAATTAAAATTTAATAAGTTTCCTTTTTATTTCAATAAAAAGTTTAAAGAATTAACACATTTTCATTTAGAAAACTAAATTGAAAAAATTTTCTATTTGTTGTCAAATTTTTTTTCGTTATACATACATATATTACTACCACATACATACATACGTATGTAAAACACATGTTGTATTTTTTGGGAAAAAACTCCTAAGCGCCAGTAAAACGTGCGTTCCTTCGAACATCTAAAAACCAATTAAGCGTTTTTTAAAACGCATTACGGTTTCAGAACGCGCGTTCTCGGAACATGGCTGATTACCATCAAAACACCAAATAATCATCCTTAACGGTGTGGCGACACCAAGTTACACTCTAAAATATTTTTTGATTTTTCGTTTGCCGAATAAACAGAAGCCACAAAAGCGAATTCGAATTCTGTGACGATAATGTCGAAAACTGGTAATATACAAAAATTGAGTTACCAAAAGAGACGGAAATATAAATTAATAACAAAAGAACCAGGTTACATAGAAAATTAATGCCAATAAGCACAAGGTATAGTATGACTACAAGTTCGACAAATGATAGCGTTAGTGCAGTACTTATAAATATTTGTATTCATTTCTATTGATGAACAATTTGTTTTATTATACAATTCAAACATAAACATGGTGTTAACGATCTTTAATAAGTAATTTCAGTAGGATAAATGAAAAAATAATAATATTTGGAGTAGTGTTTTGTCTTCCATCCTGTACAGACGTCTTTTGTTACTGCTGTCCGTATTTTCTATGTATTGCGCCGGAATAGGTAGCAAACTGTGTACACATGTTTTTATTTTTTTTTGTCCCTTTTTTCACTGTTGTCCGTATTTTCTATATATTTTCACTATTAACTTCGTATGAAACCAAATTGGACCGGAATAGGTAGCAAGTAATTTCTTGCATTTTTTTCTCATTTTTCATCGTGTTCCGTGTTTTCTTTATGTGTTCATTCATAATACATTTTTAATGTACTTCATTACCTTGTGGTGTGGAAAGTGTTGGACTAAGTTTTGCTCATCTGAGCAGTGTCGAAGGTATATACACTGGGCACTGATCAGTTTTAACTAATTTAATTTGTTAAATTTTTGTTGAACTTTTATAATTTTTTAAATTAAAAATTGTTTGGTTTGTACATATGTACAACAGGTTTTTAGTTCAAGTTTTTCCTTTCTTAATTTTTTCTTAAGAAGGATTTTTTACAATACAAATTTGCTGTGATCAATAGTTATTGATTGAAGAAGACAAGAAAAATAATAATCAAATCTTTAGCTGGGGGACAACTAGCTGTTTCGTAGTCGCTACACTACTCATCAGCACCCACTGGGATTCGAACTCGGGACATGACGTATCATGATCTACGGCTTTAACTACTAAGCTACCGAGCATTTAATTATTTTCTATCTATATTCATCTCATATTGAATCACATATGCATTTTGTTAATTGCCCACATTGTTTGTACAGCGTTTGCTGTCTCTAAACTAGCGGTATTTATTTTTATTTATTAACATACATATTTTTGTATTTAATATTCTCCGGACCCAGAGATGTAAATATTAATTTGTTAAATTTTTGTTGAACTTTTATAATTTTTTAAATTAAAAATTGTTTGGTTTGTACATATGTACAACAGGTTTTTAGTTCAAGTTTTTCCTTTCTTAATTTTTTCTTAAGAAGGATTTTTTACAATACAAATTTGCTGTGATCAATAGTTATTGATTGAAGAAGACAAGAAAAATAATAATCAAATCTTTAGCTGGGGGACAACTAGCTGTTTCGTAGTCGCTACACTACTCATCAGCACCCACTGGGATTCGAACTCGGGACATGACGTATCATGATACAAAACTATGTATGTTAATAAATAAAAATAAATACCGCTAGTTTAGAGACAGCAAACGCTGTACAAACAATGTGGGCAATTAACAAAATGCATATGTGATTCAATATGAGATGAATATAGATAGAAAATAATTAAATGCTCGGTAGCTTAGTAGTTAAAGCCGTAGATCATGATACGTCATGTCCCGAGTTCGAATCCCAGTGGGTGCTGATGAGTACTGTAGCGACTACGAAACAGCTAGTTGTCCCCCAGCTAAAGATTTGATTATTATTTTTCTTGTCTTCTTCAATCAATAACTATTGATCACAGCAAATTTGTATTGTAAAAAATCCTTCTTAAGAAAAAATTAAGAAAGGAAAAACTTGAACTAAAAACCTGTTGTACATATGTACAAACCAAACAATTTTTAATTTAAAAAATTATAAAAGTTCAACAAAAATTTAACAAATTAATATTTACATCTCTGGGTCCGGAGAATATTAAATACAAAAATATGTATGTTAATAAATAAAAATAAATACCGCTAGTTTAGAGACAGCAAACGCTGTACAAACAATGTGGGCAATTAACAAAATGCATATGTGATTCAATATGAGATGAATATAGATAGAAAATAATTAAATGCTCGGTAGCTTAGTAGTTAAAGCCGTAGATCATGATACGTCATGTCCCGAGTTCGAATCCCAGTGGGTGCTGATGAGTAGTGTAGCGACTACGAAACAGCTAGTTGTCCCCCAGCTAAAGATTTGATTATTATTTTTCTTGTCTTCTTCAATCAATAACTATTGATCACAGCAAATTTGTATTGTAAAAAATCCTTCTTAAGAAAAAATTAAGAAAGGAAAAACTTGAACTAAAAACCTGTTGTACATATGTACAAACCAAACAATTTTTAACTAATTTAATTCCAACATTTTAAATGCCGTAATACAATAGAGTTTGTTTTAGTCTTTCGAACACTACTCCCTCTTTCCTTCTCATTATAACCTAAGTTCCTAGTTCCAGTACAATGTACAGCATATGTAGGGGTTATCCCCTGAGTACTGTTCCAAGATAAAAAAAAAATCTATTATATATTTTTCTCTTCCAACAAGACGAAAGTGGTTGCTTATTAACACCAGCTGTAAATTAACAAATCTATTTGCAAACACTGCAATTCGGACAACACTGTTCATACATGATATATATAATTCCAATTTATCAGGGGTGTCATAGTATCTAATATTATTGGAATTGATTTTGAAAACGAAAAAAAAAAAAATAAATAAATTGATGATGAATAAATTAGAAATAGTGTTGGTTTTAGGTGTTACAGAAACCAGTGTTATCGGTTTTTCTATTGAAAACAAACCGAGCAGTTATCAGTTGACAGTTTTAATTTGCGCGCTTTTGTTTTTGTGTTAGAGTTACATATATATTTCTACAAATACAAGTAAATTTTATATTAAAAACGTAAATATATAAGTACACACTTATGCTTCTAATTAATCTTTGCATATGTAGGGGAAAACATAAAAATAAAAAGCAAACCGCCATAATCGTGGAGACCTTTATAGGGGGTTTACAAGGAGGGATAAGCCAACCGTAGATGCTCTTTGGAAAGAACTGTCCGAATCCCTGAATAGCGCAGGCCCACCACATAAGGTTACAAATGGATGAAGAAAGGTAAATAAAACATTTGTTGAACGAATTTTATGTTTATTGTAAAAATAATCCCTTGATCGCTGCTTCTCGTTGGAGTCCATTTCAAGTTACACCCATTGAGGGCAAATATGCTACTCTATAACGTTGAGCACATCACCAGAAATGGTCGAAACTGTGCTCCTATCTAGACATATGCTGGAGTCGTTTCCACAGCTCTTTGATAGGACCCTTCAGCTAAAAACCGCAACGAAGCTGCAAGTTGTAACAGTAGGGGAAGTTAAGAAAGAAAAAGTTAATCTTTGATTTTGTCTAGGACTATACGAAAAGCGTCTTTGTTTAGCCTGTAGTATCCTATGAACCTGCAAAGCAGTTTTAAATATAAACGCACATTATAAAAAATATAATGTAAGTAAATTTTATATTAAAAAAGTAAATATATAAGTATACACTTACGCTTCTAACTTTTGTTTGCATATGTAGGGGAAAACATAAAAATAAAAAGCAAACCTCCATAATCGTGGTAACCTAGCTAGGGGCTTTGCAAAGAGGGATAAGCTAACCGTAGATGCTCTTTGGGAAGAACTGTCAATATCCCTCAATAGCGCAATCCCACCACATAAGGTTACAAATGGATGGAGAAAGGTAAATAAAACGTTTGTTGAACGAATTTTTTGTTTATATTAAAACAAATAATCCCTTGATCGTTGCTTCTCGTTGAAGTCCATTTCAAGTTACACCCATTGAGGGCAAATGTGATGCTCTCCGGCAGTTCAAGCGTATTGCAACAATCTCGCCAATTTTTCTTCGCAACTTTTCTGAGCACTCTTCCTCTAGCAGTAAATGTAAAACAACAGCAAAGCTCGTTTTATATATTTATTTTATTAAAATACTGAAATTTTTACTAACCAAACTTTTTATTTTTTCCAAAAACTGTAATTAAAATTGTAAACATTATATAAAAGTAAAAAACAGCTGATTCGAATATTGGTTTTAACATAACAAAACTGACTTGGCTTCATGACACCAAATAAAATCATTATTGCATTTCAAAACCGGGAAATGTTACAACCGACTTGGTTTCTATGATACCCCTGTATATGCTAACAAATCTACCGTATGCTGAAAAGCTTGTGTTTACTATTGAACAAACAACATATCAGTTAACAAACGTAGGACTTTTATTAAAAAATGAAAACATGCTAACTAACTAGCTGCTATCTTTCCCTTATGGGAATTTACACACAAAAAACTTAGCAGCTAGTTAGTTAGCGTAAGGATTTTGATAACACATAAGACCGATGATGCCTACATGATATGTTAAAATTGTGAACATACATTTGTTGAAATCAGTAACAAATGCTGATCAAATGAACTTAAACATATTTGGGTTAAACAAATTTGCTGTCTACACGATTTGTTGGAACTAGTAGTAAATTTTTCATCATAAATACGTTTATTCAACATATCGTCTGGACTTAGCTTAATATTGATATATGTTTTATTTAATGTCTGCAATACAATACCAGACAAATGTCCAAATTCGAGCGCGTTTTAGTACATTTTTCATTAATTTCATTACGAATACTTTGTTAGAGTTGCTCAAGAAGTAAGGTCCAATGATTCCACCTGACCAAAGTGGATGCCAGACTTTAACTTTTAATGGATTTAATGAATACACCGGGTATTTATAACCTGTAAGTCGTAATGACGGCAAAATTTATAAAAGTAAATATTGATTTACTACATTTTTGACTTTGTAAAAATTTTTAAGCCCGTTTCTATCACCTTATCTTAAGTTTTAGCAAATCCAGGTATTACTAAAACTTCTCTTATTTAATTCTCATTGCAAATATTGTACATTTCTATTTGCCAAGAACAACTACTTATATACGTACATATACAACAGATATTAAGCAAGGCATTATATAACTAAGTATAAGTAATGCAGGCGGTAAAGGGCCAAATAAACCACACAAATAGCTAGCCAAACATGTCAAAATTTTAGGTTCGTGCAAACATTTTTGTTCGTTTGTGGGGGTATTTGCTAGTTTGTACAAATATTGGACGCATGTTTGCACGAAAATCAAAACTTTTTTTGCTATACGAAAAACATGGCAACATTACATTTTTTATTGCTGAGACACAAAGTGTATCTAAAGACCTTGGTTCACTTTCCAATACTATCGTACGATTCATTCACAGGAAAATATTCTAAAAGTCTGGCCGACCTCTCAAAATCGGTGGCGTTGTTGTGTCGCACTATTATACAAGAATGATTGTATTAATTTATATACATAGTAAAATAATTTAAAACTATTATTACCATAATAACTTCATACTATTTCTCGAGGCATCAACAATATTATCATATTTCAATTTTCATAAAATTTCTCAAATTGCACTACTTGTCTAAAAATCTGTCACACAGTTGCATTTTGAGTACTTTTTCAGCACACATGTTTTATTTAGTAGATAATGCAATTGTAAATCACGGCCTTAGGAAGCAAAATTATACAGTTTTTGCAAAAATAAAATATGAATTGAAATGCGAGCACTTCCAATATATTCAAAATTATTCCAAAATATAGTGAGACTGCGCTCTTTTTTTACAACGTGGACATATGTAATATACTGCCAAGTTAGTTAAAATAAGACAAAAATTCGAAACTCGTTAGGAAATGAAACAATGGAAGGCACTCTTTATTATAATATTCAAACTACTTTGACATTGAAATTAAATTCAATTTGTTGGAATTCTGAAAATTCAGATTTTTACTCCTAAAATTTTCAGAAATTTCAATATATCAAAGCGTATTTGTCTTTTAATACCATACTATAAGTACGTATGTATGCAAATATAATTAATTAAGAACTGAATTCTTTAATAAATTTATATATTTTTTGCTAAAGTACAAATTTGAGACCATAAGCCTGCATTAAAAATGTGCTATATTTTAAAATAAAAATGTAAAATACACTAAAAATTTTATAGTTTTAAAAGTCAGATTTTTTTGACGATATTTCAAAACTAAAATAATAAAAAAATCCTTAAGAAAAAAATTAAGAAAGGAAAAACTTGAACTAAAAACCTGTTGTACATATGTACAAACCAAACAATTTTTAATTTAAAAAATTATAAAAGTTCAACAAAAATTTAATAAAATTATTAAATTTTCAAAAATTTTTGGGATATTGACGATATCTTCCATATTTTTTCTGGCAGCCCTGATTGTGAGCGTGTGTGTTTTGTAATTTTGTAATTTCAATGAAATTTTTGCAGAGTGAGATAGTGCAAGAAGAAGCATACGCAGTGAATCAAGCAAATGTTTTCTCGTAATTATGTTTAGAATGGCGTAAAAGTTTACTTTTATTGTAGAAATTAAAAAAAATAAAGATTAAAAACACAATAATATCAAGAAATAGAGGGTAAAACAATTTGTATCTTGCAAAAACTGCATATAGCGAGCAAACTGCCGCAACGCAATGGTTGGCTACTCACATTGAAAACAAAGAAAAAGTGAATAATTTGTATGTGTGATTAAATTACATTTGCATGTGTTCTATTTGTATGGTTTGGGTCCAAGCGGAAAGCGTGTGTTTGGCAAGCAGTTTGCGTAGTTTATTTGGCCCTTAAGTACTATGATAATGAAAGGTACATATGTTCTTAGGTAAGTGCAATACATTACCAAGTTTTTGCTGGGTATAATTATGTTTCCAATTCTGTTTAAAATTACCAAAAAAAAAAAAAAAACGGCAGCTCTGGTCAGGGCTGTATATTACAATAAAATTATGAAATATATCTTCTTGTCAACCTAAAATCACTTATCATACGAATCTTAAAATTTTAACAAATGTTATGTACATTCTGGTTTCTTTTACCAGAAACCTTTAAATAAAGATCATATTATTATTTTTTAAGGCCTCATTAGTTTTTACTTTCTATTGCCGTTCAGTGACGTTCATTTCCGTAGCAAATATTTTACAATTACTTTTTCCGTGAAAATATTCAGCTGTTTTTACAGTAGAGCATAAATAAAATAAAAACATTGGAATGAAGAATAAAGCATGTACATAAATATTATCTAGTGTGAAAAAACAAAAAAAGAAAACAAACCAATAATTTAGAAATGGTGATCAAACAGTCCACTTCTTTCGCACAGTCTGCAGAGTTTATGACACTTCTTATACAAAATATATTTTTATCCTCGCTAAAAAATATTCTTTTGGTCATCCGTAGTTGCTTAATTATTAAAAATGTATTAACTTTTAAAAATCTTTAGTTGAAACAAATTTTTTTAGCTTTCGACAAAAAAATTATATACATTTAAATAAAAAATTAATGTTTCCATACCTGAAAAAAGTAGCACATACACATATCTGTCCGCCACTTAACGTTGAATTCTATTTTCAACAGATTAGTCCGCAACAGAACAGAACGAAAAAGTGAAAACAAACCATGCACATATAGTTCATATTGAACAGAAACAGAACAGCTGATCCAGAACGGAAAAGGACGTACAAACTAATTCTGCCTTTAGTTTTACTGTTGTCCCAACGTGCAGCATTAAGTTCCAATCAAAGCGTAACAAAAAATAATTGAATTTTAAAACTAATTAAAAAAAGAAAAAAAAAAATCTGGCAGAATGAATGAGAAAAGACGCGATTTTAATTAAAGCGAAAAAACCAAACACACATTCGCATTTGAAGAGGGTATTACAAAAATGTTTATTACGACAAAGTTGAGAAACAAAAGAAACGAACCGCAACAAAAGCAAAGATATCAAACTTGCTGATAATTACAAACAAAACGAAAATTGAGTAAAATAAACCAAACGTTTCAGGGATAAAAAGTTTCTACTGTAAATTTTATAGCCGCAAGTAAAATTCTGCCAGAAGATGTAGTAAAATTTTAAAATTATTCGGCGTAGTGTCAAAGTACACAGCAAATGTGGTCCAACATAAAGATGTGAATGATTGTAACAATTTTGAAAGGGGATCAAATAAACAAATAAGCATGTTTAAAACTTTGTAATATTTATTGTTATCTGGAAACAATTGAGCTATTGTTTACCGTCCTAAGTTTCATCAATAATATTGTTTTTAGAAAAGCTTTTGAATGTTTTATTTTATTCCAAACAATTCTGTACAGAATCCTTTCTAAACTTGTAATGTTTTCTTTTCTAAGTAGAAAATGTGTAATTTTAATAAGAAGCACGTACTTGGTTGCTTTAAAGTTGGTGCAAATTACCCAACGGCGACAAATTGCTTTCAACACAATGCAAACTTGTTTTGTACTTTACTTCTCATTTAATCTAAACAGTTTTTATTTGGTTTATAAATAGGGCGAAAAATTTTGAAATCACTTTTAATCTGAACAATCAAAATGTAAACATTTTTTTGTTTACTATATTTGTGTTGTTCTACACAACAAACATAAGAAAAGCATTGTGCTATAAATGATTAACTGTCAGTAAAGGTCGGATCAAAATAAAGAACAATAACAATTACAAATAAAGAACATATAACCAAATTCACCCAATTTCATCGAATAGTTTATCTGTTGTAGTCGTTTGAAGTAAGCAACGTTTGTGTTCTTGAAAAATGGAAAAGAGTGAATTTCGTGCAGTGATTGAACACTATTATTTGAAACCGAAAACGGCAAAAGAGGTAAAACAAAAGATCGATAAACACTACAGTAAAATATTGGGTTGAATTTAAACGCGGCCGAACAAGTACTGCTACAATACCATCAAGGAATGCCAAAAGAGAAGAAAATATCAAGAAAATTCTCGATATCATTATGAATGATCGCCGATTCAAGTTAAGTGAGATCGTTGAAATGGTGAACATATATGAATGTGTGTTCAACATTTTGCATGGACATTTGCATATGAAAAAGCAATCGGCAAGATTGGTGCCGCGATTGCTTAGTGTCGAGCAAAAAAAAGTCCGACAGGCCACTTCACACCGGTGTTTGGACATGATTTTTGGCGTCGACTAATAACTGCTGATGAAACGTGGGTCGACCTCTACACACTTGAAATAAAAAATCAAACGAAACAATGGGTGGATGGTGGTGGAAGTGATCTGAAGAAGGAGAAGACAGTGAAGTCGGCTGCCAAGGTTAAGGCCACTATATTGTGGGATGCACACGGGATGTTGCTCGTCGATTATCTGGAAAAAGGATCCACAAACACAGGAAAATATCGTGCATTATTGGATTAATTGATTGATGCAATAAAGAAACAACGACCACATTTGAAGTAGAAAAAAGTGCTAATTCTTCCAGACAACGCACCGGTTCACACAGCTTTAGATATGATGCTAATATTACGTAAAATTCACTTTGAATTGGTTGATCATCCACCTTATAGTCCAGATTTAGCCTAGTCCTAGTGCCTTTTTTTTGGTTCCAAGCTTGCAAGAAAAATATTCATCTCAAACGAAGAAGTGATTACCGAAACTAACGCGTATTTTGAGGGGTTCCTAAAATTGTATTGTTCAGAAAAGTTGGAATATCGTCTTACTAAGGGTATTGAGCTAAAAAGAGACTATGTCGAGAAAAAAATGTTTTATCCGCCCTCGTAAATATATGCTATAAACTTACTTATGAATTAACGTATTATACATACGAGAATGTTTGATAAAAATAATTATTTTGATATTGAGTGTGATAAGTGCTATTATTGTGTATATTAATGATGAATAGTTGAACTTATTGAATATTTCTAATAACATGTTATATGATAGTATTTATTTATTTATTTACTTAATATTAAAGTTATATAAATATAATTATAATAATGAGAAAAGCACTGGCTGCCAAAGCCATCGGCTTGATATGTTATCAAGAACTCTTGATCTTGGGCGCAACTAGCTGGTTCGTAGTCGCTACACTATTTATCAGCACCCATTAGTCTTCGAACGCGGTATCATGTAAATATGATGTATTTAATACGACCGCTTAACTAACTCAGCCTTATTAAATACATAATGTTTACATGATACCGATTTCGAATCTTAGTGGATGATGATGAGTAGTGTAGGGACTACGAAACAGCTAGTTGTCCCCCAGCTTAGTGTATTTTGTTATTTTTTCCTGTCTTCTTTGATAAAGAGTAATTGACCATGGCAATTTGTGACGACTGCTAACACGAAAACAGACGTGTACTACTACAAAACGCTCAATCATGGTCACCGTGGGAACACATAACTTCAGACAGCATAAGCTACGTTCGCCGCAGTCTGGCAACCTAAAAAAGCTTGATAATTGAAATATAGCTGTGTTAAGTAGCTCAAGAGTTAAGTTTATTTTAGGGGCATTACTTAACAACTAATTAAAATCTTACAGGCCAGAGTGATGCCACGGATGAATGAAACAAGTCATAAGCCTTGACAGGCTGTCCACCCCTTCCCCCGTCTTTTGTTACTGCTGTCCGTATTTGCAATATGTGTATGTTCATTAATTAAATTCGTATGAAACCAAATTGCACCGTAATAGGTAGCAAGTTTGTTTTTTTTTTCTTTTTTTACCGTTGTCCGTATTTTCTATATATGTATGTGGTTTATTACTGATTTCGTATGAAATCAAAGAGCACCGTAATAGGTAGCAGTATGTGCACACGCGTTTTTTTTTCTTTTTTTTCACCGTTGTCCGTGTTTTCTTTATATGGTCAATATTAATATTATTTTCAATGCATTTCATTACCTTGTAGTGTGGAAGGTGTTGGACTAAATTTTGCTAATCTGAGCAGTGTCGAAGGTATATACACTGGGCACTGATCAGTTTTAACTAATTTAATTCCAACATTTTAAATGCTGCAATAGAGTTTGTTTCAGTCTTTCGTGTTGTTATCGTTAACATTTCGCGAACACTACTCTCTCTTTCCTCCTCATCATACCCTATTTTCCTAGTTCCAGTACAATGCGCTGCATATGTAGGGGTCATCCCCTGAGTACTGGTCCCAGATAAAAAAAAAGGGCAACAACATCTTGTCCAGCAACCGGTAATATTATATTTACGTCAAGTTAAGTAGGCAGTGCTAAAATTCTATTTAAAAAACTCATCCGCACCAGCTTTTTCATTCGTCTTGCAATTGAAATATAAATTTTTTTAAAGCACGAATCTTTTTTTTATGTGAACCAATACAGGAAAGAACTCTCTAACCCAGCGAGCTACAGGTGCAGCTTACACCAGCGTGCCATTTCCGTTCCATTTAAAACCCCTCTGAAGTAAAAAGTTAATTTGCTCTTCGTTTATCATTTAAATGGGTATCTATTCCATTAAATGACGCCAAATGAAGTCTTAATTGTGTGATGGCCAGTGATCAGTAAACAATGCCAAACTTGAGGCAAGTTAAAAGTACCAGGATTTGTAAATGGTTGCTTTCATCACACAAAATGGCGGTCGACGTAAGCGAATAAAGGCGGTTATGTAGCCCAACATTATGGTGCGAGATGAAAAAGTAGTGAATTTTAAATGGTTGTTCTTCACAAATTATTGTTATAAATAAAAATAATTCATGGCGAAAGCCCGATTAGAACTTATAATATTAAAAGATATGTAACCATATCTTGAACTATATAGATGTTAACAATAGACTTATAGTGTGATTTTTATTGAGGAACAAGCTATAATTAAATTAATAATACCCGTTTTTTACCAATAATGGACAATGTTATGGACTAATGTCTTTGGGAAAATATTTCAAAATTTCTTTGCGTGCAAGCATCTGCAAAACTAAGTGCAATAGCTTTTTGCGCCGTATAAAGGAATATGGTCTAAAATACATCCAGATTATTTTAAATTTAGATCAACGGCGAGTGGAAAAGTAATATATTTTGATGTCGACTTGGTGTGGTTACGATGACAACTTTTTAAAGACTGTAAATAAACTATTTACAAATTATTTTAAATCATTTTCATAAAAAGGATGTTGCAGGAATGCCCTTTCATCTTTATGAAAAGGATGTTGCAGAACATCCAATTTACCGCAAGTTATATTGGTTCTATTTCCCACTGTTTGCCATTGATCAGTATAACGCGTTCGTTGTAAAAAAAAAATTAAGCCAGCAATAATAAAATCGCTCTTTTTTGTTTCCTTTATGATAAAAATTTACAAGAATTTAATAATAAAGCACAACAAGTTCCCAAACAAACTTCGAATTGAATTATTTACTTGAACACAACCTTTTGTTAAACAATTGCATCTCACATTCGGTCTCCACTACACCTGCACTTTGTAAATCAGAAACTTTTTAATTCAGTTTGTGTTTGCTTGGAATACCTCTACACTTGCTAAGGAAGAAAGGTTTAAAGCTTCATAAATGAGATTGTTGCAGTATTTATTTAAATAATGATAGAGAATTCTTAATAAAGCAGGCATTCAATATTGATAGAAAAAAAAACGCGGGCTTCCAGTTTCAAAAATGTCGAGTTTAGGAAAATAAAGCTTATTAAATTTATATAAAGAATAAACATATGTAAAAAAAACTTCTTTACAAATCGTATTTAAATTAATGCTGTGTGATCGATTATTCGATTTTTCTACACTGATTTACGAATAGCTTAAATAGGGCCAATTAAAATAAAAACTCGGTTTTCAGATAAAAATTAAAGAAAAAACTGGTTAGCCGGAGTTTTTAATCAGTTAATTAAAAAAATTTGTTAGTAAAATAACATTTGAAAAAAAAAGCAAATTAATTCGCAAAACGAACATATTCATTTCATAATATTTTTGAGTTCGGGATAAATATTGCCTTTTAAATTATCTGAGTTTTGGACAATATAACAGAAGTAATATACATGTTACAATTAATTTTTTTTTTTAAATTTCAAGCAGGAATGGAGTCTATAATAGCTGCATTATTGTTGGTTAGAGAGGAGAACAAGATGAGAAATAATGAGGCTGGCATTTTTTGTTGGAGGGCCTAGTGCATTCGTTGATAATTCCTGCAACTTCCTCCCACATCACTGCTACTTCTTCCTTTGATCGCTGGTGATATCAAGTTTGGAAACAGGAAAAAGTCACTAGGAGAAAAATATGGACTATAAGGTGGATGATTAACCAATTCAAAGTGTATTTCATGTAATTTTAGCATCGAATTTAAATCTGTGTGAACCGATGCGTTGTCTTGAAAGAAGAAAGAGAGAGCACTTTATTATTCTTCAAATGTGGTCGTTTTTTCTTGATTGCATCAATCAAATGATCCAATAGTGCACTATAATACATATCTGTGATTGTGGATCCCTTTTCAAGATACTGGATAAGCAATATCCCATGTGCATCCCAAAATACAGTGGCCATAACCTTGCCATCCGATTTCACTGTCTTCGTCTTCTTCGGAACACTTCCACCAGCTTCCACCCATTATTTCGTTTGATTTTTGGTTTCAGATGTGTAGTGATCAACCCAAGTTTCATCAGCA
This sequence comes from Thecocarcelia acutangulata, assembly GCA_914767995.1. Taxonomy (NCBI): domain Eukaryota; kingdom Metazoa; phylum Arthropoda; class Insecta; order Diptera; family Tachinidae; genus Thecocarcelia; species Thecocarcelia acutangulata. Next base: position 142,213,834 of record OU612094.1, on the reverse strand, counting down.
GTTATTAATCGACACCAAAAATCAACAGGATTATGCCTTAGCATGTCCAAACACCGCTATGAAGTGGTCTGTTGAACTTGTTTTTGTTCGGCACTGAGCAAACGCTGCACCCATCTTGACGATAGCTTTGTCACATGCAAAAATCCATGCAAAATGTTGAATACACGTTTATATGATATGTTTACCATTTCAAGAGTCTCACATAACTTGTCTCGGCGATCATTCATAACGAAATTTAGGATTTTCTTGATATTTTCCTCAGTAACCACCTCTTTTTCTATTGATAGCATTGTTGCAATGCTTGTTCGACAAAGACTAAATTTAGCAATATTTTACGATGTGATCTGACGAAGTAGACTCAACGTAGTGTTTATCGAGAATTGATCATTTCTTTTGTCTCTTTCGTCACTTACCGTTTCAAATAATAGTGTTTAATCTCTTCACGAAATTCACTTTTTTCGGTTTTTCAAGAAACACAAAAGTTGCTTACTTCAAAGGACTACACCAAATAAACTAATCGATGAATTTGGATGTGTAAAATAAAAACACGAAGAAAAATATATGTTTTTCATTACCAGAACTGCTTTTGAGCACAAACAAGTTATTTTCATGAAAAACCCGATTTGGGCTATATATAGACCGATATCTGAAAAAAAATTTTTGTGCCTTTTAGTCACCATACTTAATAAGTGTGTGAAGTTTGAAGTAAAACAAACAATTTTTTCATATAAAATTGAAAAAAAAATGGCTTTTTCGGAATTTTGGATATATCACAGCTGTATGTGAACAGATATTTCTGAATTTCAATAGCACACCCATGAATCGATGGGGTAAAAGAATGTTGAAAGAAAAAAGTTTCTTAGTCTAGTGGTTTTCTCAGAAACGGTATTTCAACAGCGGACAGACGGCCAGATGGACAGACGAACATCGCTTAATCCACTTTTCCATTAATTTTGAACCAGAATATATATACTTTATAGGGTCGCACAATAAGAATTGATAATTTCATAATTTATCTTATAAGAAATCATATACTAAGATCTATGCCCTGTATTGAATACAACATCATTATGGCATCATACTACGCAAATGAAAAATATATTATAAATACTCTGAAATTAGGGTTTGTAGAGGCATTTCTGTATCTCGATAAAATTTAATTTATCAAAATGAAAATGCAGTTCCAATATTTTATCACAATTTTAGAAGGGCAAATATTAAAGCTGTAGATTGCAGTGTAGTACAAAATAATTTAAGGCATGAAAAAAGTATTTCTAAAAATGATAAATGTCTTTTCCAAAGACAAAATATCAATAAATTTTGGCGGTTACGAGTAAGTGAGTAAGCACTGTTGTCATCTTGCTTTTACTTTTTTGTTTTTACCTTTAATCGACCTTTTTTCCTCTAAATCAATATATTAAAGTGATGTTTATTAAAAAAATTTCATTACATAATAATAAATATATTCTTAATTTGAAGTATAAAATCTCTCTCATTTATTTAATTTCAAAGTACGGGAACGCGTTTCATGCCAATTGGCATCCCGCGGGATTCCAAAATAAAGTAAATAACACTCCAAATACTTGTATCTGAATGTAACCAATAACTAAAATAATACGTTTTATGTTGAATTTATATTTGTTGTGTTAATAGTTAACAGTTTTTAGTTCACTATTAAGAATATTTTTATGTTAGTTATCAAGCCAAATGTTGTTGTCTTCCTTAGTTTTCCTTATCTGTGTGAATGAAAGCTAAATCAGGGAGGGAATGAATGAATGACAGAAAGATAATGATTTTTTATGTTTATTAGCTATCTCTTTTACGTCACGTTTTATATTCGTTCTATTCTGTTATTTCTGTAAATTTAGGAAGGTGTCTTCGTTTTATTTTACCAAATTTTTCCACTGTAAAAAAAATTTACAACTGGTACAATGATGACGGCGACGTCAATGACTTCTTCAATGAAGTGGACTTAAAGTGTATAAAATCTTACCATAAATAAAAGAAGAAACTGTTCTTTCACATTTAATTAACTAAAATTTATTTGTATTTATTCAGAAAATTTTTATATTTATACATTAATATCATACAAATGTACGTTTACATAAAAATAATTAAATTTGCAATGTCCAAGTCTTAAGTGAATAACAATTTTATCACCGTTTTTATGTACTTTATTTTATTTTTAACTTTAACACGTATAGAACAACATAAATAATTATCTATAGTTTAAAAATAAATTCTTAATAATAAGTTACTAACTAATACTTGTATATTACATAATCACAAGATAAATAATTTGTTTCAAAATTCTATATTTTCAGCCAGTTTACCAATATCGAGAGATATGTTATGCGAAAGAAATCACTTGCGTTCGAATCAATTTGGGTTAACTTTTCTTTCGCTTAAATTGCGAACGCAAGTACTCTATCGAGATCGGTAAACTGGTAGTTTATGTTTATTGAAAGCTTATCTGACAAATTTCTATTCAAAATTGGTCAAATAGGGGATTAATACAAATAATATTATTTTAATAAGGCCGTAGATATAATAAAAACAGGCATTCGCAAAACTTACAGCCAGTTTATCAATGTCGAAAGAAAATTTATTTATTTAGGAAGAAAGCTAGTCACTCGAATTCGAATCAATTTGTTTTTGACTATCTCGTAATTATTCGTTCGCATTAACTTATGTATTTTAATTAAATTTTGATGCATCGTTCGCATAGAATAAAGTTGGACGAATACTACAAATTTTTTTTTCGCCTGGAATGCGAACGACCGTATTCTTTCGATATCTGCGAACTGGATATACGTTTTTAAATAAATAGATCTAATTACAATATAAAAATAGCATCAATAAGCAGGTTTTCAAGTTATTGAAAGCAATTTTGAAAAAGGCTGAATTAAAAACAGAATAGAAAGAATGTGAGGCACAAACTCTTTCCGTATAATATTCGTACATACACTCTGGTTCACTTATTTAAAGGCACTAAGGATTCAGAAGTCTATGCCTTTTACAATTTTTAATCGAATGCAGAATTTTAAAATGGAAACTAGACATCTTTAGATATAAAACAAATCATGACAAAAGAGATTTCTTAACTAAAGATCTGTTTTGAGCAATTTATAGTAAGTAATAAGTTCAAAAATGTGCTTTCTTTTCTGGTTCACTTGATAAAGGCATTTTATTATTTTTTAAGTAAGCGATGAGGTTTTTATACGGAGCGATTGTTTATTACATCTTAATCAGAAAGATCTAAAATTGATGTTTACCGTTCTGAAGGATATGTTAACCGCGCAATAGAACATGGCAGCAGCACTATGTGTATTTAAAAAGTTCTATATGGAAGAGTAAACACCAATACATATAAGGAAAAACTATTTTTATTTAATATTTTTTGTTGTAAAAAGCAAAACATTTACAAAAACAAAATTCACACTGATAATCGCTGTCGTCAATGTTTACCAGCAAAACATGCGAGAGGTTGATGCTTTGTTTTTGTGTGTGTGCAGTGAAGAACGACAAAAAATATATAAGACGAAGTTGTTTGTGTATTTTTCATTGCTAGTGCTGAGCGCAGTATTTGTGTATTAAAGAGCACAGCCCTATAGCTAAGCGCATTTACAAAAACAATTGAGTATCAAGTGCATAAAGCTGGGCGCACTTGATTTAAACAATGCAAATTTTAGAGCTGCCACATATATATTTCACATGAAAAAAATTACTGACTGAAAACGTAATAATATCACGTAAAACTGTAAAAACTAATCAATTTATTTGTTTATTTTATTTATGTAATGTTTATTCCTATTAAATATTTCAAACAAATTTTAATTCTTATTGCTGCCAATTTATATTTATCGTGGCAGGACTGCATTTACTTTTTGCTGCCTACGAAAATAGAAATTAGTCAAAGTTGGCAGCAGCAGCAAATACTGTTGTGAAGTCGTGCTGCTGTGATGTCGTTAAAATAATCGCGTGTACTTAAACACATATATTTTTGACAGATTGCTGCTTGCTGTGGTCTATGTGTTTAAAGCTTAAGGCTTCTCGTAAGGAAAAGCGGCTTCAATGCGCAAAAGACTCCATGCCATTGGATGTGCAGCAAAGAGGTCATGGAAATTATTGTAGAACCATTGTATTTACTGATAAGAAGTTAAATTTAGATGGACCTGATGGCTGTAACTGTTATTTCCATGATTTGCGCAAAGAAAAGCAGTTTTTGAATCGACATCACAGCCGAGAGCGAGGCGTTATGGTATGGTTTGCTATTAAGTACTATGGCACCATAGATTTTACATTTCAAGGTGCAAAAATGACTGGAGCAATGTTATTGGAATCAGCTTTTCCGAAGTTCAATGAACTATTTGGTCCCATATCTTGGATATTGCAACAGAATAATGCCTCTATACAGAACGCCACAGTAGTACAAAACAGAAGAAAATGAAGAAAGAAAAGTTTATATAAAGAAAATGAAAATTAATGTAATTGTGTATAATTGTTTTCATTAATTGCTTTGAACGCATTTTAAGCAATTATTGTGTTTCCTTTGCACTTTTTCTGTTGGTCTCTACCACGCGTTCTTAGCGTAAGTTGAATCAGAGCAATTGTGTGAGACACGTTACAAATCAAAAAGCATAGGACGCATAGACGCTTACGACGCCAAAATTAGGTTTACTTTCTACTTTTGTACGCGTCATAAGTGTTATAAAAACTGTCAGTTGTTTTTGATAGCCGCAGATCAGAATTCATTTTATTTTTTTAATGACATCGTTAAGAATATTTGTGCCGTGGATTCTTATTTTATGTTTTTGTGTTAAAAAAATGTTTTTATTTAAAAAATACTTCAATGACAATAAAAAAAACTTATCGCATGAAAAGAGTTGCATGTAAAATGAGTTTAGAAAAGTGTAGAATGCGTAGAATGTTTGAAACGCGTAGAATGTTTGAAGCGCCTATAACGCATGGTATGGACCTTCAGCTTTTAAAGTCCTATTATTTTTTCACGTCACTTTGTGTAAAAAACTTTTGACACCATCAGTCGTTTGAAGCAAACAATTATCATCTGCGCTAGTGATGCCACCTGGTTAATTACGCCATGGCCAGATCTAAACATTATCGAAAATATCTTGGGTTGGCTATCTGGTAAGGTCTATGAAGGAGGTAGACAACTTGATGGCAAGCTGGCCCTAATGCAGGCTATTAAGGATGCATGGAGTCAAATTTCGTTGGATTACATAAAATCTCTTGATGTGTCAGAGAAAACCCGTATATTTGAAGTTATTAAAAACAAAAGGGCTTTTACCCATTACTAATCGTTCTTAAGTAAAACAAATAAAGCAATAATAAACAATAATAAAAAAATTAATTAAAAATCAAAAAAAATGTTTTTCATTAAAATTAGTTAAGGTGTCTTTATTCAAGTGAACCAATAAAATAGCAGTTGTTTGGACTTTTTTTTATAAATTGCTCAGAAAAAATTGTTTAGTTAAGAGACCACTGCTGGCATGATTTTTTTATATCTCAAGATGTCTAGCTTCCACTTCTATTTTGAAATTCTGCAATCGGTTAAAAATTGCAGAAGATACAGTCTTCTGAGTATGGAATATTTAGTGCCTTTAAATAAGTGCACCGGAGTGTATACTAAAACTTTTTTTAAATACCTTTAAAAGTACTTTTCGTAATATACTGGGTATCCGCTGGGAAGGTAAACTACTTTTTTTTATCGCCATTTTGGCAAACATTAGTCTTGACAGTACATTTTTGGCAGTCGTGAAGTAGACACTTGGCAAATATACATTATAACTGTTAAAACATTTTATCAAAATCAATCGATTCCCGTGACGATGAAAAAGTTATGGAAAGTTTTGGGAGAAACGATGTACCAAGAAACCGCACTATTTATCGTGTAATGAATGATAGGCTAAAGCATGGACCACAACACACTACGACATCGACTGAAAACATTTCTGCTGTTCAAGAAGATGTTGAAAACAATCCATCAACCTTAATTCGACGCTGTGCACTTAAGCTTGGTCTCAAAAAAACAAATTTGGCCACAATGTTGCACAAGAATTTGCATTGGCTTTCATTTAAGATTCAGTTGACACAAGAGATTCTTCCACAAGACCTACATATGCCCTACATATGCCTATAAGATGTTACAGCTTGGTTATGACAACCCCGATTTTCATGAAAAAAATCATAATGTGTATAAACAGAATAGTCGGTTCTGGGCAATGGAAAACCCTCAAACTATTCATCAGTCACCTTGTCATCCATTGATTTCAGTCTGGTGTGTAATTTGGTTAGAAGGAGTCATTGCACTTTACTTCTTTGTAAATGAAAACGGCGTAATGCTAACTGTGAATGGCGAGCGATATCGTGATATGATTCAAAACTTTTCAACGTCACAACTGCATGCGCTAGGCTTGATTAACACGTATCAACAAGACGGTGCCACATCGCATACATCCAGAATTACAATGCAATTACAGCGAGAAATGTTAGTGTTGATTTGCTGCCTCGGTCGCCTAATTTGACTGCTCTGGACTTCTTTTTGTGGGGGTCTGAAATGCAAAGTTTATGAAAACAAACCAAAAACGCTTGAGTAACTCAAACATAATATTCGTGATGAAATTAATGAAATCCTTGGAAAATTGCAAGAGTACTGCCAATATCTAAAATTCGGAACCCAAGAAGTGTGACTGATTATCGTCCCATTAGTATATTATGAATATGTTCAAAAATATTGGAGGTAATTCTTAAAAATCAGATGATGGAATATCTTACTATTCGTAACGTGATAAACATATTTCAGTCAGGATATAAAGTTGGGTTTAACACATCTTCTGTCTTGCTCAGTATTACTGAGGAGATACTTGAAAATTTAGATAGGGGAACAATTTCTGTGCTAAGATTTTTAGATTTCTCGAAAGCTTTTGACGGTATTTGTCACAACTTGCTTATTAATAAACTGTTTAATAAATTTAGTTTTTCAAGAATGGCATGTCATCTTGTTCTCTCCTTTCTTTCAAATCGTTGGCAATATGTTTGCTGTTTTACAATCATCCTATTGCTTATCCACAACTTTATAGTGAAAATGATAGAATTGAGTACGTAATGAAATATAAAGCTTTAGGCTTTTATATTAATTATAATTTGAAGTTTGATGTTCATATTTGCTTTATAACGCACAGTGTTTATCAAACGCTAAGAAAATTATGCCGAGGATTATTTATGGCTTGGAAGTGTTTACCGGTACATCTCAATCGAATTTATATAAGCTTAAAACTTGTGTAAAACGAATTGTCATGTTTGTGTTTCGTTTGAATAGGTTTCAGCCCACATTATATTATGTAAGAGAGTTATTAAAATGCGACTTTCAGGGTTTTGTAAAGATGAGATGCCTTTTGTATTTTTATAAAACTTTTAAATCTAATGAACCATCATACTTAACTGAAAAGACCCAATTTAGAAGTTCATCTAGAACACATGTCTTAATGCAGATACATTTCAAGACTTTAGTAATGCAGAGGTCATACCAAGATAGAGTTATACGATCATGGAATTCGATAATACTTTATAATGAAAGATCTTTTTCTTACACTCCTAGGAAGTTCCGTAAAATAGTTCTAGCTAACTTATAAAGGGTTATTGCGCCAACACTCCGTCACTATATATGAATGCGTATGTATGTGTCCTTTACGTTTACATAAAATTATGTATCTATGCATGTATGTATTTAAATAATGTAATGTATGTATAAATGATACAATAGATAGTTGTATAATTTAACCTTTTTTTATGATAATTCTTCCAATTTCTTTCTTTGTAAGCAATTGGCGCAATTAAAGGCTTGGATTAATAAATGTATTAAATAAGTAAATAACGCGTGAAATGTGTGAGAATGTACTGAAAAATGTGCTCAAAAAAAGCTCGCATTTCTGATGCTAACAGAGGTGGACATTCATCTGATTTTGTGTTCCTTACATTAGATCTATTCTTTTTCATTTAATCAAAAATTATAAACAAACAAAGCAATATAACTTCCCGGCGGACAACCTGTATAACTCTTCTTAAGAGATGCATTTTTTTAAAACTCGTTTCTAAAAAAATTTCTTTAATTTTTTTTCAAATACTTTTTCAATTTGTAAATAATAATAAAAATGTGTGTATGTGAGCACAATATAAACAACTTTTGATAGCTATCATCACAGAAAAAGAAATATTGGCCACCGTTTCATTTTTGTATAGTTACTTACATACCTTGTTGCTAGAGATACTTTTTTAAAAGTACGTTTAAGAAAAGGCGCCTTTATTTAGTTACTTTTATAAAAAACAGAGGCTTTTAAAACTATTTTAATAAGAAAGTACTTAATTTTTTAAAAATTTTGTTTTTAAATATACCTTTGTTATAAGGCCTTTTTTAAAATACTATTCTTGAACTTATTTTTTTTTTTAAATACTTAAATAAAGGGTGCAGCTTTGAAAATCTCTGTAAAAAAGACACGTCAACACTTTAAAGTTAAATGTTTCAAAACAATTTTCAAAGTAGATAACATTGAAAAGCAATAACTTGTGTTTTCTAGTTTAAAGTATTTTAGGCTCAACCCATCCTTCAGTTTGTAAGAATAAAAATACGTTCATATTTAGCAAATATTTGACAAAATAAGCGTAACCATTACTTTTGCATATTAGCCTTAAACAGAGTAAAGAAGAAAATAAAACTTTTGCTTATTTGGTAATGTGTTATATTTATTTATTTTGTGGATTGTTAGACAGGAATAGCATTTTTTTATTTTACCGCTTAAGTAGTGATTACTTTTATTTTGTGAAATGTTTGTTCAATGCAAACATACCTTATACCAGAGATCTGCAATCGGTGCCTTTTGATATAATGAACTAAATACACCCGTGTTAAATCGAGTTGCAGTGTGATTGGCCACCGCATATTGTTTGAATGTTATCTATTCATTAGAGCTTGCGTCTGTTAATTAGAGTATAAAACATAACCAATCAAGTTTGAATGCAGTGGCTGCTTTATTTGATTTCTCAATTATTTTTTCCACATTCGGCAATTGTACTGCTACATCTTTTTAACAACAAAAGTAATATTTGTATGTAAGAATTTGCAGTCACACATTTGCCTTAACCATGAGAGCGTGTGTGTCCAGTTTTATGTATTTACTCACTCACACTCGGTAAACGTATTCCTACTAAGCGCGGCGTTGTCACAAGTTTTTAAAACATTATGTTTTGGTGATTGTGTTTTGAAGAATATATATACACATATTTATTTTGAACATATTTAGTATAAAACCGGTAAAAATAATAACTTTTACGCTAAAAAAAAATTGATTATATTTTATGAAACTGATTTTCATAAAATTTCTTTTGTTTTATGTTCCTTCATTTATAATTACGGTATTAAAAGGGTTGTCATAAAATCATGTCTTAATATATTAGTATGGAAAAATATGAATACTGTGAGCATTCTGACATAAATTATTTTAAATTGGATTCAGCTGAGATGTTTACGGTTTAGTTACGGCAAACTCCATTTAAAAAGTCTTATTACAAGTACTTTCTGACTTTTTTGTTCGAAGCATAATATAAAATATTATAACATTATGCGTGATATGACACCGTTTTAAACCCTCAAATAATTTTTAGTTCTTGGTTTTAACCCATAACCACAACAAATGCATAGTTACATATCCATATAACCAATTGTGAAAAAAAATTCTTTGAATCGAATTTTCGTTTCAAATTTTTCAGCAAAAATAATCTTACAATCATCATCAGTATGCTACTTATAAGTCGTCAACATGATTGTAAATTATTAAGTTTGGCAGCCGCTTAATGATGTTGAAAGGTGACGCATAAACACATCAAAGAATTTGTCAAGACTGTTGTTTGTGCAAGTTGATTTTTTGATGACGTCATGTATGTATTATTAAGAAAACGATTAGAAACGTAAATAAAAAATGCTCAAAATATTGTTCTTACTAAGTGCGAGTAACAACAACACTATTTTTGTGGTCCTTTATTTTACTCTTAAAAAAAAGTACACAAGATGCGAAAGTGATTGGATACATTTTTGATATATTCAGATTTCGCAAATGAACGACAGGTATAAATACCACCGCATCAATTTTTAAGAGTGTGTAGAATACTCGGATGTGCAAATGATTGGGTAAACAACCGGTGTGCTTATGGTTGCGGTGCACCGGTGCAGATCTCTGCCTTATACCTTAATTTGTGCATTTTTCTTAATTTTTCATATCTAAAAGGTATATACATTATTATAATTATCTACTGTTTTTTTTTTGCAGGAACTTTATGTTCAATTGTTTTGTGAGTTTATTTTTGATTTCGATTTAAAAATTTGTCTTAAACGTTAACATTTTTTACATCCATTCAATTTTACTACTTTTTAATGCGAAATAAATGAACACTCTCTCTCAACTCATTCAGACTTACGCAAATGACTTGAAACCTTAAAAATACCTTTAAATGAATACGTGCATGCATAGGTATGTGTGTATGTACATTCCCAACAAACATTAAGGTTTAACTTCAAATTGATAGTAATTTGAAACAACAACCGTTTGATATTGATTTGAAATCAAATTGAAAAACATAGTGGTTTCAACAAAAAGCGGAAATTATTATCCATTTGTAAAATTCATTTATTCTCAACTTGTTTTTCAATGTTATTGAAATGTAATTTTTTACATAACAAATGCATATTTGTTTTGTTTTGTTCATGGTTCAATTAACTATTTTGTAAACATGTTATGTACATGTTTTTACACAAACAAAATATAATGTATGTAGTACAGGAACTCCTCGTGCTGCCATCTAATAATTGCACTATGGTTTTATTTGATTTTTTTATTTGCATTTTCTGTATTTTTATTTTTCTTAGTTCTGAAGTTTATGAAACGGCGAAGTAGCTGGCTCCCCTTGATTCTAAATCGTGCTTCCATCATGCAATAAATTCATTATTGCTAATTATTTCACGTTTTTATGTTTTTCTTCAATCGCTTTGACTTAGTACAATTAAGTTTTACCAACCTTTAACTTCGTATTTTTTAGAAATAAATTGGATTTATTTAGCTTTTCTTATATTCTTCAAAACTTAAATTTATTTGACTTTTATCCAAATATACATTTTTTTAATTTTTTTCAATAAGTACTGACACATTTGTTTTAAGTTTGAAAAGAAACTGCTAAAACATAATGGAGTATAAATATGTTTGTATTCAAATGATTCTTAATTTGAATTCAAAACTTAAAATCAAACTATTGGAAAATGCTTGAAAATTATGTTTGATATCAAATGAAAAAGTCATTTGATATTAAAGCTTTCTTTTCGTGTTTGTTGGGATGTACGAGTACTCGTGTGTATGTTTTATTTACTACTGAAATGAAAAAAAAAGCAAAACAGAGAAAACAAATTTGTTAGTAACTGCCCTTGATGGCAGCTTTTTTTTTTAATTTGTACTTTGGGGAGAGCTTTAGTGCTTAACATAATGATGAGCTTAAGGCCTAATTAGAGGTGAGTGGGTGTTTGTGTATGTTTCTTTAGCACCCACCTGGGGAGTTTCATATTAATATTGAAATATAAAAGGTGGGGCAACCCCGCAATGTTAACTGTGAGTTACATTTTAACACCAAGTTTCTGCGCAAATTGTACTCTTCAAACGAAGATACAAGACTTCATCGTTTGCTCTACCAACTGTAAGGAGTGTTGGGCTCAAGCTGTCAGATAGCGCAAAATATTTGGATATCTACCTGAACTCCAAACTAACCTGGCAGTGGTATGTCCAGTCAATTGCAGAAGATGCGGATACTTCTGGTGAATACTTCCTTGGTATTCCTGTGAATACTTCCTTGGTATTCCTGATGGCTATTCGACATGATTGTTAAGCCTAGTTTAATGTATGGGGCGCTCGTGTAGTGGAAGTCGTTGGACAAAACCATCTACTGCAAAATCGTAGAAAAGATAATGCATACTTCTGCTTTGATGGTGACTGGTGCTTCTAGGTCTACACCATCGAAGGTACTTTTCACTATGTTGAACTGGCTCGCAGTTGATCGCATGATGAAGGAAATTGCCATGAATTCGGCTATCAGGCTATGATCAAGTGGGGGTATGGTAGGAGGCGACGTATAGTCAAGCTCCAATAATAGGAAGAATATTGAAACATCCGCAGAATATTGATTACTTCTTACCGCTCTACTGCCCGACAAGAGATATGATATAATTTTGCCCAAGGTGATCGGCACAGATCGTTAAGAAGACGAACTTGAAATCTTTACATATGGATACAAGTCGGATCCGAGGATTGGTGTGGGTATCTTTATCCCCCTGTATGAGAGGAGGGTTAGCTACAGGCTGCAAAATTTGTGTCGCGGCAATTATTGTTATAATTAAAAATAAAAATATATCTTGGCTAAAGCCAGGATTAAACTTGAGCCAGACGAATGATACCATCATAAATATAATATTAGAAATACATATTAAAATAAGTTCGACTATTCATCATTAATACACACACATAAATAATTTTATTTATATAATCAATAGAAAACACATTAATTTATTTATTAATGTAATATATTATGAAATTCGCAATTAAATGCGTGCAAAAATTAGGATGTGATATCAAATTGATTGCAAGTTAGCTTATGGGCTTAAAATCACAAAAAAACAATATTTTGTGTGCGGAACATCTTTTTTGTGATTTCAAGTCACTTTCACAAAAAGTGCTGCAGCTCTGATAGTATAAACACTTTTCTAGACCAATCAACAATCTGCCTACGTGTTTTCAATAAAGAAGTAATTGTTCGCAGTAAAAGATAAAACTATATTTTTTTCAATAGATATTTTTGAAACTTGCTCAAACGCTTCGTTTCAATACAATCTTGAATAAATTTTTCTGCATTTTCGTAATATTTCCATAACGTTGCTGTATATACTATAGTTTCTACTCTCTGCTGCATACATACCGCTCCTTAATTGCAACATAGTCATAACTCAAAATATAAGATTTTCTCGTTAACAATGTAGAATTGTTAATAGTGGCAAAAATTCATACAACCGTTTTTCTTATACATTTTTAAGACATGTGTTGATACTAAAATTTTAAATGCAATGTTCTCGAAAGAAAGTTTTTTGAGTTATGACGTTGTTGCAATAATTTAACAATGTGTATGCCAAAAAAATATCTTTGAATAGCATATTAGTTTATTGTTGAAAAAATAGCTGTTTTCATTCTACAACTATTTTTACGCAATTTTTATTGAAGCCCATGAACTCCTTTGCAGAACCGCATTCAAACAATTTATTATTTAGGGAACCCCGCTATTAAGCATAAAAATGAAAAATTTAAGCGACATAGATTTTTCGCATGTTCACTTATGTTTTATTTTTTATGAATTCCTTTTGTTTGTTATATAGAATTTTTCGGAAATCAGCTCAAACTAAAGACCGAACGCAAAAACAGTATAAAAATACATTTGAATATACATATAAATTCCTTCATTTCTTAAGGTACTTATGAAATCTCCCCTAGTGAGAGACTCACAGGGGAGTCTCTCACACATTCACCTGCACAGATACAGACACACACACACACCCACACAGGTAATTAAACGCCTGTTAAAGCCAGTAGTGATTTAGTGATTGTATTATTGGAAAGAAGTTGGCAGCAAATAAAAATAATCTATATACAAAAGTTTCTTAAAGCCAAGTTTTCTTGTTATTTTGGTTGGTTACGAGTGTTCTGCCACCACAATTACCAGCAATTGTTCTGTTTCTTTTGTTAATTGCAGATGAATCTTTACAACTTTTACTAACACAATCACTTGTATAAGGATTATATAAATTAGATTTACTGCTATTATTTAAAATTAAATTTAAATTGTTGCCCGGACAGATGCTGCTGCTACTGCTGCTACTAGAGCTGCCATTACAATTGATGCTGTTGCCATTTGTCAAAGTATTATAGAGCATCCATCCTATTATTTCAGTAGTATTTTGTTGTTGCAACATGCATTGGTCTCCCATGAGATGTGCTGGCTATTGTTGCTGTTGTCGTCAAGATATTAATACTGAACGATTTGTTAAATAATTTTTATCTGTCACCCCATTGTACGCTGTAGAATTTGCTTCCAGTGATGTTGTTTCAGTAACTGAAGTTGAATCTGTTGCTGCTGTTGAACTCCACCTTACACTTGATCTTTGGTTGGATTTAATAAAAAATTCCTTTGAATTGTCGGCCAAAGCCAACATATTTTCTTGTCCATGGTCATTTAATGCGGACAGTTCATGTGAGTTGTTCATGCTGTTAATCCCGGCATTTGTAGTTGTTCTAGCACTACAATGTTGATGGTATGCTGAGTTGTTGTGATGATGATGGTGATGATAATTGCCTCCACTTGAGGTTCTTAATGTTGTGATGGGTGCTGAGTGCCGGACACCGTCACGTTGTGTTGCTATTGTTGAGCTGCGCATTATACCTGCATATATATTTCGTAAACAAAAGAAAAACACATGGTTTGTTACTAAATTCATTTTCTAAGTATACGATTTCTTCTTCTTATTATTTTGGCTACATTTTAAATTGGAAATCAAAAATCTGTTTCTTGTTCGTACGTTTAATTAATGGGGCCAAATGTTTGTTTTCTTTTCCATTCCTACGTGACGGTATTAAGTTAACAGATATCGTACAAAAAAATAGATAAGAAATGAGCTTAAATGCGAAATACATATACATCTCGTTGGTCTCATGTAGAAAGGCCATAACTACAGGGGGAGAAAAACACAGAGTTAAAACTATATTTATCAACATGTAACATGTAGTAAGGCCATAACTACAGGGGGAGAAAAACACAGAGTTAAAACTATATATATCAACATGTAACATTTTTTGTACAATTGCTTGTAAAACCTTCATTTAAGAAACTATTCATTCACTCGCAAAGCAGCTCTGGGCTGGAGAACAGCTCTCGCGTCATCGTAATTATTTCTTAAGTGCGGTCAGGTTTGTCGTTGTCGTTAGTTAACTTGGTTAGTTTACAGTCTTTTTAAGGTAGTTTTTTGTAACCACGCGGCATCTTCCTATACGCAGGCATAGATCGGTACAGTTAGTCACAGCGCCGCAACAAATTACTGTTAATAGCATCGTGGGTACAAGTGCTTCGTTACTGCGCCCATGCTGTGCATCTTATACTTTGCAAGTTTATTTGTAACTGTATACTTATATAAATAAATAAAATAAATAAAAATAAGAAACTATTCCACTAATTATTGGCGACCAGTGGCAGTGCTGTGTAAATTCCGCTACGAGAAACTTTCCGATTCAAACATATAAAAAAAGAAAGAGAAATACCAAAAATTAAAACAAATAGTAAGTGTAACTTTTGTGGCGAGTAACAGCTTTCACGTACGAAAACTAGTCGTAAAACGTATCCCAGTGTCTACAATTGCACCCCCCGGGGAGCAGGTATTGCCTTGGCGTATGCCAAACCAGGGCATTCTGCTTTTCGGGTAAATAAAACTCTAGGAAGTCGAAAGACTTATGTTATGCTCTTATAAATTGGCAGAACGAAGATCACCATGCCCTCGGGTGGTACTGATTGCAGTTCAACCCGGGTGATCACGGTTGAGGTGCCTACCTTAGCTGGAACATTCTGGCTGTGGTTGAAACCTAAAACGCAGGAAGGGGGAATTAGTATCCCTGATAATTGTTTGGTGTGTGGCTTTTTTCGGGGACTAACAACCTTCTGAGCGTGTGTTGCTTTTGCAACAGATACCTGTACTGTACGGAACCAGTGCTGATGGTTGGCGGATGAGTTGGTTTAAGGGCTGATGCTCTTAGTGGGCTTCGGCCCTTAATCAATTAATTGATCAGTTCGGGCTTAGCAGGCCCGACCTCCTCAACAAAAAGTCGCTCATGTGGCTACAAACATATGGCAAGATTTGCTACCTGGCGCCCCATGTGGCCTCGACAGCCACATGAGGGCGCTGGTGAATCGTGAGTAATTCACTCTGTGAAATTGATCCATCATCAGATAAGGCCATAAAGGCAGGTACTGATGTAAATCTTTTTCACTACAGTCTACAGCTGCAATTAACTCTAACATAATATCTAACAAACGTCGGCAGAATGAGAGAACGAATTTCTTTATAGTCATCTTGGTATTTAACAAGGAGTATCGTATTTTTAATAATCTTATAAGAATTTATAAATCATTGAAAGCCGAGAACAAAACACTTTTTTGCGATTAATGGAATCTTATATAAATTTTTTCTATGTGCACATTTTATACAAAAGTAATAATTTGTAGTATATACGAGTATTTAATGCATAAAAATCAATTATTTTCCCTTCCTAAAAGGGTTTTTAAAAGACTAAACTAATAATCGATAAAATTTCGAAGCCGTCTTTTTTTAACGCACAAGTACCCCGAAAAGAAAAGTCAATCTATCCGTACTTAAATCAATCTTAAGCGGGGTCAAACGTACGGCAAGTACGGATTTTCTCATATCAAGTATAATGCGCTCAATTCAAGTATACATTCTTAATCCCGAACCCGTACTTGAAATAAGCCGAAAATGAGATCGATTTTAGTAAAACTGATATTGAACCAATACGATCGATTCAAGAATTTTAGAGTTGGTTCAATTTCGAGTCCATACCCTAAATAGACTGAACTGTCATTGTTCTACGAAAGAAAATAAGATTATTTACTCTATTAGATACTATAATTTATACCAAACAGAAAATTTATACCGTTTATTCTTGGTGTTTCATAGCTGCATTTATGTCGGCATTTCATGGAATTTGTCCTAATAAGCAGTAGAATTGGAAAACTTTAAAAAATATTTTCAAATATTTCACCATATACATATATGAATCACCACCAGGCAAGCTGGTGGAAAAAGCGGCAAGAGACGCCAAAACCAAAAGCATACCGTGCATTATAGGCGCGGATGCGAATGCACACCACCTGATCTGGGGAAGCTCAGACACAAACAAAAGAGGTGAGAATTTAATAGAATTTATTCTAGATAATGATTTAGTAATTTTAAATCAAGGGAACAAACCCACTTTCGTGACTTCGAACAGGCAAGAGGTGTTAGATATTACGCTTGCCAGTTCGAATATCGCAGATCAAATACAGGAATGGAGAGTGTCAGAGGACTGCTCCTTTTCCGATCACTGCTATTTAGATTTCAAAATAAGCAAACAACATAGAATAACATTCTATCGTAACAGGCGGAGAACGGACTGGGGAAAACAGAGAGAATTCCTGAGTAGAGACCTAGCCCAATTCCCGACCATAACCAATGTCATAGACATTGAAAGATCAGTGGGGAAACTCAATGACGCTTTCAAGAACGCCACAAGACGATCTTGTACACTATCTGTAAAAAGGGAAAATAGCAGACCTAAATGGTGGTCAGCAGAACTGTCTGAGACAAAAAAGAGATATATAGAGCAGCCCTAAACTGGTCGTACATTCCAACAGAATGGACCAAAAGTAACGTAATCTTCATCCCAAAGGGAGGGAAAACGTCACATACTAAAGCAAAGGAGTATAGGCCAATTAGCCTGACATCCTTTCTTTTAAAAACGCTAGAGAGGATCATAGATATACATATAAGGTCCAATATAAGCAAAAACCAGTTGTCGCCATCTCAGCATGCCTACACAAAGGGCAGATCAGTTGAAACGGCGCTACATAGTTTGGTCAGTCATATTGAACGGGCCAATCAATACAAAAACTATACCTTAGTGGCCTTCATGGATATTGAAGGTGCTTTCAATAATGTCGAGACACAGGCGGTCATAGATGCACTTGACGGTCTGAAAGTTGATCGACCTACAATCATGCTCATTACGAGCATACTAAAGCGCAGAACTATAACTGCAACAATGGGGAACTCCAGAATTACGAGAAAAGTATGCAAGGGTACACCCCAGGGAGGGGTCTACAACATTCCCCCTCTTGTGGAATGTTGTAGTGAATACTCTGCTTAACGATCTAGATAAAAATAAGATAAAGACTGTAGCCTACGCCGATGACGTAGCGATTGCAGTCTCTGGTACCCATTTAGACACCATAACAGAGCAGTTGGAATACGCTCTGAAGATGGTAAGTCAATGGAGCGTACAATGCGGACTAAAGACAAATCCAGCGAAAACGGAAATCGTACTTTTTACTAAGAAGTATAAAATTCCACATTTCACACCTCCAAAAATGGATGGTACCGCACTTATCCTATCGAATAAGGCAAAATTCCTAGGCGTCATTCTTGACAGCAAACTATCATGGAAAGAGAACATACAGGCTAGAGTAACCAAGGCTACAATAGCCATCTATCTATGTAAAAAAGCAATGGGCTCAACATGGGGCATACAACCAAAAGGAGTTGTGTGGCTTTATGACATGGTTATAAAACCGATAATATTTTATGGAGTATCAGTATGGTGGAAATCACTGGACTCCGCAACCAATAGACTGCAAATTGAAAAAGTCAGTCGAATCATGGCAATACTGACCACAGGGGCCATGAGGACAACTCCAACCAAAGCACTTCTTGCAATTATGAGCTGGATGCCATGTGACTTAGAAGCCAGGCAGATAGCACTAAAAGCCGCGATCAGGTTGAACGCGACAGGAGCATGGACCCACAGACCGTGGGGACATGCCAATATACTGGAAATTGGAAGGGACCTAATCCCCGATCTAATTGACTACTGCATCCCAAAACCATTCCTCTCAAGGAGCTTTGGCTACCAAATTGAGGAATCCCCCCTAGAATCTGGATACTTCTATGTCTACACGGATGGGTCCAGAAAGGGGGAAAGGGTTGGGGGTGGCGTTTACATAGAAGAATTTAACACTAAAATATCCTTCAGATTATCAGATGGATGCAGTGTTCTTCAGGCTGAAATATCGGCCATAAATAAAGCGGCCAGATGGTTGACGTTTTACAAGATATTCGGTAGGGATATCATGATAGTAACGGACAGCAAAGCCGCCATCAAATCCCTGATTGGAATATACACCAATTCTAGTCTAGTCCAGGAATGCCGGACATCTTTAAACAAGATGGCGAGACATTCTAACATAACCCTAAAATGGGTACGTGACATGGGTCCAGCAATGGCAACAACATCGCCGACGACTTAGCCAAAAAAGGGACAGCCCTAGAAGATAGGGATATAGACCCCTTTTGCGGACAACCATTAACAGCGTGCTGGAAAAGAATAAAACTCCACACACTGGAACGTGCACAAGAAAAGTGGCTCACAGAGCCTACATGCCTTATATCAAGGAACTTGTGGCCGCATATTAACTCTAAGAGAACGTGGGAGCTACTAAAACTGCCCAGATCTCAACTAAGAGTGACTGTAGCAGTCATCACTGGCCATTGCCCGTTTGGGAACCATGCCAGGAGACTAGGACTACCCCATAACGACTTCTGTAGAAGCTGCCAAGACGAGGAGGAGGAGGAGACGATCCTTCACCTCCTCGGCACATGCCCGGCATTGGAGCATCATCGTCTAAGACACTTAGGCGAGCGGAGCTTCAATAGCCTATCTTGTCTGGCCTCGATCAAACCGACCGCGCTAGCCTCTTTCATAAGAAGCTGCGGATGGCTAGTATAGCAGCATGTAACGCTACACTAAAAGGTTCCCGCCTCTCCGTTCCACCACCGCCCATCCTTTCCTCTCACTATATTCCTATAACTTCTTTTCTTCACTCCACTATCCTATTTTTTCAGGCAATCACAAAGGGAACGACTACAGGACCCAAGTGAGCTGGACAACCTAGATTATTCCGGGGTACCCAGCGGCCTGCCTACCTAACCTAACCTGACCATATATTCCATTATTTTAAATAAATTAATGAGAATTTAAAAAGAAACATTCTCAAAAAAATCTCAAATAATTTAATTCCGCAAGTAAAGCAAAACCAGTTTCTTTTTTTAGAGATCCTTTTATTCCTATCTCTGAGCAGTTCATTCATATGTATGTATTTGTGTCTTTTGTTTTGGTTTTTTCTCGGTTCAAGAATTCTGCACTTTATTCAAGAATTTTGTATTTATTTTAACACATTGTAGGATTAGTTTTCTTGAACAATCCCGTTTTCAGCTTATTTTATGTTATTCTTACTCTAATTTTTGAGTATGGCTTGTACTAAAAGTAAGTAAAAAAAAAAATACTTAAATTTAGTACGAGCTTTTTCTTTCCGTATAGTAGCTTTTTTTAACACCTCTTAGTATAAGATTGTTGCTATGAGATTTTTCATAAGAGCGCTCCCATAAAAATTATTATACTCGTAAGACTGCGATAACACAGATTTTAAGTCTACCACGTAAGAGAACTCTCTCTGCGATTGAATTTGACGTTCTCATCTTAGATATTATCGCAGGTGTGAACAATAAGTATAGGGCATTTACACTTAAGCTAAATAGAGTACTTACGGGTTAGTTGATTTTGACGAAATTTCCCTTACAACATACAATCTACATTGCGACTAGATTTTGACGAAATCTAGTAGATTTTTTTAAGTACTCTATTATATACCTGTATCTTTGTTCACAATAGTACTTGAAAATACTACGCTGCAAAAAAAAATCATACTTTCAATATTAGTGAATTTTAATCGTCGTCGGCGATACTTGCAGGGATCATACTCACCTTCTCTAAAAACATACTAGTATATGCATCGGATTATATTTCCTATAGCGTAACGACGGATGTAACCTGCTTTGGTTGGTTTCGTCAGCAGTCAGTAACGGATATACTTTTTCTCACTTTTCGAGAAACGATAGAATAATTTGTTTCATGACTTTTCGACACGGGAACTACTCACTAAAGTTACAGAACATGGCCACACGTGTATTTGTGTGAAATGTAGATATTAGAATCACTAAAAAACTCAAACTCGTTAAAAGGCGAGTTGAAGTCTTTCTACATGACACCAACGATATATCTGTATAATGTATGTGTATGGATGTAGGTACATTGCATAATATGAACGTACAGCACGTACGCACTGCTGGGTGTTTCCGAAGAATATAATCATGCTGTGATGATTGCTGTGCAAGAAGGGATAATAAGTTTAAAATTCCTTTTGCTTCTTTAAATGGACACAGGAGCATAAAAAATTATTTCGGGAATTAAATGAAAATTGCTCACCACACAAGAAAAATCAACATTGAAAGTATATAAACTTTAAGCTAAAACTGGGCGATATGGCTGGTAGCAGCTGTTGGAAGAAATTTTTACGTGTTTAATGAGATATTATTCTTCTAGGAAAATGTATCTATATGGCTTTAGTTTTTCTGACCGCCTTTTTCTATTGATACCATATACGTGCTTTTATTTTACTCATTTTTTTCTGTATTTTGGAAAAGTTACTTCAGTATAAATAAAATATTGTTAGAGAAAAAAAGAAAACTTTTTTAAAAACAAGCTTTTATTAAGGGTTTTCACGATGGGTAATGCAAACTGTGCAAAGGATGCAAGTCGTTTTTTTCACGCAACAACAAAAGGTATGTATTTGCAGTTTGTTTCACTTATTTTCAAAAAATACTCAATTCCAAACGAGGGTAAATAACAACATTTGATAACAACAAAATTAGCGCCATATTGTTATTTATGTAAGTTGAAAATTTCAGCAGTCTTTAAAATAAAATAGAAATTTAATAAACTATTTAAAAAGAAAAAAACATAAAAATCAAGTGTAGTGAGTGAACAACTTTCAACAAGTAAAGGCAGTAAAAAAAGTTTCAAATGCAAATCAAACTTAACGCATAAAGAACAAAAAAGTTTACAATCTTTTATTTATCATTGGTTTGTGTATAACTGTAGGCAAATGCAGACTTTTGACGAGTTCTGCTAGTGCAGCCAGAAGATTTTTGTGCTTTCATAACAATTTTTTAGAAATAGGGCATATTTCCACAAAAAGAAATGGATATGCTCAAGATTAATCATAATATGCACTGCAAATCTACAAAATGCAAATTTGCACAATAACAATCGTGAAACCCCTTATTATTTGTTAATGAAATGAAAAAAAATTATAAATAATTTAATTCTAATAAGCGTGTTACATTTTGATGGTGTAATAAACATTTAGCACCTTCTTTTTCCTCTTGCTATCACATTTTAACACACTTTTATTTATAAAATTACGACTGTGAAAAAAATTAGGAAATATAATAATTACGGTTTTAGTGCTGAAAATATATCTGTGCCAATGTGGATGAGTAACTTATGTCAAATATTGTACTTTCGAGATATTCGCATTTCTGTTTAACTTTTATTCCAAAGCGTTTATGCTATAAATCTCTAAATTATTATTAGTGACAAGTTCAGGGAATGCTTAAGGTAAATGTTTTAACAAATTATATGTGTATTCAAAAGATTTCAAATTCTTTCTACTTAAAAACTTTGCAATGCTGAAAGTTATATTTTATAGCAGCATACTCGTAAGTAGCTTAAGACCTTTTGTTGAAATAATTGTGTATTACGTTGTTTTATTTAAACTTAAGCTCTTTTGAAATATTTTGTAAAATAAATTTAATATAAACCTGTGAAATGCTTTAATTTAATGAAACAAACTATAGGAACACAAGATACTCTAAAAAATTACTTTGTTCCCTCTACGTGAATTATAAATAAAGTTTATGTTAATGTAAGATATTTTGACAGAAGCAAGTTTTAAAAACTTATGTTAAAAAGTAAGTGCCCACAACATCGTCATCGTGTTATTTCTTATTTTTCTCAACGACCTTCTCTATCAAACTTCCAATCCCATCCACCCTTTCGCCGACAGCAACAATTGCCACTTGTACTCTTAGTTATAGGCCCAGCCTGTCAGAGATCGCTGCCAAAAGGCTAAATATGAATGATTCACTGAATAGTGATCTTCTATTAATCACCGAATGGTGTCGTAAAAACAGGGACGCTTTTAATGCTCGCAAGACCCAATGCAAATAACCGCATGGATCATGGTATAAATATTGAGGAATCGGATGCCCTTGATGTTCTGGGAATGAAAGTACAGTGTGATGTTCGCTGGAATCAGCACATTTTTCTTGTCTCTAAAGAAACATTCAAATGCCTCTGGTTTTTGTAACGTAGTAAGATGTACTTCACTCCAGCCGATCTCCTTACTATTACTACCACCTATATCCGACCGAAAATACAACTCTCATATTTGGGCCGGTGGCTCAAAGTCTATTATATCTTGTGCAGGAGTGGGCGAACAAGCTTATCGGTGACAGTAGGGTATCCAGCTCTATTAATGCGGTGTGGGGTGGGTTACTCTGTTCTATCGTTACTACATTGGCCTTTGGACGAGATTAGGGATCTTGTTCCCAAAACTCTCACATTTATACGTAACACGCGTTCACCGTTCAAAGCTCATCCATTTGTGGTCGATTGCCTGGCCTGTGGAATAACTTGCCTGTAGACGTGTTTCCTATCTGTTATGGCGTTGGATAGTTCAAGTCAAATGTTCACAAACACTACTACCTCTTTCCCCCTCCTCACAACCTATTTTCCTAGTTCTGGTACAATGCACTGCATATGTAGGGGTCATCCCCTGAATACCTCCTGACAAGTTAAAAAAGAAGCATTTGTACATGTTGACTTTTGTAAAACTCCGAATGTAATAACTCTATTCTTCCTTAAGTTGAATTAAGCTATTCTTCCATATGACCATAGATATATTTAGAAGGATATGGAACTATTTGTTTGTATACGAAAAGGCTTAATTACCGTTAAAGATTGCAACGAACTTATAAAGTGTTATATCATTCGAGTTAATTTATTTTTAATTAATTCATATTTTTGTTAAGCTTTTATTTATATAAAACTAAAACGATCTTTAACTGCAAAAATAAGAATTAACTACTTAAACAAGACCAAATAACTAAATATTAAATATAATTATATAGTCGTATTATTTGATATTGTTTATATGTTTTCTTCTAAAATTTTCAGCTAAAGACCTTGATTTATGTTTGTTTTTTATAAAATACCGTTAAACCTTTTTTATAAAAAACAAAAATAAAACAAGATCTTTAGCTGAAAAATTAAATATAATTTATTTTTAACACTTGAGTTTAGTTTTTATATCAAATAATCAAAACTTTCATCAAGTGTTTTCACCATGATATAAAAAATACAAGGTAGTTTTATTCTCTCAATTTTCCTTAACAATCACCATCTGACAAATATAAGGATTGTGACATTTTCCATAAAATTGTGCTACCGTATTAGTTTATACATTCCCTTGTTTTCAGTTTTTTTTTTTTTTTTTTTTTTTGAAGTTGTGTCTGAAAATAATAATATTTTGTGACTTCTAACAAAAATTAAAAAAAAAAATTAAAAAAAAAATACATATATATAAATAAAATACTAAAATATATAAAAATGGCCTGAAAAACATCCCCAGACTAAAATACCACCGACACCATGTTTCAATGTGCCTTTAGTGTAACGTGGATTAAGACGTTGGTTTTCGGTCATTTAACTAATCTTAATCTACCGGAACCTCTTAAATCAAATTTGGACTCATCGAAGAATAGTATGGAACTCCTTTGTGTGGTGGTCAAATTTAATGTGTTCTCTTGCAAATTCCAACCTGGTCAGTCTGTTTTTCCATGATATAAAGATCTTTTTTACACTTTTGTATGGTATGCTTTTAGTCCGCCTTCTGCAGCCCGTCTTTGAATTCTTCTGGGGGTAACATTTAATGACAATTGTATGGTGATGGACAAGACAAGAATTGGTATTTTTTATCAAACGTATTATTTCCTGGCCATCTCGTTTACTGGTTTTTCGTCAACGTCCACCTTTATGTTCTGTAACCAAAGTACCCGAACAACGAAAACGGCTTATAATTCTTGGTAAATGTAAATTTTTTTTGCAATTGTGGTCACTGATTAAAATCAGCTATTGTTTTTTCTGAATAATTATATCGCGCCATTTGTTAGAGAAGTTACAAGTCACATCCAGAACAAGTTTGAAGGCACGGAAACGACGAAAACTATACGCAAATTTTCACTATACATGCTTATTTTGATATTTAAACAAATAATGACATCTTTTGGAAATAGGTTTTTCTTATTGTAAGTAATGTAGAATATTCAAGGATACCTGCATTAGTTTTGTCGCTACTTCTTTGGTCATTCTAGTAGAAATAATTATTTATATATTTTTAAACCACAAGCATCAAACTTTTCCCTTTGTTTTTAATATCTAAAGAGTATTTTCTTTTAAGTGTAATAATATTTTCTTTAAAATAGGCATTCTTTTGAATGCTTTCTACGATAGCTGAATCCGTGCTGATAAGCAGAAGTCCGTGCTTTTAGTTTTTGGGACCAAGTTGGACCCAAGCGGGCTGGCTTTACAACAGCTGGCAGCCTGTTAAACCTAACCTAACATGGGTTTCAAAACAACCACAGATAATTACCTACATCAGCTTATTATTTCTAGATTTTTCTAATATGAACGATGCACTACACATTTCATAAAAAATCCATTCTGGGAGTAAATTCCCTTATTCAACTGTGTGGCAACGCCTTTTTATATTTCTCTCTAAAAATAAACTTCAAAAATCCTTATTAAAAATAATAAAAAGAGAATGAATCTACCCAGTGAACTTTTTGTCACATACATCTTCGATCTGAGAGCATTGACAATGTAAGTGCGACCCATCCGAAATCTGTATACAATTCCTACTTACATTTACACAGCGATGGCCTAGGCCGTAAGATGCATCCAACACTGTATACATTGTAAGCGAAGATTGGATGAGTTCAAAACTATATTATTAGCATTTGTTTTCTTCTTTGCTTTTTATGTACAATTAATTTAACAAAATGAGTAGAAAAATACTAATCTGAATCGGATGCTAGTTGTTTGTTGTGTTGGGTGTGTTTATTTTGATTTTTTCTGTTGACACAATCGCTTACAATCGGATGCTTTGCAAATTGTAATAAATTGTGGACTGCTGGGTACCTTGTATTTTTATATCATGGTTTTCACTCTTTAGTTCATTGCTTCTCTCTTGGGTATGCATTTTTTCAATATCTTGGCATTGTTCTAAAGACTCGTTTTTCCTTCCTCTTTGTATGTATTCTATCAATATCTTGCATATCTGTGAGTTGTTTTAACGATTCTCTATCTCTATGTTCAGCTACTGCTAATTTTCTTTCTTCTAAGCTTTTTTGTTTTGTATACATCGCTGTTATTAGCAATCTTCTGCTTTCGCTTCAATTTCACCACTCTCTACACATTTTCTTTTTATAGTACTGTCTTTTTGTTCATGTTGTTCCCACGAGCTTAGGACAAAAACGATCCACGAGGGATAAGGGCTTAAGCATAACAGGGTTCGCAACGTTAGCGATATGAAATGCTTATACGAATACATCATAATACCATACAGTCCACGACAAGTGCTTACCTTGGCAGTATTGGGTTATTCATATAATCAACCAGACATAATCCATACCCATTTTTACCCAAATTTGCCAACCAAGATACTCCTCAAGACGAATCAAACGAGCCCACACTCAATGGGGTTGCAGCGTTTAATTACGGGGTTCCTGCAGCAGCTCAGCTTTGTATTATAATACTATTGCATTGTCAGCCGATTCATACATGAATGTAAAATTTCAGCTTAGTCGGAAACCGGGAAGCGAATTCAATTTAGTTAGCTAGATTTGAGTGCAGACAACGGAACAGATTTCAGAGATTGATTTACATCAGCAACATTTATATGATGTTGGACCAAATTCACGGTGTGAATTATTCACGAGCGCTTTTTTTTTATCTTGGATCAGTACTCAGGGGATGACCCCTCCTACATATGCAGTGCATTGTACTGGAACTAGGAAAATAGGTTCTGATGAGGTAGGAAAGAGGGAGTAGTGTTCGTGGAGGTTTAACTTAAACAATAACAGCACGAAAGACTAAAACAAACTCTATTGCAGCATTTAAAATGTTGGAATTAAATTATTTAAAACTGATCAGTGCCCAGTGTATATACCTTCGACACTGTTCAGATTAGCAAAATTTAGTCCAACACCTTCCACGCTACAAGGTAACGAAGTACATTCAGAAGAAATTAATATTGTGCATATAAAGAAAACGCGGATAACGGTGAAAGAAGAAACAAACCAAAAAACAAAAAGAAACGCGTGTACACATACTGCTGCCTATTCCGGTGCACTTTGATTTCATACGAAATTAATAATGAACATATGTATGTATATAAAAAATACGAACAACGGTAAAAAAAAGAAAGTAAGAAAAATAAACACATGCACACAGCTTACTACCTATTACGGTGCAATTTGGTTTTATATGAATTTATTTAATAAACTTACATATATAGAAAATACGGACAGCAGTAACAAAAGACATATGCACACGATGAGAGACAGAACACTACTGGGGGCTTGCTTCCGTGTGACTTGCAAGGCTCACATCCTTGCTAAAGAGTTCGGACCTTCTAATTCCTCCTGCATGCAATTTCCCAGACAGTCAATGGAAGTCCAACACAACATAAGCCACACGACTTCTTAAAGTTTTACTCGATTTTTCGATTTCTTTTGTTGTGAGGGGGAAAAAAGTTACACTTTCCATTTTCGAGGCGCCCAAATTTTATTTTATTTTAATATTTAACATTTATTTTTGAGGTAAAATATAACAAAAAAAAAAAAAACAGCTGATTTAATTTTTTTTAAATATTACCTTTCTAATGAGAAACCTATTTTGTTAGAGTCAAATAAAAATCCAGCTTCGTTCACATTCAATGGTATTCTGGTTATTAAACACACGTTTCTTTTTTCACAATAGGTTAAGGTCGAAATTAAAGAGTTGCCATACCTCATTCACGTTGAGGGTTGTATTTCCTAACCCCTAACCCGACAGTATTCATTCGATTTGGCCCCTATAACTTTTTCTGTTCCCAATATTAAAGAACCCCATTGAAACATAAAAACCAATCGCTGATAGCCTTTCTCCAAAAACTATCTATCAAAGCTGCCCCGAGATTTGGAAAAATATATAAAGAACTTTTCCCAAAGTTTTTTATATATTGTATAAGGGCGATTACTTTCAAGGGACAAAATATCAATTGATAAATAATTAAATTTTTTCTGCTATGAGAAAATGTTAACTCATATTTTATTAGCTAAAATTATATTTCATAGTCCTGCATGAAACTCTTCTATTCTATTTCTTGAGTAAGCTTTTTTTTTGTCTCATATGTACGAGTATTTGTAAGCATAAATAATTTATATATTTACTATAAACTTATAAACAGCGTTGTCAACTTTGAATTTTCAAAACGCACCAAAATGAGGAAAAAAGCGCATTATTTCAACATAAACGCACCAAATTTGGAGTTTTTCCTTTCATTTTTAAAACCCCATTTCGTATTATAAGAAGTTTAATATTTTTACATCAAAATCACCATAGTAAAGCAGCCTTTTAAGCGACTTACTATATAATCAAACTGGGTGTGATAGCACCGCCTGATGGTATACGATCAAGTTCGTTCAATAGCCAGAATTCTCCAACTTGGCTTCTATATAGATTCTTTTAGTTTTATTAAGATCTTTATCTTTACAATAATTATAACGATATTTTGCAAATTTATTATTCTACAATATTAAATAATATTTATTATATTCGCTGTCGACTGAAATCATCTGTTACTTTTACTGCCTATTATCAGGTACACAAAAATACAGCTGCTTACCGTCGTTAAAGTTATATTGCAGGATCGTACTCGTACAACCATTACAATAAGGGATGAAATATGGTAAAAAAATTTACGATTATCGGATCATTGAAAGTTACAGTATCAGACTAGAAGCCTTCAAACTCGATTAAAAGCCATCAGTGTAAATTTCATTTGTGTTTTTGTAAGCAGTGTTACAACATAACGGGACCTGACTGGACCCAAGTGGGCTGGCTTTATAATAGCTGGCAGCCTGTTAAACCTAAGCAGTGTTTTTAAAAGAATTTATTGGAATGTGCCAGAAATATAACAAATAAAAGATGAATTTTATAATCTAATTAAAAGTTTTATAATTTATCAATTACTAAAACAGTAACGAATTCAAGCGCCATCATACAAACGAACTTCACACCACAGTGTCTGCGTTTATTGTAATATTTGACAAACTTGGCTTGATCGTTTAATAGCAAACCACTCTCTAAAGGTAGCAAGTTTAATAAAAGTAAATATTTCTTTTGAGAATATATGTATATAATATACAACAGTAAGATTTT
This sequence comes from Thecocarcelia acutangulata, assembly GCA_914767995.1. NCBI lineage: Eukaryota > Metazoa > Arthropoda > Insecta > Diptera > Tachinidae > Thecocarcelia > Thecocarcelia acutangulata. The sequence goes on along the minus strand of OU612094.1, from coordinate 142,184,480 downwards.
CTTACGCGGCCCATACATGTTTCAATTCAATTGTGAATTGAGTCTTTCAACTGAATTGATTATTGCCCACACATTTCATAAACTGAATTGAAAGATTTTTATTCAACCATTAAATTCAATGAAATTATAGACAATTATAAAAAAATATAACATCCTCTTTGTAAAAACACTACAAATATAAATTTTGAGACCTGATCAAAAAACTCGAACGCACGCAACACAATCGAATTGAAAGACTTGCTAGTCAACTTGAAAAAATCAAAACATTTTAATTTTTCTTCATCCAAATCGACAACTACCAAAGTAATCAACTGAAAAAGCCATACACGCTTTGATTTGGACAACAAACAACTCAGTTGCCAACTGAGTTGAAACGTGTATGGGGTGCTTTACTTGGTACGTTTTCCATATTATAACTCCATATTCTAATTGTGCTCTGCAAAATGAAACGCAAAAAAGTTGAATACTTGAATAAAGTTTTTTCTTACATTGAAACAAAAAGTTGAGTTAAATTTGATTTGGTGCCACCGGAATTTAAAAAGCGCACAAATAATTTAAAAAAACACCAAAAACGGCGTGAAACGCAACAAGTTGACAGTGCTGTTTATAAAGCCTTACCACAATGTGATATGCGACGTGCTTTAGGTGAACCCGGACATGAGTAGAGAAATAAACGTTGTGTATCTAAAAATATGACATATTGCAAATTATTTAATGTACATAATAAGCTGTATATAATTAAAATTTGGTTACCATTTCTTTTGATGCGATTATGATCGGGGGACCCTGAACATGAATATCGCGATGTCATTTGATCCCTTCGGTTGAAACTTTCTGCTCCTATATGGATGAACGGGCACCATCGAAAAAACAATTTAAATCCGAATCGAAATCTGTGGAGGAAATAAAAAGTAATTTTTTGTAAGTTCCAGCTACACAGCATATCTAAGCAGTATTAAAAGAAGTAATTTAATTAAAAAGTGAATTAACATTTAAGTGTATTTAAGTATTTGTTTCTTATTCCTGGCTTTTTTCTTTTTGGTAGCAATTTAAGTTTAAAGGATTATGCACCTGTGTATTGCTAAAAATGACGGTAAATGTAAAGGGTGGTCCCACCAAAAGGCATGATGTAAAAAAATATGTTTTCAGAGAATTGTCCTAATATTAATTTTATTTATTTCATTCATTTTTAATTAAATTTTTTTATTTTTAATTATCATCAACACAACTAAAATATTTGCAATAAACAAATTTTTCGAAATCTTACATAAGTATTGAGATCTTTAATAACTATTGGAGAAATCTGGGGCTTATTGCTGGTTGAGTGTTCGGTTTTGAACGGGTATAAATAGTATGAGAGTAAAGTGGACCAAATTTCTTAAATGATATACATAAGTTCTCGCGATTTCTAGAAATTATGTGTGATGTGAAATTAATGAAGATAAGAGAAAATTAGTGAGTAGTATAATACTACATGGGGTGAAAAGTCGCGGGTCTAACACATAGATGAGGTTAGTTTTGTTGCACGCGCCTTTTTCCCAGTTAACACTAACCTTCAGAAGACAGCTGTTAAAATTTCATGATATTCATTAGTTTGTGAGTTATTGTGCTAAGGGTGACTCTACCTTAATTATTTTCAAAATAATGGATCAAAAACAAGTTCAAATTTTAATTTTACATTGCTTCTTGATGGGGAAAAATACCGTTCAAGTTTAGCAGTGGCTTGAAAATTGTTATGAGGACTCCGCTCCATCAGGAACAACAATAAAACGTTGGTTTGCTGTCTTCAAACGTGGTCGTAGAGATACCGATGATGCAGAACGCAGTGGACGGCCAAATGAGGCGGTAACATAAAAAAATCCACAAACTCGTTTTGAATGAGTGAAGTTAGCTGACATCGTAAAAATATCAACAGAACGTGTTGGCTTTATATTGCATGAGCATTTGACTATAAGAAAACTCTCTTCAAAGTGCGTCCCGCGTTTGCTTACTGTTGCCCAAAAACGTGAACGTGTTGATGATTCTGAGCAATGTTTGGCCATGTTTAAACGCAACAAACCGGAGTTTTTACGTCGATATGTGACAACGGGTAACACATGGATCCATCAATTCACTCCGGAATCAAAACTATCGTCATCTGAGTGGACAGCATCTTGTGAACCTCGTCCAAAGCGCCCGAAAGCAAAAGAATCGGGTGGAAAGGTTATGGCCACTGTATTTTGAGATGTGCGTGGTGTAATATTCATCGACTATCTTGAGAAAGGAAATACCATTAGCAGTGCATAATATGTAGCGTTGTTTTAGTTTCATCAAGACAACTCATCGTGTCACAAGTTAATCAAAACAATGGCAAAACTGTATGAATTGAACTTCGAATTGCTGCCACATCCACCGTATTCGCCAGATTTGGCTCCCAGTGACTACTGGCTGTTCGTAGACCTGAAAAAAATGCTCGCCGGTAAGAAATTTCGCACGAATGAAGAGGTTATCACTGAAACGGAGTCCTATTTTGAGGCAAAAGATAAATCGTTCTACAAAAGTGGTATTGAAAAGTTAGAATGGAGCTGGAATATTGCGTTGCTTTTGATGGCGATTACGTTGATGAATAAATCTAATTTTGAACCAAAAACTGTGTTTTCTTTGGTAGGTCCGGGACTTTTCAGCCCATGTGTTATAGGGTTGGGAATATTATTCATCAGATGAGTTAGATGAGCTCACCTTTTATACCCAATTGGCTTACTAAAAATTGTATACGAGAGATGGATAAAGTCTAAGAAAGATATACAGCCCAATCAAGAATTACGACATGCTCATGTTTTCCCGTTAGATGACGTAGTTTAACCTATGCAAGAGTACTTGTCTGTACTTAATACCTTGTTATTCTATCCTACACGATCGTGCGATCTACTAAATAAAACATGTGTGCTGAAAAAATACTAAAAATTCAGCTGTGTGACATTTTGACAAATCGTGCGATATGATAAATTTTATGAAAAATTTCAAAACGATTCCGGGCAATTGCCTGGGGAATCGCACTACGCATTACAGAGAGAATTCGTTTTTCAGCCGTATGCTTCGTCTGTGGAACTAGTTGCCTGCAGACGTGTTTCCTGTCTGTTATAACATTGGAAAGTTCAGGTCAAATGTTCACAAACACTACTCCCTCTTTTCCCCTCCTCACAACCTATTTTCCTAGTTCTGATATGATATATAGGGGCCATCCCCTAAGTACTGGTCCAAGTTAAAAAATAAAAATAAAATATACAGTAAAAAAAACTTATACTAGGCAGTTAATATTATTAGATAAAACATTATAGACTGGCAATAGCGAAGAACAAGCTCTGCAATTATTTAATGATTGTACTCGCAAGTCTAACGACTTTCTCCTGTTCTCGTGAAATGACAGTTTATAAGACCGCATTAACTATAAAGCAGTGTTAGTAAAGATTTTATAAATACGTTCAATACGATTAGATGCACGAACATGATAAGGCTACTGGATAATACAGGGTGTCTGGTAGCAGATGTATTTTGTCTAACTTAACTCCCCGTCTTCATGTCACCGACTTGAACATCATATGATCATAACGTCAGATGCTCGAGCATCAACGAAACATGAACATGATAGTATGTCATTCAGATGTCTTCCGTTGAACACACTGTTCAAACCCGAGCCATGATTTTTGCGTCACATGCTGCAATAAAATTGACTCAATTGAGCTGATATTTCGACTAATATTTTCCTTTAGAGCCACAAGATTTGGACTACCCTTTATATTCTTTTGAAATAAGTTTGATTTTATTGTGCAGAACTTCTTATATTCGTAAAGTCATCGTATTTAAATACAGGCAAACTGTGAGCTTCACAAGAAGTTTTTTTTCTTTAAATTTTTTCTCCCAAGCTTTGGCTTATCACCCATATCAAACAAAGTATTTGCGACAACTAATCATTGATTTCAAAAGCTCACTCGAAATCCAAGAACAAATTTGCTTAAACTCACGACATCTAATGCTTACGTTGATTAAGCATTTGCTTGAACGTGTCAAAGCCAAAATCAAGACGAACAGGTGCGGATTTAGGGGAAGGGGAAAAATTATAAAAACTATATATTTTCTTATTTTGCTAACAAGTAATTTGCAAACACTAAATTGTTTAGTTTTGTTTGTTTCCTGCGCACCTTTCCTCCCCAAAACCAGCAGCTAGATCCGCTCCTGTCACCCCAGCTATAAAATGAAAACACAAACCACTTACACCTTCACAAACATGCAACTTTTACTTTAACCATATATCTCTATTAAAGAAAATGTAAAACACACTCATACCTAAAACGTGCACATTCACTACTCAAGACTTTTTAGCATTCAAAGCAAGTTGCCACTTGAGCGCAATGCTCTAGTAATCTTTCAAATATTTACATTTCCTATTTCCTTTTTTTTGCTACAGCTTAAAATATTCCCACATCTTTTCCTTTCGCTTAATTCTGTTGTACAGACTGAGTGCTTAGGAGAAAAGAGAAGAAGCAAAATACTTACCGCGAATTCATCCAGCAATAAATAATCGGATTGTACATGGAATTACTCATCGCCAACCAATATATAAATAAGTAGACCTCCTGGATGAAGGGTGTTTCCGTTATGGCGGGATAATAGGAGGTGAGTATGAAGTATGTGTGGAATGGCAACCAACAAACGGCGAATATTAAAACCACAACCATCATCATTTTCACCACCTGTGTACGAAATTAATGAAATAAGAACATTCGAAGATGAGCGTTTGCTTGTAAATAAAAAGCCAAATTACAAAATGTTTTATAATTTTTCAGTTGCCTACGAAATTAATGAAATAAGAACATTCGAAGATGAGCGTTCACTTGTAAATGAAAAGCCAAATTACAAAATGTTTTATAATTTTTCAGTTGCCTTCAAATACTATAGGGCACGTTCATTAAAAAAGGAAATGTGTTTAAAATGAATTTTAACAAAATTTTGTATGGAAGTTTCGAAATAGAACTCATTTCACAGGCATGTTCTGATAAACGCAAGTGACATTAAATTAGCTTTTTCGCTTTGAAAATGCTAGACAGGTTTTCTGATAAACGTATAACTTAAAATTCGTGATTTCAACTCGCTTGTGTATATGGAAGTGAACTGATTGAATTTGTTTACTCGTAAACTAAACGTTAAAAGAAATAAAATTATTTACAATTAAAATTTTATCACCCGTATTCTGCTTGTCGGCGGCAATACCGTCGACAATTTTATGCCAACATCAATTTAAGACGACATCAATATTAATTTCGCATTCCCTAATAGGCTTTTTCCACTGAACAACATCTAACATCTACCATCAGTTTTTGAAGATGATAACATCTTCTTTTTCAACATCTGTATAAAATGTTCCTATCTCATTTTATTCCATTCTACATCTTTCGATGATTTCAGTGTCATCACTGGAAAAGTGGCAATAATGTCGATTATTCTTGTGGCATCACTGAAAAAACGTCATAAAAAAATCATAATTTATTTACCATGTGCCAAATGTTTGTATGTGTGTTATCTTAATTTTTTTTTTTGTAATAATTGTTTCTGTGTTTTTGTTAAATTTTGTTTATTAGGCCTTCATTTTATTTATAGACATACATATGTATGTACATAATTTTATAATCCTCTTTTTGTTTTTAAAATTAATTTTTTTCCAAAAAATTTTACATGCTTTTGTTAAATTGTTTGAAAATTGAAAAAATCATATTTTTGATTGATACTAGATGTTAGATGTGAGCAATGTAAAAGTGTTTCACATTTTCAACATCATTCATGCGTTTCATGAAGATGTTGATCAGTGTAAAAAGCCTATAACAGTATTGTATTGGTGTTGCCGGTTTATCGATTATGTCAATAAAACCCAACACACATCTCTAATGTATGTATCAGTTGCTTCGTTTTGTTTACCTTTTGATTTAGAACAACATTTTGTGCAAAATAAGAAAGTTTGTGGAAAAAGAAAATTAAGGATGTTTTTAAATACAAAATGTTTTTCCAGCCATATTCAGACTCCAGTGACGAAGTAACCAAAACAAACTGAAGTTGTGCATTTTTAATTCTGGGCATTGATGGGCTCTTTTCCAATTCCTCTACTAATTTTTAAAATTGGGCGGGATTCGCATTTTAATTTTTTTTTTTCCATTTTATTCGAATTTTTTTAATTTTAATTTTCTTTATTAATTTTTTTGATGTTTTCGTTTGAACTCAAGGCTAAAAACTGTGACGACAAAATAACCGGCAATTAAAGACAATCAACCATATTCTGCTTGTCGAAAAATTTTCAGCAACATTACTTATTTCGTACGGAAAAATTGAGATGTACTCAGTGTTGTCTATTTTTTCTCTTATTCATGTTTCTTTTTTAATTTTAAGTATATATGTTTGTACTTCGTGCGAAAAAAGCTTTGCTTATGGTATTTCGCAACTGAAAAAACAAATATTCCCAGAAACAATTTTAAATGAAAACATGTTATAGTTACATATTGTGTGTTTTTCGCTTTAAAAACTCAGTACTACATATCTAAATTTATTTCGCATATATTTCATACTAAACACTTTTGTATGCAATTTGAAAGAATTTCGCACGAAATAATGAACTCAATATTAACCTTAACAAGGAGTATACGTATTGTTATTAACCTTATAAGAATTCAAAAATAATTGAAAGCCAAGAAGAAAAAGCATCTTGGCGATCAAGAGAATATTTTATGAATTTTGTATATGTCCATATTTTGTACAAAATTAATCACTTACGGTCTAATTCATAAATACATTATAACACGGTGATATCCAACTTATAAGGAAAAAGCGAAAAAATTGTATTCAGAAATGAGTGCTTATAACCTTCTTTGACAATAAAAATTCTTATTGTGGCCTTTATCCAACTACGTATAAGCCAAGGCAGCTGTAATATGGTAGTGGTATAAACCCAGCTGTCTTTCGTTTCCTTTGCGTAAATTTGTCAAAAGCACATAGACTTTTGAACAAAATTTTGATAACTATTCGTAAATTCTACCAACAAAATATGTATTGCTGTTTGTTGGTGTTGTATTTATTGTAATTTCGCCTCTACCTATATAAAGCTGCCATGGTATAAGCGTTTAATAAATTGACACTTGTTGAACTGAACGTTTGTTTACAAAAAAATTTATTGATTGTGTGCATATTTTTTTCTTTTATACCACAAATTACATGTAAAAAAGTGAAAATGGCAAATACAACTTTGCATACGATAAATTAAATTTCCCAAATCCGTGAGTGTACAGATTTATGTAACTAAAATGTAATATTTACAAAAGTGATTATTTGAGAGTACATCGCAGAATGTGCACGCTCTACACGACCAAAAACTCGAAATGCCAAAAGACCAGTTTAAAGCAAGGCACAGATTCAATAAATCGAGCGAACAGAACATTATTTCAATTATTAAGCCAGAAATTGAAAATGGGCAGAAGAGGCTGCGGTACGCCAGTCTATCTGCAGGTTTTGGTACCATTGAGATATTGGGGGGCGAAGAGAAGTAAGTATAATTTGTTAATGTTAATAGTGTTGCACAAACGAATGCTTTGAAGTAGCTAGTTGACTACTTTTTTGTATCCGCCGGTCAACGAAAGTGTTTACAAACAAAATTTTTCACAATTCAAAGCTTTGTATAAAAAGTGAAAAAACTTTAAGTTATTTTATATTCCAACAAATTTATGTAATAAAATTCATAAATTTATTGGATTTTTCGAAGTTACCTAAATAATCCTTTTTTTTATATGCATCACTAAGTACCAAATCACATTGAAAATAACATGGTATTGCCAACACTAAAGTACAAAAGTAATAACACAGTGAGTGCATGATAACTATTACCAGCTTATAAGCTGAAGTATGAAATTTTTATGAATTAGACTGTTATAGTATATATTTAATGCATAAAACCAAATTATTTTCCATATAAAAGGGGTTCTTAAAACATATTTTGCAAAACTAATAATCGGTAAAATTGCAATGGCGTCATTTTTTTTTTAAACAAACACACACAGAATCACTTTTCTGACAGCTCTTATTATAAGATCGTTGCCATGAGATTTCTCATAAGAGCGCTCTCATAAAAATTATTATAAGACTGCGATAATACTGATTTTAAGTGTAACAGATTGAATTTGACGTTCTCATCTTAGATATTATCACAGGTTTAGACACTAAGTTAAGATCTATTATTATTATTTTTTTAACTACATACATACCCGCCTTTTGCTTTTAACATTTTCCACTTGGCGCGGTGTGTATTCTCCAATCGCTTTAGAACCCCACAATTCAAAACCAACACGTGAGTATGTCACACTCATTGAAATTATTGGCAGGAAGTAGGTAAGAATCATAAATAATATGTTGTACCTAAAAAAAAACAAATACATAATTGAGAAAGAAACAAATTATTATTAATTTTTGGTATTCATACAATCATATGCATAAGAAGACTAGCTTCATAGTTTACAGGCCATCTTAACGCTTTTGTAGACAAAAGCAGCCTATCCTGCGATAGAAGTAGTTTTCCGGCAGGATAGCGACTCTATGTATAATATTCAAAATCGTGAAAGAAGAGCTCAACGATCAAAATTTGCGGTTGATAGAGAGGTCAGCGCAAAGCGCCGACCTAAATTCTAATTGAAAATTTGTGGTCAATCGTGAAAAGAAGGTTGGTATTTTACCAATCACTACAAACTACTTTAGACGAACTCTGGCCACGAATTCTCTACGATTGGGTAGGCAGTCCAAAGAAAGTTATTCATAATTTGATAGAAAGTGTCCCAAAACGTATAGAAAATATTTTACGCAGCAAAAGATATTGGACTAAATACTAATAGCATTATTCATATTTATTTGACAAATTTCTATAGAAAATTTGTCAAACGATTTTCTATTTCACCCATAAACTTTCTCTCCTCAGCTTTCTGCCACCACCTCACTATATCAGGGAGTGACAAAGGGAACTAATAAGGACCTAAGTAAGCTGGAAAACTCAGGATATACTCGTATTAAGGAATACAGTGGCCTGCCTTACCTAACCTACCTTCTAGCTCATTTCCAACAAATCGTGGAAAACACTTGCAAAAAAGAGAAAGGTGGGGATCAAAATTGTTGGTGATACAATTCTGAACACATAGATCCTCAACAACTGCAAAATGACCTGAATAACTTGCTTTCAAAATCCGTGAATATCCACTGGACAAACGTGCAACGGAAACACGTAGTATTTTTATTTTGACTATATAAAATCTGAAAGCAGATATTTCAATGCTCTCATTGACAAAATAAAAACACATTTAACATTGCAAACATATGTCAAAAATGAAATATGTACATATAAAAAGTGTTGCATTTTTGTGCTCCGTTTTTGTCTAGGAAAATTTTTATTAAATTGCATTTTGGATTACATCTTTAATAACTTGCATGAAATTAAGTTATTTCATACCACATCTAAGTGGAATATACGCGAAACTGGACTATAGCGCTAATGGACTATGTAACAAATATTTTGCGGGTATTTTATTTATTGATGCCAACAAATTGCACTTTTTGGACTAAATCGCTAATTCTACTATAAGCGGTGTGGCTTATAAACGAATTTTACTGTACTAGTATGTAGAGATATAGATATATGTACTTATGTAAATTATTTTACAGCAAAAAGTTTATTGATTTTATTTTTACCATAATTTGTGCTCTATACGAGTATACATGTAAACATGTATTTTCATGTATGTATGTATGTATGTATGTATGTATGTATGTATGTATGTATGTATGTATGTATGTATGTATGTATGTATGTATGTATGTATGTATGTATGTATGTATGTATGTATACTATTCAATACAATTTTATAACTTCCATAACTGCTTCATAAATTAACTGCAATTTTTCCTTTTCCACTTGACTGTCGTTTAAAACACTTCATTTACTGATTTCATTACGTTTGATTACAGAAAGAGAGCTTGCTTTGTTACTTTAATGCCAGAAACATTTGAACTACTCGTATTGGAAAATGACTGCACAAAGATACAAAGTCATGGGTTAAATATTTTATGCAATCGTGTATTCATGCAAGAACCGTACACACATACACACATCTACAAAGAAGCAACAATTGTTTACTCGTATTGGAAAACACTTCTAACGTTAATTGAAATTATCATCAACATCATGTGATACAATTTAATTTGGAAAAAATGGATATGATGATATTCATTGCACTCAAGCACAAATAAATTTCTCTCTGCACGCATCGATTGTATGAAACATTTTGCAAAGAGGATATAATAAAATAAATCACACAAAAACGTATACTGACATTGATTGAACTATTTGCATATTCTCAAAATCAAATTTGATCAAAGTGACTTTAAATCACAAGAAAAAGGTAATTCATTTTCTTTCAAATCATGACATGTTGAACTATTTACCTAAGTACTCATGAAATCCCTTGTCTTAAATTCAGACTATTTTACTATGAATGTCCTGAAAAGTTACTTTAATGAATGTGATGTATGCAACAAATCTAATTTATTAAAAAAAAAATGTAAAAATTCAAATTTTTAAAGACATCCAGCTTTATTCAAAAAAACTTACTAAATGTTATTAAGCAAAATACATCAAACTATTACTCAAAAATCAATATTTGCTTAATATACCGATATTAACTCTGTGTCAAATGCTGAAAGTTTTATAAACCTTCTGCCCATCTATAAACCTACGGTAAAACTAACATTGAACAATTAAGTTTTTTATTCGCTATTTAAGCTTCTAACATTTATACCAGTAAAAAGAAAGGTGTAAAGAAATGTTAGAGACGTTTATAAATAGAAAAGCTTGTTTTTTGTGTTTTGATGGATATTATTAGAGCATTTTTCTTTTTAAATTCTCAGCAATTTATTTAGATTGTTGGGATATAAAGTTGAATGTTTGAGAATATCTTTCAAAAATTTCCAAAGTCTACTGATGATTAGGATAGTTCCTATGAAATGTCGACATATAGATAGCTGGGAAACGTAGAAAACAAGCTATTTATAATTTTTTAATAACATTGAACTTATTATTATTTGACTGATTTTCTATGTTTTTTGTGATAATTACTCTTATTGGGGTTTTTTTTTTTAAATTATTTTATTTAATAAAATTCATTTACAAATTATAAATTGCCTTAGCGGCAAAGAGGCATTATAGAGGCGTATAACAAAATGGTTCAACAACTTCATTAATTAGAAAAATTTTACAGAGTTAAGAAAATAAAATAAGTTTTCTATACAATGTTTTGTATAACATATGTATATAATTCAGCTAGTTAGGAGTATTTCAACGTTGCTTAGTAAATATTGCTTTACGTACTTTTTAAAAATGGATAGAGTAGAAGAATTCTTGATATCAGTTGGTAGACGGTTAAATTCATTTGTACCAGCAAATGCTATACGTTGTTTGGATAATTCAACGCGACATCTTACTGCTTTCAAAAGCGTCGCTTGCCTTGTAGCTCTGTTGGTAATACTTATATTTGGATTGAATTGGATTGTATGTTCTCCATATCCATTAAGGCATTTAAAAACATATGTTAGCAATTGTTGTTTATATAATCCTTTAATTGGAAGTATTGTTTTTACGTATTGTTTGTACAAGATCACTGTATTAAACCTTAACGGTAGGAATCTCTTCCGACCAAGGTTACGTTCTATTATGGCGGTCTTGAAGAGACATTGCCATATAGGAATGCATGCCAGAAGATTATATCTTTCATTTAATGATTTCTATAGAAGTTTATACATTTTTATCCGATCCTCGGGTTGGTTCTAAACTAACCAGTGATATGTAGATATGTTGAAATACCTATTTTCTGAAAACAAGTAACTGAAATTAAAAATATTCTAATTTCTACAATGAAGAAAAATTGCTTGCTTCTAATTTTTCGACCCTTTTTTTTAATTTGAATTGTTATTTGTTGTTGAGCTAGTGGTCTTCTTGATTGGTAAAAAGTACGGTTTATATTTTTCAATATTTCGACACTCCGTTGTGTGTCTTCTTCAGGAAAATTTTTGTTTTTTGAAAAATTGTGTATACAAAATAATAAATTTGAAAACTCATATTAAAATAACAAAAATAAAATATTCAACTACATTAACATTTACAATGAAGAAACATATTTTACATTATTATAACATTAAACATATTATATAATACTTTTTTAAAAAGAAATGAAAAAGTTTTTAAACAATTTTAGGTAAAATACCTATCTACTCCTGTTTTTGTTTTTATGTATTAAATGCCTATAATTTTGTGCTAATCCGTCTACATCCTTCTTAAAATTTATCCTCTTATCTACAGGCACGTTAGTTATCTGTAGCATATATATATATATGCTAGAAATGCTACAGATAACTAACGTGCCTGTAGATAAGAGGATAAATTTTAAGAAGGATGTAGACGGATTAGCACAAAATTATAGGCATTTAATACATAAAAACAAAAACAGGAGTAGATAGGTATTTTACCTAAAATTGTTTAAAAACTTTTTCATTTCTTTTTAAAAAAGTATTATATAATATGTTTAATGTTATAATAATGTAAAATATGTTTCTTCATTGTAAATGTTAATGTAGTTGAATATTTTATTTTTGTTATTTTAATATGAGTTTTCAAATTTATTATTTTGTATACACAATTTTTCAAAAAACAAAAATTTTCCTGAAGAAGACACACAACGGAGTGTCGAAATATTGAAAAATATAAACCGTACTTTTTACCAATCAAGAAGACCACTAGCTCAACAACAAATAACAATTCAAATGAAGAAAAATGTTATCACTTTTAGTAGGAAATATTCAGAACCGACGACTCTGATGTACACACAAGTAAACCGGAAGTGAGAATTTCAAGCAAATGTTTGACTAACTTCCACACGTTTTTTTAATATTTTAGCTTTTTCACATAACGCTGAATGCTGATGCTGAACCGATCATATATTTGTTTCTCTCTAACAAGCAACAACAAGTAGCAATGTATTCGTTACAGACATTTTTTAGACTTAAGATCAACACAGCGGGATAAAATAATCCCATGTGGGCTGGGTTTTCATTGGCTGGCAGCCTATTACACCTAAACTAACCATTCTAAGTAAAACATATGCTTTATACAAGTTTTTAAAAAGTCTGTTCTGTCTGTCTATCTGTTGTCGTTTCTTTCCCCGGTGAGCAGATTTTGTCTTAGCATACACCAAACTAGAGCATTCTACTTTCTGTGACATAGAGGGAAAGGAGGTCGTCGTTTGTTGTAGCAAATAAAATTCTAGGAAGCTACATGATTTATGTTGTGTTGGACGGGAGAAACCCTTACCAAGGGTTAAAATCGCAAAGTCCCCAGGAGGTTCTGCCTTGCAGACCATCTTTGATTGTTAAAACGTACTGACAGTGGTTTAAACCTATAATTTTAAGAAGGTGAATTAGTTTTCCTGATAACTTTGATGCATGCCGGTTTTCGGAGGCTAATATACCCCCGAGTTGTTGTAGTGATGGTTAGACGGGTGGGTTGGTTTAGGGCTGATGTTCTTAAAAGTCTTTGCTCTACCAACTCATTAAAACTTGTTTTCCGTTGAGTATAGGAAAATTGCATACAAGAGCAATTAGAAGGCCCGTACTCTTAAGCAATGGCTACAAACTTGTGGCAAAAAGTTGTGATTTGTGTGAGTCTTGAAAGCCACACAGGGGCGCAATTAAATCGTGAATACTCTACCTCGATGATCAGATTAGGCCGACAAGGCTGGTGCTAATGTAAATCAATTTCACAATTTGTTGCCGCTTCGTAGTTATTAACAAATTAGTTAATTATTTTGTTTTCAAAATGTGAAAAAAATTCCAAGAGGCAAATATTTTACATATTTTAAGCCAGAACTGTTTTTTATATACATTGAATATCAATAAGTAAAGATATAATGATATATTACTCTCATTATATCTTTACTTATTGATACTCAATGTATATAAAAACAGTCTTGGCTTGTTTTAGTTTCCCTCAGAAAAATAAACCATTCAGTTATTATTTTTTTAATGTTATCAAAAAAAAAAAAAAAAAAAAATGTGCGACGTTTATTGGAGAACTATATACATTTTTTTATTGTTCTCAAAAAATATTAATATATTTATCCATTTCCGTTTTATCCCCCCCAAGGTATTCCCTCTCAGATATAATGATATCCGCAAAACACCGGCTTTTGATGGGTCTTTTCTCAATTTGGCAACAGGAAAAAGCCGTAGATGGCCAAGTCTGGTGAATTTGGTTGCTGAAGCATGGTTATTACTTTCGGTAAAAAAATTGTAAACAAGCATTGACGATTTTTGAACGAACTCCACTGCCACATGCTTCATGGCCAAACTGTATGATATGATCTAACCAAATGAGAGATTCTCTGCAATTGCTTTAATAGTAATTAAAAGATTCTACGTAACAATTTGCTTCAGTTTCTCAATATTTTCGTCGATTTTGGATACGACGCCCCCCCCAAGATGGACGTCGTCATTCACATCTTCTTGACCCGCTTTGCAACAATCACCATATATTACTCCTAACATCTTAAGTGCTTTTGAGCAGTTGATTGCATTTTTTACAATAAATTTGTTGCAAATTCTTTGATCCATTTTTTCCACAGCAAAAAATCGCCGAACACTCAACATAAACAAACTCAACATAAAAAATCGCTAATCAGATGAACGTAGCCCAGAAAATTTTAAATTCATCACTTCCATTTTTGACTGCATACGTACAAAACATAAGTACAATTTATACCATTAATTATTCACAAAGAAGAATTGTGGTGACAACAACTTTGTTAAAAAATCAGCAAAGAAAAATTTTGTTGTGGGCAAAACACACATAACTTTTGCTTTTGATTAGTTGAGTGTTAACTTTTTTTTTATAATTTTATTTACCTTTTTTTTGTTACATGCATACAACTTTACTTTCAACATTTTTTGCCGAAATACGAGGCTTTATTGCAAACAACTGGTAAAACATATATGACCCAAAGTATTGTCCATCACCAGCCACGATTATCTACCAACTTTCGCGTTAAAAAAAAAACTGCTCATCTATTAAAGCAATCAACGAATCGATCCAATTTCTTACTTCTTCATAAGACCGGAAGGGCTGGTCAGCCACACGACCTGGACTGTCATTGATCGGTAAATGTGATAGTCCGAGGTAGGAATGTCGACGGGTGGGGTAGCACTTTCCATTTCAACGTTTCCAAGTATGTCTTGGCCACTTTCGCAACAAGGGGTCGAGTATTGTCATGCTGTAAAAACACTTTATCATGCCTGTAGTTGTATTGCGGATCGGCTGTGTTTCAGTCGGTTTTAAAAACTCATAATATACTCCCCGAACTGGTCCTACCAAATACTGAGCATGACTTTGGAAGCGTCAATATTCGGTTTGCTCGTCGATATGGAAGTATGGCCAGGATATCCCCATGTGTACGCTTGGCATTATTGTAACGTACCCAATTTCATCCCCAGTCACAAAGCGATTCAGAAATTCCTTCTGTCTTTGCCTTGCAAACAGCACAAACAGGTCACAAGAAAATAGACGCTGTTCAGAATCTCACAGCTGCAACTGGTACTGCACCCAATTTCCTTGTTTCTGAATTATTCCCACGACTTTCAGGCATTTTTAAATAGCTTGTTGCTTCACTCCCAATGATCCTGCCAATTCTTGTTGCATTTGACACGAGTCTTGATCAAGGAATGCTTCCAATTCTGCATCTCTCTCTCTCTCTCTCTCTCTCTTTCTTCGACGCCAAATTCACCGTTCTTTAAGCGTTGGAACCACTAATATCGGCTTGACCATAGATATTTGAAAGCATTCGATGAGCCTCAGGGGCAGATTTCTTCATATTAAAGCGGACAATTATGCTAATTGTATGACATCTACGATTTATTTATTTTGACTACCACTTACCGCCAGAGCCACCTATTGCACAGCGGCGGAAGCAAAATTGTACACCTAATAAAGCAAAAAAAAAAAAAAAAAACACCAAACCTGCGAAGCTTTTTACTTGGCTTAATAGGAGCACATAACGTAATTTTCTCATTTGTTCAAAAAATAATATGTGCTCGTAGTATCATGTTAAAACTGTTTTTGCAATGCTTTGTCATGTGTGAACAACTTACATGTAAATAAAATTACTGAAAGTGACACCAAAGATGCCACCTGCTGGCGAGATAGAAAGAAAATTTATTCAAAAATTTCAAAACAAAAGAGTAGTCTAAGTGTCTAAGTGTCTAAGTGTCTAAAATTTTAACAATCTTACGGAACGAAAACAAAAGATTGTCGTGCTTATACTAATGACTGACTAGCAAAGCTGCTTTGGTTTACTGTAGTTTTTTTGAGTTTATGTTTTCTATTATTTTTATGAAATTTTTTTTAAAAAGCTTTCACTTTTGAAACTAAATTAAGAATTATATACACATAAAATACTTACATGTATTCATGATGGGAATGATTTGTGGAGCCATCCGGCCATTCGGAGTAGCAAACAGTTCGTAGGCCGTCTTTGCTAGAGATCACATCGGTCGTAAAAAACAACAGCATGGGACAGGATATAACGGCAGAAACCAACCAAATAACGGCTGCAATTGTCAAATTGTTGCGTTTACTCATACGTGGCCTCAAAGGTTTCATGATGGCTACATATCTATAAAATAAATAATAAGAATATATGAAATATGTGAGGAGCTGTTAACAAAGTTACTACCAAGGTGCATTAACCAGGTGGCATCACTAGCGCAGGTGGCAATTTTTTATTTAAAACGACCGGTAGTGTCAAAAGTTGTTTATGTTTACACAAAGTGAAGTGGAAAAAGAATAATATTTTAATCGTGAAAAAACAAAAAAAAAAAAAAAAAAGAAATGAAAGGTGAAAAAGTGCAAAAAAAACAATAAAACAAGTTTTCAAAAATATTTTAATTGTGTAAAAGCTGTTTATGTTTATACAAAGTGAAGTGAAAAAAAAAATATTTTAAACAGTTTGAAAAAGTGCAAAAGAAACAATAAAAAAGATTTTTTCAAAAATATTTTAATTCCTTAAAATGCGTTGCTGTCTGCTATGTAAAAAGAAAAATTCTACTATGTAAAAAGAAAAATTCAACTGCTTATCGACTTCCCTTGCCTCAAAAATAATTTAATTGCTTAAAATCCGTTAAAAACAATCTCTGAAAATAATAATACACAATTAATTTTCTTTATATACACTTTTTTTCTTCATTTTCTTCTGTTTTGTAAACATGTTTTTGACAGTATGGTGGAATTTTACACAAACAAAATGTTATGTATCTAGTACAGCTACTCTAATGTTGCCATCTAATAATTGCACCATGGTTACTACATATAATTAAGCAACGGTTTTTGTGCTATCTTTTCAGGTTCATCAATTTAGAATTTATTGCTCCAATTTGACTTCCAGTTTATTTCTCTTATGCTTGCTAGCTAAAATGAGGTATCGCTTCCAGAAATCTTTTGTTGACATATTTTCCCAAAATAATTTTTACGACAATACGAGTATGCGTTGCCAGCTTGGATTTGTATTTCAAAAGTATTTATAATTTTTTTTTAATTTCTCTTGGTTATCCTTCCCTTAGTGCTCACGGCTACCACAAATATTCTCTTAATGGGAACTGGAAAACATATTTTACCTTTTAAAAGCTTTGTTTAATTTAATTTCAACACAGAAAAGTATTTCGGGCGATTTCATTATTAAACGACCACCAAAAATTTTATTTTTACACTTCAGCATTGATGTTGTCATGTACAAATTGTTTTTAATTTCTACGAGAGTGCCGCACGCCCAAATACTTTTTAAACTCCTTTACATTTATCCTGTTAACATGAACTCGAAAAAATAAAAACCGGCTTGTTGCACCTTTACGAGTATGTACATAAATATATATATATATATATATATATATATATATATATATATATATATATATATATATATATATATATATATATATATATATATATATATATATATATATATATATATATATATATATATATATATATATATATATATATATATATATATATATATATATATATATATATATATATTTTTTTTTTTTTTTTTACATCGATAATTCACTTACCTGTCGATTGAAATCGCCATCAGAGTAAATACCGAAGCACTTATACTCAGTGTTGCAATAAATTGAGATATTTTGCAATAGAGCTCGCCAAAAGGCCAATCATTATCCAGCATATAAATATAATTGAATGTAACATTAAGGCTTGATACCATTGCATCGGCTATCGACAAATTAACTGGGGAATAAACAAGTTCAGACGATAAAACAACAAAATATTAATCTCAATTTTGAAAAATGAAAGGCAGCAGCAACAATGTATATATAAATGTATGTCTGTATGTATGTTTGTATATGTCGTACAGGGTGGCGCAGAACAATTTTTATGCTTTAAATCAAAGCAGCTGTAATATGGTAAAAGTATAAGCGCAGCTGTTTTTTGTTTCCTTTGCGTAAATTTGTCAAAAACACATAGACTTCCTTGCTTTTTTAAACAAAATTTTGACAACTTTTCGTAAATTCTACCAACAAAATACATGTTGATGTTTGTTGGTGTTGTATTTATTGTAATTCTGCCACTACCTATATAAAGCAGTATTGCTTTGAATGTTCAATAAATTTTTTAGTTTACCTACACTTTTTTTTATTTTTTCGGAACCTTATGAAGAAGACTGAAGCACAGTGGCCACACATCAAACTATTTGACCAAAGATATGTATGTTTGGTAAAATTTGTTTTGGTTTGAATTTTTCCCGTTAAACTTTATTTTAAAACTGTTTTGAAAAGGAGAGGACCTGTGATTTTTCGGCCGAAAAACGTTTCTTTGTTTGCCAAATTTTGTGACACACGTTTTTTTTTAGCTTGTGAATGTCTGTATAAAATTTACAAAATTAAAATAGATTTTCAATTGAAATTGTTTAAAAAAACTAAGATTAACACCCCAACAAAAAAAATATATATATATATATTTTTCTTTCATATTTTTATTATATCTTTTACGCTATAAACATTGATGTTGTCGTTGCCAAAGCCATAAAAAAATTAAAATTTATTTACATGCACACACATCAAACTACCTTCAAACTTCTGCTGCGACCAAACCATGTGTGTGAGTTTATTCTCACTAACTCAATCAAAAAAAGTATAGTTTGAAGAAATAGTTTGATGTGTGTACATGTCGCTTTAGTGAGTTTAACATGGAACACTACACAACAGAACTACGATAAAAAATTGTTGAAGTTTTTTTCCAATCTTTTGACGCAACGAGCTTATCGTATGAGCACTGTACCATCAGCCGCCTGGTTGCAAATTTTTGGCAAGGTGGTACGTGACCTTCCTTGTACGGAAAGATCACGTACACTCCACACGGAAGAAAATATCCAACGTGTTGCGGATAGTGTATACTAGAGTGGTTCGAAAAAATACTATGTCGGTCACCCCCAGGATTAAAGATAGTGTAAAAATCATCACAAAAATTAATTTGTATATTTTTACCACTTCTACAAATACCGTACTTTTAGTATTTTGTCCATTGTGTCGCCATTTTTTTATTTATTTATTGAATCTTATAAATATGAACTAACAATAAGTATTCAAATTTTAATACTAAACACAAAAAGTTATTTAAGTCCTGCCAATGCTAGACAAAAAAGTTTTATTTTATGCGGACAATATCAGTAAAGTCACCTATTTAATGTTCTAATGGTGGGAACATCAAATTTTCATTCAAATAAATTAACTTGTGAAGAATTTTTGTTAAGCTTTTATTGTGCTTTGAAAAACTTCAGCCTTTTTTTTTTCTTGAAAATACCCTTTTTGTGACACTTTTTTTCAAAATGCTATTTGTTGTCCCTCAGCTAAAGGTTTGATTATTTTTCTGGTCTTTTTCAATTAAAAATTATTGATCACAGCAAGTTTACAGCCTTATTCAAAAAAACTCACTAAACGTTTACTTATCGTTATTAAGCAAAATTCCCTAAAGTATTATTCAAAAACCAATATTTGTTTAATATACTAATATTAACTCAGTGTCAAATGCCTCATATTAACTCAAATGCCTCATATTTCAATAAACCTTCTACCCATCTTTAAATCTATTCTGATTTAAAGCCATGTCTAAAAGGCATGTTTTTTCTTCTGTACTGAAAATTTTTGAAAATTAAAAAAAGCCATGTTTTCTGTTTTTCAAGTTTTTTTCTCTAATTTCTTTTTGACTCGTTTGTTATTTTTTAAATTGTTTTATTTTCGTTCGACTGCCAAGGTAACCACATCGCTACTACCAAAAGGGTGAAAAGAGACAAACGATTTTTTTTAACGACAACAATTGAAAAAACGACATGACTTAAAAATCTTAGTAAAAATGTAACGTGATTTTGGTAGAAGCTTTAAAAGAGTATTATAAAAAAAGACATGGCTTTAAATCACCGTATAAATCAGCCCTAAGTGTGAACATGCATGTGTGTGTATATATGTACATGTATTTATGAAAAAATTTTTTGAAATAAAAACTTTATTTAAAACTTTATGAAAAAATGTATCCAAATAGAAATGAATAAATGTTTGTATGTATGTACTTCTTTCATTCATATTTAAATTTTTATAAATTTGTATTTTTGAATGACAAAAAAATACACACACAAACGTGATGTACAAAAAAGTAATAGTAAAGTTATTCGAGTTCCTTTTATTCGTAATGAGAAAAGCACATCTCATTCGCCTTCGAAAATCTACTCAATTTGGTTTTTTAAATAACTTTTTTTAACTTTATTCATTAACATTTTTCACTAAAAGATAAAAACAAAGAAATGTTTATTGTACGCAAATGTTTTTCTTATTATTTTACAACCAAAAAGTATTCGAAAATTCCGTTACCGATTAATATAATACATATTTTTGCATCTGTAGAACATAAGCCATAATTTTTTGGAACTTAAGAGGCAGTTTTATGTATACTGTTACCAGTTCAAAAATTCAAAATTGCTTAAATCATTTATCAATTAATATGTGTTTTCTGAATACAAATTTTTAATAACAGTTTGTTAAGCTTTACTCATTTGGTAAAAAATATGTACATGAAACCAAAAGTGATTTTTTTTTTTTGAATATGGCTGTTATATTGTAAAAAATCCTTCCTAGGAAAATTTGGGTAAGGAAAAACTTAAATAAAAACATGTTGTACAAATGTAAAAAACGCAAAATCTAATTTTTTTTATTTATTTACAAACAGATTATAAAGCGGCCCATACACGTTTCAATTCAATTTTAAATTGAGTCTTTCAACTGAATTGATTATAGTCCACACATTTCATAAACTGAATTGAAAGATTTTCTTTCAACTATTAATGAATTATCAATGAAATTATTGGCAATGTTAAAAATATATAACTTTCTCTTTGCAAAAACACTACATATATAAATTTTGAGACCTGATCAGGAGACTCGAACACACACAACACAATTGGATTTGAAAGACTTGCTAATCAACTTGAAAAAAATCAAAACGTTTTATTTTTTTCAACCAACTCGACAACAGTCAAACTAATCAACTGACAAAGCCATACACGCTTTGATTTGGACAACAACCGACTCAATTACCAACTGAGTTGAAACGTGTATGGGGTGCTTAATAAGACACAATTTTTTTCAAGTGATAGATGATGTGCTTGCTGGTATTATTTTATTGTATTACAAAAAGATTTAGTTTTCTTTTTGTGCTCTAAGATAAAAACAATACTAATTTCTATTTTTGTAAAATATAATATAATGTTTTTCACAAAACTATTTTTTTTTTAATTTCCATTGTTTAAGAGTTTTCTTTTTATGTTGTATGTTTTCAGCGAACTTGTTTGGGTTGAATAGGAATTTTTAATAAAACAACCCACAATTATTTCACAAACTCAGAAAGTTCGAAAACTAAAACATGTACAAGCATGCATGCATTTGTATTAATTTATGAACACGTTTATACACATATACACATATTCAAAAACATATAGTTTCGTATTTGCAAGTACGAGAAATAGGCGTTCTCATAGTTTCGTACATCATCACATTACATATGTACTCAAGGTACTTATTTGTACGCATATTTAAGGTTTATTTTAAAAACAACTTTCCTGAATGTTGTAGAACAAGCACTTGTAGAATTATAAAAAAACAAATAAGTTTTTAATGGGTTTGTTGGAAACTTAAAAGCTTTATATTTTATTTTTAAATAATTTAAAGAGTTTAAATATGTCATGCAGTATAAATTTTAAGTTGTTCTTGAGAGGAAAGTAATATGCAAATAAGTAAATGTGTTTATATATGACAATTTTTTTTTTTTTGTGAATAAAATGGTGTTGCGACGAAAGTTTGTGGATTATGCTCTTTCCAAAGGCGACAATTCTGCCAGGGTGTCTCAGAAGTCAACGTCAAGTCTAAACGGGGTGACAGCATTGATTGTAACCATCACGAGAAAACGCAGAAAAAAGTCTATCCCATGTAGTTTAAAAATGATGGGATAGAAATTTGGTCAAGCTGTCAAAATTTTTGCTAATTTAAAATTCAGATCCGCAACCCTAAATAACACTTCTTGAACCTCAGTAAAAAATAATGGCACAAGTTTTCTACAATTAAGACTATTTGTTAAACTATGGACTTAAAATTTTAAAAAATTTGTCGGTTTTGAATGGCCCTCCTTTAAAAAAAATTGTAGTAAAATGCTTTGACAAGTACCACTAAAATTTCACACGATTGTAAAATCGTACAATATTTGTTGTTTTCATACTAAAAAAAACTAGTAAAATAATAAAAAACTCAAGTTACCAGATTTTTGCTAACCCATTTTATTCAGTTCAAATGCTTTTTATTCGCGTAAACTCTTGATAGTTTCTTAATTTTCCATCAAAATGATGAGAGAGATGGATTATGGACATGTTTGCCATGAGCGAACGGTACAGATAGTAACGCCACGCAATGAGACGAAGATGTGTGCAAATGAAACAAGTACTGTACTATTTTACAATTTTGATTAAATGCGCGAACTTTTAATGGCACTTGTCAAAGTACTAAAGTAGATTTTTTTAAAGGGACGATCTGAGAATCGTTTCAGTTTTTTACTTCTTCATAAGACCAGAAGTACTGGCCAGCCAGGCCGTGCGCCATTCATCAAAGCATCCATGATAATCTAAAGAAGCTACGACTGGAAAATACGGTGGATAGGGTTGGACTTCCCATTTTAAGATTTGCAAGTATATCTTGATCAAGCATTGTCATGCTGTAAAATCACATTATCATGTCTCTCGTTGTATTGCAAAAGGCAAACCCTTTTTTTGATCGGATCAAACGCGTTAATTACATTCGTTAAAGATCGTCTGTGTTTGTTCCAGCCAGGTTTAACAACCCATAATACAAACTGGTCCCACCAAATACTGAACATAACCTAGGAACCATAAATATTCGGTTTGGCCGTCAACGTGGAAGCATGTCCATATGCTTTTTTGCACTTGGAATAATCGAAGTGAACCCATTTTATGTCGCCAATCCGATTTTGTCTTGCAATCAGCTGTTTTCAAGCAAACAAATGCCGTTCAACATCTCTCGGCTCAACTGATACGGCATCCAATTTCCATGTTTCTGGATCATTCCGATGACTTTCAGGCATTTTGAAATGGCTTAGTGCGGCTCTTCCAATGATCTTGTCAATCCTTGTTGCGTTTGACACGAGCCTTGATTAAGTAAAGCCCTCAATTCTTCAAATACCCTTATGATTAAAAAACATACCTATGCATACGATATTCGTTGGCCAATCACACCGCTACTCGATTTAAAACGAGTGTACATGCATCATTAAAAAAAAAACCTTTTGCAGACCTCTGCTGTATGTAAACAAATGAATTAATTCTTGCATCCTATTACTAAAAACCTCAGAAAAACCAATACATTTAGCTGACGCAAACTATTAACCTGTGCGAGCAAGACGGAAAACTCTCGGAGGCCCACAAGAACAAGCCAGACCGCACTTAAGAAATAACTACAATGACGTGAGAGCTGTACTTACTTCAGAGCTGCTTTACGAATGGAGATCTGGTTATCGTCTGATAAAAAATTTCTTATTCTTGGTAAATATATGTATATTTATTATCTGTTATACCAGACTTTATTTGATGTGGACACTTAACGTGCTACGAGGAAGGTATATAAAACTATAAGAAAAGCAAAATCTACTCTCAATAATTTGAATCATGCCTGGAAACTAAGCGTACTTGGAAAACGAAAAGATATATTGGAATTGGTAGATGATTAGTTCAACAAAGTATTTGCTAATGCTGGTATGTCAACGAGTGCGAATAGGCATTATAAATGTATTTCTACACATAATATTGACACCTGTGATCTAAACCTATTTTAATTGTCATGTGTTACAGTTCATATAATATATCTCTGTTTGTTTTTTACTGAAGCACATCGAGTATGAAAACCGGGTTCTAAATTAGTTAGGAAACCGGTTCCCATTTTTCTTGGAAGTTTCAAAAATCAGCTTCAGGAATTGCCAAAACCCCCTTATTTTCTGGGAATAATTCCAAAATTAGTACGGCAACTGGAATTTTCGTACTAAAGCGATATTCCTATAGTAGAATAGCAAATTATTTAAAAGTATATAGCAGAGGTCATGAGCATCACAAACAAACACATATACAAATGAAGTTGTATGTCCAGAGTTATCTAGAAAATGTGAAAGTACTCTTAAAAATATGATGTACGCAACTCGTCAAAAACAGAAGTTAAATCGGCATTAAGTTATTTTCAACACCCAAAATGATACAAATTGTCAAATATGGCAACCGTGTACAAACAAATAAGTATTAGTGTTTTTGTGAGTTCTTTTTGCAATAAATAAATATAGATTAAAAACTAAAAAACCCGCTTCGATATCAAACTAAATTATCCATATAACAAGATAATTATCCGCATAGCGCATTTCGAGCTTTTTTTTGGAATTCCCAAAAGTGGCTTCCGGAATCGCCAAAATCCCCCACTTCCCCGGGAACAATATGGCTACTTTTTTTTTTTAATTTCCGCACTAAATCGATTGACCGTTAATAGTTCAGATACACATTCCACGGCCAAAAAGGTGCACCGACTATGAAAAACCGGTTCCAATTCAGTTGGCGAAACGGTTCTGAGTTTTTTGGAAATTCCCAAAGTCGGTTTCAAGAAAGTTCAAAGTCCTCCCACTTCCTCAGAAGCAATATAGCAACTTCAATTTTCGCACTAAAGCGAATGACTGTTGATAGCTCAGATGCGTGTTGCAAGGCAAAAACTCGTACCGAATATGAAAAACCAATTCCAAACCGGTTACCGAAGTGATACCGAATTTTTTGGTAATTACCTAAGTCGGCGTCGTGCATCCACAATATCAACCCACTTCCCCGAAAGCAATACGGTAACTCCAATTTTGCACTAAGCTGCAACACTGTATATATAATTTTATATACCTACATATGTAATGGTCACTCATATGGCATGTAGATTGCGAACATATAAACAAAAATACAAGTGATATTAATATAAGCGTGTTAATAAAAGAGAAACTGAATGAGTTGAAAAAGAATAAAAGAATTTCGCTGTTTTGGTAAAACTAAATATTTGTAGATTTAACCATTAACATTTTACGTAAGCAAATGAGAGAATTAAATATTAAGTACGATAATATAGTACAAATCAAACAAAAACACATTTACAATTGTGGTCGGTTTACAACCACAGGATTAACTGAAGTTTATATATACATGTATGTGTATATCAAAAATGGGCACCGTCGGAGAGAACAAAATTTGGAATTCAAATTCAATGTCAATTGTGCTTTAGATCATTCACCGTGTTGACAGCGGAACTCTGCATATCTATAAAGAAATATCAAACAAAAAGCAACTATCAGCTGTTAAATGCAGATTCATTGACAGTGCTGTCAACCCAAAGCAACCAATCCATTTAGAGACTGTGCAACTTTATTGGCTCATAATACCAAAATCATTCGGACTATTTTGCCACTTACGACTTATTGAATTTTGATGAACAAATTTTGTGCGTCATAATAAAAAAAAACAAAACACAAAAAAACATTTAAACTTCGACTGTCTTAGTTTGTCACATTAGAAATGTCATTTCAAGCTGTACACAATGAAAACAAAAATAAACTTTGACATTGTGGAAACAAAAGGTATAACAAAAATTTTATAAATTGTAATAAGAGAAAAAGAAAAAAGACCACCTGAGGTTTTAAAAGTTGGATGAGAAAACTTTCGACATACTTTCAGTACCTTTTTGCAGTTTAGTGTGGTCTTTTCTTTGCAAGTTTTCATGAGAAAAAAACTTTTACTTAAACCAGAAATAAGTAAAAGGAAGTAAACACTTACATATGTTTGATTTTTACATGTTTCTTTTTTTATTCATAAGAATTATTTTCATTTAAGTCATGCCGGAGTATTTTACATTGTCAACCATAAATAAAATGCAGGAAATAGTTTGTATGACACATTGCATGTATTTAAGATATTCAGCATTGAAAGTCAGAGCTACAAAATGAAAAATTACAAAATACTCGTATGTATATGCCATACTTGTTAGTTTATTTTTCTCTTATAAGTACGACCAAAATGCGTTCTGACGATTTTTTATGCAAGTCATATGTAAGAGGAAGTTAATATTTATTATTTAATCAGGATTAAAAATAATGTAAAAAAAATTCAAAAAGTATTTTTTTTTTTTAATTTTTTTTGCCTCACCTTTTTAGTATTTTGTTCACTATATATCAGTGTTCACGGCCCTGTAAGTGCTATATTCTTTGTCTTTAATAGTTTTTCAAGTCAACCAGGGCTGACCTTGGTTGAGGTGCCTACCCCGGCTAGAACGTTCTGGGTGTGGTTTAAACCTAAAGACGCAGGAAAGGGGAGTTGAAATAACTGATAATTGTTGGTGCATGGCTTTTTTTGGGGGCTTACAACTCCCCTAGGTGCCGTTGCCTTGCACCAGATACCTGCACTGTAAGGAACCAGTGGTGATGGTGGGACGGGTGAGTTAGTTTAAGGGCTGATGCTCTTACTTTTTACTTTCAGTTGACATTCTGTGACGTTCTTTTCAGTAGCAAACACTTTACAATTATTTTTTTTATGAAAAAGTTTTGCTGCTATTTCACAATCAAAAGATAAATATTGGATTTAAGAATAAAGAAATTTCGTAAAAATTTGAAAAAAAAGAAAAGAAACAATTTAATTACTAAAAATGGTGTTTGTCACCATAGCTTTTCTCTCACGATCTGCAGAACTTACGCCAATTCTTATACAAAATATGTTTTTTTGCTAAAATTATATTCTTTTGATCATCCATAAAGAAATTATATTTCTTATTTTTGCAGCAAACGATCGTTATATGTCATATAAAAAATTTTACAGTATTTATTTTCAATATTTCGATAACAATTTGTTATCATCGTCAGGAAAATTAATATGTTATTAAAAAATTTTCAATTTGAAAAATTATTGTCAAAAAATTCCAAAAATCTATAACCAAGAAAAATTATTAATTCATACACAAAGAAAAATTCTTAACAATGTTATCAAATTGAAAATTGAAAACTTAAAAAATATCTATTTAATTTACTGACAAAAAATTTTTGGGTTATTAACTTAACGCTATTTTCAACAGATTAGTCCGCAACAGGACAGAGCGAAAAAATAAAAACAGAAAACCGTGCACATATAGTTTATATTGAAGAGAAACAAAACAGCTGAGTCAGAACGGAAAAGAACGTACAAACTAATTCTGCCTTAAAACAAATTTGCTACGTATGGCGCACAGTGTCTATGTTTGATATAAAAAGCATGGCTTAGTTATAAAAATTAATAGTAGATATAAATTCCAAAAATTTCGGTGCAGTCCTGAAATTAAAATATGTAGAAGAAAAACTTCGAGCTTCCTGAAACTTTGTACATTTATTCAACCTTATATACTTTGATCAACTTATATCAAAATCAGAGCGATAATATGTCTAGTTAAAAAATTTCATTACTTATAGACAAAAATTAAAATGTTGGCCCTGAAAAATCGCATATTAATGAAGTAACTAAATAGACATAAATAATGAAGTAACAAAATAAAGCTCTATCTAAGGCCGTAATGATACTTTTTCCATGATATAAAAAATTCAAAGTAGTTTCATTCTCTTCTTATTATTTGTAATAAGAATTTTTGAAGTTTATTTTTAGAGAGAAATATAAAAAGGCATTGCCACATGGTTGAATAAGGGAATTTACTCCTAGAATGGATGTTTTCTGAAATGTGTAGTGCATTATTCATATTAGAAAAAGCTAGAAATAATAAGCTGATGTAAGTAGGTATCTGTGGTCGATTTGAAACCCATGTTAGGTTAGGTTTAACAGGCTGTCAGCTATTGTAAAGCCAGCCCACTTGGGTCCAAATTGATCCCAAAAACTAAAAGCACGGGCTTCTGCTTATCAGTAAACTTTACGATAGCATTTAAATAAATGCCTATATTAAAGAAAATATTACATTTAAAACAAAATATTCTTTAGATATTAAAAACAAAGAGAAAAGTTTGTGGCTTAAAAATAGATAAATAATTATTTCTACTAGAATGACCCAGGATGCAGCGACAAAACTAATGCACGTAACCTTGAATATTCTTCATTACTTACAATAAGAAAAACCTACTTCCAAAAGATGTCATTATTTAAATATCAAAATAAGCATGTATAGCGAAAATTCGCATATAGTTTTCCGTCGTTTTCGTGCCTTCAAACTTGTTCTGGACGTGACTTGTAACTTCTCTAACAAATGGCGCTATATAATTATTCAGTGCATTTAAAAGAAAAAATAATAACTGATTTTAATAACGGCCGATCAGTGACCACAATTGCAAAAAATTTAACATTCACCACAGCGTTAAATCAAGAATTATAAGCCGTTTTCGTTGTTCAGGAACTTTGGTTACAGAACATAAAGATCCCGAAAAATCAGTAAACGAAATGGCCAGGCAATAATACGTTTTATAAAAAAAAGACCGATCCGTGTCATCAAGAACCATCGCTACACAATTGTTATTAAATGTTACCCCCAGAAGGATTCAAAGGCAGGCTACAGAAGGCGGGCTAAAAGCATACCATACAAAACTGTAAAAAAGATCTTTATATCACGGGAAAATAGGCCGGCCAGGTTGGAATTTGCAAGGGAACACATTAGCCCTATTCACGATCTTGTGCAAATGGCCTTGCATAATTGCATTTGCAAAATAGTGGAGCATATTTTTTACTTTACAAAAACAAAACACACCCAAAAATGTCACTTTTGCAATGGCAGAAGTATGCAACCTCAAATGCACAAGATTGTGAATCGAGCTATTAATTTGACCACCACACAGAGTAATTCTCTACTGTTCTCCGACGACTCTAAATTAAATTTAAAAGGTTCCGATAGATGACCGAACAGCCAACGTCCATCGTTAATCCACGTTATACTAAAGGCACATTCAAACATGGTGTCGGTAGCATTTTAGTCTGGGGATGTTTTTCAAGCCATTTTTTTATATTTTATATTTATGTATGTATATTATTTTCAAATTTTTTATTTATTTTTGTTAGAAGCCACAATTTTATTATTATTTTTAGACACAACTTCAAACAAAACTGAAAACAAGGGAATGTATAAACTAATACGGCAGCACAATTTTATGGAAAATATCACAGTCCAAGGCAGCTTTATACGGTGGCGTGACATAATGTCCAGCGTCATAATGTCCATGGACATAATGACGCACCTTTAAGTGCCATATTGTCCATGGACATTATGACACTTAACAAAGCGACATAATTTCCACAAAAAAAGTGTCGTAAAATCCATGGACATTATGACACTTAATGGTATGTCATAATGTCCAAAAAATTTTTAATTTGTATATCAAAGTAATAAAGGAATTTTTTAATACCGTTATAGTTTTAAAATTTCGGTGAAATTTAATGTTAGTATGCAAGTGATCTTCAAGTGTTAAAAAAGCAAAAATTAAAACCTAATATGGAAAATAAATCATATAAATATGAATTCGTGAGTGGCTTTCGAAAAAATTCAAAACTTTTAGTGCTCACGGATCTAAAGCAGATATTTTGCCAAAAACATCAGTATGCGGAATACACGAGATATACGTGCTATGTTAATAACTGCAATGTAACTATTGCTCTTAAGAAAAATGGAAAATGTGAGCAATTAAGTTTGGATTACAATCACAATCATTCTGTCCCAGAAGAACTTATAAACAAATTTAAAGTTATAAATGATATTAAAAAAGGTTGCAGAGGTAAGTCGGCATTCAAAGGAAAGGGAGTTCGGGACATTTTTGACGAAGAATGCATGCGGAATAAAGACATTTGCCCCACTGTATCTTTTCCAAAAATGAGGAGACAGCTTCATCGCATACGACTGGATGGAATGCCAAAAGAACCATGTACACCTATGGACATAAAGAAAATATTTGAAAGTAAACATTTTTTTGAAGAATTTTGAGTTTCAAAACATATTAATGAACCCTTTTATCGTGAGACAATCCTAGAGAAAGATTTTTGCTATGCTGTTTTCATTTCGACTACAATTATACAAATAATAAATAAAAAACCAGCTGGTCGCTACTTATTGGATGGAACATTTGCAAGTGTACCCGCTTGGGGATTCAGTCAGCTCCTAGTTATCCACTATTTCTATATGGAACATGTAAGCTATTCAATTGTTAAACGAGTTTGAGATTTTTAACATAATTTTGTTTTTGTAAACAGACCTTTCCTTTCATATATGTTTTAATGTCGAAACGGCAAAGATATGTATGTATATGAACACCTTTTTCATTTCATCAACAATAATTTTTTCAAATTTGAGACTTCAGCATTTCATACTGATTATGAAATAGCTTTAATAAGTGCTCTTGAAAATGTTTTTCTCACGCAGTATTGAAGGGATGTTGGTTTCACTACTGTCAGGCTTTAAGACGCAAATGCCAAAAATCTAAGGGTATGCCACAACTAATTAAAAGAAATAAAGACTGTGGTGAGTGGTACCGAAAAATACTAAGTCTTCCTTTAGTAACTCCCGAACAAAGAGAGGCAATCTTTCTAATTCTAAAAAGCGAAGTCTTGAATTTTACAAAAAGTCAGCAGGAATGCCTCAAAGATTTCGTAAAATGTTTTGAAAAACAATGGATGGCAAAGGTAACTTATTTGCTTCCTTTTTAACAATTTAAAAAAAATATAGTTAAAAATAAATCAGACTATAAACATATTTAAAGAATTGGCATTATAATGCTGGAAAAAATATGTACACACATATGCATGTACAAATTGTATGTTTAAGAAAAAGTTGTGAAAAAAGAAAAAATTATGTTTTTTTACGTTGAAAATAACTGAAAATTTGGGAAGGTGAATTAGTGGTAAAAGCAAAATTCAAAGGGAAAAATAAGAAAAAATCGGCACCGATTTTTCACTTTTACTTTGTCCATACTGCCGACAAATTGTAAAAGATAACATAAATATATATCAATAAATATATCTACATACATATATACAAATTGTAAAAGATAACATATGTAAATATATATCAATAAATATATCTACATACATATATAACTATGCATTTCTGTAATTTAAAATAAGACACATTTTAAAGTGTAATAAAGTCCATATTGAAAGTGTCGTATTATCCATGGACGTTATGTCGCTTTGTTAAGTGTCATAACGTCCATGGACAATATGGCACTTAAAGGTGTGTCATTATGTCCATGGACATTATGACACTGGACATTATGTCACGCCACCCTTTATACCGGTAGTGTCAGAAATACAATAAATACAACACCATCAAACATCAACATGTATTTATTGTAATTCTGCCACTACCTGTATAAAGCTGCCTTGTTACAATCCTTATACTTGTCAGATGGTGATTGTTAAGGAAAATTTTGAGAATAAAACTACCTTGTATTTTTTATATCATGCTTTTTTTGTCTTTTGAAGATTTTGGATAAGAATATCACAATTGAAATTACGAGCAAAGAGTTCAACTATAATGGAAAAAAATCGAATTTAAAAACATTTGACATCGATAAAAAGTAGGAAGTGTCAAAAAAATCAAAAAAATTGTGCTTAAAAGTGGCGTTTGAAGCTTAAAACACTACTGCGCTGGTAACGTTAGTTTTATACCTAAATGTAAAGATTTTTTCTCACCTAAACGATTTTTTCATACATACGAGTATGATGATGCATCATTGAATGTTTTAAAAAGAAAAGAGAAAAAAAAACACAAAAACAACAAAAATTATTTCACAATTTAAAAGTGTTTGCCAAACTATAAGCCAGGGGTGCCCAAAAGTTCTATATGGAAAAGCAAATACCAGTACATATAAGGAAAAACTAATTTTATTTAATAAGCGAAGCATGCGAAAGTGTTGTTGCTTTGCACTTGTGTGTGTATACACGCATGTGTATATTAAAGCGCACATCCTATAGCTAAATGATTTTACAAGAACAAATGAGCACCAAGCGCATAGGGCTTGGGCAGTTCTGCTATAAACCATTTTAAGAATTATAGAAAAAAACTTTGGATTCACTTTAATAATTAAAAAGTAGCTTCAGCACTACTCTTTTGGCTTATTTATATTATTTTTTTGTTAGTTTATTTAAAGAAAATACACGAAAAAATAAGTTTTTGAATAAAATTGTATGTATAACTATTTTGTTGATCAAAT
Source organism: Thecocarcelia acutangulata (assembly GCA_914767995.1). Lineage (NCBI taxonomy): Eukaryota > Metazoa > Arthropoda > Insecta > Diptera > Tachinidae > Thecocarcelia > Thecocarcelia acutangulata. Next base: position 142,151,542 of record OU612094.1, on the reverse strand, counting down.
GTCAGTTTTATGTGCACAAAACTCTTTTTTGTATATTATATAATTGTCTCTTTTTAATATTAACTATTTCCCTCTTTCAATCTTATATTAAGAAAAGTTGAAAAAAGTTAAGTGTCATTACGGCTTTAGTAGTCTGGAATAATTGTTTATTTTGGTTTTTATAGATTGATCCTTAGATTAATAAAAATGGAAAATTGTGACACTGAAAAAAGAACCTGGGTTCTCTGACGCTAATACGCATTGACTGCAATGTAGTTTTGGGCACAATTTTACGATTCTTTATGTAGCTGGTTCATTATGAGACTAGTTAATAATTTTACAGATCATGGGAAACCCTTCCATTAGAACAAGAGACATTATTGCAGCCATGGCTGCTATTATAAAAACCAACTCCGCTTCGACAAGTAGCTTATCTGCTCAAATGGGTATCAGTAGGCATATTCTACACACAATAATGCATAAGAATTTAAGCTTATTCCCCTAAAAAATTCAAGTGGTTAGTACACTTAATATAGGACAGTTGCTAATTTGCGTTGTACTTTACCAGAATATGCTTGAGAAAAGAGGGAAGACGATGGAAACTCGCTGAATTATCCTTTCATGTCTGATAAGACTCATTTCGACTTGAACAAACAAAATTGTAACATATGGAGCGATTCGAAACCAGAAATATTATTATACTTAAAAGCGAATTTCATCCAATATCCGGCACAGTATGGTATGTGTAGTAGTTTGTTCACGCTAAACTATTTCCGGGTATAGTCCATCAGTATTCAAAGCCCAAAAAGGCACTTTTGTATTAAGACTTGTCAAAATTCAAATAATACGTGTAAGTGTGATAGTGTGAATGTATAGCTTTATGAAAATGAGAAACAATTCGGTATGACATATGACATTCCATAACATTTCACCATTTTTAGAAATTTGTTTAAATAATAAGAGTTTTCATTTGATCAGGTTTGCACTTTTTACAAAAGCAAATAATAAAAATATTAAAACCAGATGTTAAGCAAATTGGCTGTTTATTTTCAAATCATATTTCTTATTCTACTTTATGTATGATGGTGTGAAAACAAAATGGTACGTTAGATTTTTTGACAGTCGCAACAAATATCATTAGATTTTTGTCTCACAAAATCCAATCAAAATTTTTAAACTTGTTTGATAGTCTGAGAGAAGTTTTAATGTCCAAGCTGGTAATGGAATATCACAACTGGCTAAATAAATTGGTGAGTCAGAATCAGACTAAAAAGGGAATTGCTGCAATGACATAGAAGACATCTGCGTTAAAAAAAAAGAAGCAGAGCGAACATTTGGCTTCAAACAAGAGTCTCCTTAAGAGGAAGGTTAATAAATGATCGGAGTCCATCGTGGAGAAACATTGGAACGAGACAAACGGTATTGAACATGCGCTTTGATGCAAAGAAATCTGTAAATGATTTAACGCGCCCAGCGTTACGATAACTGGAAGCCATTGCTTAAGTATATTAAAAGAAGTTTTCTATCTGAAATTATGCCGAAAGAAAATTCCTTTACAACTCTGTACAGTTTCAACAACGGCATATGTACCGCAGGTCATCATGGACGAATTATAAAGATAATTTTCTAACAGCCACATTTAAAAAAAAAACTCCGTTGGTTTCCTAGTTTGACTGACCTAACTCCACTGGACTTATTGTAAACAGAAAAGGTAGAAATTGAAACCGACAAATGTGGACGAACTATATCAAACAATTGGAGCGAACATACCGATAATGCCAACCTTAATTTTTTGGACAGTAATGAACAACTTGCTAAAACAAATTGGTAAAAACCCCACATATGCATCAACGAGCTGGGCGAACATTTAAGTTCAACGATCTTTAAGACTAATTAAACTATTTAAACCAGGCGTGCACAGGCCTATGCGCTTGATGCTCAATTATTTTTGTAAAAGCTCTTAGCTATAGGGCTGTGCTCTTTAATACACACATACTGCGCTCAGCATTAGAAATGAAAAATACACAAACAACTTCGTCTGATATATTTTTTGTCTTTCTTCACTGCACACACCCAAGAGCTAAGCAACAACACTCTCGCATGGTTTCCTGGTAAACATTATTATCAGTGTGAATTAAATAAAACTACTTTTTCGTTAAATGTATTGGTGTTTACTCTTCCATATTTTTGGGCACCATTGATTTAATCCATACAAGTGTGACACAGATTTAAATCACCGTATAAATGTGGTAAAAAATTTGTGTTTAAAGTTTTATTAGCAAAGGAACGATAATAAACACATGAAGAGTGTTTTCATTATCATTATACATTATTACGTACAGAATGGAAGACAAAACATTACTCCCCATAAAAATTTAATATATGTAAATAAATATGTAGTATTTACGTATATTTAATTTTCATAGGGAGTAATGTTTTGCCTTCCGTTCTGTGCACACTTGTTTTTCATTGTGTCCGTGTTTTCTATCCATATATGTTCAGGGCTGGGCAAAATACACATCTTATGTGTTTCAAATACAAGACACAAAATACTTTCAAGCTGCGTATATCAAATACAAAATATAAATAAAAATTAAAATAGAACTTGTATTTTGGTCTCATAAAAATGTACCTTTCTGTTTTTGGATACATATTTTATTTTAGATATGCAATTAAATTTAATAAAAATAAGTTGTATATTGCCACATAAAACCCAAAAGGACGTAACTGGCAAAATATTGAAAGCCTATTGATTTTTTTTTTTATTGTTGTCAATAACACAACATTTAATAAAAATAATGAAATAGAAAATTTTTGTTAGTTACGCTCTTTTGCGTTTTAGGCGACAGTATCTATGTTCACACTAACAACTACTACATATACAAGGGCTGACCAACAAATAACCGCTATTTTAAAGTTTTTCAAAAAGTATTTATTTATTTATAGATATCCCCCTCAGACATAATATACTTATGCCAACCTTTTTTGCAATCCTCGAAACACTTCTGAAAGGCGCTTTTTGGTATCGCTCCTGTTTCGATTTTTCTTTTATCTCCTCAATCGTAGCAAAACGCTTTCCTTTCATCGGTCTCTTCAGTTTTGGGTAGAGGAAAAAGTCAGTGGGGGCGAAGTCCGGCGAATACGGAGGTTAAGGCATGATAACGGTTTTGTTTTTGGCCAAAAACTCACGCACAAGCATCGATGTGTTAGCTGGTGCGTTTAGTTAATTTGTTTTGAATGTTCTTGTTATTTAATTTATTACCTAGCAGTGTGCGGAGTGTTGGACTAATTTCTGTTAGTCTGAGCAGTGTCGAAAGTATATACACTTTAAATACCGCGAGAATGTTTGTTTTGGTATTTCCTTGTATTCCACAAACATTACTCTCCCTTTCCTCTATCTCATAATCTACTTTCCTAGTTCCACTACAATACATATGTAAGGGCTATCCCCTGAGATCTGGTCCAAAATAAACAAAAATTATGAAAAACTTTGTTTTGTAAATTTTTTTACTTAGATTTGTTTCTAAGTTACCTCTTTCTATTTCATGTAATGCACGTGTAAATTTTACATAATAAAATAATACATACAGAGTTAAAGTCGAAAGCTGCTCAGAAAAGCTGTTGAGCTTTTTCATAAATTTTTACACCTTATCGTAAAGTTGTAAACAAGAAAATTTACTTTATTACCAGTTCGTATAATGTCTATATTGTTCTTTGGAGTTGTCGAAGTTATTTTTTTCCCTTCTTTTGTGTAAAACATGTATAACAAACCACAAAGCAAAGAATAATTTAATATATCAATAAATAAAAATGAAATGTAAACAGTTTTACCTAAAGAACAACCTTTTATTTTTGCACAAAAGATGCGTCCTTTGTCGTACCTTTTTATTTTATTTTTTCTATTATATCGAAATAAGGTTAAACGTGTAACTTTGACATGACAACTATTAAAAAAGAATGAGCTTTTCCTTTAGGACTACATTACTTTAAATAACAAATTTCTAAATAATCCTACATTTTTTGCAAATATTTTTAGCTTAAATTCCCTTAAATATAATTTTTTGTTATACGGAATTTATATCCAACATGCGAGATTAAAGAAGATGGCATTTTTATTTACAATTGAGTAGAACTTTTTTTTATTCATTAATAATTTAATGGGATCATGATACTTCGTAAATAAAGTATTTATCAAAGCAAATACATAAACTTCTTGTGCATTTTTTCCAGCATAATATTCAAAATATAAAACATTTATCATCATGAACTGCCCATACACGCATTCATACATAGATACATATTAATGTACGAGTACGCAACCAAAAGTTGTTTAAACAAATTCATGTTCTCAGTTTTCCTAAACATATGATTCATACACCGCGATAATTTTTTAAATACATTTTAGACGAACACTTTTTACAGTAAGGCGAAACTACCTAAAACGCAGGAAGGGAGTGTATACAACAGATACCTGTATTGTAAGGAACCAGTGGTGATGGTTGACGGGTGAGTTGGTTTAAGGGCTGATGCTCTTAGTGGGCTTCGGCCTACCAACTCATTAAGCCTTGTCCTCCATTGATTGCTGAGAAATTGCATACAGGAGGGATTAGAAGGCCGAACTCCTCAAAAAGAAGTTGCTCATATGACCGCAATCATATGGCAAGAATTTCTACCTGTGTGAGCCTGGTAAACACGGGGGCGCTCCGTGGAATTGATCCACCATCAGATTAGGCCGCAAAGCAGGTGCTGATGTAAACCTTTTTCACAACTGTTCATACAGATATAATACTGCTGATAGCCAATATTTGGGAAATAAGATTTTTAGGGTATTTAAAGGGTTGTCTTAAAGTCATAAGTCTTAAAATATTAGTACGAACAAATATGAATATTGTGAGCACTCTGATGTAAATTATTTTAAATTTTAGTCAGCTGAGATGTTTATGGTTTGGCTACGGCAAACTCCGTTTAAAAAGTCTTTTTCTAGTAGTCTTCTTTCTGACTTTTTTGTTCGAAGCATAATATAAAATTTCTAATATTATATGATGGTATCATTTGTCTGGTTCAAGTTCTATCCTGGCGAAACAGCTAGTTGTCCCCCAGCTTTAGTGTATTCAATTATTTTTTCCTGTCTTCTTTGATCAAGAGTTATTGATCGCGGCTATTATTGTTATAATTAAAAAATAAAAATATTTCTTGGTTTAAGATGTAATGATCGTCAAGCTTGAGGTCTTTTTTTTAAATTTTTTAAAAAATTGTTTGTTTCATTCAATATTTCGAATTCTTCAGGATTTTTTTTTTCTTGATTTTTTGTGACACTTTATGTAGAATGTATTTATGTATGTATGTGCCAGTTTACACACATCAAGTTTGACTCGTCAAGTCTTAACTTTGTGGAAGAACGGGGAAAAGAGAATGGAAAAGGGTGCAGACTTGACGGTACCGTCAAGTTTAAAATGAAATACCAAAAAATATGAAAACTTGAAGGCAAAAGAACTTAAACTTGACGACATAAAGCTTTTCTGTGTGAACATAAATGCAAGTTCAAAAGCAAATTGAAGCAGAATTGATCAAGAAAACCTGATGTGTGTAAACTGAGACTATTATTATGTTAATATTATTTTCATTTCCTTTCAAATAATTTATAAACAAAAATCAAAAAAAAAAATTCCTGAAGAAGTCTTTCGAAGGAAGACGAAATATTGAATTAAACAAACAATTTTTAAAAAAAAATTTATAAAAAAGACCTCAAGCTTGACGATCATTACATCTTAATTTATGAAAAAGGTCGAAAAATTAGGATAAAGAAAAAATATTTCTTGGCTTTAGCTAGGATTTGAACTTGAGCCAAACGAATGATACCATCATATAGTATTAGATATATTAAAATGAGTTCGACTATTTATCATTAATACATACAGATAATATAAAATATTATAACATTATTTATGATATGACACCGTTTGAATGCCCCAATTATTATGGAAAGAAAAAATATACTTGTAATATGATCACCCGTTAAATATACATTCATAGAAAACATGGAAGTATAATAAATTTACTTAACAACGTACACTGAAAAGGAAATTCAATTCATCCGCACTTAAATTAATCTCAAGCGGTATCAAAAGTACGATAAGTACGGATCACTTCATTTACGGCCTACTTCATTTAAGTGTGGATTATCCAAGCACTAAATACGTAACTTTAGACATATCTAATATCGAATACGTAGTTGAATTAAGCAGAATATTTGAGAAAACTTGAGATCGAATCCATCTTAAAATGCGATTGATTCAAGAATTTTCAATCCAGAATCCAGCTTTGTCAACTTTGAAATTTCAAAACGCACCAAAACGGCGAAGAAAGCGCGTTATTTCAACAAAAACACTGCAAGCTTTGAAGTTTTCCTTTTCTTTCTAAGAGCTTACTTTTTATTATAAAAAGTATAATATATTTATACTAACAGCACTATAATGAAAATGCCTGTTAACAGTCTAATTTATAAAAATTTTTGATTGCTTTATTAAGGGTTAATAAAGAGAAATCGAGAAAACATTATTTATAAACACTTAATAGCACTATTCATCTGTTATTAACGATTAATAATTTCCAAATATTTATTGCAGTCTCTGCCCTTCTCTAAACGTTTAATAAGTTGATATTTATAATTATAAAAACATTTTGTGTGCAAAATTTACAGAATTTTCGACGTAAATATAAAACAGAACTAACGTTATAAATTCAATTGATATTATCGGTAAGTGTGTAACAAATATATACATACATATATACATGAAGTTGCATTTCCAGCAAAAATTGTGTAGATATATCATTACTCTTGAGGCGCCGCAAAACTTATAGCGAGAGAATCGATTCATTTACCCTTTCGGGCAATGTGTATAAAACGAGCTATCGTTTTTATATATCGCACTGTCATGCAAATAGTGCTATTTCTTGTATCGGGTGTTTAACTTTTAAGGGCCGATGTTGAATGAAAGTCAAGTTTTTTTCTGTATTTCAATACGCGTGTTACTCAATTTAATTGTCTTGTTTTTTGCAGACATTCTATAAGGGTTCAAATATTATGTCCGAAACAACGTTTATTTATATTATGTCCGATACGACGTTTTTTTCTATGAAAATCTATAGGAAATAGCACCACTTGTATGACCAGCGCCGTCTAGCGATAGTTTTGGGTAAAAATAAAACTCAAAAATTACTTCCTCAACTCAAAAAATAGTGGGTACTACAACTTTCCAGGAAAATAAAAATAAGTAAGCATTATTCATCAAATATAATGATTATTCCTTGCTAGACAGCGTTCTAAAATCTCCAACTTCAGATATGTATAAAAAAAAATCGCTCACTGTACTAAGAAGAAACAGATTTTGTAATAGATACAGCCAACTTTCATTTGCAATAAGTCTTATCCCATTTCCATTTTCTTCTAAGTTGTGTTTTATTTTTAAGCAAATTTTTAAATTATCTTGCAGGCTTGTTCACGACTGCAGAAATTTTAAACCTTTACGAATTCTGTATTTTGTATAAAAGTTTTTTTTTTTTGGAAAAATCAAGAATTTCAAATATTTATTCACATGTCCTGAATTTTTTGTGTGTTTAGCCGGTTCACAAACCTTTTTGAAAAGAAAAACATTGTTTTCGATAATATTGTACATTCTATTTCCAAAGAAAAAAACAAAAGTTATATTTTTCCAAAACAAGTTGGCTCAAAAAAGTATAAAACTCGAATTATACAACAAGGTATTGCCAACACGTAACCACAAAAGTATTTAATAGTTAATCAAGTATTTATAAATATTTTTATTATTGGTTAATAAGATGAAAACTGATGAATAAGTAATGTAATGATTATCTTTAAATTAAGACATTTTTATAAATTAGACTGTAAGTGACTATTAGACGATCAAGCTGGGTCTGATAGCACCGGCTGATGGCATGCCAACAAATTCGTTCAATTAGCTAAAGTTCGTGTTTGTCATGTTTGTTCATTCGATGTATAGACTTAACGTACTCACGATTTCAGCTGTTTGAAACGTCAGAGTTACTGTTTCATTTTCGTGCTGCAAGGAGATAGATATAAATCTATAGTCTTTCGTTCTATACACATGTGTTTTTCATTTTCGTCCGCGTTTTCTATACCTATACCGGAATAGGTAGAGTTTTGCATCATGTGTGCACGTGTTTTTTTTGTTTTTCCTCTATTTGTTATTATTAATTTCTTTTTTATGTTCCTCCTATGTATTTTATTACATTACGGTGTGCGCGGTGTTGAACTAATTTTTGTTATTCTGAGCAATGTCGAAGGTATATATACTGGGCACTGATCAATTTTAACTAATTTAATTTCAACATTTTAATTGCTGTGATAACGTTTCTTTTGGTCGTTCCGCGTGTTAAGTTCACAATTATTACTCCCCCTTTCCTCCTTCTCCTAATCTATTTTCCTAGTTCCAGTACAATGCACTGCATATAAAGCTGACTACTGGTCTAAGATAAAAAAAAAATCTGAATACTACCCTCAATAATTCGAATTGTGCCTGGAATCTAATTAGTAAATGATTAGCTCAACAAAGTACGAGGTCTGATACAAAAGTAACCGTTATTTTAAATTTTTCCAAAAAGTGTTTATTTATTCATCAATAAGTAATCCCCCTAAGATATATAACACTTATGCCAGCGTTTTTTCCAATTCTCTAAACACTTCTGAAATGCGCTTTTTGGTATCGCCGACAGCGGGTAGCAAAACGCGTTCCTTTCATCGGTGTCTTCAGTTTTGAAAAGAGGAAAAAGCCAGCGGGGGCCAAGTTCGGTAAATACGGTGGTTGAGGCATTATAAACGTTTTGTTTTTGGTCAAAAACTTACGCACAAGCATTATTGTGTGAGCTCATGCGTTATCAGAGAGCAAAATCCGTGAATGTTTCTTTCACAATTCTGTGCGTTTCTGACGAACTTATTTGCATAAACAGCGCATAATTTCAAGGTATTATTCCATATTGACCGTACGATCTTGTGGCAAGAATTCATCACGCACCACGCCATTGCAGTCGAAGAAACCAGTGAGCAAAACCTTCACATTTGGCCGAATTTAATGTGCTTTTTTGGTCTCGGCTCTTCTGGACGCTGCCATTGGGATGATTGGGCTTTGGTTTCAATGTCATAGCCATACGAGTACACCTCTAATTCGTCATCAGTTATGACCTTTTTGTGGAAATCTGGATAATCGTTGACGCTATTAAACAGCTCCTGAGCGATGTCCATGCTTGATGTTTTTACTCAAAATTTAGCAATTTTGGAACAATCTTCGCTACCGCACGTTTCATGCCGTTAAAATTGCTTGACATGAGTCGAACGATATGCCAACATCATCAGCAACCTCTTTGATAGTGATTCGACGATTATCCAAAATTATTTTCTTCACTGCTTTAATGTTTTCATCAGTTGTTGACGTGTTTGGGCGACCAGAACCACCAGGATATTCTCGGCTTGCCTTAAACCGATTATACCACAATCGAACTTGTGTTCTGCCCAAGTAGACTCGCCAAACGTCACAGTCAATATTTCAAATGTGCTTGCGTACTTAATTTAATTTTTCACACAAAACTTAATGCTGTTTCTTTGATCCATTTTTTCGAATAGTAAAAAATCGAAGAGCACACCAAAACACGTTTAAGCTTTTTATCTGTCAAAAACAAACTGACAATCCGAAATGGTTGATATTGCCAACATACATATATAACAGATATGTGTACCAACATAACAGGAAAAATTTGCAAATAAGTGTTACTTTTTGATCAGGCTTTGTATTTGCTAATACTGGTATGCCAACGAGTGTATTTCTACACATAATATTGACACCAGTAATCTAGACCTATTTGAGTTGTCATGTGTTTCTTTTTATAGTTCAGTATAAGAATTCAAGACATAATTGTGCATGATGGTGTAAACATACAGCTGTTGTTTGTTTTTTAATAAAAACAAAATACAAATACTGTGGTTATTATTTTGTTGTTTTCTTCAACTACATTAGTTTTGCGGATACTTAACATTTTTTTAAATAAAAAAATATCATGCATTTAAGAGTTAAAAGAAACTTATGCTTCTTTCTATATTTTCTACTTCAATACGCGGAATGAAACCAAAAACGATACACCAGTTGCTTACGAATGATTATTGATGGTAAAACTGCTATACAACAACTGTTCCATTCATTTCCTTGAGTCCGCAATTTAAAAAACATTTAACTGCATGACTGCTCTCAACAAAATAAAAGAATAAAAATAGCCAACACTGACAAGGAAAATTTATATTTGGGACATGGAATATATCTATCCAGGAAGTAAATACGATTTTCAACAAAAAACAAAAAAGAAACATGCTCACGTTACCTTTAATATTTCCTCCTGTATGTTGCTTAAGAAGCAAACGTAAAAATTTTAACTTTTATATTAAAAACAGATATTTGTTAGAACTAAATATCTGTTTTTATAAGGTAACATTTTAATCACATACAGCCCAATTATGAATATTCTCACGGAATTTATTTCTCACGGAATTTATTTCTCGCGGGATTTATTTTTCACATAAAATACTTTGTTCAATTCAAGTTAAAGAAAAAATTCCAATTTTTGCTAATTTGCGTAGGAATTGAAGATTTGATTTCATTTTAGTGTTTTCAGTGAATGGGATAAAGGAAAAAAAGAAACATTATATATTTATATTTAATTTTTGTTCATAATTGGAGGAAAGAGAAAAGTGTAAAAACTCCCACGGAATTTTCATTTGTAATTAAGCTGATAGTAATTAAAACACCCTTATAAAAAAAAAGAAAAAATAAATTATGCAGTGAACTCATTTCTATAACTCTAAAGAATTCTAAAAAGAAGTTGTGATTTTATAAAACGGAAATCTCTTTTTTATTTTGTGGGTGCATGTGTGGGCACATGTGCGTGTTTGTTTCCTAATTGTTTATTCTCCCAGTTATTAGAATTTGCTCTGCTGCTTAATTTCCTGTTGTAACAAATTTTAAAGCTTTATAAGAGTATTAAAACAAATTATTTTCTTCTTAATCTGTTACAGTGAAATATCGGTGCAACGAATTTAAAAGGCTCAAAAAATACTTCCTTATGACTACTGATTTTTTTACATATCGCTCCTTTATTGCAACATAGTCAAAACTCGAAAAAGCTTGTTTCGAGAAAAACACATTTCAAATTTTTAGCTTCCATACAAGTCTTAAGGATTAGAAAATATCTCCTAAAGGAAACAGTTTAAAAGTAATATGAATAAATTTTTGGCACAATAAAAAGTTTAGTACTGTTAACTATTCTGCTTTGTTAACTCGAATAGCTCATTTTTTGAGATATGACTATGTTGCAATAAAGAAGCGATATATACAAAAACTTGAACAAATATCAAAATAAAATTTGGTTATAACTACAGTGTTTTTATACCAGCTATAAACATTTTTCATGGAGCGAAATGCACAATACCGACTACATTTCTATTAAGCTACATATACACTAAACGTCTGCATGTCTACGCTCAGAAGTAATTTGCATATATTCATTGTGCTTTGTACATACGATTTGAATACGAAGTACCTGGAATATTGTTGTTTCACTGTGTATTATTACGTTAACGCGCAGCCTATTCACTACATAAGCTGAAAAGTCTCGGGCCTAACAAACACATAGATGGTGCTAGTTTTATTGCAGTCACCTTTTTTCAGTTAATACTAACCTTCAAAAGATAGCTGTTAAAATTTCATGATATTCTATTCATTATGTTACTTTGTGAGTTATTGTGCTAAGAGTGTCGCTACTTTTGTTATTTTCAAAATAATGGATGGGGAACACCGTTCAAGCTAAGCGATGGCTTGAAAAGTGTTATGGGGACTCCGCTCTATTAGAAACAACAATAAAACGATGACTTCAGACGTGGTCGTAGAGACACCGATGATGCAGAACGCAGTAGACGTCCAAATGAGGCGGTAACACCAGAAAACATAAAAAAAATCAACACAATCGTTTTGAATGTTCGAAAAGTCAAGATGTTTGAGTTAGCTGACATCGTAAAGACATAAAAAATTGTGTTGGCTTTATACTGCATGAGCATTTGAGTATGAAAAAGCTCTGTTTAAAGTTGGTGCCGCGTTTGCTCACTTTTGACTAAAAATGAGAATGTGTTGATTATTCTGAGCAGTGTTTGGCCATTTTTAAACGTAACAAACCGGAAGTTTTGCGTCGATATACGAAACATAGATCTTTCACTCCGATATCAAAACTATCGTCATCTGAGTGGACAGCAACTGGTGAACATCGTCCAAAGCGCCTGAAAGAACAACAAAAGGTTATGGCCTCGGTATTTTGGGATGTGCGTGGTGTAATATTCATCGACTATCTTGAGAAAGGAAATACCATTAAGAATGAATATTATATAGCGAAAAAAAATTTGGATTAGGCCCTGTAAAACAAATGCATGTTATTTTACCTATCACATAAACTAAAAAATTTATTGACCATTCAAAGCATAAAAGTAGTTCTGCCCCACCCTGTAGTAACTTACTACATTATATATATATATATATATATATATATATATATATATATATATATATATATATATATATATATATATATATATATATATATATATATATATATATACATATATATATATATATATATATATATATATATATATATATATATATATATATATATATATATATATATATATATATATATATATATATATATATATATATATATATATATATATATATATATATATATATATATATATATATATATATATATATATATATATATATATATATATATATATATCTACATAACACAGATTGAATTTGAGTCAACAACAGAAATACATAAGCAAAATAAACAAATTCTGCAAAACTCTTGCTTCATTGAAATGTAGTAAGTTACTACAGGGTGGGGCAGAACTACTTTTATGCTTTGAATGGTCAATAAATTTTTTAGTTTATGTGATAGGTAAAATAACATGCATTTGTTTTATAGGGCCTAATCCAAATTTTTTTTCGCTCTAGCTTCTTTGGGATGATGTTGTTGTCATCAGATGTAGATTACCTTTTAATACTCGTCAACAGGGGAAGGATGGTTTAATCTTTGAGACAAGCAAGACTGTAAGACTCCAGTATCTATTAGCCAGACACTCTTCTGGCGGAGACTCAGCTGTCCGCCAGGAACCAATAATATTATTTTAGGGTGCTTTATTTTAGCACTTCCCTAAATATTTTTTCGATTGGTATGTCCTCTGCCTAGCTGGGTGCTCTAATTATTTAAGCACTCTAGACTGGCAGAATCGCCATAAAAACCGATGAAATATATTTTAACGACGAGCAACCCGATTGTTGCTCAAGTCAGTAAAAATTATAATTGTTCTTAAAACTAAAATTACGTCTACATATATATTAATTATGAGAAGTTCTAGACGACTCATATTAATATTATTATAATTAATGTTTGGGAAACCAATTTGGTTCCCACAGCTTAGAGTTAAGCTGATCAGACTTTACATATGCACATACGTATATGGTTCAAGGCCATACGTTGTCTCTTTGGTAGGTGCATACATATGTGCATGTGTGGCGCGATTCAAGTGTTTAGATGTAGTTATAAAAGTGCAGCATACATGTATACGTCCTTGCATAAACCCATATCATTCGCACCTCAAGTGTATCTTCAAATGATTGCACTTAGTAGGCGCACTGTCGCGACAACGGTCAGTGACAGAAAAGGTGTCAAGGGACGAGGGTTATGAATTTAAATGTAACTTAATATTATTTTAGTTATTTCTTGTACATACCTTTAATAGAATGCATTCATGTTATGGCTAAAAGAATGAATTTATGTCGTGGTCATGCTACACAAACGACTCAGTAAGTTATTTGTTGTATTGAGTTTTTCGTTCTCACAAAGTTTGTTATGGTGAGCGTCATTGCATTAAATTTTCTTAATTCAGTTAATTATTTGTTGTATTGAGTTTTTCATTATCATAAATTTCGTTATGTCGAAGTTTCACTGCATTAAGATTTCTTATTTTATTTACTTTTTTTTTTATATAATTTTTTACTATTCTTAAGCGCAAATAAATATTGATTTAAGCATTGAACCCATTTTATATTATATAATATTCAGTTTGAATTATTTGCTTAAAAATTCAATAGTTCAAAGTTTTTTGCTTTTCTTTTTTTTCTATTATATTATCAGGCCTTTGCAAAACCATTTTGTTGTCTTTTAAATTGAGATCATTATTGTTAATTGGGGCCATTGCGGGGTTTATGGTGCGTATGATTTATGCATATCAGTGCCTTGACTTCACAAACACACACAAGAGAACATTAAAACTTATTCGTTTTACTTTTTCTTAAAACAATAGCGAAGAAATAATCTTACACAAAGGGAAGTTCCTGCAGTGTCACAAACAAAAATTAGAATATGATTTACCAGTTCGAAGCACTTGCGATATATTTTATAATAATACTAGCTGTACCCGTAACGTTGCCCCTTCTGTGTTACGTTTTGTTAAAGAGTCAAAAATGGATACAAGTATTTTTTTAAACGATTACAAATTAATTTATTTTTAAATAATTGAGTTTTTATTTGCTATTTAACTTGTAACATTGACACCAATAAAAAAAAATTATAAATAGCTTGTTTTCTATGTTTCCCAGATATCTATATGTCGACATTTCATAGGAGAAAGGTGTAAAGAAATGTCAGAGGCGTGTATAAATGAAAAAAATTGTTTTTTGTGTTTTGACAGGTATTATTAGAGCATTTTTCTTTTTAAATTCTCAACAATTTATTTAGATTTTTGGGGTATAAAGTTGAATGTTTGAGAACATCTTTCAAAAATTTCCAAAATCTGCTGATGATTAGGGTAGCACCTATGAAATATCGACATAGAAAACAAGCTATTTATAATTTTTTATTGGTGTTAATTTATTTTCATTTGCCAAATCTAGTTGGTTATATTGAAATATGTTCTTAAACACAATTCTAACTTGCTTATTAATATTATTACTGAGCATGTGGCTCAGCATGTCTGTCTGTACGCAATTTCATACGTACTTATTGCATCAGGACTCTGTAATACCATATGGTTGCAAAGTATTACAGGAGAAAAGGGCAATTCCAGTTCAATATACGAGTATACCAGTTTCTATAAAACCTGGATGTTTTGCATAAAATAATTTAACACAAAAATGCGATTTAAAGCGATGTAACTTATACGCAGCGACAGACTACAGTGCCATTTGTTAGCAGGGGTTTCCGTTTCCTGTCAGCACAGAAGTAATATCAAAAATTGCGTCTGTTTATTTGATTTTAATACTGAACTGATTGCACTTAATTTTCAGTTGTTTAGTTTTCTGTATCGAATTTCTGAGTTTTTTGTTTCAACTTTTTTAATGGCTTCATACTTTGTGTAATGCAGACACTATTAATTTCTTTAATCCATTTTATAATTTTTCTTGAAGACCAATTGGAATACTATAATTCAAGACAAAAATCCTGAAAACTGAAGGAAAAAATTATTGATGTGTTTGATTAAATTGCTAAACACTTTTGTAGTACTATTACACTTTTCAGTAAAACAAAACTTTTTTTTATCTTGGGCCAGTATTAAGGGGATACTTACGAAGTGCATTGTACCAGAGTTAGGAAAATAGGTTGTGAGGAGGGGGAAGAGGGAGTAGTGTTTGTGAACATTTGATTAGAACTTTCCAACAGACAGGAAACATGTCTGCAGGCAATTTATTCCACAGGCGAAGCGTACGGCCGGCTAACGAATTCTCTCTGTAATGCGTAGAATGCTTCCCCGGGCAATCAACCACAAATGGATGAGCTCTGGACGCTGAACGCGTGTTTCATATAAATGTGCGAGTTTTGAAAACAAGATCCCTTATCTCGTCAGAGCAAAATACATTGTAGCAACGATAGAACAGAGTAACGCACTTTACGCCGAGTCGATGCTCCAGTAAGTCAATAGAGTTGGATACACTACTGTCACTAATAAGCATCTTCGCCCTCTCCTGCACACGGTTAATAATTAATAATAACTACAATGGACTTAAATAAATTAAGTTCAGAATAGACAATTCACAACTATTCAAATTGAACAAAATACGTCTTACGATTTACAACATCTTGTGACTTATTGCAAATGTACTTCAATACTTTTTTTTATCTTCTTAAATATTTGCCCCTTACTAGATGATAAAAAGCCGCTTAACATTATCATTTTTTTTTATTTATTTAGAAAGTTTTTTAACATGATACCAACTTTAAAGTTTAAATCATGTCTCTTTAAAGGGAATATAAACAGAAAATAGTATAACAATGGGAAGAAGCAAAAAAAAAAAAAAAAAAAAAAATAAAGAAAAAAATAACTTACCTATAAAATAATTTGTAACAGTGCGCATTCGCTTTGTTGTCATAACAATCCAAACAACAATCAGATTACCGCCAGTTGCCACAATAACCATGCCACCAAATAGAATGCTCCACAGTACTTGACGCCACCAGGGCAGTATGAAGGAAATATCTCTAAAATGAAAAGTGTTGCAAAAAATTAAACAAAACCATAAACAAATTGAGACAGTTTTAAAAATGAAACAAAAAACGAAATGAAAGAAATCAGAAGCGAACTTAAAGGACTAATGAATATATCGTCAGCTAAAACGCAAACGGTCCCATTGAACATTTTTTAAATTTTACAGAAGTAAAATACTGTTTCAAACCATAAGTATAGTTTCAATTAGCATGCTTTTCACCAGTATTATTAAAAAAGATGTGACAACTTGATTTCTGGCAGAATAAAATAAAATTTTGTGATGTTTGAATGGCTGTGTTAGTAATATTTACACTATAACGAAAAGTAGTTTTATAATTTATTTCAATTATAAGAACTTTTAATTATATTAATTTATTTTAATATTGCATCACAAAAAGAAAATTAAAACATTTTATCAAAATTAAAAAGAAAAACAAGAGTGCAGCATATTCGACTACCCTTCACGATAGTCACATAGTATGTATTACAAATTTGAACAAAATATGCTCGGATATATATGTACCGATATCGGAAGAAAAATTTGTTTACCGCCATGCCAAAAAGGTAATCTTTCAATGAAAAATTGGTTTTTCCTATATTCGGTTATATATGAACCAATATCGCAATTTTCCATTTTCTGTATTTTAGTAATCTTCTTTTATAACGAGAGTTGCTTTTCAGATACAAAAAAAAATGTTAATGGAAAAATCGGGCTATATCTCGGGTATATATGGACCGATATCGGAAAATTTCTTTTTCCATATTTATATAACCTTGTGTTATTACCACAACTGCTTTTAAGAAAAAAGTTTTTTAAGTTCGCTTACGCGATATTTTCATGAAAAACTCGGTTTAGGTCATATCTCGGGTATATATGGACCGATATCTGGAATTT
This sequence comes from Thecocarcelia acutangulata, assembly GCA_914767995.1. Classification (NCBI taxonomy): domain Eukaryota; kingdom Metazoa; phylum Arthropoda; class Insecta; order Diptera; family Tachinidae; genus Thecocarcelia; species Thecocarcelia acutangulata. The sequence goes on along the minus strand of OU612094.1, from coordinate 142,134,047 downwards.
TTTTTTTTTTGCCTTAATAACTGTGTGAAGCAAAACAAATAACTTTTTTCAAAAATTTTCATACAAAATTGCAAAAAAAAAATGGCTCTTTTCGGAATTTTGAATACATCTCAGCGATATGTGAACGGGTATTACTGAATGGGGTAAAAGAATGGTGAAAGAAAAAAGTTTCTAAGTCTAATGGTTTTCTCAGAAATGGTATTTGAACAGCGGACAGACGGACATCGTTTAATCGACTTTTCCATTCATTCTGATTCAGAATGTATATACTTTATAGGGTCGCAAATGAAAATTGTAGAAATTACAAACGGAATCACAAACTTATATATACACTTTCTGTGAAGGGTATAAAAATGAGTAACTTTCATACAAATTTTCTAGACGAGTTGCCCGTCTGTGTTCTATGAACAACACGTTAGTTGAATATATTGTTATATTAGGAAAAATGAAAACAATTTAATGTGTGTTCGTAGAACACAGACGAGCACTCGTCTAAAAAGTTTTGTATGGAAATCACTAAAAAAGTTCAGTAACTTTCATATAAATTTTCTAGACGAGTTGATCGTCTGTGTTCTATGAACAGCACGTTAATATTTTAACTGAACAGAAATTCAGTAATTTTTTATAATATGTTTTCAAAACATCATACTTTAAAAGTTAAAAATATTTTTCGAACTAAAGTAAGAGTATCTGTGGTGATTTATCATAACAACTTAAGTAGAATTTTAAAAATCGAAAAAATAGCATCTAATTTCATTTATATATTAAATATGAAGTTTTTATTTGTAAACATTTTTTTTCGTCTTATTGTAAAAATTTTGTTACAGTTTTGTATACTTTCATTTGTTCTTAAATATAGTTTTTCAGTGAAATTTCTCCTAAAAAGTTTTTTTAATCTTATCTCGACTTAAGATGTTATGATATAATGCCACAGATATATTCCTTAAATTTGAACTTTACAGAAATTTTTTTAAACAAATTACAAACTTTGTTTAACTTTTTTGGGTGTAGGATTGCATTTTTTCAACCTGTTTTCCGTTGGCTCAAACGTATTGCAACAGATCTTATTTACATTCATGTACAGTCGACTCGCGAAAACGTGAACTAATCTTTACCGTTCAAGTTATAGATTTGATTTTTTTACATGAATATACGTTGAAAATCATTATGCATAACAGTTTAATAGACTATGTATATAACAAATTTTGTTCAATAAATTTAACAATAAATTGCCATGTTGTTTTTGCATTGTTGTATTTATTGTAATCCCAGTTTCACCTGGTAAAATGAATTCGCCTTGGAAATATTCAATAAGTTCAAATGTCAAGATATGCAATGATTTTTTATTTATTTTTTTCTTCTTCTAAATTTTCTATATTGAAAATAAAATACCCTTAAACCTTTTATATAAAAAACAAAAAGCAATCAAGATCTTTAGCTGGAAAATTTAGAAGAAGAAAAAAAAAAGAAATATAAAATAATTTCATATTATGACATTTGAACTTATTGAATATTTCCAAGGCGAATTCATTTTACCAGGTGAAACTGGGATTACAATAAATACAACAATGCAAAAACAACATGGGAATTTGTTGTTGCTTGAGCGATTCGTGTGTCAAAAAATTTTTATAGAAAGTATGTACGTGCATACACACACTTACACTTTACTTGTATATGTTTGTATGGGAGCAAACCGGAAACAGCTTTTGACACTTGATGTTTTACAAATAGAAAAAAAGTAGTTCATCTGTTTTTTTTTTCAGTTTCACCTGGTAAAATGAATTCGCAGTGGAATACTTCTAATATTATAGGATGGTATTTGTCTGGCTCAAGTTCAGATCTGGCTTCCGCCAAGAACTATTTTCAATTATAACAATAATTTGATCACGGCAATTACTCTTGATATAAGAAGACAGGAAAAAATAATTGAATACACTAAGCTGGGGGCAACTAGCTGCTTCGCAGTCGCTGTACTGCATTCAATGCAGTACAAAAAATTGGTATTATAGCATATGTGATCAATATGAGACAAATATAGACGAAAAAATAAATAAGAGCTGGGTGGCTGGAGATTACGTGGCCGTATTACATATTTACATGATACCGAGTTTGAATCCTAGTGGGTGCTGATGAGCAGTGTAGCGACTGCGAAACAGCAAGTTGTTCCCCAGCTTTAGTGTATTCAATTATTTTTTCCTGTATTCCTTAAACAAGTGTTATTATTGTTATAATTAAAAATAATTCTTGGCGAAAGCCAGGTTTGCACTAAAGCCAGACGAATATCATCATATAATTTAAGATTTTAATAATTATTCTGCGCTGTTACAACTCCATATCCTAAAAAAGTTATTAAAAAAGTATATGTACTAGTAAAAAATCCATGCATTTCAAAAAAAACATTTAAAAAGCGAAAGGAAAAACTCTTCTATATTAAATTTGGGGTTTTTTTATTTTCGCTTTACTGGACTGGCATCAAACAGCCATTGAAGCGTGTTTATAGTGACCTTTAACTATATCAGATTCAATTAACTTTTATTTGTTTTTCATTTCGTTTTTCAACATAATTAAAAATAATGATCAAAAAGTTTATTTAAAATGAAATGTGAGTGAATGGGGTTTTACTTGTTAAAAGTTTTGAATGCCCTCAAAAAAAAAAAAAAAAAAAAAAAAAAAAAAAAAAAAAAAAAAAACTTATGTAACTTAACATGTAGTACGAGTATTAATATTAAAAAAAAAAAACTTATGTAACTTAACATGTAGTACGAGTATTAATTTGTTTGATTATGTTTTAGAGTTAATTAATTCCAAACCTTTTTAACAACCACAAATTTTATGAAACTGTTGAATGGAAATAAAGAAATATTGTACAATAATTCAGATTGTCGCTTTCATTCATATACACTCTACGTCTTACCAAGAAAAACATTTCGTTAAATAAATGTTAAGCGAGTTTTGCGGTTTTTGGTAAACAGTTTTTATTGTTTTTTGTTTTACTTTTGTGGCAAAAGGTAACATGCATGAATAAAACCGGTTAATCAGGTAAAAAGTTTTTATAAAATTTGTGCAACATTTCTGTTTAACATTGTCACAGTTAAAGCAATGCAACATTAACTAACTTTTAGTTTTAATAGAAATTCTTAAATACAATTAGATACCGCTATTGCTTGCTATTGCTTGTATTTTGACTACAGTATTATGTACTTTATGAAGAATTTTATACCTTCCACTATCATATATATGAGCCTTCTAATCCTTCTGACATCCGAAGTAGTTAGACTAATGTCAAAAAATAAGAAGTGCACAATTAAAATACCTGGCAAAGAAAATTACAACGAGCAGTGTGATAAAGTTTATATAGAAAGAGGCTAGCAGGACATAAATTTGACCAAAAGTACATCAGCTATAATATGGTGTTCATACATACACTTTTTAATTAATTTAATTATCAATTATTTAATTAATTAAAAATTTTTTTAAGTGCTCATACATAATTAATATTGCTAATGCAATTAACGTTTGACAACAGCTGACAGAAAAGTTTTTTACATTTTGATTGTGAATATTTCTTCTCAAGGCAGCTTTAATACGGTAGTGGCATAAACACAGCTGTCTTTCGTTTCCTTTGCGTAAATTTGTCAAAAACACATAGACTGTTTTTTCAAACAAAATTTTGACAACTGTTCGTTTGTCGTACCAACCAAATACATGTTGATGTTTGTTGGTATTGTATTTATTGTAATTCTGCCACTACATATTAAAGCTGCCTTGTTTCTTCTTGTTGACACGCCATCTTTTGTTTACATTTGAGTTATGAAATTTGAACAAAGCGTTTTTATTGAGTATTATTGTGCAAACTAAACACGGTTGCTACAGGGTTGTATATTAATTTTACTAAATATTAGAACAATTAACTGTTAATTGGCAATTAAGTTAATTAAAATTTTGTATTGGTAATTAAAGTCAATAAAGGCGTTAATTGCAACATTTTAATTAAAAGTGTATGTATGAACAGCACATAATTCTTCACTGCATTAACGACTCATTGTCGCGATCCAGATTTTGGGAGTACGTCTATTTTATATAGAGAAAATAATTGTAAACGAAGATATATGTTAGATATGTTTCAAATTACTAGTAGAACGTTCGAGAAAAGGATGAATTTTAAAAAGGAAGTAGATGAATTGACCGAATTGTAGACAATTAACATCTGTCTGATCAAAAAATAACCGTTATTTTCAAATTTCGTGAGCTATGTATGTTCGATTTTTTCTGTTAAGCTATGTACACACGGTTGTCAGATGTTAAAATATCGTAAGATCTGGCAACATGCTGACAATGTAGTGACAATTTCATTGTCAGACTATGGTCTGACAAATAATTCATCTGAAAACAAAAATTGTCAGTTCACACGGTTGTCAGATTGTTAGATGAAAAAAATTGCCAGACAACCATCTGTTTGGCAGTGTTGCCCATCAAACTTTTTTCTGACGATGATGCCATAGTCAGGTGCAATAATTTTATACATCTGACAATTAAAACTGAGCTTACAATACCAGCCAATTATCTCGCAATGCCGACGAAGAGTGTTCTCACGATTGTCAGATGCCTGACAATATTGTCGTCTTACAATTGGTTGACAATGGTTTTTCTGACAACTTTGTAAGCTAAAAATTGGCAGTTCACACGATTGTAATATATTTTCAGACAATTTTACTGGCAATATTGTAAGATCTGACAATAGTGTGTACGTAGCTTTATGTTGGTACAAATGTCCGTTATATATGTCGGCCATTAGCCAGTTTGGATTGCCAGTTTGCTTTTGACAGATAAAAAGGTTAGACGTGTTTTGATATACTCTTCGATTTTCTGCTATTCGAAAAAATGGATCAAAGAAATTGTATTAAGTTTTGAGTAAAAAATTTAATTAAATGCGCAAGCACATTTGAAATATTGACTGGCGTTTGGCAAGTCTACTATGAGCATAATACAAGTTTAATAGTAGTATAACCGGTTTATGGAAGGCGAGAAATTGTCAATGATGATGCTCGTCCTGGTCGCCCGAGCACGTCAACAACCGCTGAAAACATTGAAGCAGTGAAGAAAATGTTTTTGAATAATCGTCGAATCACTATAAGAGAGGTTGCTGCAATTATTACAGATGTTTTAGGCATGAAACGCGCGGCAGCAAAGATTGCTCCAATATTACTAAATTTTGAGCAAAAATAACGTCGCATGGACACCGCCCAGGTGCTGTTGAACATCGTAATAATGATCCAGATTTCCTCAAAAAGGTCATAACTGGTGACGAATTATGGGTGTATGGCTATGACATTGAAACCAAAGCCGAATCATCCTAATGAAAGCGTCCAGAAGAGCCAAAATCGAAAAAAGTACGTCAAGTTCGGTCAAATGTGAAGGTTTTGCTCACTACTTGCCACAAGCTCATGCTGTATATAAGGAATACTATCTTGCAGTTATGCGACGTTTGCGCGCAGCGATTCCTCAGAAACGCTCAGTATTGTGGAAAAAACTATCATGGATTTTGCACCATGATAACGCACCAGCTCACACATCGATACTAGTGCATGAGTTGTGGGCCAAAAAAAAAACCATTATCATGCCTCCGCATTTACCAGACTTTCCCCCACTGACTTTTTCCTCTTCCCAAAACTGAAGACACGAATGAAAGAAAGCGTTTTGTTACGATTGAGGAGATAAACGAAAAATCGAAACAGGAGCTGTTGGCGATACCAAGAAGTGCGTTTCAGAAGTGTTTCGAGAATTGGAAAAAACGCTGGCATAAGTGTATTATGTCTGAGGGGGACTACTTTAAAAGGGACAAGATAAGATAGATATTGGTGAATAACAGTTATATTTTGATCAGACCTCGTACATATAAGAGATGAAGCGTATATATATGTTTTTTTGTGTGTTAGATTATTGCCAACTTTTTTTTTTATTTTTTTCAAAAATATTATGCATCGTGTTTAATTTTGAATAGCAATTAAAAACTTGTTAACAGCTTTTTTACTATATTTCTTAGCTGTCTATATATCGGCATTTCATAAGAGCTATCCTAATCAGCAGCAGACTTGGAAATCTTTGAAATATATTCTCAAACATTCAATATTATATATTAATAATCTAAACAAATTATTGAGAATTTAAAAAGAACCCCGTTTTTATAAAACCTGACACAAGACAAAAAACAAGCTTTTGCACATTTTACAGCTTTCAAACAAATGGCAAACCGTTGGTTGGAAACACTGAAAAAAATCTGTTTATTATATTTTATTGGTATCAATATTAGAATCTATTAAAGAGAATAAATTCAATTGTTTGAGTGTTTGTCCTCTACATTTTGATACTTTCACAAAACAAATCGTAGCAACCAATTGTTCTGCATTTATTTGAATGATGTAAAGGAAAGAAGAGATGTGTGCAAAAGAAAAAGCTTGCTATTTGTGTTTAGTACATATGCAGTGTGTTGCACCACAAATAAGAAACTAGATGTTTGTGAACATTTGACTTTAACTTTTCAACGTTATAGCAGACAACTTATTACAGGCAACTTATCCCACAGATGAACCTTACGGCTGAAAAATGAGTTCTCTATATAATGCGTTGTACGAATCCTCAGGCAATAGGCTACAATTAGATGATCATTGGACGATGATCATTGTTACTTAAAATATGCAAGATCCCTAATTTCGTCAGAGTAGTAACAGTAGAACACCATAACGCACCCTGCACGGCGGCGATGCTCCAGTGAGTTCGGTACCCTACTGTCGACTATAAGCCTTTTCGCAGAATTGTTAACAGTACTACCTTTTATATTGTGGCAAAAATTTATTCAAAGTACTTTTAAACTGTTTCCTTTAGAAGATACTTTCTAAAAAATTGTTCGAAGACTTTTATGGAAACTAAAAATTTAAAATGCGTTTTTCTCGAAACAAGCTTTTTTGAGTTATGACTATCTTGCAATAAATGAGCGACATGTGCGATATCTTATCAAAAAGTTATCCATTACTGCCCGGAGTGTTGCAGCGGGAATTGTCTCAATTAACATTCGAACAGATTGCTTTAAATCATCCAAATTTGTTGGGTAGCTTGTTTGCAATAACCCGACAAAAAAAAAAAAAAAAATCAGGTGCACTGAGGTCAGGGGACCAGGGAGACCTATGGAATGTGGAATTTCTTGAAATCAGATCGATGTGAAATTTTTGCCTCAATTCTGTCATAACAGGCGTGGCTATGTGACAAGCTGGTTGGTTAAACCCAAACAGTGTTGAAAAGGATTTTCTTTCGGCGCAATTCTGGAAGGAAAAACTCTTTCAACATCTTTCAGTAACGATCTCCATTGACCGTAACAGTAAGACTGTTTTCTTCGAAAAATTAAGGCTGGACAATGAACCTTGAAAAAACTGCACTCCACATTGTGATGCGATGTAATTGCATCTGATGGAGTATCTGTGGTGCGACAAGTTTGTTTGTTAACATTGCCATTTAAAGCAAAATGTGCCTCGTCAGACATAAAAATGCAATTCAAGACGTTTTCATCCTTTGGGACCATTTAAAATTCCAAGCGAATCGGGAAGTCTCTAGGGTTCAGTTTGTTTATTAATTGAATATTATATGGAAATAAATTTAAATATTGGTGTAAATTTGTCTGCAGTGACTGTCTGCTGACACCCATTTGAGCAGATAAGCTCCTTGTCGAAACTCTAGGATTGGATTGTATGGCAGCAGCTACAGCAGCGATAGCTTCCTGCGTCCGAACTGAGGGATCTCGATGATAAGGCCTTCTTGAGATTGCGCCACGCTCTACAAAATTGTTCATGAGGTTCTTTGTAGTCCATCTGCTAGGAGGAGTGCCGCCAAACGTGCGCCTATATTTTCTTCAGATGGAAACAACGGACTCTAATGCGTGCAAGCGTTGCTCAATCCGAATTCTTGTTTCATTATGCTAATTCTCCATTTTTGTTAAACTTATAGATCAGTCTATAAAATACAATAAAAATGGAACAGGTTAGTTACACAGAAAATAAGTTATTACTTTTTTTTGTAGCAGCTTTCATCTGCCACCCTGTATTTGCAAAGAGACTATTTTACTCGTTTTGTTTGTCTAGCAATAAAATATATTTACACCTTTCAATAATTTCAATTAAATTAGTGCACCAAAAACCATTAAAGCAATAACTTCCATCACATACAAACTGGAAATGCATCAACTCATAATTCAGCGAAATGCATGTTAAATGGCGGAATCAAAAACAACAAAAAAACTGTAATGCATATTATTATTTTTAATTAAAACATATTTCCCTTCTGTTGTAATACACAGAAATAATTATGAGTGGAAAGAAGTTTCACATGAAAGACACAAGCTTAAAAGCAAATATACTTCATGTATGCATTGGTTTCTGTGGCTGAATTTAGTATATGAAATGATTTTGTTTTCACTCATGTAACTGTAACCGCTAACATTGTTACAGTTAAACATGCACACACACAAACACACACACAATCATAGAAATGACGTGTAAAGTTTCACTTGTTGCCAGTGATGCCGTGTGATTACCGGTGTTATTTTTTTTTATCATTTGTGACTTTTTTTCATAATTTATTTCTTTAATAGAGAAATGCTTTATTCCTCTATGAAGTAAAAACAAAAGCTTAGCTTATTTAAGGAAAAGTATTTGTTGATTCAGCAAAATACCTTTTTCACTGAATCAGTGAATTATTTCAGTACATAAATATGTGTATAAAAATGTTGATGTTTAGAAATAAAAAACCTTTTTTCATTGGATTTAAAGTGAAATAAAATTATTTGAACTTGAACTAAAATTGGTACTTGTTATAAAACTTCAAAATGTTTTCGTTTTGCGTCGTTAGAGAAATTTTTGTACAAATTTTCTAGCCGTTTTGCTCACCTGTGTTCAGCATATTTTTTGAAATTTTTGTACAAATTTTATATAGTGAAAAGCAAATCGAGATAAGAAAACAACTGAAAATAGACTTTACACGGATAATATTTTACAATACATAATAATAAAAATACATAAAAACATCATTGAACATTAAACATTGTTACTATTTCTGTAGTAAATTCCTGGCAACCCTATGAAAACAATGCGATGGCTAACAGTTTAGTGTTACTAAAAATATAATGTTACACTGTAGAACAACATTGGCGTTGAATCGATTATTGAACTTCATCAAATTGACACTGATTTTTCGAGAGTGGAGTTATTTGAAATCACAGGTCTATGTTAGCAAACTCACAACCACCCGTGCGTTTAAGGAGGAGATTTAACTTTGCACCAATGAAACTCTGTCACTATTGTTGTAATGTCTGTCACATTTATGCAAAATTTCGACAAAATAGTGGGAATGTGCTTGCAAAGAAGTGTTGGCCATTTTCCCGATGCGCTATTCAATGACTCTATAAATAAAAAGATGACAATCAGAATAAAATCTCTGTTTTTTTATTAAATTTTTATATCTTGAATTTTTATATTTTGAAATATTGAGGATAATTTTTTATTAAACCAAAAATAATTAAAACCAAAATAGAATAGCTTGCAGCTTGCAGAATGCAAACAGCATTCAGTTTGAATTTAAAACAAATGTAGGTGAAAACACGATGCGTCTTATCGGCTCGATAATAAATTTTTTAATAATCCTTTTTTCAACATGACTTTGTATTTTATATGTATATAATTAATCGATGCACATTCTAAGTTCCCCAGTCTTTTTCCTAATCAACACAAATTCTGATTCACTAGGCCTTATATAACCTTTCAGCAGGTATTCATCCAACAAAATCTGTATCTCTGATTTCTCAGCATAAGATAGCCTCCTAGGATTACAGCTAAAAGGTTTATCATCATTCAAATTTAATTTTATCTCAGTATATACATTGGGCTTAGAGGGACGTTCTTGTCGTACATAATATTCATTATATAAACTAATCAACTTATGCTTATTGCAATAATCGATTCCATCTCCAATAGTCAACTCAAAACTCATTTCACTTATATCTATTGAAATAATATCCCTCTCAAAACCATCATCAACGTGACAATCAATCACGACATCTCCTATATTTAAAGGTGTTATACCAAAATTCCCCTTTGTCAAAAAATCCCTACCCAAGACTCATTCAAATGCCATGGACTCATCAGAAATCACCAATAATTCTAAATTGAGTATTCTCCTGTTCACAATCAAAAAGCTCTTAAATTTCCAATATACATTTAATTTTGATTTATTTATACCAAAAAACTTAGAATTACACTTCTAAACAAAACACTTGACCTTCTAACAAAACTCACTGGACTACAGGAATCGATTAAGCATTCTAAAAAAAAACTGAAATTAAAAGTAGAGGTCATGCAAAACTTAAAATATCTTACAAATTCATTTTGTCCCACAAATTGAACAGCAGCTTTTCGTTCCGGACAATCCGCTTCCCGATGCTCCAAGCTTCCACAACCGAAGCAGGCACCCATCTGACGTTTAGGCTTCTGGCAATCAGCGGCAAAATGTCCTAGCGAGTTGCAATTGTAGCACCTGGACTTACCAGATTTCCCGTCATATGCTTGCAGAGTTTTACCTTGTCGTCGCTTTAGCTCGATCTTTGAAAATGCCTGCAGAAGATGAGTTCTGCTGCTATAGCATTGAAGGCTAGCCTGTATACGCAGTTGGTTATCAGGAATACCCTCGATGATGTGTTCGATCAGGTCAGCTTCTTTGATACCCAATTTAGTTGACATCATTATTTTCTCATTGCAGTAACCAGAAAATGTTTCAGTGTATCTCCACTTTCGCGATTCAAAATTTCTACGCATTATTAGCTTGTTTTCCTTCTTGCAAAAGGCTTCCTCCATTTCGTCTAGAATTGCTTTTGTGGATGCACTCAAAAGTAATGGGTTGGAGTGAAGCCACGCCTGTGCTTTCCCTTTAAGCTTGCACATTAAAAGAGTTTTCGAAAAATTTTCATCAATCTTATACACGGCGGTTATATTTTTGAATTGGTTTATCCATATCTCTGGAAATTTACCGCCTTCATATTCAGCAATCATATTCTTCAAAGTATTAAAAGTTATTCTAATTTTATTGGTGCTCTGATTAAAAATATTCTGCTGATCTGGTACATCTTGCTGAACTGTTTCCTCTTCTCCACCTGCTTGCTTCTCCCAACTCCTCTCAACTTCAGCCATCATTTTTAGCAAATCATTTTCTTTCCGCAGCAACTCTCTCTCTCTCTTCACTAATTCCAATTCCTTCTTCTCCGTTTTCTCTCGCTTTTCCATTCTATCATCCGATTTCACATTCATTGCTTCTGCTTGACAACACTAATTTTCTTGCTCCAATTCACAATCATTTTCTTGGCCACACTCATTATTTTTCCTCACACAGCGTTCATCACTCTTTTGTCGGCACTCCTTTACTTGTTTCACATAATTTCACTATTTGCAACATCTTTAAAAACAACTACTTCGTGCTCACCACCAGCTGCCCCAGAACACTCGCCTCTTTCTTCAGCCGGTATCTCTTTAAGTCGAACAATCAGCGCATTTTTCGTATCACTTGACGGTAATTTGAGGCTCTGCAACCAAAGCCGCAGTGCGGCTACAGTATAATCTGCCGAGCACACAATATTTTCCATCGTTTTTATTTTTCTTTAAAAAAAATTTTCCTTTTTTATACGCGTTCAATTTGTATTCGCTTAGAAAAAAATATATAATTTTTTGTTCATAATTCCACTTCTGAAAATAGAGGCGAAAACATGATGCGCCTTATCGGTTCGATAATCAATTTTTTAATTTTTTCAATTTTATATGAATATAATATATGTATATCAAAGTTAACTTATTATCTAGATTTTTATCTACGTTCATATTCAATAAAATTAAAAAGTACAGTTATAGTAACATGTATATTGAATATTCCAGAAGAACTATGCTAACGAATCAAAACAGTTATTCTAGAATACAATTTATAAGATATCCATATACATATGTGTGTACTTATATACTACATTCTACTACATACTACTACACAAACAAGATGCTTGATGGGATGGACGCCTGGGCCGAATCTAAAATACCCTTCACGATAGTCACATATATATGTGTAGTATATATTATAAATTTGAACTAAAGATTTGAATTATTGAACTATATATGGACCGACATTAGGGAAAAAATACTTTTGCCTTGTAATCACCATTCTAAAAAGGAAATCTTTAACGGAAAAATCGGTTTATCTCATATCTTGGGTATGGTATGATATGGACTGATATAGTAATTTTTCGTTATCTGTTTCAGTTTTTATAATCTGAACTGATTTTAAGCCAAAAAAATTTTTCATGGTAAAATCGATTTAAAATTTTCTCTATTTGTAGCCTCCTTATATTACCAGAAGTGATTTTAAGCAAAAAAATATATGGATCGGTATAGGAAATTTTTCTTTTTTTGCCTTGTAGTCTCCATGCTTAATAACTGTGTGAAGTTTGAAGCAAAACAACAAATTTTTTCTTCAAATATTTCCATTTAAAATTGCAAAAAATAATGGCTTTTTTTGGAAGTTTTGATATATCTCAGCTATATGTGAACAAATTTTTCTGAATTTTAATGGCAAATCCATGAATCGATGGGGTAATAGAGTGGTGAAAGAAAAAAGTTTTTAAGTCTACAAACGGAATATCAAAGACCGACAGACGGACATCGCTTAATCGACTTTTCTATTAATTCTGATTCAGAATATACACTTTATAGGGTCGCAAATGAAAATTGAAGAAATTACAAATGGAATCACAAACTTTTATACGGACTGGGAAACCTCTGAAAAATATGAATGTTAAAGCATTCAACTATATATTCAATTATCTTTAAAAAGAAAATTATCATTAAAAGGAAAAACTTCTTAGTAACGTTTTTCAAAAAACAGCGTTGCCTCTTCTTTTTCTATGGTTTTTTTTGTTAATTGTATAAATATAGCTATTAAAGTAAATACTAGTAAACTCAGTTATAAATTATTATTTTTATCTATTTTCCCTTCTGGCAATACTGTTTTACACTTTTTCATAACAAATTTTATTCCATTACCATGCAATTAATGTGCCGTTAAATGAGTTCATGTTTTACTCTCTTTTTTTAATATTCTCCAACAATGAGTGCATATGTTTCTGTTTTCTTTGGTTTCCGTTGTTTGGTTTTACAGTAAGTCAAAAAAAAAAAAAAAAAAAAAAAAAAAAAAAAAACCAAATGAAAGGAAAGGAAAAACAGGAAAGTAAAATTAGTGAGTAATGGAATTTGCATATACATGTATGCATATATGTGTGCATAGGTGTGTTCATAAGTTTGGCATTATGTATGTAAATAAGATTTTCGTCAGCTTTAATAAACACGTACAAAATAATGGGACTTTGTCGTTGTTGATACTATCGATGTCAACCCACACAGTATATGTACATTAAATTTATATATAAAATTTTATGTTGGCTTTGTTAGAAAATAGAATATACTCGTATATGCATTCATACGTGCATAAACACACTCATACATACATATACATATATACATTTCGATTTGCTTCAAAGCCAAAGCTGCCTATTAAGAAATATAATTAGCGCGAGTGTTAGAAGCATAATCATGTTGGTATAAGATATGTTTTGCAGTAGTAAAATGGTGCTCTAAATAATGGTAAGACCCTTATAATGCTGAAGCAAAATTATTATAAACAAATCTTGTTAACATATCATAACATTATATAATCAGAATCTTACTACGTTCCAAACACGTTTTCATTAAATTTATTACTCAGTTATTAATATTGCCACAAACAATATTATTCTTCTCAATGGGTGGTTTATGCAGTGTTTCTGAAACATTTACACCGTCTTCCTTATTTCTAATTAAAGAAATGTAACTTAATATTTCTAGTTTTAAAAGCTGACCGCCCTTTGAATATATGACTTAATGCAACAAAATTTCATTACTACTTATTAAGAGTCTGTATTTTTGGATCACAAATGAAGGACATATTGAATGTTTAGCTGCTACGTGTGAGCGAGCTTTTTTCTTTTAATTTACTCCTAACCGTAAAGATACAATTAAGCTAAATTAAGGACTTTTAGTGAATATACAAAATATAAAATGTATCATCTAATGGTTCACAATTTTTGGAGTTTTTGTTGAGTTTGTCTTACAAACGTGACTCTCTTGCAACTTTAACTAATTAAATGGATTGTGACGTGGAACACAAATGAAAACTAATTTTTGCTTTACAAATTTATAGTTTTTGTTATTTTTAAATTGAACTTTCTATTATTATATATCCTAGTTTTGAATTTCTCGAATTGGCGAAATAGTTGAATCCTCTTAGTGCTGAATCATGCCTCAATTAAACAATAAACTCATTATTACATTTTTGTGTTTTTCTACACGTGGATTTACTTCTTAAAACTAAGTTTGGCTCACATTTAATTGTATAATTTATATTGCTTTGTTTGTGAGCAACAAGGCATGTTCAAGATAGCTTTACCAAATTACAATAAACTTAAACGAAAAAACATCACACGTCTTTCGATGTTAGAAATGATGTAATGTTGTCAAAATTTTGTCTATCTTTTGCTTGAAAAAGCAACGAAGTCTATGAGTTTTTTTAGAATTATGTAGATTGTAAACAAAATGTTGAAAATCTTTCGGAACTAAAACCACCGATTATACTACCTAGTACAGCTTCCTTGTGCAGGTTTGTTACTCATTCCTCGAATTCTTAAAACTTTTATTTATAAATTTTTTTTAGTAAGTTCTTGCACATATGTTTTCGACTTGATAACTGAACTCAAAAACAAATTGATAAAACATTGAATATCAAATGTTTACATTCAAATGATGTTAATTTGGTAGAATAAGGTTGATAAATCCTTGGAAATTAGAAACAAGAAATGTCAGAGCCAAGTAGAAAACAGTAAACTTCAAATATTTCTTTCAAAATAAGTTTCAGCGTTGTCAACTCGGTGCGTTTCGCACCGTTTTTGGTGCTTTTTTAATACTTTTTATACGAAAAATTCTTTAGCCAGTGCGGGGTGTGATTTTTTTTTTAAATTTCGGTGCGTTTTTTAAAGTTTGGTGACACAAAATCAAATTCAACTTTTTGTTTTAATCTAAGAAAAAAATTTAATCAAGTGTCCAAAAGTTTTACGTTTCATTTTGTGGAGCACAATCAGAACTTATTATGTGCACAAAGTAAAACAATCTTGCTGCTCTATGTTATACACACTCTCGAAAGAAAAAGAAACATTTCGTTTTATAAAATTTGCTGCTTTTAGAAGGTGTTTTGATATTAAACGATCAGGCCAAGTTTGTCAAATACTACAATAAATGCAGTTTCTGATCATTGAAAAATTACCAAATTGTTAATTAAATTATAAAATTTTTCCAAAGCGTTTGTATTGTTATAATTCTTGCAAATTTTCGTATATTTCAATAAATTCTTTTAAAGATACCCACACGAAAACAAACTGCACTGTGTATGATAGAAGTGCTATTAATCGAATTTGAAGGCTTATAGTGTGATTCTGTAACTTTTGATGATCCGATGATCATAAATTCTTTCGCCAGTAATGGTTGTATGCTCCTGCAATATAATTTTGACGACAGTAAGCAGCTGTATTTTTGTGTCCCTGATAATAGGCAAAACAGCTGAGTCGTACTAGAGGTCAAATTTTAAAAACTAACGGAAAAAATCAAAATTGGTGCGTTTTTGCTGAAATAGAGCGCTTTTCTCCCCATTTTGGTGCGTTCTGAAATTTTAAAGTTGACAACGTTTGTAAGTTTTCTCCGAATGGTATCAAACCCAGCAAGTAATGAAATAAAAAAATAATTAAAACCCAATATTTAGGATTTTAATAGAAAAATGGATTTATTACGAATTTTGTTACATTTCAGTGTTAAGTCAAGTGTAAATGTGCCAAAACGGAGAAGAGACATTACTCGTAAGGCCACCTTTTGACTATTGACATTTAAGACTAACTTCAAATGTGCAAGCTAGAGAGCATTATTTTGCAAATTTCAGCTTAAGCATATACGGACTTTGAAGTTTGTTAGTTGCTCATCACTGTTGTTAATGCCAGAGTACAAAATAATTCTCTTGATATTGACAAATGATTCGAAATTTAAATTCAAATTCTAAAATCAAACCATTAAAAAATCTCTTAAATTATGAATACAACTCAGTTTATTATTCACTACACTGGCATCTAAAATTGATACAAATCAAAAAATTATAAACAGCTTGTTTTTTGTTTCCTAGCTACATAAACTATTAAGAATTTAAAAAGAAAAATGTTTCAACCATACCCGCCAAAATACAAAAAACAAGCTTTTTGTTTTTCACCTTTCGCACCTCTCTACTTTGCTTTACACTTTTCGAACAAATGAATAACCGTTGGTTGCTACGATTTGTTTTTTTTTTTTTTTTTTTGTTTGTTTGTGTTTTGACGGGTATGGTTAAAGTTTTTTTCTTTTTAAATTCTCAATAATTTATTTGGATTATTGGGATATAAAGTTAAATGCTTAACAATCAGCCCAATTATGAATATTTTCCCGGAATTTATTCCTCTCGGAATTTATGTTTCACATTAAGCACTTTTTTCAATTCAAATTAAAAAGAAAATCACAATTTTTTTAACTTGACCGTAGGAATTGAAGATTTGAAAAACTCCCACGGCATTTTTATTTGTAATTGGGCTGAATATCTTTCAAAAGCTTCCAAGTCTACAGAAGATTAGGGTGGCTCCTATGAAATAACGACAAATAGACAGCTAGGAAACAAAAAACAAATTGTTTATAATTTTTTCATTTGAAATTATTAATTATTATTATTGTATTGATACTAGTATGTATTATGGTGGTGGTGAACTTTGCTTCCGCTGTTTTGCAGTAGATGACTGTAGCGGTAAGTGGTAGTCAAATAAATAAATTGTAGATGTCATACAATGAGTTTAGGTATTTGTAAACATAAAGCAATCGAAATAATAATGTTTGCATCATAAAGTTATTCTCGACTAAATATGTCAGCTTACGAGTCAAATTCTCGTCATTTGTCGAAGGTCTGAATTTTTCCCTTTAATATGAAGAACTATTCAGTTAAGGTTTATCGAATGCTCTCAAATATTTATAGTGAGGCCGTTATTAGCGAAATAACGTGACATGAGTGGTTTCAATGCTTCAAGAACGGCGATTTTGACGTAGAAGCATGGCGGTGAAAGAGAAAAGCTTTTCGAAGATGCAGAATTGCACTAAATGATCAATACTCCTGTCAAATGCAACAAGAATTATTGGGAATTACGTATAAAGACATTTGAAAATGCCTGAAGGCCATTTGAATACTGCTGAAACAAGGAAATCGGATGCCGTACGAATTGAAGCCAAGAGTTGCTGAACGGCGTTTGTTTGCTTGTATACAGCTGCTTTCAAAGCAAAGGTAGAATTGATTTCTGCATCGCATTGTATTTTGGGGATGAAAAATGAATGGGTTCAGTACGATAATCCCAAGCACAGAAAATCATGGGGATATCCTGGTCATGCTTCCACGTCGGCGGTCATACCGCATATTCGCGGGTACAAGACCACGCTGAGCATTTGGTAGAACCAGCTAGGCGTAGTGTATTATGAAATCGACTGAAACAATCACACGTGATCATTATCGAACACAATTAATATTGCATCGAAAGACAAACGGCCGCAATACAACGAGAAACATTATAAATTGATTTTACAGTATGGCAATGCTCGATACCATGTTGCGAAGTTAGTTGGAAATGTTGTAATGCGATATCTTACCCCAAACGCTATATTTTCCAGACGTTTCTGCTACGGATTATCACATGTTTCAATGAATGGCATACGGCTTGGCTGACCATCACTTCATGTTCGTACGAATGTGATCCAAAGATGAGAGAGAGAGTAATGGTCAGAGTTCGAAAATACTTTTGAGTTGAGAAAAACGGCGATGGCAAAGTTGTACACCTATGTAATTTATTTACGTTTTTACTCATTTTGTAGTGAAAATAAAAAAAATTAATACATTAAAAACAGACATGTCTTTCCCTTTCTAAAGCGTCCAAACCATTGGGATTTCGAGGTGTGAAAAAACCTATTGAAATGTATGTATTATAATTTAATATTTAAGGAAAAATGTAACTGAAATAAAATTTATCCGATATATGATATATATGATATATTATTAGAAACTGGTTTTAAATTAACTTAGCTGTTTACTTGCTTTTGATTGTGATATTATATTTCTCCTTGTTTTACTTTGTTTTGCTTTTAAAAACACATTTCCTGTAAAATATGAAAATAGTATCATGAAAATATACTGTTTTATATATGTTGAAAACAAATTCAATATTCTATAAACTCTTTTGTGAATTTCCGTGCATTTTTCCAGCCCATAGTGAATGTTGTTGTTTAAAGACGTCGTTAAATTTTTAATTAAGGAACAAAAGAACACATTTCTCATGTTTTTTTGTGCTTTTGCGTATGCAAATATGTTACATTTCCGAAAACTTATTTAACAAAGTATTTGACAGTCACATAATAAGTTGTTGAAAAAGGCACAAAAGAAAAAGAATAATAAGAAAATAAACAAGAAATCAGGAAAAGTAAAACTAGATTGTAGTGTGCTCAGCATATAAATGATATGTACGCAATGTAAATATTTAAATTATTAATTTACATTTATTTATTTTTTTTACTTACATGCGGCAAAAAATGTGTATTGTAAACTATTTCAACATCTAGTTTAGGACATTAAGTTAAATTATTTTCTGTAGCTCATTTGCAGAAACATTATTTAAATTATTTGTTGAATATGCGAAAGGTTTTGTTACACTAACTGAAAGCTTTAAACAAAATTACAGTTATTGTAATATAAGAGGTGTTTAATGCCGCGTCTCCAAGTCGCTCTTACGGGGGCTAAATGTAAGACCGGCCCTAAATGTAAGACCCACTAGTATTTCTCACTCTTCATTTCTTGTGAATATACCTACCTCTAACTGCCCTCCTTAATGGGGCTCCCCCCATTTTTAGCATTTGATGGTTAACCGCGCTAATTAGCCTCAGAGGGTTTCTAAAAGTGCCAAATATGTGATCGACTTCTAATATTTTTGTGAACCCAATAATTTTGTAGAGCTATCTTAGGGTATCTCCAACCAAGAACATAATTTTCCAAGAAAAAAAAAATTTTTCTTTATTCTACTTTGGAGTCCCGCGGGATATCAATTTGCCCGAAAAGCGTTCCCGGACTTTAAAATTATACAAATAAGAGTGATTTTGAGAGAAAAGTATGCTTCCTCTTTTTGCACGAAATATTCTGTACTTTTTCATCGGGCTAGTTTGGGCAATCAGCTGTTTGAAAAATAAACAATAACAACGAATAAAAATTCATTTGATTCAACTTATATACAAATCATTTCAATGCTATTATATGAATATTAAATAAAAAAGTAAGTGCAAAATGTTTACTGCCGCATCGAAATACAGCATATGTGAGTTTTTGGGCTAGAAATTTGGCTGTTGGCGTTCCTGTGGTTCTGTTAAAATTTATCTCCTTTTGACAAAATCTTATGCTTGCCCTCATTTGCAGGAAACTTTCCCAGAAACTAAAGAAACCTACCTTATATTTTATGATTGCTAAAAAACAACCAAACTTTCAATTCAAAAAAACTAACGAAAACCGTTATTTCTACACATTGCAGTCTGTCGAATCTACTTATGCTTAAAAATAAGGAATATGCAACACTCATAGGAATATGCGTTTGCTGATAGAAATATGTACCAGTGTAGAGTCTACTGCAGGTGAGGAATTCTCGTCTTATACAGATTCGGTTTAAAGAAACCGCCACTGTAGCCAATTCCCTTGCTCATCTACTCCCCGCTGACGGTACTTAGCATGAAAAAACGGACACGGTTATTTTAATTATTAGTCGTATAATATGTATAAGAATTATAGTGTTTTATTTTCTGATAAAAATGTTACACCAATACTACATATAGTGGTTCAACACGTACTTTTCTAAAAAATTTGAATTTAAAGGTTATCATGTTCTTTTTCAAAACATGTTGCACTTAAAACTGGCAAAACATGTAGCATGTTCTACACTGTACTTCGAATAAGGTGGAGATGCTGCCCTTTTTTACATCTTTGTTTCATACGTGTTTATGCAAATATGAAATTCTTTTGTTATTGTAGATGAACAGTACCGTACTGCTCATAATAGCTTTTATAAGGTAAAAATAGTGATTAAAACGTTGGTATGTTAAAAGTAGTAATGATATAATTGAAACGCTAAGTGTACATTATTATTAAATGGCACTTTGTTAGCATTTTTTCTTCTTTTGTGCTAATAACACATGTAAAACTTTTTACGGGTGATGGTAATCGAAAAAAAATGATAAACATTTAAAGGGCAGCATTTATCAGAAAAGCAAACACCATTAGTTAGCTTGTAGTGCAGGATTATATGCATCAATTATTGAATTGAACTTTTACATTTTGTTCCTGTAAGAAAATTTATTAACAACATCAAATAAAAAACCAAAATGCCATTTATTAGTTTATGCCACACATCGACATTATGCATTTTTAAGGAAAAAAAAAGAAATACACAGAAATGGCTATTGGACTTAGAATGCTTTCCTGTCTAATCTACTTTCGACTCATAAATAAATTCAACTTAAATAAAAAATAAAAAACGAAGAAAAAATTGCCTGTTACTTACACTGATGTACTGTTTGTTGCGTTTGACCAGCTGTTGGCATACAGGGAGCAATTGGCGATAGAATATCCTTTGCTGCTGATGGCTGCATACGATGACGATTGATTGCACCAGTCGTAAATAAAATTTGCTACTACGTTCACCATGGATACAGATGAGCCAGAATCATTCGTTGTTAGTTGACCTACTGTAGGTGTCAGCTGTTGGGATAAATTCCAATTTAAGTCTGTTCCCACAGCACTGGCATCTGAATACTCTGGCACGGTATTCGAAATAAAGTCAAATTGTAGAGAGTTTGACATTTCTGTGGCAAGAAGTGTTGTCTGCAAAATGTCATCATCCTGAGGTGACAGAGTAGTACTAATTATTGGAGTTGTAGTGGGAATGTTGAGATCTAGCATTTCTTGTTTCTTTAATTTTTTTTTATCTATTTGGTTCCACTTAAATTGTAGTGATTTGAAACGTTAGGATTTTGTTTGTGTTGTTGTTGCTTTTAGTAAAAGTCATGTCTTTTTTTCTTTTTGTTAGGTTTGTACTTTTTTTATAAACATACATATGTATAATATTTTTCAATATGCTTTAATAGACATACATTACAATCTTCTAGTCGAGTTGCACAAAAAAAGAAACAAACTGTCTCTTTGTGCTGCACTTAATGTGTCTGTAGCAAATTTTGTCTCTGCTGTTAAGAATTGTAATGGTTCTTCTCTGCTTGTTGTCTGTTCCATTGCAATAATTTTATTCAATTTTATTTAATGTTGCTTCTGAAAGGATACAAAAATGAAATAAACTTTATATAATTATAAGATACGAGCATTTGTAGGAAAAATGGATAAATGAAATAGAAATATTTTAAAGAAAAGTTGAATTTGCAAGTTGAAGTGAACATAGGAACGATTTTTCACTTAATTGAATAAATTTTAAATGAATTTTGATTTGAATAAGTGAAACTCCTGAGTGATTTACGCAAGCTGTAGGTAAAGAGAAAGATAGGATGTATAGTTTACACAGAAAAAAAATATGGTAAAAATAAAATCATTTAAATAATTTGTATGTACGAGTATTCTGATCAAAAAATATCCGTTATTTTTAAATTTCGTGAGTTACGTATGTTTGATTTTCGCATTTTTTTTTCTATTATGTTGGTACACATGTCTGTTATACACGTTGGCAATATCAACCATTTCGGATTGGCCAATACGAATATTAATATTATATAAAAATTACCCTTTTTGTAATTTCTCGGATAGACATTATAAAGGCAGTCATACTTCCTAAATTTTTTGATATTTGTTTCGTTACTTGCATTTTTTTTCTTCTATTGTTAATATATTTTGTAAACTTTCACATATCATGGCAAAAATTTATAAACTTCCAAATCATGTTTTATTGTCATGAAAATCGCGAAATTATTTAAAAACTATGGCATCATCGGAAAGAGAAAGAGAATCAAAAATTTATAGAATAAAAAGTCCGCAATGCAAATAAAACAAATTTTAATTTTATGCCGCTGCGCACTGCGATATTTGATTCCAGAATTATGAACAGCTAGAAAATTCATGTCTATTGTAGAAACTGATAAAGACGTATAAATAGCAGGCATGTCAACGGCAATAAGTCAGTTTATTTTTAAGCTTTGTGCAAGACAGTCATATGTAAAAGTAAGCAAGTGGGGTGTTTTGGTACACAGTGGTATCATGTGTAAATAAACTTGTGAATTATTTAAGTACTGCGTAACGAACAAGTGTGCCATTATTTCATTTACAATTGAAGAATCCGTAAAAGCGTTTTTAGAGTCAAAAACGTAACGTAAGGACTCCATGCTTCAAATTGCTTTCCTCCTTCATAAACTTTTCTTGCAAGCCAACCCCAGACATTTTCCATTGGAGTTAAAAATAATTCCTCCTTATTTAGGACACGGAAGTAATAGTTATGCCCGTCGGTAATGTCAATATGAAATTGTTTGTCATCAGAAACAACAACTTTAAACCTTTTGTCCAACGATGTCATTGTATTTTTGGCAAACTGAAGGCGTTGCAATTTGCGTTTTTCATTAAGTGGTGGTTTTTACCAGCAACATAACAGAATTTGATGCAATTCTAAAAAATTTTCGTCTTGCTTTTGGAGTTGTTGTCATTTTCTTTCACTTTTTCATGTTTTTTCCCTATTTTTTCACTTTTGTTCCTCTATTAATGTTATCGCCTTTTTTGTTCAGATTTCGACACTGAGATTTCAAAGTCAGAATTTTGAATAAAAACTATTAAATTAAAGATTTTCTAGCCGTTTATATTGAAAGAAATTTAAATCACAACCTTTGGTGTCGTTCGCACAAAGAGCTGCAGTAAAGATTTGACTCCTTCCTGTTGATGGACTTGAAACCTGCGAACTTTCAAACGGGGAAGAATGTTCATATACAGCATAACACAATATAAAACATATATAGAGTCTTTAACTTATTGTAATATCTTGAAAAGCTGTAAACATTGTTCGGCTATATTTTTGAACACAATTATTGTACAATATTTGCCATCATAAAATCATGCTTATTTTCTCAGTAAATTTTAATATCGTAAATTGTAAGTTAAGATTTACAACCAGTTTACGAGTAACGAAGCTGGTTCTTTCGTTTGCATAAATACATTTAAAACAAAAACAACGTTCAAAATTTTGTTGTTGATACATAACTGAGTTCCAACGGGGCTTAAAGCTTTTGTAAATTCATTTATAATGAGCTCAGTTTAAAATATTTTTTATTTTGTTAATCCAGTTATTCGCATAACCTGCATTTGAGTTTGCTCAGTGCATAAGATTGTAAAAATAAATTGATTTTGCACAACAAGCATTTGAATTTGAAATAACTTATTATATTAAATTTATTGACTGTGTGTTCGATTTCAGGGAAGATTTAATTTTCTTCGCTTTTGCAAAATATACGTGTGTTCGCTCTCACGTCAACAGCTTTCTCGGCTAATATTAAGAGAATTACTTATTGAAAAAATACCACAGAAATACACATCTGTACCACACACATGTATTTCTGTGTCTGCAAACTAAAGCCAACACTTTAGAATTTGTCTTTGCAAAAAATAATTTTTTTCTGAACTTTTTTTAGGAGATATAATTAAATAAAGTTACAAAAATGCAATTCCTTATGCAAGTGGCTGGCAGTGTAGATTATTGTAGAAAAATCTACACTCGTTTAAAGAACAAGAAGAATATTATAATTATTTCTTAAAATGTATTTTTACTACAAAACAAGAAACCGGCCAACAGCACTAAAGACTTGAATATTTTTTTTCTAATTGCAAAAAGGAATAACATCAAATACCAAATCCAGTGCATTTGTATTCAAGTGCTGTAATTTAATGCTGTGTCATGTTTTGTCTTGACTATTTTATTGTTGTTTCCGTTTCCGATAGTGTTTTTCTGTTCATTTGTTTTATTTCGCACAACTTGTGTGAAATGTCAGAGTGTGTAAGTATGAGGCGTAATCTGGGATATTTAAAGAAGTGCCACAATGAAACGTAACCAACAACGTTAACTTCTAAAACATTTCTTTTTATTATTATTATATACTAGTGTATTACTTTTGCTATCTCTTTGAAGTTTATATAGTTAATTTATTATTATTAGTATTATTATTATTATTATTATTATTATTATTATTATTATTATTATTATTATTATTATTATTATTATTATTATTATTATTATTATTATTATTATTATTATTATTATTATTATTATTATTATTATTATTATTTTTTTTTTTTTTTTTTTTTGAAAGCTTTGCCAGAATGCCGACCAATCTTCCAACTTTTAAATTTTTTGCTCACAATAACTTCTGACAGAAAACAAAATCTGATGTTTAGTAAGTGTTGTCATTTATAAAGTGTGTAGCAAGCGGTGGAAATCCTACCCGAAAGAGGCACAAAAAAAAGCTCCTCAAGATATTAAGTTGTTGGTTTTTATGACATTGTATTTTTGGCTAGCTGAAGGCGTTGCATATATATATATATATATATATATATATATATATATATATATATATATATATATATATATATATATATATATATATATATATATATATATATATATATATATATATATATATATATATATATATATATATATATATATATATATATATATATATATATATATATATATATATATATATATATGTATATTTGTGCAGCACAGCCGTCTGATTATTCATCTCATTTGAAAAAATTATGGCTAAATTGATTTAATTAATAAAATTTCAGTATTTTTTTATTATACTACGAAAAAATTTATTTTTAAGAACTTAAAATTTTTTGAACCCGGTGGACCTTTTTCTGGGTTTTGCCCATAAACGTATTAATTTACGAAAAAAATATGTGACCAAAAAGTCGAGTATTATTTCTTTTTTCCTTCCTTTATTCCTATTTTCATCCATACATATCCAGCTCACGAGAGGTCAAAGCTGGAGCCTAAATATTTTATATGTCATCCAAGGTTCATTTTTAGGAGCTTACGTCGAACATTTTTTTGGTGAGTCGATCTAATGTAATGTAACTAAAACAAGAAAATAAATTTAAATTTTGGGATTTTTTTTATATCAGTAAAAATGTGCCGTACGGAAAGCCTGCACTTAAATTATAGCTACGATTTGTGTTCCATTGTGACAGTTGTATGATTCATATTTAAATTAATATTTTTTGTTATGTTTTTACATATAATTTAAAAGCTATGACTAAAATATTGTTTGTTTTTGGACCCCTTTTACTTAAATTATTATTTGTTGGTTGAGCTAGTGGTCCACTTGTTAAAATTATAGTACTTTATTTTCTTCAATATTCCGACACTCCGTTTTGCGTCTTCTTTACGAACTTTTTTTTCCTGAAGAAGACACACAAAGGAGATTAATCAAACTTTATAACAGATCCTGCCGTGTGGACTATTGAATCAAAGAATTTAGTACACTTTGTTCTCCATTCAACGATTTTAGTTGCTGAAAATACATAGCCGTATACCACTTTAATAAGATAAGTAAAGATCTTTTAAAGTATCAATATACTTAAACTATTAAAGTCAAATGGCTTTATCTACCAAAATATTCATGCAAATCTTTAATTAAAATAATTGTAAAAATTGCACAAAAATATTTCCCAAAATATTTACTTGAACGCATTTCTATTTAGGTTTTTGCTTTTTAGCTCCACTGTGTCAAGATTTTTCCCTCCACCAAGCCGGCAGATGACCTAAATTTGTTTCTTAATCCATTGTTAATAGAAGAGTTTTGCAGGATATGTGTCATTAAAAGTTTTGTTCTGCTTGTTTCCGTTCCGCAAAACATTCTGAGACGGGGCGTAATTAAACACATTGACACAGGATGATATTAAAACAGAATTTGTTTCGGTAAACAAAGAATGCTTTGCATAGTTTTTGTGTAGGTGTTTGCTTCATGTGATAAATTTTAGCACAAAAAACAAAAAAAAATTAAAACCTTTGTAATTTATTTTATAAACATAAAGTTGTATAAAATATCGTTGTAAGCAGTTGTTAAGGAACTAGTTATTACTATTAAGAAAAGGATGACAGTTTGGAGAAATTGTTACTACATAAAGACGCTAGGTTTTTTCTAAAGGATGGGATATAGTAAATTTCTAACTTTTTCTACATACATATTTACATTCTTATACATATTCATAAGTAAGCACGTGTATTCAAAAAACCTTTTTATGAAAACAAAAGAATTTTGAATAATATTAGCGAAGTAAATGTCTTAAACTTGTATAAATCAGAATTAAATTTATTATGCTTGAACTTTTATTAAGATTTATGTTAAGAAAGAATTTAATAAAGAAATTAATTTAAATAACATTTTTATATATGACGAAATTTTTCCTCTTTGTTGTAACTAAGACAAAACATTTAAAACCAGATTTTTCTTTCTTAAAAAGTGTTTGTGCTTGAATGTATAAATAAATATAATTACTAAAAAACCATTTAGAAAATATATTAATACGAATTTTTATGACATCAAACCCAATGTGTGAGTCCTTGATCTGCTTGTTATAAATTTACACGCATATCCACGCAAATAACAAAAAATCTAAAAGCATAATACGCAAACAAACAAACTTACATGAAAACATTTTTCGTTCGTAAAAAAAGGATTCTAAACTGATTTAGGTTTTCATTAAGTTGCACTTGGGCAAGTTCGGACTGTTTCGTTATTCACGTGGCACACACCTAATGTTGATTCACGACAAAAAAAGCTTTATCTACTATGTCAAACATTAAACGAACACGTTCAAATATTTTTTAAGAACCAAATGTTGAACGTTATCGTAATCAAACATAAACTTCCTGGGAAAAGATTTATGTGTTACAAAACTTGGATATTAAAGAACGCAAAATTCCAAGCTAAGCAACCAACAATGGTTTTATTGTTGTTGTTGCGTTCTTATTGTTTTAGAAGCATGTGTATGCGTGTGTATGTGCGTAAGCAATTATATTTGTAAACTTGAGTCTGGAATTATTATAGGCAAATAACTAGAAAGTTCATGACGATTGTGGATGGCAATAAAGAAGTATAAATAGGCAGAGGGGCAGTTCAATTTTAAACGTTGTGTCAGTCACATATCAGAAAAGTAAGCAAGTCTAGTGTGTTAATACAAGTGTAAATAAAGTTGAGAATTTTTGAATTACTGTGTAACGAACAAGTGTAGGTGCCATTATTTCATTTGCGGTCGAAGAATGCGCAAAACATTTAAAACGTAACATGTATATGTTTAAACGGCTTTTTCGTACAGATGCATAGAATGTTTTAAAGTTAATTTAATTTCGATCGGTTCGGTGCTTCGGGGGTAATATACTCGTAAGCATGTGCATTGTACATGCAAACATACTTTTTTTGCTGTTATTTCCAATTTTATTTATTTGATTTTAAATTTTTGTTCAAGTTTCATCTTTTTTCTTTCTCAACGAATAAACATTTTCATTCACGTATCATTCGTCTGTTTGAGATTTAAAAACGGGATATATAGACAGAAAGCAGATGCCAATTGTTACGATTTTCATCTAAAAAGTTGGACAATTGCATTGCAAGAACCTAAATAGAAAAAAAGTCAAGTTTTCTTCGCGTTTTTTGATCACATGCCGTTCCATGAACAGGCTATAAGTAGAATCTGGGACACGCTTCAATATCAAGTAATTCTTACTTTGGTCCAAAAACGTCTTCGAATGGGAAACCATGTGCAAGACGTAATCTTGTCTTTTATTATCTTTATGCAGGGTTTAAACGTTGCTACAAATCGTACTTGTTGTACTTGTGAAGTATACACACATCAATATGCTCTGATTTTCTCGAATGGAGCTTAAATACGTCTATAGCCTGTTTTCGATTAACCTGCAGGCGTCCATACTTATATAGGTGCTATACTTATATTAGGATGGGACGATTTGAAATATTTTTCGATATTGTGTCATCGATTTTTCGATAGCTTTTGGCATGAAGAGAAAAAGTTCAACTAGGACGTATCAAAAAAATCATTTAGGAGGCGAGTTGAAAACAGAGTTTTGCGGATAAAAAAATTTGATTTTCACTGCCAATAGCAAATTAATTTCTAACTTACCTAAAACTAACTTGAAATTTTTCAAAGCATACGTTTTTTTTTTTTTACTGCAGTTTCGCCTCATTGCTTTTAATTATTTCACGATATGTTTCAGATGAGATCTTTAAAATTCGCTGTTAAGTTGAATAACGTATTTGTTATTATCAAGTTTATTCAAATATATTGTTGATCTGTTTAAATATTGATAAAAATCAAATAAATGAAAATAAATCTTTCATTAATCTACTTACATAAAGATTATTAGCATGTTCCATAAATCACTCGGCAGCCACAAAATTTCCCCCATTAAAAAATCATAAACAGAAACAAATGTTTAATCTTTTTTTTTATAATTTTCTAAACAAAAATTATATTTGTGAGCAAGGCAGCTTTACCGTGTAGTAGTACAAGCACAGTTCTCTGTTGTTTCCGTACAAGTAAAATGTAAAAATTTGCTTGGCAACTTTGAAATTTCAAAACGCACGAAGAAAAAATCATAGACTTATAATAGGGACTCGAAATGAATAAAAATTTACTGCCTGGCTCACGATGTCGTTTCGTTAAGGTTTATATTAAAAATAAGTGACTTATAGTCAACTATTATTCAACTAACAGATATATAGGAGGTACACAAGGCATATGATAAGAAATCAGGGGAAAATAAAACTTATAAACGGCATCTAAATAGGATTTTTGGCCTTTTGTTTTACTTTTTTCATGTATGGAAACAATAATTTTTTATTTAAATGTATATAACTATTTTTTGTCAAAAGCTAAAAAATTTGTTTCAATTAAAAATTTTTAAAGTTAATACATTTTTATTAATTAAGCAACTATGAATGATCAAAAGAATATTATTTTAGTGAGGAAAAATTATATTTTGTATAAGAAGTGTTATAAACTCCGTAGATTGTGAGAAAGAAGTGGGTTGTTTGATCACCTTTCCTAAATTATTAAATGGTTTCTTTTTTTGGTTTTTCATACAAGATAATATTTCTGTACATATTTTATTCTTCATTCCAATGTGTTTCTTATATTTATACTCTACTGTAAAAAACAGCTGAATATTTTCATGGAAAAAGTAATTATAAAATATTTGCCTGCGAAATGAACGTCACAGAACGGCAACAGAAAGTAATATAAACTAATGAGGCCTTTAGTCCTTTTTTTTTATCTTGGACCAGTACTCAGGGGATAGCCCCTACATATGCAGTGCATTGTATTGGAACTAGAAAAATAGAGTATGAGAAGGAGGAAAGGGAGAGTAATGTTTGTTAACTTAAAATACGGAACGACCAAAACAAACATTTTAATTTGACTAGAAAGGCGGAAAGGTTATTGCAAAGTTTGTTTCCAGTTACGACCAAAACAAACATTTTAATTTGAAATCAAGTTTCCAAAACGTACGTGCGTTTCATTTTGCGTGAAAAATCTTGCTGTTGTACATTGTACACACTCTCGAAAGAAAACGAAACATTTCGTTTTATAAAATTTGCTGCTTTTAGAAATTATTTTGCTATTAAACGATCAAGCCAAGTTCGTCAAATATTGCAATAAATGCAGTCTCCGAACAGAGAAGTTCGTATTTATGATGGCTCGTGAATTCGTTACGGTTTTGGTAATTGAGAAATTAACAAGTTAATAAATAAACCATAAAGTTTTTCCAAAACGTTTACATAAAATATTGATTACGGTAAACTTAATCTTTTATTTGGTATAATTCTGGCAAATTTTCGTATATTTCAATAAATTCTTTTAAAGGCACCGCTAACGCTGTGTTTGATAGAATTGCTATTAATCGAATTTGAAGGCTTATAGTACAATTCTATAACTTTTAATGATCCAATAAACGTAAATTCTTTGGACTGTAATGGTTGTAAGCTTCTGAAATATAATTTTGACGACGGTATCAGGTATTTTATGTTCCTGATAATAGACAGTAAAAGCAACAGCTGATCTCCGTGGATAGCAAACATAATTGAATGATATTGCTTAAAAATAAATTTATAAAATATCGTTATAATTATTGTAAAGGTAGCATTATCTTAATAAGACAAACACGAATTCTAGCTATTAAACGAATTTGTAGGCATGCCATCCTATTTTGATTGTATAATAATCGTCTAATAGGCTGTTTCAGTATCGTGTTTTTAATATAAAAATATTGTACTTCTTAAAATATAAAATATGTTTTCAAAAATGAAAGGAAAAAATCAAAAACTCGGTGCGTTTTTGTTGAAATAACGCGGGTTTTCCCCAATTTTGGTGCGTTTTGAAATTTCAAAGTTGACAACGCTGCTGGCGGCCTGTTAAACCTAATTTATTAATAAAATGTTTTAGTTCTTAGTTTCAACCCTTTTGCACGTAATTTACATAGGAGTATATATTTATAAGGATGCATTGGAAATATGAAAAAATAGCAAAGACGACTAACAAATTTGTTGGGTACAAATTGTTTAATGGGAAAATAGATAAATAAGAAAACGCTTATTGTTTAATTTGTTGTTTCTAGAATGTTTATTTATTTATTCGCTTAATGCCGTTAAGGCTTTTAGTACTCGTAAAATGTTGATACTACTCTATTTATTTACATTACACTACAAAAAAATTGTTTCGTGTTCATAACAAAAATAAATTAAATTAATTAATATTTATGTAAGATTAAGGTTATGAAGGATACAAGATAATAGGAAATTCATTATATCCGTATATATAAAATTAATCAATTATGATAGGATAGATGCATCTCATGTATCTATCAGTCTTAGGTTGATACAACGATAGAATTAGTAAAATGTCAAATAGCGAAAAGAGTTGCATCCACGAGAAATTAGTTTTACCAGTTGAAACTGGGATTACAATAGCACAAAAATGTGAAAACAAAGCGATGTTTTATTGTTGCTTGAGCAACTCCTATCAAAAAAATTGTACAGAAAGTATGTACATGCATACATACACACTTCACTTGCATATGTGAGTCATGCTTCACTTGGTAAAATGAATTCCCTTTTGTTGCATCTATTAACAGACAAGGAGACAAATTCAATTCAATACAATTATAAAAATTTATGTCCACGGATAATTTAATACATAAATAGTAATAATGACAATAATGAATAAATAAAGAAAATACACACGAATACATACAAACATACATATATTTCCAAAATTGTTTACAAATGGAACATTATTTTTTATTAGAGAAAACATTTCACTTAACTAACAAATACCTACTTTCTTTATGTGTTTTTTGAAATTGATATAATGGCACATCATTCATTAGAATTATCTATAAGCTAATATCCATTACTTAATATATTACTTTGTATTGTTTGTTTAACAATATGACAACTAGTAAATACATATATTGGTCATTGAACATAATTAATGTATGATATGTAGTTTCATGCCAAATAATACGTCATTGTTTATTATACGCATTAATATTACAAAAAAAAATATATGAACCATTGTTCTTTTTATTCTAGTTGTGTGAATAACGTTTGACAGTTAGTGAGTTTAATAAACATCGACTAACATTACAATGACATTACATTAACAAAGTTATTAATTCTACCATAATAGTTTAGTAGCGGACTTTTTGCGTAAAAAACTTTTTATTAACAATTGAGTAGATGTACCATTCTTTTGAGTTTGAGTTTCCGTTGTATGAAACTTTATTACTAAGATGTGAACTTGCTGAAACTTTATAATTTTGCAAGTTTGAAAAAGTGTGCTTGAGGTGAAAAATCAAAAAGTGGAGTATAAGTAAGCTGTTCCTACTGGTAGGAAAACATGTGAGTAAACAAGACATTACTAAACAAGGGTATCACCAATTTTCCAAACAAATTTTCGAATTCGAATTTGTATACCCTTCACAAAAATGTTAAGACTATATATAAGTTTTTGATTCCGTTTGTAATTTCTACAATTTTCATTTCCGACTCAATAAAGTATACATATTCAGAATCAGCATTGATAGGGTATTCGATGAAGCGCCCGTCTGTCCGCCATTGAAATACCATTTCTGAGAAAACCATTAGACTTAGAAACTTTTTTCTGCCACCATTCTATTGCTTCATCGATTCATTGGTATGCTATTGAAATTCAGTAAAATCGGTTCACATATAGCTGTGATATATCTAAAATTTCATGAAAAAAAATTTTTTTTTGGCTTGAAAGCAGTTCTGTATATAAGAGGAGGTTATTAAAATACAGTAAATGAAAATTTCCGCTATCGGTCCATATATATCCGAGATTTAATACAGCCTAAACCGATATTTCATGAACAAAATTTTGTTTGCTTAAAAGCAGTTCTGGTAATGAAAGAAATTTATATAAACACAGAAATTGAACATTTCCGATATCAGTCCATATATACCCGAGATATAGCATAAACCGATTTTTTCATGAAAATTTCTATGAAAGATTGCCTTTTGGGCATGAGGATTACAAGGCAAAAAAAAATGTTTACCCGATATCAGTCCATACTTGTATACCGAGCATATTTAGTTCAAATTTGTAATACATACTATATATTTACGTCACTATCGTGAAGGGTACTTTAGATTCGGTCCAGCCGAATATACTACACTATTACTTGTTTTATTTTCTTGCCGTAAATAGTAGTTCGAAGCATTGAAAATGTCGGTAGTGAGAAATTTGCAGACGTTATTAACGAAGAATCGAAGGGAAATGATAATAATGGAAATTGTCTATTATGAAGCGATTAAAGGAAAAAGCAATGCATTTTGCTGTCACCGCATTGAGGAATATTGAAGCTTTGCAATTGTGTTTACTATTTACTGAAATTGTTTGCTATACTCGTACATAAATAATTGAAGCAAATATTTGTTATTATATTTTTAGCAATATAACTAAAATAATAAGCAATTTTGGATTCAAACTCCTTATTTGCGTATATTCCTCCACATCACAAGTAAGCGACTTGACTAGAAATTTTAAATGAAAAGCACAAAATTTTTTTCTAACCAAATATTTCAGACAAGGTGTTGGCTTGTATTGTGGAAACATTACATTACATAATGAATGTGCAGCTTAACAAAAACAAACAAGCGACTAGTCTAGAAAATTTGTTTGAAAAGCATTAAAAAAATTTAGGGGTTTTCATACAAAATATTTTGCATGAGTAGCTTGTCTGTATTACAAAGGGAACGACCTTCAGGACCCAAGTGAGCTGGAGTAATCGGGTACTCTTTGGAGAACCCAGCGGCCTGCCTACCTAACCTAAGCTTGTCTGTATTCTGTGCACAGCACATATAGAAGTTTAAGAAATAATTGTACTAGTATATGCATGGTTCGAATTGAGAAATTTGGGCGTAGACGGTATGTGGCTCCAGCGAGATCGTGATATGTGCTTCGTAGTGAACGAGGATATGGTTGTCTGTCGCGGATGTAAGATAGATTATTTTTCAATCTAATGAAAAAAACTTCATTACAAAATATTTATTACTTTCGACTAGTTTATCCGTTTCCATCTTGGAACCTTAGCTATGATGAAATATTTCAAGCGGAAATTCCGCATGTGGACAACATTGCAGCAGTCAATAGCGCCAGAGATGTTAAGGAGCCAAAAAGAAAGCTGAGGCAAGTAATGATAAGAACAAAAGGATGGCTATATTCACATGGCCTGCCACTAGCTGATCCAGTCATATCTGCATACAATACGGCATTGGTAGGAGCGGTTACAGTAATATCAGGTATGATCCCAATAGACCTATAGATCCTATCACGAAGGAAGGCATGGATATCAATGAAAATTAATATACAGTTTGATGGCTTGATCCTGACAACAAGGAAATTCGTGAATTATCTCGGGATAAGGGTTGACTCAAAGCTAACATTCTCAGAACAGGTCCACTATGCTGTTAACAAGTCTACTGGTATAACAGGACGATTAAGCCGGCTGATGGCGAACATAGCAGGCCCACTACCAGAAAAGCGCAGACTTTTAATGGAGGCATGCAACAGCATCCTTTTCTATGGGAGCGAAATCCGGGAGGAGAAAGTTAGGTTACAAAGTAGAGCAAAACCATTGTTAGCAGTGCAACGGGTAGCTGCTTTGCGGGTCATATCTGCATACCGTACGGCATCGGCGGGAGCGGTTACAGAAAGAGCAGGTATGATCCGAATAGACCTATAGATCCTAGCACAAAGGAAGGCATGGATATCAAGGCAGACTGGCCATGCAGACCTTGGATGTATGCAGCAAATACGGGAAGAAATGTTACACTGTTGGCAGTCTGGATCGAGGGGCTAATGGACAGAGCGTCTCATTCCCAATATCGAGAAATGTATGAACAGACGGCATAGGAATATGAGCTATTACCTGACTCAAATGATGTCAGGTCACGGCTATTACCGGAGCTGCTTATACAAAATGGGCAAATGTAACACACCCTTTTGTTTATAAGAAGAAGTCCTGGACGACGCCGAAAACACTTTCTTTAAGTGTAGTCGATGGGCAGAAACTCGTAGAGAACTGGAGATGGTAGCTGGCTTAATAACGGTAGAGAAAGTCGTAGACATCATGATAGTGAGTGAGGCCAACTTTTTTTTTAAGCGGTGTCGTAATTCTGTGAAAAAGTTCTGCGAACGAAAAAGCCAGATCTGGACGCCGCAGATCATAATCAGGATCCCAGACAAAAGATAATGTAAGGAGAAGGGCTGTTTCAGCCATTGAGAATCCACTCCGAAGCAATGCTAAGGTGGTTCCGGGGTGGAAGAGGGGGTCTTTTAGTCGGTAAGTTCACTGTAGTGATCAGTCCGACACAAAGCTGAGGGTATGGACCCTCTAATCAATGAGTAACGCATTTTTCTCCCTCACCGAAAAAAAATTGGTTTATCCGTTTTCCTTCATTTTAAATTTATTGATTCCATCTGGGAAAATAATTACACGTAAATACGTAATAATATGTATATTTTATGATAATTTTTGGTCTTTGTGACAGTTGTGAAAAACATAAAATAGAACTAAAAATAGCTTGATTTGTTCTTCTCACAAACCAAACCATCTAGAAATTTATCTAGTGAATGGTTGAATATATTAAGCACTTTCTGTGGTCATTTGAGTTGCTTATTTTGGTGTATTTTATTGCTTTTTGTCTCTATTTGAAGTCGTTTAAAAACATTTCAGAAAAAATGATTAAAGTAATAAAATGAATGAAAGTAATTGCTGAAATACATTTTGTAAGCTTATAGTTCAAATGTGCCGCAGTTCTACAGAAAAGTTTTCCTATTTGGCTCGTTTAGTTTTATTTCAATAAATTTTATAAATTGTTACAACACAAATGGTATACTTTTTTATTATATAAACGTCACAGATTGCTCTTTTAACAAGTTTAAAACAAAATCAGTAAAAATATTTCTTCCAACGAATATTGTTCGTACGAGAATATAAAAATAAAAATTTTGTTTGTTGTTGTCAAACTAGTTGCTCTATAGTCAGGGCTGGGCAGTATTTAAAATACTTGTATTTGAAATACAAATACGTATTTCGTATTTGTATTTCAAATAAATGTGGTTCAAAAATACATATTTGTAAAATACATTTATATATTATAATAAATTGAAAATAAGTTGTTTCACACAAAAGTTAAAATAGCTAGAAACTACGACAATTAAAATGTTTATCATTTAGCAACATTGCAATTCCGATTTCAATTTGTTTTTTGTCCACAGCGAATTCTTTTTACACTAGTCAGATAATATCAATAAGAATTTTCACATATTCGTCACCAGCTTTTTCTCTCAAACTTTATATATGTATATATTAGAGGGCTGCTCAAGCACAATTAAAATGTCTTACAAAACATCGTAGTATTTTCAAGTACTATCCATCGTCTTCTTTCACATTTTAAAACAAACACTTCAGTGCCGAAATGTTCTAAACACATAAACGAATACTGTCTTTTAAGCATTTAGAATTAACAGAACCAAACACAAGTAGAACCAACTAAACAGAACAAAATTGAAGTAGAATTTCAAGCACTGAAGATATGTTCTACTTCAGTTTTGTTTATAAATTTTTTTGTTGGTGTTCATGGCTTTTGTCTTTTTATTGGTATGCACAGTATGGTCATGTGTGTGTGTTGTTGTTGTTGTTCATGGTTTTTGTCTTTGGATTAGTGCACAAATATTTAAGGCGCAGCACGCTCAAATGCCAATGTGCGTGCTGTGATTGATCACTTATTTGCTTTATTGTGATGTTTTGGATTTTGCTGTGAAACAGAATTCAAGTACAGTCGTGCACTGTCGTGAAGGCGTCTCAAAACTATGAAGTGCTTATTCTGTTTCTAAATGTTCTATAGCTTGTTTGTTTTGTTTCAAGAATTGTTTTAAAATACAGTGCTTTGAACTACTGCATAGTAGTGAGCTGTGTTTTTTAGATCATTCTGTGCAGTGTTTATATACAATTGTTATGATTGTAAATTTCACGTACTGGTCACTTTCATTTTATTCTTGTGCTTTAATTTATGCTTGTGCTGTTTTCGCTCCTCAACGAGAGGTTGTTTGTCTGATGACCCATTAAAATATCTAGTTTTTATTAAAGGCAATGCTTGTTTTGCCGAATGAATCTTTTATTTACTATTTTAAATCCTAAATACATATTAGCGTTGTTCTTTTAATTTTACAGTTTGCGAGATTAGAGCAAGCATATGAATACACTTACGTATGCCATACGTGTATATATGTAAAATGTATATCTATATAATTAATAGGCAAAAACCGATTTAGAAAAATTATATATCGTTTTAAAGTTCTTTCTGCACAAAAGTGAACTAGCTTAATTTCATTTTGACCAGTACAGGGCTTTAGGAATAATACGGCTATTAATTTGTTACTAACACTAACAAACAAAATATCGCTCCTTTATTGCAACATAGTCATAACTAAAAAAAGCTCGTTTCGAGAAATACACGTTTCAAATTTTTAGTTTCCATACAAGTCTTAGAAATTATTTTTATTTTAGTTTAAAAAAAATTTGAATAAGTCTTTGACACTATATAAAAGGTAGTACTGTTAACATTTGCATTTATGATATATGAGATATGACTATGTTGCAATGAACGAGCAATTTGTATCTGTGCTTAACCTAAATACAAGTAAAAATAAAACTGTGTGGCCAAATATGAGTAAAGTGGGTTTTCACAGTACGAGTATATATGCAGTTGTAAGTATAAACATACATACTGTGGGCTAAAACGCAAAAGAAAAAAAAATTTCTAATCCATAATTTTTATTAAATGAGGTGCTCAGTAAAACAACTATCCCCAAGTTTTAATGGGCTTTCAATGCCAGTTAATTCCTTTTGAGCTTTAACAATACAATACAATATACTTAGTTTTATTAAATTTAAGTGCATATATAAAATAAAATGTGTATCCAAAACCAGAGATGTACATTTTTATGCGACCGGAATACAAAAAAGTATTTGAATTTTTTAATTGCATTTTGTATTTGAAATACGCAGCTGAAAAGTATTTTATATCATGTATTTTAAATACATAATGTACGTATTTTGCCCAGCCCTGTCTATAGCATTTATCACCATACAATGCCCAATCGCGCTTTAAATTTATATATTTCATTCATTTTGATTTTATGAAATACCCGAAAATAACGACCCAAAAAAACTATCCGGGGTATTGTAGATACTTGTTGGAAGAAATAGCTGCTTTCGCTTAACTAAACTAAACCTGCAACTTTCTCTATACCCCAGCTATTTAACACAGAAAAATCTCTTTTGTGTAATATTTTATGAAACTAAAAAACTGTTCTATTTACAACAAAGCATGAAATACTTTAAGCAAGCACAGATTTGGAAAAGGGGAAAAAGTGTAACCCCATTCAAGATGGTAAATATACAGATGTTTTTCCATCAATAGCCAGTTTGTCAATGTAAATATTTTGAATTTTGTTTGTTTCATGAAGCACAACTTCTACCCTATTTCTTCTCTTCATCTCATAGATTTTACCAGAAGAAACCTTAATATTAAAATCAGTGCGCAAGAAAACCATAATTAGATCCCATATCAAATAACATTCTGATCATTTGGTTTTCTTACTGACCAAAAATGACAACAAACCTGTTTCAAGTTGGCAAACTCTAATTAAGTTTATTTTACTTCACTTATAATTAATATGGAAACACTTTTCATTACTTTTTGTTACTTTACTTAAAGATTACGATTGACAGCCATTTGTTATTTGAAATTTAATATTTCTTGTCTCATTTTCCTATTTGAGGTTAATTGAATGACTCTTTCTGAACGGAAAGTTCTCAAATATTTCGACAAGTCAACATGTCACAATTATACAAACACACACATCACATGTGTTGTGCACACATTCATTGTATGTACAAAAGAGATTAATAGTACATCAATTATGTACATA
The DNA here is from genome assembly GCA_914767995.1 of Thecocarcelia acutangulata. NCBI lineage: Eukaryota > Metazoa > Arthropoda > Insecta > Diptera > Tachinidae > Thecocarcelia > Thecocarcelia acutangulata. Next base: position 142,095,224 of record OU612094.1, on the reverse strand, counting down.
TATAATTATGTTTTTATATTTGCTAAAAACATTTAACAAATTATTCAAGTTATAAAAGATATTCAATACCCGTACATTAACAAACAAAGCTGCCAAATTAGTTATAATTATTTTAATAGAATACTATACAGGCGACTCTCGATAGTTTGAAACTCTTTAATTTAAATCGTGCCATAGTCGGAACTATCGATGTTCCTATCCTTTAAAAACACTCACTAAATTGAACATAAAAAAATTAGTAAGAGTCTAGTATATTCGGCTGGGCCGAATCTAAAGTACCCTTCACGATAGTCACGTATGTATATATGTATATATAAACTATTGGTATTTATGGTAAAACCAGTAATTATGTGAAAAGCTATAATAAAAAAATGTTAATTCAAAAGGTTTGTAAAAATGTTAATTTCAAAAGATTTGTAAAAAATTAAATGAAAATGTTAATTTGTAAACTATACACTTTGGTAACCACTTTTGCTACTTTCGCCTTCAACTTCTACTTTACGACTACCGCTACGTACAACTTTACAACTACTTCAACAACACGATTATTATAATAAAAGTTATAGAATTGTTTTACTAGGTACGAGTAGACCTAATGAGATAATTAATAACAGCTATTGAAAATCCTTCAAGAGTTGCATATATTACAAGTATAATATTCATTTTAGAATTATATACATAAATATTTTTTAAAAATGTTTGTTTTCTTTTTGCAGACGGATATGAATATTTAATTTTTATTATATTTGGTTCTATAATTTTAAATTATTTATTAGAGTTTAAGTCTGTCCAATTTTGTCTGCGTGTGACAAAATAAACAGCCTGGCCATTGTCATACACATAAAATAATGATTTATGTACCACACATATAAAATAATGATTTATATGATGGCAATAATGATGTTGATTGAACAAACATCATTAATTTGGCTTGAGACATTGTCATAATTAAACTCATTTGCTTATTCGTATCATATGCCTGACATTGTTTGCATTTCCAACAAGCACAAGTGAGTAATTGCAACAAGTGTCATTTAGTATTTCTTGTTGGCTTTGTGGCTTAATAAACTGATGTTTTGTTGTTGTAAGCTACTTTAAAGTCAGTGAACTTTATATATTTTATAGTTATTTACACTAGACAACAAACACGTCATCTTTTAATGACCTTAACAAATCTCATTGCCATTGACGATTTATTGCCATTTTGATGATTTTGGGTGATGAAAATTGCACGTTGACATTTTGACGATATAAGGTCTGTTTTTGAAGATTTTTGTATAACATATTTTTAATTTTATAACTTTCAAGCAACTTTGGTTTTACAACTAAATATATAAACGATAGTACAATAAGTGAATACGCAAATATGTATTTAACGCTGAAATGTTATGTGATATTTATTTGGAAGTACACATATACATACATATGTTTATGTAAGTGATGTTATATGTGAATAACATGTAAACTCTTAGTTAAAATTATAAGTTATAAGTTATCGTACAAATTTTTACATACTCGTATAAGGCTGTGATCATGTTTTAGGAAGATTTCAATTTGAAGATATAGATATTTAACTTATTATATTATATTTTAGAAAGCGGTTTTCTGATCAATCAAAGATTTGTTTTTATTTCATCGTAGAATTCTAAAAACTAGAAAATTAGTCCAAATTAAAGAAACGAAACCTATTAAACTTGAAAAAATCTGTTTTCTGATATATGTAGGTTTTTAAAATAAAGTGTCCAAAATTATATTTCACTAATTGTTCCTTCTTTGGCTAAGTTTATAGCAAAAATACAAGTCATCCCATATTCTTCTGAAAAAAGTTTGCATCCATCTTAATAAACCCAAAGTGAGTAATTAATTGAAGAAACTACTTTTAGAATATATGTTGTATACTGAAATACTTAAAGCTTTGCAACTATGGCAGCTTTGAGTTAAACGATATGGCCAATTAAACAAAAGTGTTTAGTACAATAGATATAGTGTATAAAAGAAACTTTATTTCACGTTTGTACGGTTTTAAGAGCCGATGTTGAATGTGAACCACACCTAAACGTCAAGTTTTTCTCTGCATTTCATTTTACATTTCTCAATATCAGATTAATTCAATTTTTAAAATAATCAAGTATAGCATTAAAGTTATTCAGTATTATTATGAAAATGGGCGTTCAAATCAAAATGCATGTAGTGCACTTCGTGACTATGTCCAAATGTGCATACAATCGGAAAAATCATGCAAAAATTTCAGCAAACTTGCTCTATAGGATATGCAAAAATACCAGTGCTTGCTTGTTTAGCTTGTTGTGCATAAAATATTGCTGCTGTTCGCGATGGTGTAGCTGAAAACCCATCTACCTCAACTCGTCGTCGTGCACAATTCCTAGATAAATTGAGTTTTATACAAAATCAACATCAGCCCTTAAAATTTAACCACCCTATATTTGCTTTTATATCTTTAAATGCTGTAGTTTGTTTTATTAAAGGTAACCATACATTGTTTAGCTATATGTTATCCATTTAAAGTACGTACATTTTATTCAAAAACAATTAATTATCATAAGTCTTTCTGAGTAGTCAAAAAGCAAGATTGGAATAAGAAAACAGAAAATCCCTTCAGTATTTAGAAACATATTTTTTACAATGACTGTTTTTAAAACTAAAAGGATGGCATGTCAAAACGTACAAGCAATCATGTCCATGGACTTTAGAAAACAATTTTAGAAAATTTCATAATGTTGATGGACTTTAATTCGTTTGTGTTATAAATATTATTCCCTTTTGAAAGTCTCATAATATCCACTTTTGATAGGAAAAGGAAAAAAGGTGGCATGTCATAACATCCAGTGACATAAAGTTATGACACACTTAAAAGTGTCAAGAAGTTCATTGACGTTAAGACACTTTTGAAAGTGACATAATGTCAATCAGGGAGGTGTCGTTTTGACAGCGTTCGTGTTTAATTCAACGATCTCATCTTGACAACAAGACATTCTCAATTTAGTACCGGTATTTTTGTGCCATCTATTCGCAATATGACGGCTGCATGTTCACCGTTTGACAACGGTATGTCCAAAATTTACCGAGATATGCATTATCGTTCGCTGACAAATATTAAAGAACGTATTTTTTCTCTTTGTGTATATATTCGTATATAGTTATGATGAAGGTATTACAATTAAAATTTTCCATTTCTAAAAAATTTTGTTTCTTACTTAAGTTATGGACGTTATGACGACTGTCTGTGAAAACTCATTTCTGTAAAAAAAACTTAATTTCTTGGTTTAATTTTTCAAGGAAATACTAATTCGTAAATTTATAGAGAATATAAAAAAAATGTTGTATTGAAAAATTCACTTGTTTAATTAAAAAGAGGGGTAAGTGTCATTTTCTTGTAGGCAGTGTAAGTAAGAGCTATGCGTAAAAGTTTTGCCTATGAAAGTGTGAACCAATTTGATAATGGGAACGGAATTGGTTCTCATTATCACTCAAATATACGGTTATTTTTATATTTAACTTCTTTTTTAATTATGGACCTTATAATATTTTTAAAAATGACATAATGTCCACATACAAAGTGTCACTATACCCATGGACACTATTACATTTTCGAAAGTGTCATACTGTCCATGGATCCTACGACACATTTATGTATGTCACAGTGTCCAGGGACATTATTACATGCCACAAAAAAAAAAACATATATAAATATTTGCACATCCATTTTCATGTTTCTACATACGTATTTATAGTTTTTTTTCTTTCTGATAACCACAAATAAATTTTGCACAAAAAAATTTAAAGGAAGTTTTTTTAGTTAGCGCAGCTGATTTTGATACAGCATAGAGGAGAAAATCTTTTCGTCCTTCGAAAAACTGGTTATATTGAGAATATATGGTTAGCGAAGATTAAGGGTAATTTAGTTAAATTTTCACTTTCATTTGAATAAACAAACAAACGTGGAAAAATAAATGAAAAACCTGGCAAATAGCCACAAGTATATGAAATTTTTATAATTTTTGGGGTTTGGTGTAACCGTGCATGTGCTTAATGTATACTAAATATATATGAGTATACTTGTAGCATCGGTGGGCGCTGGTTTGTTCAGATTACGAACTTGATCGGTTATTCTCAATTACTGATCGGGATTTTTTTTAACTAGAAGCTAAAATTTTGCATAACAAGATCTTACTTAAAATTTCCCAAAACATACCATACACTTATTTTATTACACTGCTTTTTAACTTAAAAAAAATAAAAGTAATTATCATCAACAAGTAACTTCTAAATAGATAAATGCTACTTCTTAGCTTTAACAATAACAATATGTCTAATTATTCGAGCTTAAGGTCTTTTCTGGAATCTTCAGTTTTTTTGGTTTTTAATTATCTGGCAATATTTCGCTTTCCTTTGGATAGCTTCTTCAGGCCAAATAATATTTATTTAAATATTATTTGGTCCAAAGGAAAGCGAAATATTGCCAGATAATTAAAAACCAAAAAAACTGAGGATTCCAGAAAAGACCTTAAGCTCGAATAATTACACATATTAAGAAAGAAAAAAACGGTCGAAATAAAAAATAATAAGCATTTAACAATAACAAAAATAAACATTTTTACATTTAAATCGAAATGTTAAAAAATGCACCTATACCATATAAGTGTGTTGGTGTGTTTCCGTCTTCATTCATTTACTACTGCCCACAAACAGAACAACTTGTATTCTTTGTTTCATGCGTTAATAATAACAAAGGCAACTCTTAATACAATTACAAACGAGAGGAAAACATGAAATTTAATTCTGTAGCAGACTAGATTTAAACAAAGCAAGACTGTTGCGGATTTTTTTTTATTTTGTTTATTTACGCATTTTGTTTGTTTTGTTGTAAAGATTCTGTTGAGATCAAGCTGTCTTATGTATGTTTTTTTCAGGTTGTTTTGCAGTAGTAATGCGCCATGTAGAGTTCATTTTCATTTATAAATAATGAAATGCTTTATCTCATCGAACATTAATTCGCCGAACGGAAGATATACGACTTTTTATTCAACACGAAACAAATAAATTTGTCTAAGTGTAGAGCAACTTTTTACTTTCTTTATTTCAATCTGCCCTTCGCTGACTTATAGTACCAGTAACAGGAAATTATCAATAAATATTATGACAACACTCCATAACACCATTTCCGTCAAGGATTTTTTGGCACTTCTTCATGTCCATGGATGTTGTGATACTTAAGTGTGAGGACAATGTTCCCAGCAAGTAAATTTTATTTGGTATAACACCAAGAATTATGCCACATCAATTTTGCTTCCCATTAATTATTTTTTCACTTAATTTTTTCAGCTTAATTTTATCTAACTAACAGTTGCTTCTTTTCCGAATATACCTGTGCACAATATTTTTCCTTCATTTTACGTTCCTGTTTGATTACATAAGGAAGATATTAAAGATTAAAATTTTAACTGTTTTATTTTTCTGTTTATATTATCTCTATTCCGTTTTTGTTAAGCCAAAAATTGAGCATCAAGTAATTTTTAAACTCGTGCTAGTTTCGATTTTTTATTAATTTTAAACACTCGATAAACACTCGACAAAACAATGTCATGCTATAATTATCTCATTTTTTTATTGTTCAACTGTGTTATTGTAATAAGTGAATTAAAATAATAACAAAATACAAGGCATACATACATGTGTGTAAGATTTTTTATAAAATAATTTTAAGTTTCTTATAAACATATGTATGTATTTATGTGTAGACATACATAAATTCTGTTTTATAAAACATTTGACAAACAATGAGTGCGATTCACAAAAATTTTTTCCTGAAATATCTTGTCACATTTGTACAAAGACACAATCACACATACAAACACACATACATAATAATAACAACACATAACCGATTTTCTTTTGTTGGCAGAATATCGAATATAATACAGTGATGTATTCAAGTGAAGATTCTTTTGATTTGAAGCCAACGATTTCTTTTGACTGGCCAGGAATATACAGCTGTGAAGGCACAATAAAGCAACGAATTGTCGGTAAATAGTAGGTACTAAATAAATACGAGTATTTAAAATTTTTTTAAAGCTTTTATACATACTCGTGCATACATAAATTTATATTTATTGGCAGACATGTAATTTTTATTATTTATTAGTAGATACATATAAGGTACATATAAGGTATTATAGTTATACAAAATTTTTATCTATATATGGCAAAATATAATTGTTGTGTGTCCAGATCGACAAATTGCTTAACCTAAAGTACAAAAGTTTACGAGGGCGGAAGCTATCCTGCGCTGGATGACAGCACAAACATAATTTTTTGCTCAAATTAGCGATTAGTTCATTTGTTCTAGTCGTTTGAAGTAAGCGACTTTTGCTTCTCTTGAAAATGGAAAAAATGAATTTCGGACAGTGAAAAGGAAAACGGTAAAAGAGACAATAGAAAAGCTAGATAAACACTACGGTAAATCTGCTGCGATCACATGGATTGATGGACTTAAACGCGGCCGAACAATCACTGCAACAAGACTATCAACAGGAAGGCCAAAAGAGGTGGTTACTGAGGAAAATATCATGAAAATTCTCGATATCGTTATGAATGATCGCTGAGTCAAGTTACATGATATGAACATTTTGCATGAACATTTCTATATGAAAAACCTATCAGCAAGATTGGTGCCGCCTTTGCTCAGTGTCGAACAAAAACGAGTTCGACCGGAAACTTTACAGCCGCGTTTGGACATGATAAAGCGTAATTCTGCTGATTTTTGACCTCGATTAATAACTGTTGATGATACGTTTGTTCACCACTACATACCTAAAACCAAAAAGCAATCAAACCAATGGCTAGAAGCTGGTGAAAGTGCTCTGAAGTAGGCAAAGACAGTGAAATCTGCTAGGAAGGTTATGGCCACTGTATTTTGGGATGCACACGGAATATTGCTCATTGATTATCTTGAAAAAGAATCCACAACCACAAGAAAGTATTATGGTGCATTATTGGATCAATTTATTGATGCAATCAAGAAAAAATAACCACATTTATACAAGAAAATATTGCTCTTTCTTCAAGACAACGCACCGGTTCACACAGCATTAGATACGATGCTAAAATTACATGAAATACACTTCGAATTGGTTGATCATCCACCTTATAGTCCAGATTTAACTCCTAGTAATTTTTTCCGTTTCCAAATTTGAAAAAATGGATCGCAGAAAAAATATTAATCTTAAACGAAAAAGTGATTACTAAAATTAACGCGTATTTTGAGGGGTTCCCAAAATCGTATTATGCAGAAGGAATCGTGTTATTCAAATATAGTGAGACAAAAGAAAATTATCTATGTTAAGAAATAAATCACTTTTGAGAAAAAAAAAGTGTTTTTTCCGACTTGGGTAGCTTCAATATTAAACTGCCCTCGTATTTGTATTAATGATTATAGGTTTGTGTTGTCAACATAAATTTTATGTAAATGTGAAAAAAGAAAAAAGTTAACCTTGTATCAAACTCATTGTGTATTAATATTCTATACTTTAATTAGGATTCAAGGTATTTATATAAACTTTTAAATTAGACCCACTCAATATGCCAATGACCTCAATTTCATTCAGTTTCCTTTTCTGAAAGCACTCTTGCTTAAAGACATATATATGGGGCATTCACCGATTATATGCAGAACATTTTCAGATTTTGCAAAGCTGCATACTGTATATATACCATGCTCTTCTTTTTACATCTCGAATTATAAACACAGTCATCCGTTACGAATAATTTTGTTGCACAATTGGTTTCACATAGAAATTAAGTTTAGGGTGTAAATCGTGAAATTGAGATCTGATGAAATCCTTTCTCTATTTAATTACAAACTGTTGCAGTATACTTTGCCAGTTGCAAAAAAAAAAAGAAATTAATGTACTCGTACTTGAAACATTATTATTATGTACACGTAGGAAAAAATGTATTGTTGATATGACAATATTCTAAGGGCAACATACTTGTGTTGAATTATATGGTTGGTAGGGAAAGTAGTATATTGTTATATTTAAACACCATTGAATTGTCTCACCATAGTTTTCTAAGAAAAATGTTATAAATAACTATACTAAATTCTGGTTTAACTTTGTTATAATTGGAAGCAACCATAGTATTAATAAAAGTTCCCATAATAGTGTCATACCTAACCATGTTATTATGCTAACCAACCATATTGCTCTCATCAAACAACCATATTAATTTCACAAAACCATATTCTTGTTATAATTCACAATACTAATTAAAATGAGAGGATGTTTCTGGCGAAACAATACTATTTCATTTTATTCAATATTATTAAAATGAAAATATTAAGTGTAATACATTTTTATGAAATAAAACAAATAAAAATAATCATCCAAAAATAGTCGGTTTCCATAATTGCAAATTTCATCAACAATTGCATATTAAAAATTCGTATGTGTAACCATATTAATATGGTTAGATATAACATTGTATGGTTGTTCACTACAATAGTATGGTCAGTCATTGAAACTATTATGGTTGGGACCATAGTATGGTTAGGTACATCCATAATATGATTAGCCTACATTATGATTAACTTCGTCATAGTATTGTTGATTACAACGTACATACCCGAACAAATTTCAACAACTTAATATTCTGTAATACCCTTTGATTTTTGCAAGCATTCTTTATCTTGCTTTCGCACAATTTTAGTTATCAGCCCTCTTTTAATTGTTATGTATGTAAATCAATAAAAAATTTTAAATCAAAATCCAGAATTCATCTTTTTTTCATAGAAGACAGATAAAACTAAAAGAAACTTATATATTTGAGTAGTCTTTTGTTACTGCTGTTCGTATTTCCAATATGTGTATGTTCATTAATTAAATTCGTATAAGGCCGGATTGCACCGTAATAGGTGGCAAGTTCTGTACACGTATTTATTTTTGTTTTTTTTTTCTCTCTTTTACCGTTGTCCGTATTTTCTATATATGTATCTTTATTACTAATTTCGTATGAAATAAAAGTGCACCGGAATAGGTAGCAGTATGTGTACACATGTTTCTTCTTTATTTTTCTTTTTTTCACCGTTGTCCGTGTTTTCTTTATATGTTCAATATTAATTTCTTTTTAACGCATTTCATTACCTCGTAGTGTGGAAGGCGTTGGACTAAATTTTGCTAATCTGAGCATTGTCGAAGGTATATATACACTGGGCACTGATCAGTTTTAACTACTTTAATTTCAACATTTTAAATGCTGCAATAGAGTTTGTTTCAGTCTTTCGTGTTGTTATCCCTCTTTCCTCCTCATTATACCCTATTTTCCTAGTTCCAGTACAATGCGCTGTATACGTAGGAGTCATACCCTGAGTACTGGTTCCAGATAAAAAAAAATATGTCAACGACTAAGGTAAAAAGTTGTTAATGCTGACAATAGTAAGTTGATTCTGTAAACTAGTATTTGTTACATGTAAAACAACCCTATCAATTTTGTGATAAAACCTACTATTTCAGTATTGGATGTGATAAAAAATTACATACTCGTACAATACTAACATTGCATGCAACCATATTCGGAAATTAGTAGATGACAATAATAGATTTGTAGATATGTACACGAAAACATATTTCTGGGGAAACAAACTATGATTAAAACGATAATCAGCTGTTTTTAACAATAATACACAATATTATGGCGTACATATATAGTGTTGCTGTAACTTTTCTTTGCGTGAACTACTATAGTTTTTTGCAAATTACGTATTCAGCTACAATACGAAGTATTCTGTACTCATTTATTTTTAAAATCTTGTTAACGTAGCTTAATTGAAATTTTAAAGAAGGAATGTAATGCCAAGTAAACAGAGCATTCTTTTAATAAAAAAAAAAAAAAAAAAAAAAAAAAAAATATATATATATATATATATATATATATATATATATATATATATATATATATATATATATATATATATATATATATATATATATATATATATATATATATAATATATATATATATATATATATATATATATATATATATATATATATATATATATATATATATATATATATATATATATATATATATATATATATATATATATATATATATATATATATATATATATATATATATATATATATATATATATATATATATATACATATATATATATATATATAATAGCTTTTCAACCTCATCGTACTTTGAAATTGCCAGATTTGTGCAGCTTATTACTCGTAGTATATTTTAAGTTTATTGTAATTGGAGATGTGAAGGTCTGTGATATTCTTCCTTAAATTTAGAGCCAACTTCACAGGCGACAATTTTCTTTTAATATTTCAGATATATGTACTCGTATAATTTATATTTTTATGCTTTTAAGTGGCCCACTGTAGTGTTTGTGTAATAAAACGCTAATTTATAAGCAGAGGATATTTTTAACATTTTACTTCGTTTATTTCTTAAAGCAAATTTTAGCTTATAATATCATGATTAGTGATTGTTAAACTAAACTTTAATAAAAGGAAGCAGATGAAAACATCAGACAAAGTTAAATAGAGAAAATCGAAAGAGTCAACAAAAGCAAAAGTTAAATAAAGACTTGACAAATTGATTCTGTGAAAACAAAAAGTTTTTGTAAAGTTTCTTTTATTTTAATCCAACTTGTTTTCTGTTGTGTCAAATAGCGAAAGTAATAGAAAACAAAAAAAAAAAAAAAATATATATATATATATATATATATATATATATATATATATATATATATATATATATATATATATATATATATATATATATATATATATATATATATATATATATATATATATATATATATATATATATATATATATATATATATATATATATATATATATATATATATATATATATATACATATATAATAAGTGACGTCTGCTAGAAAATGGTTTAAATAGCATTAAGAAACAAAAACTTATTACTTAAATCTTTAATTTGAAGTCACCTTTTAGTAGCGTTCAGTAATGACTGCATCATTAACACTTACGAAAAAATTATTGTTTTTCAAAAGTCAGGCAAATAGACAGTTGGACTGCGAGTATATATCTGTGGTCAGAAACATAAATCGCTTAAGTCGACCTGAGAAAAAATAAATTTTAACTATCATCACATATCAACAACAAATCTTTCTGTATCTCCTAACTATGAATTCTCTAGTAATAACATATTTTTTAAAGGTATAGAAAATAAAATTTTGATTTAAGTCACACTGATTTTCACTTGAATTCATAAAAACAACCAATTATTCACTTAAATATAATTATTTACTTATATAGTCGTATTATTTGATCTGGTTTATATTGTTTTGTTCTAAATTTTCCAGCTAAAGATCTTTTTTGATTTTTGTTTTTTATAAAAAAGGTTTAACGGTATTTTATTTTCGATATTTCGATAACAATTTGTTATCATCATCAGGAAAATTAAAATGTTATAAAAAATTATTTGAAAAAATGTTGTCAATAAATTTTACATACAAAAAGTTCATGCACATGAACAATATTAACAAATTGAAAAATTAAATAATTTAAAATAAACTTATTCTGCAAACAACACACGTCTTGTTAACGATTACAACATGTTGTACCTCTTCCTTTAACAAATTAACATAGCATATGTTGCTCACAAAATAACATCAACAAATTTTATACAAATTAACAATATCCTAATAAATAACATTGTATACATAAGCATTATTTATTTCAATGTATTAACTTTTTGCTAACTTTTTTCAAAACATAGTTCTTATTTTGTTCAAAATAAGAAAGTTTGTGGGAAAAGAAAAATTAGTAAATTTTTAAATACAAAATGCCATATTTAGACTCCAGTGACGAAGAAACCAAAATAAACTTAATAGTGGAAAGAAAACTGCTTATACAGAAATCCTGCACTTTTAATTCTGGTCATTGATGGGATCTATTGCAGCTCCTCTACTAATTTTTAAAATTGGGCGGAATTCACAATTTTAATTTTCCATTTTATTCCAATTTTTTTTAGTTTTCTTTATAAATTTTTTTTTTCAAGTTTTTGTTTGAACTCAATGCTAAAAACTGTGACGACAAAATAACCGGCAATTAAAGACAATAATGCCGTCATTTTCTCTTGTAGAATATCAAATATGTGTCGGCAGTTATCTGACAACAGGATGACGATTCGCCTAAAAATTTAAAAATCGGCATCGTCTTGCATTGCCGCCAACGAGCGGTGAATATATTTCGTGAGCTCGGCCTTTATACGAGTACTTTATATCTGTATTATTATTATGGCCGTATTTTTTTGCCAGTTCGCCTTAACAATGCCTAAAGACGATGAGATACATCACGGTACTAAATGGATTTAACAAAAATTTTTTTTTTAATTCGTTTGCAATGCACTACGTACCATGCAGTTTAATAATAAATTATTTCAAATAAGCATTTTTGTAAATAAGAATAACTATAGTTAAGTGAGCATTGCAACCAGACAATAGTGCGTTACCGAACACAATTAAATGATAGAAAATTCAATCAACAATCATATTCATAAAGGATATTTCATTCATAAAGGATATTTTTTTAAAGAGGTATAGAGCTTTGAAAAATAATATATAAAACAAAGATGCATTTTTTAGAATGTCATAAAATTTTTTGTTCGAAAGATAATCGGCATTATAATTTAAATACGACTTCTGGCGTATGACCGCCAAGGCTGGCACGTAGTCTAATCTGGTTATAAAATTATCGATAACTCCTTCTAACATTTGTGGCCGTATATCGGTAATCCAAGTTGTTAATTGTTTCAGGCTTATCGTTGTGCACTAGCGCCATCTCATAGCCTCACAGAAAAAAGTCTAGTGGCGTTAAATCGCATGATCTTGAAATGTGAAAATATGCGGTTACCAAACCTTTTTTTTTTTAATAAATCAATTGTGGCATGAGCTGTGTGACATGTTGCGCCGGCTTGTTGTGAACACAACTTAAAATTTTATAGCTCTAAAAACCTTGTTTATATAAATCTTCAGATTTACATAAATTATTTTCTAAACGCGGTGAACTTAGTGTATGTTCGAAGCCGTGGAAACACGTTAAGAGATTCAAACTGCAGTTGGAGAATGAGCCATCTGAACAAGTATTTTGAAAGAAATTACTGAATATAGGCAATCGTATAATCCAATTTGGCATTTCGAACGGCTGTATTAAATTTCCTGACGCTTTCTACTATTTGACCGAATCGAATTCTGATCTCTCCCCTAATGTGCTCACAAACATATCACAAAATTACGAATTGTTGGTTGAGTGAACATAATGTCATCGATCTAAATTTTAAAATTCATAGTTAAATTGCAGCTTTATTTACTTCCCAATATGATGCTTTACGATCTGCAACTTAAAGTCGCATCGATAATCATAATGTTGCGCAGTACAAACCAACCATATCTGTGTAGTGACACTCGACTTCCGGTGAACAGACTGATAAACAACGTTACGAAAGCCAAAATACTTAAAGGAAAATACAAAGAATACTTAAAGGAAAGTGTATGCGGTATGCGAATCCTAATGGTTTCGAGAAATAGACTATTCCACTTTAAGCATTTCGTTAATCTCACGTAGAAAGGCCCTAGCTCGCATTTTCCCTGAATAAACCTTTTTTAGGTACTCTACTACGTTTGACATAAATATATGGCGTCACAAAAATTTAATTAAATAATTTCATAAATATCGCTTTTACAAGCAATTGAACAAAAAGATTACTTGCATATTAATCTAGGTATACAGTTTCGATTATGGTTTTTCTTTCTGCTGTAAAATTGCGATTATATTTGTTAGGGCCTTTCTGCATGAGACCAAAGATTTGCAGTTGTCAGTACGGCATGCCTTCACAATGGCATTTAGTAAATATTAAAGTCATGTTTGTATCGTTAGTCTTGAAAACCCACGTTTCTACGTTTTTTTCCCCACATTCTATCAATGTAAATAAAATTTAAAGTCAAAACAACATTTGTCGGGTCAGCTAGTACATACGAGTATATAGTTTAGATTTATTTTATATATTTTTTTTTACAAAAACTACAATTTGGTATTTTATTGAAAACTTCAAACAAAACAGAAAGAAGAAAAAAAGTAATACGGCAGCACAGTTTAATAGAAAGGTCGTTCTATATATGTAATTCGACAATAGTGTGTTGCTCTTAAAATTTTCATGTTAACCATATATTTTTTTCTACGTGTTGTAAACTGTTTGAGAATAGTGGTAAGCCATTAGTAAATTCCTTTTTGCAGTTAATACACAGTCAAATAAAACTTGTAATAGCAGGGTGCTTACGTTAGTCAATTACCATATCCGGTGTCTTTGTCAAAACTTGGAACATTATCTTTATAGGTAACTACTTACAAAGCCATAACATTAAAAGTCACACATTCCGTGCTTAACTTTAAAAGGATATAAAACACATAACAACCTTATAGTAGTATTGTGCTGTTAAGGAACCGTTTTAGTGATATTTATGTTTTCTGGCATTAAAAAAATAAAAATGAAATCAAAAATATGAGAAAAATATATAAAAAAAAAAACCTAAAATCACCGCTAAAATAAGCACTCGAACCAAATGTTAAAAAGGTCTTATTAAACTGCACACCCAAAACAATTTTGTGCCAACCTTGAACATAAGTTGATTACATTATTCAGTATATAAAAGTAATCTGAGATAAAAGCATGGTTTTCTTTTCCAATAAGCATCAAATTGTTAAATTTACATAAACCCCACACAAACCCAAATCTTTTAAATGTGTTGAAGAATTACTAAACAAAAGTTTTGTATTTCATATGATGATATCTAAATATTGATTTAAATTGAAACAAATAATCCTTGAAAGCCGCAAGCTAACAAAAGTTAAAAAAATTTAAATAGTGTTTTGCATTGTTTATAAATATTTGATCGTTTCGCTGGTCTTTGATGTGGAAGGAAGAGAACACAGACATTGCTTAACATATGGATACGAAGAAAAATGTCTTCTGCAAAACAAGCTTGAGTTATAAGCCGAAAGACAAATAATATAAATGGGCTCAAAAGTCCCGGGTCTAACAAAGAAAACACAATTTTTTTGTTCAAAAGTAGTCAAGCGCCGCTCTAACATTTCAGTACCACTTTTGTAGAATGATTTATCTTTTGCCGCAAAATAGATCTTAGTTTCAGCGATAACATCTTCATTCGTGCGAAATTTCTTACCGGCGAGCATTTTTTTCAGGTCTACGAACAGCCAGTAGTCGCTGGGAGCCAAACTTGGCGAATACTATAGATGTGGGAGCAAGTCGAAGTTCAATTCATATAGTTTTGCCATTGTTTTAATTGAATTGGGACACGGTGCGTTGTCTTGATGAAACAAATTTTTTTTCTTTGCCTTATGCGCTTGTTTCTTTGTAAATTCGGCCTTCAAACGCTCCGACAACGCTATATAATATCCATTGTTAATGGTATTTCCTTCTCAAGATAGTCGATGAATATTAAACCCCGCACATGCCAAAGTACCGAGGCCATAAGCTTTCCAGCCGATTGCTGTGCTTTCGGGCGCTTTGGACGACGTTCACCAGTTGCTGTCCACTCAGATGATGATTATTTTGATTCCGGAATAAAGTAATGGATCGATGTTTCATCCATTGTCACATATCGACGCCGAAATTCCGTTTTGTTACGTATAAACATAGGCAAACACTGCCCAGAATCATTAACACGTTCTCGTTTTTGGTCAACAGCGAGCACTCACTTTGAACCTAGCTTTCTCATACTCAAATGCTCATGCAATATACTATGTCAGCTAACTCACGGAACTTCACTTTTCGATCATTCAAAACGATTCTGTGGTTTTTTTATGTTTTCTGGTGTTACCGCCTCATTTGGACGTCCACTACGTTCTGCATCATCGGTGTCTCTACGACCACGTTTGAAGTCAGCAAACTGACATTTTATTGTTGTATCTGATGAAGCGGAGTCCCCATAACACTTTTCAAGCCATTGCTTCACTTGAACGCTATTTTTTCCTAGCAGTGTAAAATTAAAGCACGAAATTGTTGTTGATCCATTGTTTTGAAAATTTTGAAGTAGCGTCGCTCTTAGCACAATAACTCACAAACTAATGAATATCATGAAATTTTAACAGCTGCCTTTCGAAGGCTAGTATTAAGTGAATGTGTATGTGTTAGGTCTGGGACTTTTCAGCCCATGTAGTATATTTATTTATATGTGTGTGCAAGGAGTTTAGAGTATTAATACTAACATTATCTTTGTTTTCTCACATTCTTTAAAGTATCACATTCCAAAGCAGACTCCCAAATATGGATTCACATTCATATAATTTTTAATAAAAACTGTAAAAAAATAAAACGAAAAATGTCGGTGGCACCTGCAACATTAATTAAAGATTCTAATTTGAATTAAAATTATTCCACGTTCAGGGAAATAACCAAAATTATGTCAATCACATGAGCAACAAATGTGTTTAATTTATTTTAAATAAAGTGATGAATTAAGTTTTTTTTTTTAACTTATACTTTGGGAGTTTCATTAGCGAGAAATTCAAAATGTGTTCTAAATGGTATAATCATTGTGCAATCACGTTCGTGACTTTAACAGGTACACGTAGAAACTGAAACCTAAATGAAATTTAACAAAATCTACTTCACATTTAACCAGAGAACAGTTCTTAAGTCAAATTTATCTTTATGAACTTTTATACAGAAGAATAGTTGCGATACTAAATCAGCGAGGAAAAAGGTTTTTGTTGGCATAAGTGCTCAAATCCAATACAGAGACTGTTGGCTTGTGATGAATACCAAGACCCCTATCTATACAAATACATGTTATGCCAGATCTCGCGTGTGGTAGATTAGTACAAAAATTTTCCAATAAAATTATTCTGGTGTGTGAAAATCTTAAGTAAAGAAAACAAAAAAAAAAAAGATAAAGTTTAAGATATTTACTGTTGGGTGCAGAAATTACTGTGCTATTTATACGGCACGAAAGAGAGATACGTTTAGAAAATTTTTATGAAATACGCTCAAAATATTGTGTATATTATATTTCATAGTATAGTACATTTCACACAAATTTCTTAGACATATCATTCATTCGTGGCCCATAAACGCACATAGCTCTTGAATGCCACGCAAGTTTTATTTCTACTCGAAGCGCGAAGCGTGTAAAACTCTGAACGCTTTAAAAATATATGCTAGCAATAACATCAAGTAGAAGCATACAACTTGTGTTCATACAAGAATATACTTTTTTGAAAAACAGATCCCAGCAAAAACCTTTATGGCAAAGTAATACGTTAAAATGCTACTAACCATACTCTTCACTACGTCTACTGCGGCATTTTAAGTACTTAGTATAACAAGGCAATCGCTTGGCCCTAATCATTTAAGGCAGTTCCTTACCACTCAAGCTAACGAATAACTATTTCAAAACGTCTTTGCCATTCGAAAATTTTTAATTAATAATTTAAATGCTATGACTTATTGCAGCCATTGTCGATGGAAACTGTAAAAATGGCGGAAGTTGTTCGACATAAATAACATATAAAATATAATGGATAAGTTTATAAAATGATGAAAAAAAGCACGACTTTAAATCATCGTATAAATTACACTTTCAAAAATGCATGTTTAGAAACTATGGGTTGTATTCATAGTTGAAAATAAAGTATACTTTAAGGCAACTAAAGTCAACTTTTCTAAGAGTCGACTCTTTTAAATTTAAAACCAGCTGAACCTGTTTCACAAAGCGGCACTCCAATTTGCCTCTTTGTCTCTGCTTTTTCGTTTGCTGAAAATAAATCATTGAATGACTAATCGCACATATGTATGTATACACCTCAAACTTACTAGTTCTACTTTCTCTATTCTCCAAATTTTTTTCGCAAAGTGTGACGTTCGCTGGAATGAACACATTTTTCATATCTCTAAAGAAGCATTCAAGTGCCTCGGTTTTTTGAAACGGTGTAAGATGTACTTCACTCCATCCGACCTCCTTACTATTTATACCACCTACATCCGACCGAAAATGGAATACAACTCTCATGTTTGGGCCGGTGCCTCAAAGTCTGTTTTGGGGTTACTCGACCGTGTGCAGGAGAGGGCGAAGAAGCTCATCGGTGACAGTAGGGTATCCAACTCTATTGACTCACTGGAGCATCGACGCAGTGTGGGATGCGTTACTCTGTTCTATCGATACTACAATGGATTTTGCTCTGACGAAATTAGGGATATTGTTCCCGAAACGCGCACATTTTTACGTAGCACGCGTTCATCGTCTAGAGCTCACCCATTTGTGGTCGATTGCCCGGGGAATCGTACTACGCATTACAGAGAGAATTCGTTTTTCAGCCGCACGCTTCGTCTGTGGAACAAGTTGCCTGCAGAAGTGTTTCCTGTCTGTTATAACGTTGGAAGATTCAAGTCAAATGTTCACAAACACTACTCCCGCTTTCCCCCTCCTCACAACCTATTTTCCTAGTTCTGGTACAATGCACTGCATATGTAGGGGTCATCCCCTGAGTACTGGTCCAATATAAAAAAAAAAAAAAAAAAAAAAAAAAAAAAATGAACTTATAAAATATTAAAAATGAAGCTTATAAATTTTTACTATATTCTTAAAGAAATGTAAACAAAAGAAAAACATTTTTTGAAGGTTGCCACTTTCTAAAGTTTGACTAAACATTCAGCAAATAAAATTTAACACCCATTTAACGCCAGTTCAACTTAAAGTATACTTTTTTCAACTATAAATACAAAAAACATATCAACAGTTTTTTGCTTAAAGATTTAATTTAGCAAGAGTCGAATTTAATGATTAAATGTAGTAAACGTATTTATCCTAACATCACTTTTTGATAATAATCCATCTACTTCTTCTAAGTAATGATGATCTGATCAGTCATAAATCAGCTCTGGGCTGGGGAATAGCTCTCGAATTATCGTAATTATTTCTTAAGTGCGGTCAGGCTTGTCGTTGTTGTTTGGTCTTCGAGAGTTTTCCGTTTCGTTCTCATTGGTTAACTGTCTACCTCAACTAACTGTATTAGTTTACAGTTTTATTGAGGTTTTATTGAGTTACCATGAAACAATTTCCTATGCGATGGCATAGGTCGGCACAGTTAGTCACAGCGCTGCAAAAAATTACTGTTAATACCATCGTGTGCACAAAATGAATGTATGTGACCATTACATGCAAAGAAAAGGCAGTCTGAAATATGGTTACAACAACATTAGTATATATTTTATAACATTGTGAATTGTTGTTAAAAACTGTGTATTACAAATTAATTTTTGGTTTGGTCTTCTATAAATATGTCACTGGTTGCATTTCTGTAATTCTATATTTAACTTTTATAAATTTCAAAATATGGTTACATACAATAACATCAA
Source organism: Thecocarcelia acutangulata (assembly GCA_914767995.1). Lineage (NCBI taxonomy): Eukaryota > Metazoa > Arthropoda > Insecta > Diptera > Tachinidae > Thecocarcelia > Thecocarcelia acutangulata. Next base: position 142,075,762 of record OU612094.1, on the reverse strand, counting down.
TTGTGAAAATTTGCCTAAGTTTAGAGAATATATTAACTATTGATATCATTAACGATATTTTCATTCCAGTCACTGACGTATAATTTTCATTCAGTTTGGTTTTTTCTTTGGAAACAAAAATATGTTTTGTGTGTGTTTTTTATAAAAAAAAACTATTTGTTAAGATAAAAAAAAAAAAAGAAAAAAGATGAAACTGTCGAAAAATATCATATTGAGTATTCGTGAAAATAAAAAGGTAAGTACCTATGTCTAATATTAAGACGTAACTATATATATGTATGGTGTATGGTGTATCCAACAACACCCATATTATTATGGTTATATATCTTTTAAAATTACAATCCCTCACGAGATACCTAAAAAATATTTTTCTTTCATTACAGCTAATATACACATGAAAATCAAAGACGAAATTTGTGCATTAATTCACATTAATTTTTTCTAATTATTTGTATATATTTTATATGTATTATCTATATATATTATATGATGTCTCTTTGTTGTAACTAATTGTAATAATATTATAATAAAGCTATATATGGTATTAGTATGATTACTAAATGAAAGTAGTATGGTTATATATGGGAAAAGTATGAATGGTTAGTAAATACTATGGTTGAGTAAGACAATTATTTGATAACTTTAAATAATACTATAGTTACTTATCATTACAGTATAATATTACTAAACCATAATATAGTATGTTTACTTATAAAAATTTTTTTACAATACTATAGTGTGTCATATCATTGGCGTTTAAAATATAACAATATAATAGTATCTAGTACAACCATACAATTCAAAAATAATATGTTGCCCTTAGAATATTGTAATTTCAACCATATATTTTTTTCTACGTGTACTGTTCTAAATACACACATATATTGTTAATGCAAGTTCCTTTAATCTTAGTTAAACTTAAACTTGTGTTTCTGAAGATTTTAGTTAAAATATATATCTACTAGCATTTACGCGCGGCTTTGTCGGCGGAAAGCAGACGTTTTCAGTAGCTTGTTTCGAAACCTAAATTAAAGAAAAATATTTCACTATTATTTCGCATTTAGATTAGTACTATTTAAATTCAATAAATCTGGGTAAACCTTTCTTGTGTTATTCTTTTCGTCTTTGGGTTTTTGGAAAGGAATTGCAAGTCGGATGGAATCATTTCTTTATTCCGCTATAATTTTTCCCACAATACTTCATCCTAGAAGTATAATTTGCAACCGTGTGGTGTTACAGAGTCTTACAGTGATGAGGGTTTGCAGTGATAAAAATGGAATGTCAACTTCTAGCCTCAATTTATAAGAAGGTAGCTCTTAAGAATTAAGAAACTCTACTGTATATGATGCCACTTTAGTGTCTATGAAATTACCGAGAGATAGACAACCCCGCAACGATATCTAAAAATATTTTGTTCATTTATCTGCATCAAAATTTCTTCAATCAATGCTTGTTTATTATCTATATTATTTTTGAGGTCGGGATAAATATGACATTTTAAGCTATCTAAGTCTTGGACAATATTACAGAATTCATACCATCCTCCTCGGTTTTTGTAAGATCAAACCCTAATATGCATCACAGTGCAGTGACACTCATGTTTGTAGTAGGAAATATTTACAGCGAAGATGCTTTCAGACATGTATGTATTTGCATGAGTACCTCTAGCGGTAACCGGTATAGTCTGTCTGAAAGGTACGACCGTCCCTCTCATAATACTCAAACTCATTTTAAAATCTTTTATTACTGGAGAAAATATCAAGAAAATCCCTGATAGCGCTATTAATGCTCATACGAACGTGTGCTCTACAATTTGCATGAACATTTGCATTTGAAAAAGCTGTTGATTTTTGGAGTCGGTTAATAACTGCTGATGAAATGTAGATCCACCTCTACACACCTGAAACCAAAAATCAATCGAAACAATGGCTGGAAGCTGGTGGAAGTGATCCGAAGAAGGCGAAAACAGGGAAATCGGCTGGCAAGGTTATGGCTGCTGTATTTTGAGATGCACACGGAATATCGCTCATCGATTATCTTGAAAAAGAATCCATAATAACAGGAAAGTTTTATTGTGCATTATTGGAGCAATTGATTGATGCAACCAAGAAAAAAAACCACATTTAAAAAAGGAAAAAATTCTCTTTCTTTAAAACAATGTACCGATTCACACAGTATTAGATATGATACGCGAATTTCACTTCGAATTGGTTGATCACCCACCTATGAAGTCCGGATTTATCTCATAGTATGGTTTAACAGGCTGCCAGCTATTATAAAGCCAGCCCACTATCTCATAGTAACTTTTTCCGGTTTCCAAACTTGACAAAATGACCCGCAGGAATAAGATTCATCTTAAACGAAGGAGTGATTACCGATACTACGGCATAGTTTGAGGGGTTCCCAAAATCGTATTACTCAGATGGTATAAAAAAGTTGGAATATTGTTTTGCTAAGTCTATTGAGCTAAAAGGAGACTAGGCTTGAGAAATAAATGGGTTTTGAAAAAAATGTTTTTTTTCCTACTTAAGTAGCTTCTGTATAAAACCACCCTCGTATAACACTAAGTAGCGAGAAATATGCAGGATGTAAAATGACAACGTGGAATGTAACGTGAACAATTTTTATATTTACCGACAACCACACCGCTAAATAATTTCGTAGGTAACTTAAAAATAATTTCAAAAATTGATACAATTTACATTTACATATTCATCTTATTTAATATTTAAAGTGTACATTCCATTTTCCCACATTTTCCAATTGGTGAAAAGTGCTATTATGAAAAATACCTGTGTTTTTAAGCAAATAATAGATACGAGTATATTGAACAGAAGCTTTGCGGTCTGCATTTCGTTTCTTGTTTTTAATAAACAAAACGGAAATGTTTAAAATTAGAAATATCTAGAAATACGATAGCAAACAAGCAATTTAAATTTTATTTAGGAAACGAGTGAAACATTGTTTAAATTCTTTAAATACATAGATAATTATATACATACACAATAAATACATATTGATGGCATAATATAAATAGGCGTATTACAATATTTTGTTAGTTTACAAGGAAAAGAAATAATTTATATAAACTCCGAAAATTTTTCAAAACAAAAAAACAAAATATCATAACTTTAGATCAAAGTGAGAAATAAATTCAGCGCTGGTGTTTTATATCTTTCTTCAAGTTCTAATGGTGTACACTACCAAATATAAGTAAAACGCAGTAAACTCAGCAATCCAGCCATCAGTGTGTTATATACGAATTTTTTATTTATTTTTTATTTTTTTGTTGATTCGGGTTGATTTTAAGACGGATAAAATCTATATTTATAAATTTCATTCGTATATTCGATTGAATATACATATGTAGGTATAACAACATAAAAACTTACAGTATTTTGAGCAGGGATTGCAAATAACGTTTAAAGAAAAATGATACGTGCCCAAGAAAAGTATTCAGATAATCCCTGTTATTTGAATTGCCTATAGATGCATTGATTTTTATTTGTTTCTTTTAGTAAAACTCAACTTTACCGGTTATTTTGCGAGGTTTATTTATTCATGAGAACATACAAAAACAAACCTCTAAAAATAACTCTTATATTCTAAGTGAAGAAGAACTCAAGAAATAAGCTTAAACTTCAGAAAAATTTTGTGCTTTTTTAACACTGTCATATTAGCTTTATTTGTATGTTTGTAAATGTCGCAACCCCTGTTATATACAGGGTATACTTTTGAGAAATTCTGAAAAAACTCAAAACTGGTTTGCCAACCAGTTCGGAACCTGGTTTTTCATACTCGAAGTGCGTTTTTGCCACGAAGCGTATACCTGAACTTTTAACGGTCATTACGGATCCAGGCTTTGGCACTTTTTGGAGGTTTTTTTGGACACTTTGAGTTTGTGCACTTTTTGTGTGACGAAGTAGCACTTTTTAACATTTTCTGTCTGTTTTCAGTAGTTGAATAGCTGGTTTCTATACGACAGAAGCGGTTATTCGTGTCCACGTGCATGTCTGCAAGTTTTTTGTTTATAACTTTCACAACCCTCTACCGTATGAGTAATTATTTATAGCGAGAGATAAGAACATACACATACACGTTATACATAAAGTAAAAAAAAAAAACGTAGGTATTAAGTAAACTAAAAAAAAAACGCTACGATATCGAACTAAAAAGAAATAATTTTAAGAATAAGCACAAAACAATAGTGAACTAAAAATATTAGTATTAGTGTGAACAAGTAAGAGTGTAGTATATTCGGCTGGGCCGAATCTAAAATACCCTTCACGATAGTCACGAATATGTATAGTATATTAAAAATGTGACCTAAATATGCTCGGTTATATATGAACCGATATGGGAAATTTCTATTTTCTGTATTTTAGTAACCTTCTTTTATAACGAGAATTGCTTTTCAGCAAAAAAAAAAAAAAAAAATTTTTTTAATGGAAAAATCGGTTCAGGCTATATCTCGGGTATATATGGCCCGATATCGAAAATTTTAATTTTCCATATTTATATAACCTTATATCATTACCAGAACTGCTTTTGAGTACAACAAATTGTTTAAGTTCGCTTACGCGATATTTTCATGAAAAACCCGATTTAGGCTATATCTCGGGTATATCTGGACCGATATCAGAAATTTAAATTTTCTCTATTTTCGTAACCTTCTTTTATGACAAGAACTGCTTTTCAGCAAAAAAAAAAATGTTATTGGTAAAATCGGTTCAGGCTATATCTCGAGTATATATGGACCGATATCGGATATTTTCTTTTTCCATATTTATATAACCTTATTTCATTACCAGAACTGCTTTTGAGCACAAAAAAGTTGTTTAGTCGGCATTTTCATCAAAAAACCTGTTAGGCTATACACCGGGTATATATGAACCGATATCGGAAATTTTCATTTTCCATATTTATGTAACCTAATTTCATTAGCAGAACTGCTTTTCAGCACACAAAGTTGTTTAAGTTCGCTTACGCTGCATTTTCATGAAAACCCCGGTCTATGCTATATCTCGGGTATATATGGCCCGATATCGAAAATTTTTATTTTTCACATTTATATGACCCTATTTCATTACCAGAACTGCTTTTGAGCACAAAAAAACTGTTTAAGTTCGCTTACGCGATATTTTCATGAAAAACCCGATTTGGGCTATATCTCGGGTGTATATGGACCGACATCGAAAATTTTCATTTTTCATATTTATATAACCCTTTTTCATTACCAGAACTGCTTTGAGCAAAAAAAAGTTGTTTAAGTTCGCTTACGCGACATTTTCATGAAAAACCCGATTTGGGCTATATCTCGGGTATATATGGACCGATATCGGAAATTTTCATTTTCCATATTTATGTAACCTAATTTCATTATCAGAACTGCTTTGAGCACAAAAAAGTTGTTTAAGTTCGCTTGCGCGACATTTTTATGAACACCCCGATTTGGGCTATATCTCGGGTATATATGGACCGATATCGAAAATTTTCATTTTTCATATTTATATGACCCTATTTCATTACCAGAACTGATTTTGAGAACAAAAAAGTTGTTTAAGTTCGCTTACGCGACATTTTCATGAAAAACCCGATTTGGGCTATATCTCGGGTATATATGGACCGACATGGAAAATTTTCATTTTTCATATTTATATGACCCTATTTCATTACCAGAACTGCTTTTGAGCACAAAAAAGTTGTTTAAGTTCGCTTACGCGACATTTTCATGAAAAACCCGATTTGGGCTATATCTCGGGTATATATGGACCGACATCGGAAATTTTCATTTTCCATATTTATGTAACCTAATTTCAATACCAGAACTGCTTTTGACCACAAAAAAGTTGTTTAAGTTCGCTTACGCGGCATTTTCATGAAAACCCCGGTCTAGGCTATATCTCGGGTATATATATACCGATATCGGAAATTTTCATTTTCCATATTTATGTAACCTAATTTCAATACCAGAACTGCTTTTGACCACAAAAAAGTTGTTTAAGTTCGCTTACGCGGCATTTTCATGAAAACCCCGGTCTAGGCTATATCTCGGGTATATATGGACCGATATCGAAAATTTTCATTTTTCATATTCATATGACCCTATTTCCTTACCAGAACTGCTTTTGAGCACCAAAAAGTTGTTTAGGTTCGCTTACGCGACATTTTCATGAAAAACCAGGTTTGGGCTATATCTCGGGTATATATGGACCGATATCGGAAATTTTCATTTTCCATATTTATGTAACCTTATATAATTACCAGAACTGCTTTTGAGCAAAAAAAAGTTATTTAGCTTCACCTATGCGACATTTTCATTAAAAATCCGATTTGGGCTATATCTCGGGTATATATGGACCGATATCTGAAAAAAAAATTTTTTGTCTTTTAGTCACCATGCTTAATAAGTGTGTGAAGTATATACAAACGTCGTTAAAATAATCGTATTAAAGTCTTTGATGTAAACGGACTAAGCGGCAATGTATAAAAATGTAGGCAAGCGTTGGTGAGAAAGTTTCAAAACATTTCTCTCTACTCGTAGCATAAAGTACAATAATTTCCTGCTTACGCGTACTGAAATATAGTATTTTCATAAACCCAAAATATTACTCAGGATTTTAATTAGCATTTATAGGGAAGGACGAGAAAAAATTTATATTGCTATACGATTACTAAAATTTAATGTAAACTTTGGTATGAAAGCGCTTTTATTTTAGAAAAAAAAAAAAAATACCGCAGACTAACATGGAAGTCTCACATTGATGTGAAAGTCACTCAGTTAAAATTAAAAGCAGCGCAAATAAATTGGCTTATGGGCAGAACCTTTTGCAAACTTTTGTTATACAGAGTGGCTGATGAAAGCTGCTACCAAAACAAAACGTAATAATTTATTTTCTGTGCAACTAACCTGTTCCATTTTTGTTGTGTTTTATAGACTGATCTATAAGTTTAACAAAAATGGAAAATTCGCACAGTGAAACAAGAATTTAGATATTGCAACGCTTACATGCAAAGAAAATATAGGCGCACGTTTGGCGGCAATCTTCCTAGCAGATGGAGTATAAGGAGGGTCGTAAAGAGTTTTGCCGAGCGTGGCACATTCGCAAGATGGCCTTATCATCCAGATTCCTCAATTCGGACGCAGGAAACTATCGCTGCTGTATCTGCTATCATACAACCCAATCCTAGGATTTCGACAAGGAACTTAACTGCTCAAATGGGTGCCAGCAGACAGCCACAGCAGACAATTTTGCTCCAAGATTTAAACTTTTATTCATATAAGATTCAAACAAACAAACTGAACCCTAGAGACTTCCCGATTCGCATGGAATTTTAAATGGTGTCAGAGGATGAAAACGTCTTGAACTGCATTTTTACTTCTGACGAGGCACATTTTGATTTAAATGGCAAACAAAATTGTCGAATATGGAGTAATTCTGACCCACAGATACATCCACTTCGCATCAAATGTTGACAGAGTTCTTCTTTGCAGAATTGGGCCGAAAGAGAATCCCTTTCAACACTGTATGGCTTTAACAAAATGGGACAACTTGTCACATAGCCACGCCTGTAAAAATTTCCCAATAAACTAATTTCAAGAAACTCCACATTCCTTTGGCCTCCCAGGTCTCCTGACCTCACTGTACTTGATTTTTTTTGTGGGGTTATTGCAAACAAGAAGTTTACAAAAAAAAACCGAACAAATTTGGATGATTTAAAACAATCCATTCGAACGGTAATTAAGACAGTTCCCACTGCAAGACTGCAGGCAGTAATGAATATATTTTTGATAAGATGTCGCACATATGTCAACGAGGGTGGAGGTCATTTGAATTCATTCATTTTCAAAACTTAATGAATTACTTTAATAAAAGTGTATCATTCTTCAAATGAATTACTAAAAACTAAATTACATAAACTTTACAAAAAGTTTCTTGAGTTTCTTAATGTAGCAAAATTGATCAGTACAACGCAATTCCAAAAAGTCTATATGTCAAGCATTGAATAAAATTTAAAGACGACAAAACAAAATTCTTGAACCGATAGCTGCAGCTCCATGGTACGTAAAAAAACTTACGATTTCACAAGGACCTGTGTGTTCTGTTAGCCATAATGACACTTTTTTCAGCTTTTTTTAATCTAAGATTGAAAGAGTGAAAGAGTGAAATAGTCAATAACAGAAAGAGACGATTATATATGTTGTCTTATATATACATAAATACGATATTTGTAAACCAAGCGATAATAACAAGCAATTTTGTTCAAAAATAAACATTTTCGTGTACTTTGTTGAATTAAATTATTGAAAAATTATTATAAAAAATCCAAAAGTGTAAGGGCAAAAGCCTCTTCTTAATTATTAAAGTGAAATATTGGTGTCGTCTATAATTTTTAATTGATCATTTGGCAAACACATTTAAATTGTAAAATCTTTTTTTTATTTTTTCTTGCATTTGTTGTGCTTATTTTTTTAACATTCACTGCTGAGTCATTATTGTATGCATGAAAAAATCGTTTAGTTGAGAAAAATCTCTCATTCGGGCATTAAAATATAAAGGTAACAGCACAGTAGCATTTTAAGCTGCAAACGTCACTTTTAAGGCAAACGTTTTTGAAGTTTCTCCCACTTATTATCGACAACATGTTGAAAAACTTTGACGTTTTTAGATTTTTTTTTTCAATATAGCCTATTTGCTCTTAATAATAATTTCAATTGTAATATATCTATTGTCTTCTCCAAAATCTTAAAAAGATGAAAACAGTGTCATTACGGCTTAAGAGACAAATTTTTAGAGCATGTGATAACATATAACAGTAAACTGGAGGTTCACCCAAATCCTCTTGCATGCAACATAATTAATTTTGGCGGCAACACACGGCTGAGAAGAAGGGATACCTTTGCACTATCAGAGCGTTAAATAGGTGATTTTACTGATATATGTAATTCGGGCAAAATAAAACTTTTTGTCTAGCATTGACGGGACTTATTGAATTTTTTGCCTTTAGTATTAAGATGTGAATACTTATTGTTATTTCACATTGTGAAGGTTCAATACATAAATAATAGCTAAAAAATAAATAAATAATAGCTAAAAATAAATCAAGGTCGATAAAAACCTGATTTTATTCTCAAATTTTTTCCTAAGCCAAAGGGGATAGTTATAACAATTTACGGACATATTTTGAAGATATTTTTCAATCATCATATGACTATTTCTTGCAACATCTAATGTTTGAAGGTGCCGGCAATAAGTTAGAAAAAACAGAAAAAATTAATGAACCACAAGGGCAAGAAACGAAAATACTGTTACAACGTATGTATGGGAGGATAGGCGAATATTTTTGTGGCCAACCACAGAAAGCCTTAAAACAAGAAGGCAGTTTAAAACAATAAGCTATTTCTGGAGTTAATTTAATTACAATGGTAATTTTACTTAAAAGTGATTTGTTAAGTTAATATTATAAAGATAGAAGACAGCAAAAGACAACTGTATCTTAAATCCTAAAGTAGAAAATTTAGTGCCTGCTGTGTTAGTGGGGGAAAGAGCACGTGCACGGATCAGTAGCGACTACGAAACAGCTAGTTGTCCCCCAGCTAAAGATTTGATTATTATTTTTCTTGTCTTCTTCAATCAAAATTATTGATCACAGCAGATTTGTATTGTAAAAAATCTTTCTTAAGAAAAAAACTTAAGAAAGAAAAAACCTGAACTATAACCCGTTGTAGAAATGTACAAATCAAAAATTTAATTTAAAAAATTATAGAAGTTCATCAAAAATTCAATAAATTTATATTTACATCTCTGGGTACGGAGAATATTAAAATACTAAAATATGTATCTTAATAAATAAAATAAATACCGCTAGTTCTGAGACAGCAAACGCTGTACAAACAATGTGGGCAATTAACAAAATGCATATGTGATTCAGTATGAGATGAATATAGATAGAAAATAATTAAATGCTCGGTGGCTTAGTGGTTAAAGCAGTAGATCATGATACGTCATGTCCCGAGTTCAAATCCCAGTGGGTGCTGATGATTTTCTCCTCTATCGTATAAAAAACACCGACTTTGCTGACCAAAGTTTCCCTGCATAGCCGGCGTTCGGCCGAGCAGAAGAATTTTCTCCTCTATGGTATAACAAACACCGGCTTCGCTGAGCAAATTTTCGCTACATAGGCGGCCTTCGGCCGGGCGAAAGGATTTTCTCCTCTATGGCATAACAAACACCGGCTTCGCTGGCCATAGTTTCCTTGCATAGCCGGCCTTCGGCCGGGTGGAAGGATTTTCTCCTCCATGGTATAACAAACACCAGCTTCGCTAACCAAAATTTCTCTGTATATATCAAAATTTCAGAGGTCCATAACTTAGAAACTATGAGTTTCCACCAACTTTTGCACTTGACATTTTCTTCTTATTTTTCAGTTCGGGGCTCTGTGCGTAAACTGGACTTAAGGTACAGAATTTTTGCCTTACCAAAGCCATTATATTTAACCCGCTTCGAAATAGAAAAAAAATTATACATGTAAATAGGCCTATTTAAGCGCTTTCAAATGATATAAAATTTGTCTAAATACCTTGAGAAATGCATTGAAAAATCGCAGTTCAATGTGCACATATACCAAATTTTCAGAGGTATAGAATTCGTTGCGTTTCCGCCAACTTTTTCACTAATATTTTCTTCTTATTTTTTAATTTACTACCCCCCTATATAATTTTTTTTCAATTAGGAGCTCTGTGCGTAAGCTGGATACTAGCCCTCTTTTCATTTAAAAAAACCCCCCATTTTACATCACAAAAAGCATAATATTTCTATAATTAAAATACGATAATGAAACAGCCTTTTAAGCGTCTATTACACGAACCAACAATAAAACCAACAGTACTGATAGCACCGCTGATTGTATGCCATCAAATTCGTTCAATAACTAGAACTCGTGTTTGTTAAACTTGGGCTTTAATGCGATTGTGGTACTTTTATTAAGACAATTCTGGTACTTACAAAATTTGTAGCGATATTTTATCAAATTTATTTTAGTTTTATTGCTTATTTTTTCGTTAAAATACATTGTAGAAACATGCAGTCATTACTGCAAGGGATGATATATATTAAAAAAATAAATAAATAAATAAACTATAATCGAATCATTAAAATTACAGAATCGCATCAAACAGAAGCGTACAATAAAAATCAGTTGGCTACTGTGGGTGTCTTTTAAGGAATATATTAAAAATTTGCCACAACTGTAACAAATAAAAGGTGAAGATTTTTGTAATTTAAGGTTGAAGATTTTGAGACAATTTAATAATTCTATTAAGAATTTGGTATTGTATCAACTATCAAAGCAGTAACTAATTCACGCGTCATCATAAATATGGACTTCTTTATTCAGTGCCTGCATTTATTGTAATATTTGACAAACTTGAGTCGTTTAATAGCAAAATACTCTCTAAAAGTAGTAAAGATACGGTACGTGTTCCACATTATTAATCCGTGTTCTGATTGTGCTCTACAAAATGACATGAAAAAATTTTGGACACTTCAATAAATTTTTTCTACATTAAAACAAAAAGTTGAGTTGAATATGATTTGGTGCCACCGAAATTTAAAAAGCGCACCAAAAATTAAACAGGGCACCGGCTAAAGAAATTTTCGCACAAAAAATTTTAAAAAGCACCAGACGCTGCTTCTACCTCTCAAATAAACGTAGATAGAACTGGAACTACCGACAAAAATTTTGTTAATAATATTAAGGTAATTTGAACTTCAACAAATAACTTTGTTACAAGTAATTTGAATGATTCTGCTCTTATATTTGTATTGCATTTGTTTTCTAGAAATAATATAAGGATGCGTTTGAAATTATAGATTCATTTAAAGGGTCCATACTGCTAGAAATCGTAAGTCATTAAATCTGTTACATTATCATTCATAGAAACTAAATTTCAAAACAACTTTACTCGATCTTTTGTTTCATAAATAAAAAAATAATTCCATATTTTCTTTATACTGATATTTTACAAATTAATAATCCTTTAGGGTCCCATGTGTCATCAATTTGCGCATTTCCTACAACTCCAAATCGTTTTGAAATTGAAAATATTTTAACTTCTATTTTAAAAGAGATTACCGATTTAAAAAAATTTGGAAGCCAATGTTGACTACTTTTAAATTTAAACATACATACATATTATTAAGCAACTGACAATTTTAAACGTAACTGAAAGTCAGTATTTTAGTGTAGGTATTTTTTTTTTTTTTTTTTTTTGTAATAAATTGGTGAATCAGTTAAAATTAAAAATTCTTTGTATTTTGAAAAATTATTCATTTAAAAATAAGTGAGTGGACTACTTCCTCCAAAAATTACAGTCAGTTACTGTAAAAAATATTCTGAGTGTAGGAATAAATGTTGCTTTAATATATTGCCGTATTGAAATGAAATGCTTTGGTTTTTATTAACTTTACTCGAAGGTAGACAATTGTATTTCGCGAATTAAAAACGTTTGCCACAGCTCTGTAATATACTATTGATAACAAAGTTTAATTTTTTAAACCATTGTTGTTAATTTTAAACAAACAGTAGACGCAATACTTTTATCTTTGAAAAACATTTACGCAAATATTTTTTCTTTAGTCAAGAAAATAAACAAAATTACAAATTATAGATTTATGAACGCAATCTTCATTAATTATTTAAGTGTATCGAGCAAATATTTAAAAATAATATTTACTTTTTCTGTAACGTTACATTATATATTTAGATAATACTTTTTAAGTAGTTGGAATCTAAATAAAAATGTTCAATTGTGAACGTTTTTTTTCTAATTTGTAATAAAAATAGCACAGAAAGTTAAACACACTTTCTAAACAAATTATCGATAAAGAAACAACTAAAAAGTATTACAACACTTGATTAAATTCGCTGTATTTAAATTTTAAATGAGAATAAAACTAACTCAACAAAATTAACTTACGTTAATATATTTACATAAGTTCATTATTAACAAGAGCAACTGTAGAAGTTATTACGAATGTTATTAAAATTTTTCTTTATTTTTCGTCATAATCCCACTGTGTTTATGACTTAAATTAATTCACTCTATTTCAATGATACATTGTTCATAAAATAAAATATTATTTATTGTATTGTTAACTTTTTTAAGAAACAAATAACTAATATTTTCTCTTAATTTTCTCATAAATTATAATTTTTTTTTTTAAATATTTTCATTATTTAGCAGATTTTACTTCCAGATCATATTTAACGCGTCATTATTTTGAAGTTTTTAATTATCCGCTAAAATTTTAACAGTTTTGCCCACAGAACAGATGGTTAAATAAAAATTAATTTTCTTCAATAATATGTTTATTTTATGTCGAACTACCAATTATTTTTTTTTTCTTTTAAATAAATATTTGAAATTCGATTTATTTATTTAACAATTCTTTAAACAAAAACCAAATTTTTCTTTTTTCTCACTTCCTTGTTGTATTCGCCAATATATAGAATTTTTTTCATATAAATTGTTTGAATTAAATTTCAAACTTTTATTAGCGTCCGTGATTGTATAAGTTTAGCAACCGCTGCGCTTGAAGATTCCCGTTGAACTGAATTCCGTTTCTTGGACATTCAAGTGCACTAAGAAAATTTCAAATGTGTAAATAAATGACTGTAACACATATAGAAGTGTAAGTATCAATCACAAAAAAGAATTTTAGCGCCCATGTTAAAAAACATAACATAACAGAAAATGTTAACAGTATGGATAAAATTTCGCTGCAGGAAAAAACCGCCAAAGACTCTAAAACAAACACTATGTTGTATACCTCTAAAATTAAATTTAAATTTATTTTGTTACAAATAAGAGGTCTGTCCCAAAATTCCATGACTTATTAAATTTCTGCTTTAGTAATTTGAAATATAACACTGCTGCCTTCAACCACCAGTTTTGAATAGTTTATATTATATCAGTCAGGTTAAGTTTAATAAACTGCCAGCCATTGAAAATGCAGCCCACATGGGCCCAATTTGGTTTTCCTAGATTGCCTTAGTGTATTGGTATCTCAGCAGATCTACATATCATTATTTCAGCTCAGACCCTACCCGAGGATCGGGTGACACTCAGAGATTTCTGCCAAATCCTCCAACAACAGTCTGCCTAGATAGAAACCCCGGAGCTGAGCACCGAGAGAGGAAGTGCTCAACACTTTTTTTTTCCTCGCCTCTAAAACTTCTCCAGAAATCATTAAATGGTAGATTAAATATTCATACCCCCGGTACCTGGGGGGTTACTTTCTATTGCGATACGAATGTAAGTTCGATACGAAAGATAGATGCGATAAGACTATAATTTGGTATTCAGTGCTGTTTGCGCAAAATGTTTCGCAAAATAGTTTGAAACTGAAGCAACACTGGTATCACAAAATAAACAATAGCGAAGAATGATAAAATTAAAAGTGTGAAAGGGAAAATTAAATGCGAAAAGAAAATTCGAAAACGCAATACAGGGTACAAGTTCTTAGATTTTTCCTTCGTACCGCAATAGAGAGTAACCCCCCTGATGCTTAAAACAAAACTGAAACTCTAAAAGAAGATAGTAACTTGTCAAACTTTATTTATTTGTAAAGCCTTATTCACATATCTCTGTATTTTTCATACATATCTTGTATTAATCCGCTTAAAAACCAAAAATGTAGAACATTCTACTTTATATACTACGGTTATTAAAACCCTTACAATCTATTCAAAACTTCCAACAGATAACGAAATTTATCTATAAAAAAAGCTCTTCCACTATCCAAAGTTCATAGAAATGTTAACTTCCTTATCTTACTTTTCAATGTTTATATAAATATTGCTGTTAATATTAAGTTAATATGCTAAATAACATTAGAGTAATACATGCGCCGTTACAATTTACTCTCCTCGTCATATTATTGTTTTGCTCCATTTGTTCGTAAACAAAAACACGTGTTCACACTTTTAGAATTAAAACACACAATTTTCATACAAATGGGTGTAAGAGTAAACATATGTATGTATGTATGTTCTTTGATGTGAGTTTCTGTATAAAAAATGGTATACATATACTTATGTATGTATAGTATAACAAAATAATGTGCTCGAATATACACCTGTATATATATACACATCAGTGATGGCCACACACACACACATATATATATATATATATATATATATATATATATATATATATATATATATATATATATATATATATATATATATATATATATATATATATATATATATATATATATATATATATATATATATATATATATATATATATATATATATATATATATATATATATATATATATATATATATATATATATATATATATATATATATATATATATATATATATATCTATATATATCTATATAAAGTATATGGTTTGGACACAAAAAAAGTTCATGGTTTTCTTCGTTTCATTATCAAATTTATAACAATATGTGCTAAAATAAATCAATATTTCAAAATAATATTCGATTATATCGATAAAAATTATCTATTGGTAAGAAAGTATTACTTTGAACACATTTATACTTAATTGGCATGATTTGGACACATGTACTCAAAACATCGCACATATTAGTAGAAATAAGTATTGCCATAAACTAAAAACTACTACGTGTTTATCAGATGTTATTTTTCCTGCGTTCACATTTGTTTTTAACAACTTTGTATTTTGGATGTCAAAAAACGAACAATCACCTTGTTTGTGCTTTCAGCAGTTTATTTTGTAAATTTATTTGTTATAAAAGAAAAATTTTGTTGTGCAATTGGAGCAATATTTTGCCGATCAGAAAGTCCATCCATGTGATCTTAAAAGTTCGGTGGACAAATATTTCAGCAAACTGCTAAATCCCATAAGAAAAGTGTTTGAATTACAGTAAGTTTTAAAAGCTTTTGTAAAAACTGATTTTTTAATTGCTATTATGTTTTAGAAAGCCTAGTGCTGCATCTTGTTCACCACCTGCCAAATTTAAAGGTGGCGATGTGACAAATGCTGCGACTACTCACCGCTTAGAAATTCGAGTGGGCAAAGTTATAAATGTACAATGTTATTCCGATACAGACACCTTGTATGTTTTAAAAATTGATTTGGCGGAAGAGCAACTCCGTATAATTATTAGTGGTTTGGTAAAATATGTCACCGTTGAAAAGCTAGACCAACATTTATCAGCATTTAACATTTTGGTTAAAGTTCTTTAGCTGCCCATAGGGGTCAATTTAATCCACAACAATAGCAGATGATGAATCAAATGCAAATAGGATCAGCCGGACCTGCAGGTATGAGTAGTGATGGGATAATGTGTATGGGTGGCGGTGCTTATAGCCAAGGAAATATTATGCCCCAACAAGCGAGCTCCATACAACAGAGAATGCAGGACATGAGAGCTTCTGGGGCGAGTGGTATGGGACAACCCAGCTTATGCAGCAGCAATAATTGCAACAACAATAAATGGATTCGATGGAGGCACAGATGGCATTAGGTTTGGATGGACATGTGGGAATGGATGTCGGAAGGTGTACTGGAGGGAGTGATTCTCAAGTAATCAATGCAATAAGCAAATGCTACAATTTATGAGTATGCAACAAACTCATCAAATGCGAACAGGTCCCAACGGGCTCAGCATATGTATTTAAAAACTTTTGTGTTATTTAAAACTAAAAAATGTTATGTTAAACTACAAAATTAATATGAATGCTAAAGGTTTGTTAAGCCCATAATAGGAATAAAACATTTATTTTTTTAAGAAAAGTTTAAAAATATATTTATAATAAATTGATAATAAAAAACCCAATAATTTAAATAACTTAAACATAAATTTGTAATAAGTACAAACAGCAAAATTTAAAACATACATATGCAAATAAAAACATGAAACAAAACGACTTTGTGAGCCAGGCAGTATAAATCTAAAATTAATTCGATTGTTGAAATCAAGGCAGCTTTAATAAGGTAGTGGTATAAACGCAGCTGTCTTTCGTTTCCTTTGCGTAAATTTGCCAAAATTTTGTTTACAAGATACATATGTATATCTGAAAAAATACATAGACTTCGTTATCTTTTCAAAAAAAAAATAAAAACAAAATTCTGACAACTTTTGGTAATTTCTACCAGTAAAATACATGTGATGTTTTTTGATGTTGTATTTATTGTACCTTGTTAAAGGTGCCTTGGTTGAAATATTTACTGCCTTATTTATAGGAAAAATATTCATATTTATTAAGCTCTATGTATGTATAACATATACAAATGTAATTTTTCTTTGCATAAAACTTTCATTGAATAAAAATCATATCTTAAACTTAAAATCTCGGCTTTTTTACGCAGAGGGTAGCCCTCAATTTCTACTATGAAAGTCTTATTGCTGAACTGATTAAACTTTTAGAGAACAGAGTGAGGTCAATAGCAACCAACGCGACAGCAGCAAATGTCACAAATGGCAAGCCAACGGCATCAGCAACAACAGCAATTTTTGCAACCATCAATTTTTGCTAATTTTTATATTTTATTTAAAATATTCCTGTTTTAAAAAATTAATTACACAGATATTTATTTTAAAATAATTTTATTTTGTAATTTTTCATGTTAATTTTTTCAATTCCATTTTACTTGTTTTCATTTTAATTAATATTAATAACTTGCAAACAATTTTTAAAATTCTAATTTATTATATTATATATATTATAATTATTATTAATTATATTAATAAATAATGTATTTTCTATTGATTATTTAAGTAAAACTATTTATTTTATACGAAATTATGCACTAAAGTAATAAAAAACTAGATACCCTTATTTTGTTACAAGAATTGTTTTATTCTTTTGTGATTTAGTTTGTGTTTTTCTCTTACTTGTTTATTTACTTTACATTTTTATATTTATTAGAAGTAATTTACTTTCTTTTGCAAATAATGCCGTGACTAATTCTAACAGAAAATAAAAATACCTCTAAATCAAAGTAAAAATCAGCTATTTGTATGCATCGCTAAGAAAATCACAATAAATTGTCATTTGCAAAACAGCTACAAATAACATTTGTGCTTTTGCATATGCTTTGAAATTACGTTAGTTTTAGAACAGGCCTGTATGTTTAGATAATTTCCACTACTATCCTCTGCTGCACTTTCCATATGAGTATAAGAAACTGGCTGGTTTTACAATCCATAGCTATCAATTTTTTCGCAAGATTAAAAAATTCCATATGTTTGCTGGTAACAAATAAAACAGCGATGGGATTTTCTGTTGTTGTCTATAAACCTGAAAATAGTTTAAAAATGTCGAAGCTTATTCCTTGTTTGGCTGTATTTATAAATGTTTGTTTAAAATACATACATACATATGTAATTTGAATTTTACTGTGGTCAATGACGAAGGTTACAAAACTTTGTCGACATACATACATAAGAAAGGTAATAATTCTTCATCGGAATGTATTTCATATGTGGCATCATCTTCGCCAAATTCAAAATCACCCTTTTGTTGGAAAGCGTTGTCCATTTCTTATTGCCATCCTGCTTTATAATCACTGCGATCGTGTAAAAATTTACAACTATAACCACAATTAACAATACAAAATAACAAAAATTAATTTTAAACACAAGCCATTCATAAAGATTAATGCATTTACCTTCTTCATCATTTCATCGGTAAAATTCCACTTTAACACATCAGTGTCCCTACCTTCCTTATTGAAACTTCTTTTTCAAGACAGCATTTGCAGAACCCTTATTTTTCCTTTTTATTTAAACTCAGCTCATCAAAGCATCGTTTTTTCATTTAACTTCTAAATCCTCCAACCACACATTTGCAAAGCAGAAAACTTTTGGTAGATACCAACAGCTTCTGCTCTTTATGAACCAATTGCCCCAAATTTGGTATAGTGTTTCTTCTGGAAAATACCATGGAGTAACAAGCTCGCGGTATTAAATTAATTAAATGTTCTTATTTTTTACGGAAAATTTTAATTTTTGTTTCACTACAACGATCTTTGTATAAAAAGTATTATTTTTGCGTTTGTTTACATTTAATTTTTCCTCTATGTTTCTGTCACATGTGTTTCGGTTGCATTGCAAAAACAAAGTTGCCAGAAATGCAGATTTATCTTCATTTTGCCCTCCAAAAAAACTAAATGAAGATTTTCGGGCTAAAAATGCAGATTTTTTAAATTCTAGTACAAAAACAATTGTTTGTGCATTTGTTATACAGAAAAAATAATCGAAATTACTTTGGCAAATAGGTATATAATTCACATGCAAAGCAATTGTGAGAAAATATATAATTAAAAAAAAATAATTAGAAAAGTTTAAAGTCAAAAGATGCTTAGAAAAAGAAGCGGTAAATATACTGTTTTTGATTGTTAAGAAAGAAAATTTGAAGAATTCATCTGAAAACGCGCAAGAAAAAAAATTTTTTTCTGACTAAAAGCAGGTCTTGAGATTAAAAATTTGCGATATCGGTCCATATATGTATAACCGAGATATATGTAGCCTAAATCGATTTTTTCATGAAACATTTTTTTTTTTTGCTTAAAAGCAATTCTGGTAATAAAAGAAGGTAACTTAAATACAGAAATTGAAAATATCCGATATCGGTACATATTGTACATCCGAGATATACCCCAAACCGAATTTTTCATGAAAACATTTTTTTTATTAAAAGTAGTTCTGGAGTTAAAAGAGGGTTACTTGAACACAGAAAATGAAAATATCCGATATCGATTTATATATATATACGAGATATATGTATCTCGGTTATATATGGACCTACACAAACTTATACATGAAAAAAAAAATTTTTTGGCTCAAAAACAGTTTTGGTAATAAAAGGATGTTTCTAAATACGGGAAACGAAAATTTTCGATATCTGTCCGTATACTCGTATACCCGATTTTTTTATGAAAAAATTATTTTTGCTTAAAAAAAATTCTGGTAATAGAAGAATGTTACTAAAAAACAGAAAATGAAAATTTCTGATATCGGTCCATATATCCATACATATGTACAATATGTGTCCTACATAGATACATACATATGTAGCCTAAAGAGATTTTTCCATAAAAAATTTTTTTTGCTTAAAATCAATTCTGGTAATAAAGGAAGGTAATTTAAAGACAGAAAATTTTCGATATCGGTACATATATATACATATATCCGAGATATGGCTGTGTACTTTCAGCGACAACTTGAAGCAAAAATACTTTTTTCTCCTCGTTACGGCACTATATAAGGTATTCTATTAATTTTACTCTTCTTTCAGAAGCGTTATTAATAGCGTATAATGTATCAATGTGGATTTTCTGTCGGTTTGCTCTACCTTTGATCGCAATGCGTAGCCATTAGCCCCCTCCCAATTTTTTGGCTCGTGCATTTTTTTAACAAGACCTATAAAATAAGAGGTTCTAGCGTATCCAAATCTTGTTTATTTTTTAAAAGAATCACAAAAAGTTGTATTAATATGGGTTCAAAGATTTTTTGAAGATTTGGAAAATAAAATGCAGATTTTGCCGATTTTTTTGACAGAAATTTTTGCAGATTTTACCATTAAAAACTCTGGCAACGCTGCTAGACGTTGTTCTTATTGTAGCGAAGCGGCTACTTTATTAAATATACTTTGCACTCAACTAACACATGTAAATAACAAATACAGTGTAGTCTAGTTAAAATTATTAGTGCCGAACCAAGCGGTTTTTGCAATCACGTCTTTACTAGATATCAACTTGAACATGACGTGAACAACGGTAATAATATGGTTATGTTTTTGTGCACGGCGAACACGTACGTCCAAACTATTCGTAAATTTTAATATGTCGAATTCTTCACTTAGTGCATATTTTTGCTTTATTTCAGTATTTATTTGTAATTTCAAGCAATTTTTAAACATGTAAAATTTGTTTTTTGACCAAATTTTACTTTAAGTTTATTTTATATTGCTGACGGGCTAATATGGTCAGAGTTTATGTAAATAAAATGCAATTATTTCACATCTTTACTTAACGTTTCGTCGATATGGGTTTTCGACTTCTTCAGGAGTATGCTTTATTAAAGAAAAAAGGAAATATACTTATATACTATTATATATGTTTTGCATATAATACATACATATATAAATATAAATACATAAAATAAACAATAAAAGAGGCACTCTGAGGTGGTTCGCACTGATAAATATATATTTATGAATTTTCATCAAAACGGGGGTTTGCATGAGTCGCAAACTAAATGCTAACTATATTTGCACGAGTCGCAAATATATTTTACCGAATATGGGTTTAATAGAAAAAAAGGGTTTTCACCAGTCGCAAATGAATCGAGATGCTTATTGTTATTATAATACACCGAAAGTTAATATCGACCTTGACAACTTAATTATTGACAAATTAATTATAACTTGTCAGTGCGAACGACTCGGTGCTTCAATAATAAGTTTAAATATTACAAACGTACATAAATATAAAATAGATATAAGTATAAATAGATATAAAAAACTAATAAATTTCAACAAACCGATATCGAAAATTTTCTGTATTTTAGTAATCTTCTTTTATTACCAGAATTGCTTTTAAGCGAAAACAAATTTTCATGAAAAACCCGGTTTAATAAAAGTGCTGTAAAGTATTTAAAAATTTTTGATACAGGCTTTACATTTCAAATATTAAAATAGCACAAAAATTATTTACAATGGCTTTAATGCATTTTAAAAGAAAAGGCATGGAAGTTTATGTTGTAAAAAGAGAGAATAAAAATATTTAAAGGTGACGAAAATGAAAACCTTTATGTAAATTTTGGCATACATGAAGAAAAACATGAGGATTTCAAACTTACAAAAACAGAATCAAAAACACGTAGTGTATATTCAACTTAATTAAGATCAAATCCGCTAAATTTGATAAAAACAAAAACGCTGATATAGAACTACTGTTCTTTAAGGAACGGTTATCTCTTGTAAAACAATGGGTAGTCACTTTATAGTACATAGCAGTTATGCAGGATTGCCAAGATTTGGTATAAAGAAACGATAAAGGTATGTTTACATAGTAATAAAAAGTAAAACGAAATTATGAAATTCTCTCCTTATTTAAGTAAAAGAAAACGAAAGTCTGTTGTTGGTATTTAAACGTTTACACGATTTCATTAGTAGGATCAAAATAAAATCACTTTACTGCTGGTTGAAAATAAATGTAGTTTAAAAAACTAAAGGACTCGCTTCAATATCAAAATAAAAATTAAGAAATAATTTTAAGAAGAAGCTCAAACAATAGTGAAAGAAAAATTTAATTAAGCGTCTGCCGCTCGATATACGAAATGTATGACACAAAGCGCCCCACGCTTAATTCACAATAATATTAGAATTTTTAATTCCCTATTGTTTTAACTTCTTCTTAAAATCATTTCTTAATTTTTAGTGTTCTTTAGTTTTTTAAACCATATTTATTTTTTTGTTCTGTATTATCTTTTGTTTTTGTTGTTCCGTATTTCTTTTGTTACCAGAACTGATTATAAGCATTGGTTTTTTTCATGAAATTTTATTTTTTTTTTTCATCAATTCTGCTTATAAGAGAAAGCTATTAAAACCCAAAAAAATTAAAATTTCCGATATCGGCCCATATATACCTATATATACCCGAAATATAGCCTAAACCGATTTTTTTCATGAAAATTTTTTTTTGCTTAAAATCAAATCTGGTAATAAGAGAAAGCTATTAAAATGCAAAAAAATGAAAATTTCCGATATCGTTCCATATATGCCCGATATATACCTATATATACCCGAAATATAGCCTAAACCGATTTTTTCATGAAACAATTTTTTTTGCTTAAAAACAATTCTGGTAATAAGAGAAAGCTATTAAAATCCAAAAAAATTTAAAATTTCCGATATCGGTCCATATATGCCCGAAATATACCTATATATACCCAAAATATAGCATAAACCGAATTTTTCATGAAAATTTTTTTTTCCTTAAAATCAATTCTGGTAATAAAAGAAAACTATTAAAATCCAAAAAAATAAAAATTTTCGATATCGGTCCATATTTGCCCGAGATATACTTATATGTACCCGAAATATAGCCTAAACCGGTTTTTCAAAGAAAATATTTTTTTTCGCTTAAAATCAGTTCTGGTGATAAAAGAAAGCATGTTGAAATAAAATTTGTAATGTATACTATATATTTACGTGACTATTGTGAAGGGTATTTTAGATTCTTCTTTTAGATTATTTTAGAATATACTACACTCTTACTTGTTTTTTTTTTTTTTTGCTAATTTCTTTTTGTTATCATTTGCAATTTTTTTACCATGTTTCATTTACATTCGTTCGGCAAAGTGACTATATCAATACTAACAAGAGGATAAAAAGAGACAAACAATATTATTTTGCACCTCCAATTGAAAAAGACATGCCTTAAAAATCACGGTGAAAATGTAACATGATTTTGGAAGTTGCTTTAAAGGAAAATAAAAAACAAACATGTCTTTAAAAGTCGTCGTGAAAATTGAGTGTACTTACACCCAATTTTCACGATGATTTTTTCAAACGTCTTTAAATCATGTCTTTTATGTTTGTTGGCAAATTTGATAGAAAAGAAAGAGGGGTAGCATAATAGTATGTTATTTTTTTTAATCAGTTTGTTTTATGTGTGCAATAAGAATTTATAGGGAGGAATTATAAAAAATAAATCGTTTATGAATATCTATTAACTAAAATAGCAAAAAAATAATACATTTTAAATTTTAGCATTATTTTTTGGCAGTTTCGGATTTGTTTTAGCATTTTTCAGCATTACTGTAAGGCCGATTTAGCTGTAAATTATTTTTAGACCTGGTCTCACTGCTGGTAAGTCATATTGCTAGAAACATTCGCAAGTTTTCCGCACATAAACAGAGTACAACTACTGCAAAAAATTTTCGGTCTTACTTGGCACGAATTTTTATTATATGGAATTTTGGCTGATTTCGCACGAAATGTAGAAAACAGTACGAAGCTTTAAGCAAAATATAGAAAATAATGCCAAAGCTTCACATTTATAACGTCAAAATTAATTTCTCTATATTAAATATGTGACAAATGTAATATACATTTTTAAAAAGCAGCAAACTTATTTTGTTGGGCTTTAATTAAAATTCTGTTGAAACATTTTATATTATAAAACTATGAATCGGAAAGTCCTCTTTAAATATTGTAAAACAGACTCACAAAAACAGAAAACTTGGCAATCTTTATACATTTATTTAGGTCAGTGCAACTCTACTGAAGCAAAAAGATGTGTGCATTTGATTTGTGTAGTAATACGGACGTCACAAAAATATACAAGTGCCACGAAAAATATGTATAATTTTTGACAGTTGCCACACCAAACAAACCAAATCATATGAAGGTGTACTAACCTGATAAATGTTCTTCTACTAGACAGTTACTGGTTACTAAAACATTATAACGGTACAAAAGCTGCGTGATCATGTCTTTTAATCGTTTCACCATTTTGTAATAAAACTTCAAAGTGGAAAGAAACATCGTGTATTTAAAATTTTTGTGTGTCAACGAATTCAGGTAAGTTTTTTCAAAATATTTTTTATAAACTCCAATTTTGGTAATATATTTGACCAACAAACCAATTTATATTAGCATGATATATATTGCATTCATGAAAATTATGTATTACAAACATACATCTAAGTCAGTATGTGTTAACTTGAACGCCATGCAAATATAAAATGGTTTTTTGGTCAAAGACTACCTCAAATATATATACGCCATTGCTTCCTAATGCATCTGGTGGGAGGCATTTATATTTTCTTGGAAAGAAAGCTGTCAAAACGTCTCGTAACATGTTGGCATGTAAAGAAGGTAATTGTGTATATTTTTTGAGGTTATCTTTTCCCATATAACCACTGGACATTAGCATGACGTCTCAAATTAACAAAATATTTCTTCTCACTTGAATGTGTAGATTTGTAATAATTAAATGAATTTAATACATCATTACCACAAAAATATACACGACATTAACCTATGTATGTATAAATATATAATACATACATATCAACGTATATATTTTTTTGAGGCTATCTTTGACCAGTAAATCAATTTTCATTAGCATGATGTATTAAATTCATTTAATTATTACAAATCTACACATTCAATTCAAGTAATAATTTGTTAATTGTAATAAATTTGGAAACTTTCTGCTAATGAAAAATTACCTCAAACTGATCTTATTCCTTATTTTGTTGTTAACTTTGAACTTTCCTAGAGAAGGTATGAATAAAACAACGCATGTTGTGTTGCATAAAATTTTGTAACTTTAGATAATTCAAGGTCGCTGATTTCAAATTTCGTCACAGTTTTTTTCCATCGGCTTTAGTTTTAATTTTTAAATTGTAGCACCTCACCGATATGTAAACCAATAACTTGTGAATGGTGTACCGAATTCAGTAAAAAATGAGTGCAAAACTCGCAAACAAAATTATCTTTAAATCATGGAAACATTGTTTCTAGTTTTTTTTTACAAATTTATAAAAAATACAAACTTATGTATTATAATTTCCCATTTTTTGTCTTTCTACATGATAAGCCTAACAAATTTTTAATAAATGGAGTCTTGTTCGGCAAAAATTGAATCACAACATTTGATTTAATTAAAAATTTATGGAAAGTACTCATTAATATCATATTTTCAGTACAATAGAAAAAATTCAATACTTCAAAAATTTTAATATTGTATTAAAAATACAATTCGTATCAATTAAGTACTTTCCATAAATTTTGAAAAAGGACCCATTTCATTTAAAACTTGTGATTAATGACAAAAAATTAAAAATTTTATGATTTTGTATCTTTTATGAATTTTTAAAAAAGAGAAAATTTCCAAATTTTGTATACTAGCTGATAGAAACAAACTGAGATGAGTTTTGAAATCAGTGACTTCCAAGTAGTAAAGATCAGTAACACAGTTCCATGGAACACAACGGCTGTTCCCTTGTGTAATCGGTTTTTAATTTTGATTTATAAATAATATGAAGTGTAACCCATACGCTACAAAATGTTGGCTTTTCTGATATATACTTTAAAATTTACTAATTAAATTATTCTTTAGCTTCTCCATATGGCAAGACAAAGCGCTGTAGATGGAGCAATAGTGAAAAAGATTCCATAGTATCAAAATTTGGGGAAATCAGCGCGTTGGAAAAGCTTCCATCTTTAGCAGACTGTTTAGATGCAATACGACAGTCACCTGCCTTGTGCAACAGGACGACTGAGCAAATAAAAAGTTGGATTGACAACCAGAGAAGACATAAAAGAAGTAAGGTTCTTAATACCTTTATTTATAATTACTCTTAGTCACCGTCTACTTATGCAACTTTGGTTTCAGCAATCAGTAATTAAAAAAAATTAAAAAAAGTGAAAACAAGAACACAATTGTTGTATTCGCTAGCCCAGTTGTATTGTTTATGAAACTTAGAAAAAAATTATTTGAAAATTACCTTGGTTTTGAAGTTTTGTGTTTGGAGCTTACTCTCCAAATACATCGATAAACAATACGATTGGGCTTGTAAATTTAGCAAATGTTTATAATTCGCTAAACAATCATTTTTTATATAAAAAATCAAAGTTTTTTGTGTTTGCTTCTCAGCCGTTGACATTTGGTAGGTGTCATTCTATTTGTCAAACTTGAACATTTTTCTATACATCTACTTTAATTTTTTATAAATAAACAGAATTACAAAGCAAAATGATCTCACAAACAAAAGTAAAGTGGCCGACATATGGCGAGTTTCTTTGAGGTTAGTTGAAACATTTTGCTTCTTAACTCTCTTGAAGTTTCATGCGACTCAAAATTTATTTGATCGCTTAAAAATAAAAAAAAAATTTTTAAAAATTTGCCGAAACTAAAATTGTGTGATTTGACTGGAACTTTCAAATGTTTATATGCATATACGTCGAGTATATCTTAAACTTTTGCTTTCATGATTACAGGAAAATGGATGACAACAGCTTCTAGAATGAATTGTTTTAATATATGTATATTAATTGTCATCTATATGTATTTGAATTTATCTGCCCGAGTATTAGTAGTTTCATATGTATTGTCTGCAAATAAAAATGAATAAATATAATATGTTTATGTAGAGCATTCGATGTAAATATTCTTACTTTATTGTTTCAATTAAAGATTACCTTAATTTTGTATTTTAAATATTAGAAACGCAAATTAGAATATATTTTCTGCTTATTTCACTAAATGCGAGTGAAGCTTTCTTTCGAATATTTGTGTATAAAATTAAAACAAAATTTTAGTTTTTTATAGTTTTCAATGTATTTATGCGAAAGAAAACTTCGTTCGCACTTAGTGGAATAGGCAGTTTGTGTATTTTTAAATACATGTCTTCGAAGTAATTTGTATTAGTGTTATCTAAAATAATAACAACTACAACAGTTGTAACAGTGCAACGTAAAAAAATTGCATTTTTGTCAATTTGTTTGTGAAAACTGCTGTCAGAAAGCTTTTAATTAATTTCCTTTTACTTCATAATGTATAGCATTTACAAAAATACCCTCTAATTAAATGAACGCTGTATAAGTTTTTTTTTCTAAATGTACATACAAACATACATTCTTAATAATAAAAAATATATTGAATTTCGGCTAAGTTACAGTATTTTAGAGAAGAATATATGTATTGCTTTAAAATTTATTATATTACTTAAGTTATATAAAATGTTTTAAATGATCTCTTTTTAATTATTTTACTAAAGGAACGTCTTGAGACGTCAATGCAAAATTAATTGTCATTGTTATTTATCTTGTGTGAAAAATTAACTTATAATAACTTTTACTCTCAAATTTTAAGAGAAAAGATTTTCGGACATGTGCTGAACATCACAAATCGCAAAATTTTCAAGTTTACTTTAATACACTTTTAATCCCACTTTGATAATTTTGTAATACATATTTATTACTTTATTAAAACTGAATTCGCAATAAAACTAAAAAAATGTACTAAAAATGTGTGAAAAAGGACTTTGAACATTTTTGATTTGCGATGTTCAGCACATGCCCGTTTATGTTCCCCTTGACTTATTTATCTACATACCGTGAGCCAATTAAGTTTGACTACACCCTACTATGTACTAAATATTTCAGAAATTTTTTATTTTCCTTTTTAAAATCAGCTTATTATTAAGGTTCATTTTGTAGAAAAAAAAGAATTTCATAAAAAATTACAATAGGAACTATTACGAAAAATAAATTTCTTGAACTCTAAGCTTATGAGAGTTATTCTTTTCTTTTTTTCTCTTTATCATACCTACCACGTCGAGCTATACAATGTGAATACACACAACTAAAAAAATTATTTAAATTGCATTGCTTCATTAGAGAAAAAGAGAAGTGAATAACTCGTAACCTAAGAGAATATTTAAAATTGTTTTGGGTCATACTTTAAAAGTTCATTTTGATACACTTTTAAACCAGTTTTTATAAATTTACGTGTTTTATGTAAATGTTATTCTATTAAAACTAGTTTTGTAACAAAAAGCATAAAAGCTGGATTAAAAGTTATGAAAAACAAATTTAAATTCTGCGCTTGGCAGCACAGTCCCCATTATCAGAACATGGCTGCTATACTTTTAATGGAATTCTTTTCTTCTACAAAAGGAACCACAATAATATTAATAGCATTTTCAAATAAACACCCTGCATAACAATTAGAAAGAATAATATTAAAATTTCAAAATTTACATAGCACAAAGTACTTAATTGACTCACTGTGTGTGAACTAAAGATTCGCAAAAATATCGAGATATCGATATTTGCAATAAAAATGGAAAATTGTAAACTTATTTTTCTCGAAAAAATTTTTTTTAGTTTGACGTTCTTATATGCAATATGAATGTAAATTGCTAAATCCTATGTATATATGTAAGTTGTACATTGTAACAAGAATAAAATACATATTCCATGAAATATTTTAATAAGTATTTAACTAGTATATACATATTTTTTTGTATGTGTATATATGTACTTTCAAAAACTTTTAATTAGATCATACATTTACAAATAATATGTACACAATAAAGAAATTGGATCAGAGAGTTATCTAACAAAACACGTAAGTATGTTTGTTGAAATAATTGGGTTGCATACATATGCATACATGTTAAGCTAAGTCTAGACGATATGTTGAATCAACATATTTATGCTGAAAAATTTACTATTAGTGCCAACAAATCCTTTTATTATATTTAACACAAAGGGACCAAAAAATGGACCCAAGTGAGCTGGGCACACTCCTTTCCTTCTTCATCCAGCGGCCTGCCTACCTAACCTAACCTAACCTACTTTTATTACCGTAACTGTTTTAAGCAAAAACAATTGTTTAAATTCGCTTACGCGGCGTTTTCATATAAAAAAATCGGTTTTGGGCTATATCTTGGGTATATATGGACCGATATCGGAAATTTTAATTTTCTGCACTTAAGCTACTTCCTTCTATAACAGAACTGCTTTTAAGCAAAAAAAAAAAAATTGTAATTCGCTTACGCGAAATTTTCATTAAAAATCGGTTTTGGGCTATATCTCGTGTGTATATGGACCGATATCGCAAGTTTTAATTTTCTGTACTTAAGCTACTTCCTTTTATTACCAGAACTGCTCTTAAGCAAAAAAAAAAATGTTTTAACTCGCTTACGCGAAGTTTTCATTAAAAATCGGTTTTGGGCTATATCTCGGGTATATATGGACCGATATAGGAAATTTTCATTTTCTGTACGTAAGCTATGTCCTTTTATTACCAGAACTGCTTTTAAGCAAAAAAAATTATTTTAATTCGCTTACGCGAAATTTTCATTCAAAATCGGTTTTGGGCTATATCTCGGGTATATATGGACTGATATCGGAAATTTTCATTTTCTGTACTTAAGCTATGTTCTTTTATTACCAGAACTGCTTTTAAGCAAAAAAATTGTTTTAATTCGCTTACGCAAAATTTTCATTAAAAATCGGTTTTGGGCTATATCTCGTGTATATATGGACCGATATCGTAAGTTTTCATTTTCTGTACTTAAGCTACTTCTTTTTATTACCAGAACTGCGTTTAAGCAAAAAAAAAATTGTTTTAATTCGCTTACGCGAAGTTTTCATTGAAAATCGGTTTTGGGCTATATCTCGGGTATATATGGACCAATATGGGAAATTTTCATTTTCTGTACTTAAGCTATGTCCTTTTATTACCAGAACTGCTTTTAAGAAAAAAAAAATTTTTTTTAATTCGCTTACGCGAAATTTTCAATAAAAATCAGTTTTGAGCTATATCTCGTGTATATATCGGCCGATATCGGGGAAATTTTTTTTTGTATCTTGGTCACCATCCCAAATATTATTATTAAGTTTGAAGCAAATAGTCTCTAATATGGGTTGGGTATCGAGTGTTGAGTACATACAAATATAAACGTGTTAATAAAAAACCAGATGGTTACATTTCTGCAGTATTTACAAAAACAACATGAAATTTGCTTGAGTCTAAAACTTAAGTTTGTGTTTAGGCTCAACTTTTTGAGAAATATGTTTTCCCCATATGTATCTCGGCTATATGTATATGGACCGATATTAAAAAGTTTTAATTTTTTGTATTTAGGTAACGGATTTCTATTAAAAAATCCACTTTTGTGCACCATATCTGGTTTAAGTTCGCGTATAGGTTCAACTTCTTGAGCAATCAGTTGTCCCTATATCTCTGCTATATATGGATCGATGTCAAACAATTTTTATTTTTTGTGTTTAGGTAAAACATTTTATTAAAATATCGGCTTTTGCGCTCTAAAACTTCTTTACGTTCGCATTAAGGCTCGACTCCTTGAGAAATCGGAGCTTTTTATATCTCGTCTATATATAGACCGATGTCATAAATTTTAAATTTTTTGTGTTTATCAAAAAAATACACGTGTAAAAATTGGCATGTTTTTGTTTTTCGAACAGACATTTTGCTTTTTAAAATTTCAACTCATTTGTGTCAACCCATTTCAAGCACATTTACTTTGTTATGAGAATGCGTTTTCATAATCGGTTTTATACAACCAATTATAAATTTCTATATAGCAGTGCTTAAATTTTACATCGCTGGAGTGTGACGTTTAATAAACATTGTGCCAACATTGTAGAAAAAAATACAGAGCTACTCGCATTTTTTTTCTGACGCCGGCTTTAACCATTTTTTTGCAGCGAAATTGTCGCAATATTTACGTAAACAACGGCAACACAGCAGATTTAAATGCATTATAAATATTAATAATTTTGACATTTATGATAAATATATATATCTTAAATAAAGTTATATTCAAATATATGTTAAAGTACAATAATTTTCAATCATAATATGAAAAAAGTCAAATTTGTGTTCAAACTATCAAGTGTTCAAAGCATACAACTTATCAAAATAAGTTTTGGACACTGTGTTCAAAACATGCAAATGTGTTCATAACATTCAACTTTCTCCAAGAAATGTGTCTAAAGTATCCAATTTATAAAGATATATATATATATATATATATATATATATATATATATATATATATATATATATATATATATATATATATATATATATACATATATACATACAATTAAGTTTTTTATTCGCTATTTTTAGCTTTTACCACTTATAGATACCAATAAAAATTATAAATAGCTTGTTTTCTATGTTTCCCAGCTATCTATATGTCGACATTTCAAAATTTTTAAATTTTTTATAAAACAATATCTCAAGATATAAATATTAAGAAGTTAATGTTAAAACACACCTTAACGTCAAGTGTTTTGCACAAATTAATTTGACATTTCTTTGTTACAACATTTGACAAATTCAATTATGTAGAGAGGTACCCAATTGAACAGCGCGTGTAGATTGCTGAAGCGTTTTTGTTAAAATGCATTACGTGCACTTTTTTGTCCGCTCAATTGAATTAATGTGTCCACAATGGAGATATCTGTGCGCAAATTTCAGCAAACCAGAGTGTTCGTAGGATATGTGAAAACACCGGTACGAACTATTTTAAATAACTCCCTGAGAATGACCAACAATGTTGGCCGAAATATAAGAGAATAAAGAAAATATATTTTAAAAATTAAGTAAAGGATTTTTAATTTTATGAAAAAAGACCTCAAGGCAAAAATATATCTATTCAACGTTCTATTTTTTAATAATTGATGAGTTATTTTAAAAAAACAATTTCTAAAATATAAACTTTTAAATTCTTCTATTACTCCTTTGTTTTATAAATAATCTTAAAAATAAGCAAAATTCATTACAGAAACATATTAAAAAGATATCAGTAATTTTTTCTTTACTATTTTACAATTAATACGTCTTGGCTTCAAGTTCCCATTTCTTAATTTTCTTTAGCAGAGTAATTTGTCAGAAAATTAATTTTTGTCATTTCTTTAAATTGGCTTATTAAACCATTGCTTTAACTTTATCGGTTATTTGGATCAAGTTTCATGCAGTAATTTGCCAGATACACACACACATACACACACAAAATACAAAAAAAGAAAAACATTTTTATATGCATTAACTATTTTACCACGCGGCACTTGGAGCGAGACTCTAAAGAAACACAAATTATTTAAAACATATAAAAAAATTTTAAAGCAGAAATTGTTCAGATTATCATCTTTCGTTCAGTTTAAAGAAAAAAACAAAAAAAAAAACAAAAAACAAAAAAAGAAAAAAAAAAAGGAGAAGAAAAAAAACATATAAACAGTGAGTCGGTAAAAACCACCTGACTTACTACAACACAATTTAAAGTTAACTTATCTTAAAATTTTGCAGATGGAAATCAGAATTTAGGCGATATTATTTTTTAAATTTATATTGTAATTTAAATAATATTATTTTTAATAGTTAAGGCAATATTAACTCTTTTGCTACCACTTATACTTTGATCTGTTTCTCAGATGTTATAATTTATACTTAAATAATTAGTAATATTTTGTATAATTAAAATATTTATTTTTTTATACCCTTCATTTTTTTATCTTGGACCAATACTCAAGGGATAGTCTCTACATATGCATTACATTGTACTGGAACTAGGAAAATAGATTATGAGAAGGCGGAAAGTGGGAGTAATGTCTGTGAACTTAACATACGGAGCGACCAAAACGAACATTATCACAGCATTTAAAATGTTGAAATTAAATTAATTAAAACGGATCACTGCCCAGTGTATATACCTTCGACATTGCTCAGAATAACAAAAATTAGTTCAACACCGGGCCCACCGTAAGCTAATAAAGTACAAAGGATGAACATAAAAAGAAATTAATAATAACAAATAGAGAAGAAGTAAACGGTATTAAAAAAAAAATAAAATAATAGAGAAAACACGTGCACACGTGATGCAAAACAAAGCTCTACCTATTCCGGTATAATTACGCTTTTTACAAATGAATAATAAACATACTAACGGTATAGGTATAGAAAACACGGACGGCAATGAAAACACGTGTGTATAGAACGAAAGACAAAACACTACTACTAATATACTTATATACAAGTTTGTATGTTTTTAACAAAAAAAAAAAAAAAAAGATACTTGCGAGGGCGAATTGATATTGAAGCTGCCTAAGTAGGAAAATAAATATATGTTTTTTGTAAACCATTTATTTTTTAACATAGTCTCTTTTTAGCTCAATACACTTAGTATGATGATATTCCAACTACTTTTTACTATCTGAATAATACGATTTTGGGAACCCCCCAAAATAAGCGTTAATTATGGTAACCTTCGTTTGAGATGAATCTTTTTCCTGCGAGCCATTTTTTTCTAGTTTGGAAACAGAAAAACCTCACTAGGAGCTAAATCTGCGATAAGGTGGATGATCAACTAATTCGAAGTGAATTTTACGTAATTTTAGCATCGTATTTAATGATTTGTGAACCGTTATGTTGTCTTGAAGAAACATCACTTTTTTCTTCTTTAAATGTGGTCATTTGTTTCTTGTTTACATCAATCAATTGATCCAATGATGCACTATAATACTTTCCTGTGATTGTGGATTATTTTTTAAGATAATCGGCGAGCAATATTCCGTGCGCATCCCATAATATAGTGGCCTTAACCTTGTCAGCCGATTTCACTATCTTTGCCTTCTTCGGAGCATATCCACCGACTTCCACCTATTGTTTCGATTGATTTTTCGTTTCAGCTATGTAGTAGTTGACCCACGTTTCATCAACAGTTATTAATCGACGCCAAAGATCAATAGGATTACGCTTTTCATGTCCAAACACTTCTGTGGAGTAGTCTGTCAAACGCGGCACCCATCTTATTTTTATAGCTTTTCTTTATTTATTGAATCTTCACAATGTGAACTAACAATAAGTATTCAAATCCTTATACTAAATACAAAAAATTAACTAAGTCCAGACAATGCTAGCCAAAAACCTTTATTTTGCACCGATTATATCGGTGAAATCAGCTATTTAACGCTCCGACGGTGGCAACCGAGTGTGATCGCTAAAATTATACCACCCATAAGGCACTGATTTTGCCGATAATCAGCAATCTCACATAACTTGATTCGATCATTCATTACGATATCGAGGTTATTTTCTTAATATTTTCTTCAGTAAAACCATCTTTCTCGGCCTTCCTGTTGATGACATTGTTGCAGTGCTTGATCGGCCGTGTTTAAATTCAGTTTTACTTACCGATATTTATAACAATAGCTGTTGCACCAATATATGTAAATAGGTGTGTATTTTATTACACTCATTCAAATATTTTGGCCAGAATTGACTATTCGAAATAATATGTAAATCTGATAGAGATTTGGAATTCTTCCGTTCTTCTAAGATAAATTTTCAAAGTATGAAAATCATCATCAGTTTACATAATGTTTTCTTTGCGATCTCCAGAGCGATAAAAAGTGTTAGTCATTCATCACTGCGGTCAACTGTGTACTTACCTAAAACCGTCAACTGCCCTCAGTAAATAAATCCCATTTATTGAGAATAAAATGAATTGGCCTTAATTTTATTTTTTTTGCCCATCTCATATTAAAATTCTTCGAATGTTTTCTGCTATATTACTCAACTTTTCAAGCATTTTTGTTCATCTAAGAGAAACAGCAAGGTAATCCAACTTTCTCTGTGGTAAGAGTAAGCATCTCCAATCGTCTTACGTTGTTATCACTTTGTTTCCCTAGATTTAATATAAAACTTTTAACTTTTCCTTTCTGACAAATCTGCAACATTTATTATACGCTGCTTTGCTCAATTTAATGTTCTTTTCTAAGAAGTAGGCACCAGTGTAAATAAAAGACGTGTAGTTTTCTAAAAATGTTGCATGAAACGGGCAATATATAAAAAATATTTTGCCCTCAACTAGGGTAAGATATTGTTAATTTTTTTTACTCTGTATATTAATTACCTAATTTTTATATAACTAGTTTTTTGTTTAGATTACTAGTATTTATATTTGGCTTGAAAAATAAAAGTTGAGAAAATGGCAAAAACTTGAAATTAAGGCGCCTCGAAAATGATTTTTTTGATATGACGTTGTGCAACTTTTCTCATGCTAAAAGCTATCGAAGAATTAATGGCACTATATCCTTCCAATGTGACCTACCCTAATGTATATATGAATATGATACCCAAGAAATAACCTTGAAATCACATTTTGTTGTTCTAAAGAGAATAAGTTGATTTCGTTATGATTATTTTTTTAACTTTTTGTTTGAATCCTTTATAGGCCCACACTCCAACATGATATTAACTGATTCTTTAACATGAAAAAGATTGTTTCTGTGCAGTAAAAATATTTGAAAATAGAAAAGCGCTAGCTCTGAACTAGTCGTTGCAATCCAACAGTTTTCTCTTCTTCAATTGTGTTGCCGTATTCGTTTTTGTGTGTGCTGGAGGCAAAAGCTCTTACAAGCACATGTAGCCTGAAGTGATTTGGGTATTAGACATAATTTTTCTAATGCTTGCACTTATTTGCAGCCTAAAGCACTTTAACCTGGAGGCAATTCTGTTCAATAAAACAATCGGATTTGTTGTCTAAAAAACACTAAAAACTGAATTTAGTGTTCTACTTTTTCAATAACATATTGTATGTTATCTATTAGAATACGAAATGATTACTCACTTAAAAACAGTATAAAAAATTTAACTTACCACTAATGTAAAAAAAGTAAAGCAAATAATTCTGATTGTATTAACAGAAGATATCGGTATTACAAATGCAAACGCCTCTATTATCAATTTTTATATCTTTACAAGAGAGTTAAAAAATTTTGCGTTTTGCTGTGATTTACCGCTATTAATTTTGATTTTCTTATTGCATTTTAGGAGACGATAAGGAAAAACCAGTTATAAGATTTCCTTCTGCAGTTTATTTAATACTATCCAGGCTGTCACAGAAATCAATTTCGAACGTAAGCTATTTTAATTCCGAACAAACTTCTGAGAAAAACGAAAACCGACAAATGTTCTCGGAACTAAATAGCTTATATTGTGATCATCGAACTAGTATTAAATAACACTTTTTATGTCTTTGATATGGTTAGCATTATATTCAAATATTTAAATTTGCTCGAAATGTGTAAAGAAAAGTACAGAGGCGAGAAAAGTGAAAAGCAAAAAGCTTGTTTTTTGCATTTTTGTTTTTAAATTCTCAATAATTTATTCAGATTATTGGGATATAAAGTTGAATGTTTGACAATATCTTTCAAAAGTTTCCAAGTCTGCTGAAGATTAGGGAGGCTGCTATGAAATGTCGACATATAGATAGCTAGGAAACAAAAAGTGAGCTACTTATAATTTTTTGATTTATATCACTTTTAGATGCTAGTATAGTCAATAATAAACTAAGTTTTTAAAATCATAAATTTTTGACAAACGTTTACTGGATTTATCCTTTTTATAAATAATGAATAAATAATATGTAAATACTAATGAAATTTAGAAAATTTAACAGGATTATTTACACAATTAAGTTTTATATTCGCTATTTAAGCTTCTAACATTTATACCAGTAAAAAATTATAAATAGCTTGTTTTCTATGTTTCCCAGCTATCTCTACGTCGACATTTCATAGGAACTACCCTAATCATCAGTAGACTTTGGAAATTTTTGAAAGATATTCTCAAACATTCAACTTTATATCCCAACAATCTAAATAAATTGCTGAGAATTTAAAAAGAAAAATGCTCTAATAATATCCGTCAAAACACAAAAAACAAGCTTTTCTATTTATAAACGTCTCTAACATTTCTTTACACCTTTCAAACAAATGAACAACCGTTGGTTGCTACGATTTGTTTTTTGAAAGTATCGAAAATCAGAGAACAAAAATTCAAACAATTAAGTTTTTTATTCGCTATTTAAGCTTCTAACATTTATACCAGTAAAAAATTATAAATAGCTTGTTTTCTATGTTTCCCAGCTATCTATATGTCGACATTTCATAGGAACTACCCTAATCATCAGTAGACTTTGGAAATTTTTGAAAGATATTCTCAAACATTCAACTTTCCCAACAATCTAAATAAATTGCTGAGAATTTAAAAAGAAAAATGCTCTAATAATATCCGTCAAAACACAAAAAACAAGCTTTTCTATTTATATTATTAGAGCATTTTTCTTTTTAAATTCTCAGCAATTTATTTAGATTGTTGGGATATAAAGTTGAATGTTTGAGAATATCTTTCAAAAATTTCCAAAGTCTACTGATGATTAGGGTAGTTCCTATGAAATGTCGACATATAGATAGCTTGGAAACATAGAAAACAAGCTATTTATAATTTTTTACTGGTATAAAGGATTATTTATATTATAAAATTTTTTTTATTTGCATAACGTTTTTTGTTGTATTCGTTTGATTGAAAATGCATAACTAAGATATTTGTTATTCATATTATTCTTTCAGAATTAATTTTTCTAATGCTTACAAAATGTAATATGTTTGTTTCTTTATCAAATAATCATAGTGTACGAGTATTCGTTTGTTTTTTAAATTTTGGTTAAATTGTGATTTTTAATTGGCATCCATATAAAAACAGAAAATTGTCACTTTATCGTACAGTAAAGTTCCCATTTCATCTTTAAAAGACTTAAAGCTAACCTTAGCTTTCCAAACGAATGTAAGTTAACAATTGTTTTTGCATACAACTTTAGGAAATTTTCCTTAACAATTGCTTAACAAGCTTTGTTAAGTTTTCTTTTGCATACGGCCGTTATTCTTTTAAAACTGCGTTTTTTTCTCGTTGAATTAAAACGAATTTCAGGCTTACATCTCTAACTCACTCCACTTCTTTTACGGTGTTTTCAACACACATTTTTGATACTACTCGTATATCTTTTTTTATACATGGTTATCAGATATTCAAACTTTAAGGATATTTTGAATGAAGGTTCACATACAGCCACGTTCCGAGAACGCGCATTCTGAAACCGCAATGCGTTTGGAAAAACGCTTAATTGATTTTCAGGTGTTCTATAGAACGCGCGTTGTATTGGCGTTTCGGAGTTTTTCACAACCAAATGCAAATGTGTTTTACATATGTATGTGGTAGTAATATAAAACGAAAAATAAATTTGACGAATAGAAAAATCCCAGTGGGTGCTGATGAGTAGTGTAGCGACTATGAAACAGCTAGTTGTCCCCCAGCTAAAGATTTGATTATTATTTTTCTTGTCTTCTTCAATCAATAATTATTTATCACAGCAAAGTTGTATTGTAAAAAATCTTTCGTAAGAAAAAAACTTAAGAAAGGAAAAACTTGAACTAGAACCCGATGTACATATGTACAAACCAAAAAATTTTTAATTTATAAATAGAAAAATTTTTCAATTTAGTTCTCTTAATGAAAATGTGTAAAATTCTTTAAACTTTTTATTAAAATAAAAAGAAAACATATTAAATTTTAATTGTGAATAGTTTTACTGTCTTTTGCAAGTTCAGTTTTAGCAAATTCAATCAGTTTACTTCAATATATACATGCGAGTTGAAGTCGCCAGTTTTAAGCGATATGCGTTTTCCAGAATACCTATTTGGCGATTTCAAATTGCAAAACCATATTTCTTGCGTTATACTTTTCTCAGAACACCTATTTGGCGTTTTTAAATCGAAAACGCTAAATTTAAGCGATTTGCGTTTCTTAGAACATGCTTGATAATTAATATTTTTACCTTAAATTTTCTATTATTTTTATACAAATTCAGTTTGTAATTTCTACAGTTTTCATTTCCGACCATATCGCTCCTTTATTGCAACATAGTTATATCTCAAAAACTAACCTTTTCGAGTTAACAATGCAGACTTGTTAACAGTACTATCTTTTATATTGTGCCAAAAATTTATTCAAATTACTGCTTCCTTTAGGAGAAGTAAGCTTTTTTAGTTATGACCATGTTGTAATAAAGGAGCGATATAAAGTATACATATTCAGAATCAGAATTGATAGGAAATTCTATTAAGCGTTGTCCGTCTGTCTGTCGTTGAAATAGCACTTCTGAGAAAACCATTACACTTAGAAACTAATTTCTAGCACACTTGTTTACCCCATTATGGTTTTGCTATTGAAATTCAGTAATATCGGTTCACATATAGCTGAGATATATCTAACATTCCGAAAAAAGCCACTATTTTTGGCAATTTTGTATGAAAATTATAAAAAAATTTTGTTTTTTTTGCTTCAAACTTCACACAAGTATTAAGTATGGCGACTAAAAGGCAACAAAAAAAAAACCAGATATATAGCCTAAATCAGTCAATGAAAGATTTCTTTTTTGCAATGGTAATAAAAATATTTTTTCCCCTATATCGGTTCATATGTATCCAAGCATATTTAGTTCAAATTTACATAAACGTGACTATCGTAAGGGTATTTTAGATTCGACCCAGCCGAATATACCACATTCTTACTTGCTATATTCATTTTTTACTTTATGTTATTAATTTTTTTTTGTTATTTATTTATTTTTTTTTTTTTTTTTGTTAAATTCACGTCAGTACGATATTGTCGCATTGAAATTTATATGATTTTCAGAGCTTTTAAATTTGACACGTGGCATTAACTTTAATTTGCACACAAAAAAAAAGACACACTTGTCAACCCATATTAAACTATTAAAATTGAAATGTCGCAATATTAAGACATATTTTAAAATTCAGTTATAGACAAAGTAATTGTTTGTAGCTGGAAAAAAATATATCTTCATGTATTAAAAAAAATGTTTATTGGCAAATTTCGAAAGATCAATCGAACAAGGTTTAAGAGGCTGCCAGCTATTGTAAGGCCAGCCCAATTGGGTCCAGTTTGGTCCCGCTGTAGTCGAACAATAATTAACATAAAATTTTACCGTCTTAAGGTCGGGGCACATAGAATCCGTCATACTTTGTCCATTGCCTTTTTCAAATGACACCAACGTATACGAAGTATGAAGCGGGTACAGTCAGTACTTTCTTAAAGAATATAAAATCAACTGCATTATGCTTTAATCTTATAAAAATCTTTTGCTTTTTTTCAGACACAGCACTGAAAATGTAACACAATTTTGTATACACTTCACAAAAATGCGACCATATAAGGTATATATGTATATCCGAGATATATATATTTTGAATCAGAATTTATAAAAAAGGCGATTAAGTGATGTCCGTCTGTCGGACG
Organism: Thecocarcelia acutangulata; assembly: GCA_914767995.1. Lineage (NCBI taxonomy): Eukaryota > Metazoa > Arthropoda > Insecta > Diptera > Tachinidae > Thecocarcelia > Thecocarcelia acutangulata. Next base: position 142,035,034 of record OU612094.1, on the reverse strand, counting down.
TTGAAATACCGTTTCTGAGAAAACCATTAGATTTAGGAACTTTTATCTTTCTTACCACATATTGCCGAGATATATCCAAAATTCCAAAAAAAAGCCACTATTTTTTGCAATTTTGTATGAAAATTTTTGAAAAAGAAAAAACAAATTGTTTGTTTTGCTTCAAACTTCACACAATTATTGAACGTGGCGATTAAGAGACCATTTCTATATGGACCCAATATCGGTCCATATATACCCGAGGTATAGCCTAAACCGATTTTCATGAAAATGTCGCGTAAGCTAACTTAAATAATTTTTTTTGCTCTAAAGCAGTTCTGGTAATAAAACTAGGTAACTAAAATACAGAACATGAAAATTTTCGATATCGCCCCATACATCCGAGATATAGCCTAAACAACATTTTTGTTTAAAAGCAGTTCTGCTGATATAAGGATGTTAAAAAATACAAATTTTCGATGTCGGTCCTTATATGTATATCCGAGATATAGGCTAATATAAGAATCCGCAAACACGATTTTAAAGGTAAAGACTTTAGCATAGCAATAACAAGGCAAACAAAATTTTTCCCGATATCGGTCCATATATATCCGAGATATAGCCTAAACCGGGTTTTTAATGAAAATGTCTCAAACTCAAACAATTTATTTTCTTAAAAGCAGTTGTGGTAATAAAAGGAGGATACTAAAATACAGAAAATGAAAATTTCCGACATCGGCCCATATATATACCCGAGATATAGCCAAAACCGATTACTCAAAAATATGTCGCGTAAGCGAGTTTAAACAACTTTTTTTGCTTGAAAGCTGTTGTCGTTATAAAACGAGGTTATTAAAATTCAGGTAATGAAAATTTCTGATTTCGGCATTTTTTTTTTTTTTTTTTTTTTTGGTTAAAAGCTGTTCTCATTATAAAAGGAGGCTATTAAAATAAGAAAATGGAAAATTCCGATATCGGTTCATACATAACCGAGATATAACTTAAGCCGATGTCGGTCCATATATATCCGAGAATGTTTAGTTAAAATTTGTAATATATACTATATAAATACGTGTATTAGTATTACTTGTTTTTAAAATATTTATTTTTGAACGAAATATTATATCAAAATGTACAATAAACATTACCTGGTAATTGTCAAAGTTCTCAACGTACGTTATAAGGCAGCTTTAAGGCCGAAGCACATACGTTGCCTTTTTCAACTGACAACTAAGTTGAAATACATGTGTTCTTATGAGCGCTGTCGCATTCCGTACTTCTCCGTCAACGCAAAGTATTAAAGTTCAGCAACTTTCAACATTTAACGTACCTTGAGAGCTTTGACAACTATCTGGTAATATTTTTTGTATATTTTGATTTGATTTTTTGTTCAAAAATTAAATAAATAAAAAAAAATTGTGCTAGATTTTTTGTCCTGTGTCTAAATTCAAAGATTTTAATCAAATCAAAGTAAAATGCAGTTGATTTTATATCCGTTAACAAAGTATTGATTGCGCCAACTGCATACCTCGTATACGTTGACGTCAGTTAAAAAGGAGACGAACAAAGTATGACGGATTCTATGTGCCCCGACCTTTAGTATGGTAGTGGTATAGACTCAGCTGTCTTTCGTTTCCTTTGCGTTAATTTTTTCAAAAACACATAGACTTCCTTCGTTTTTCAAGCAAAATTTTGACAACTGTTCGTAAACTCTACCAACAAAATACTTGTTCAAGTTTTTTGGTATTGTAATTATTGTAATTCTGCCACTACCTATTAAAGCTACCTTGATATATTAAAAGTAAAAAGTTGCTTTTACTTTGCGTTGATGAAGAAGTACAGAATGTGACAAAGCTCATAGGAATACATGTATTTCATCTCTGTTGCCAGTTGAAAAGGCATCGCATAATGTCCGGCAGATTCTATGTGCCTCGGCCTTTATTGTTCATAAATATTCTTTCTAATTTATTACAAGTTTATTTGACAGTTTTCTATACAAAGATAGTTAAACAAACATTTAAAAAATATGAAACATTTTTTATGAATATATTTAAGTATATATAATTTTTATGAGGTCATTAATCTTTTATCCTTTACAATTTTGTATTTCTATGCTTTTTCTTTACTTAGTAAATTGCTATGAAAAAACTCAAATGAAAAATATAATAGCGAAAACAAAATCTCTATTCACATATAGAGCCGGTTTTAAGAAGACTGTCTTTTATGGTGCCACAAATTTTCAATGACTCTGCCCCACAGATCAGATTTAAATTGAGCCATGGCTGTGGGCAATTGCGGTTATTGGCATAGACCTGTGATTTTAGAAAACTCTCTAAGAAAAAGTCTACTGGTGGTACGATCCTAGCAGCCATCTTACGTCACTCCTGTAGGCAATAACCATACCCACTAACTAATACTTATCAATTTGCAACAACGTCATGTCAAATGTTTTTGCTTCTATGAAAACTTGAATAAAATGAAAAAAAAATATTATAATGGTAATATGTTCGTGGGATGATAACTGCAAAGGAAAAACAGAAACAAAGTTAAAAATAAAATAAAAAACCATTTAGTTATAGTAATTTCTTTATTCGTTTATATTTACTTACATAATATCCGGTACTTTGCGTATGCAGTTCAATATTTCATCCGGCCTTGCAGCATTCTGACATATTTTGTTAATAGTTGTTAAAAGAGGAAATCTTAAAAAAATTTAAAAAATAAATGAAATATTAAAAAAAGAAAATACAACACAATACTGTACGAGTATAAGAAGTCAGGCTAAATTGGCTTTTAAAAACGTGTAGTGCTAAATGGGCATTGCCTCATGTGATTGATACACAAATATAAAACAAAAATCTTTTGATTTTATCAAAATGAAAAATATTTAATTTTCATTCTTATATTTAAAAAGCTTTTGTCAGGCCTTTATTACCATCGTCCATAGTATGATGCGCAGTAATCTTGCTTGTCAATAGCCTACGCAACTTTTACACTAGTATTGATAAAGAAAAATATTTCCTGCAACTAAGTTTACTACAATTTATTTTTAGTAGCTATATTTATATAAGTCAACGGTGGAAACCGTGATTTGTATAATTTCCAGCTGTCCATTTGTCAGTATTTCATCAGTAGACTTAAAATCCATTAAAAAATATTCTCTAACACTCAACATAATATTCAATTATCTTTTAAAAGCTGAGAATTAACAAATTATAAATAGCTTGTTTTCTATGTTTCCCAGCATTTCATAGGAGCTACATTCCAAAAATTTTCAAAGCCTACTGATGATTAGGGCAGCTCCTATGAAATGTCGACACGTGCATATCCAGAACGACAGTGTGATTTCGTACTACAGTTGCATGATAAAAAACCAAATATAAGCAAAATTATGTATTTACTTACTTGCCCTCTAATCCCTGGGGTTTTAACATAACCGACACTGCTTTAGCAATCATTGGACCCATTAATTTATCACCACCAAGAATTTTTAGCTCAAGCTCCTCTAAACCAAAATCGCTTTTAACAAAAGTCTCAGCAACACGGCGATTGCGGCTGCCCGTGCAGGCTGTTATCAAATCGGCCAAGCCACAACTTTCGAAAAATGTTGACAATTTACTGCCCGGATAAAAAATATCTGTGAAACGTATCATTTCCAAAAAACCAAAGCGTATAAAAGAGGATTTAATATGTGAACTGCAATCCAAGCCATCCAATAAACCAGCACCAAAAGCTAAAGCATACTTTAAAAAGAAAAAGTTATTTAATAAAATTCATTACTGCTTTTTAAACTACTCGGTAGACTTGCATCATTCATGAATGAATTACTTCAACCGAATGATTCTTTCAAGTAAATGAATGAAATATTTCTATTTTCTATTTCTTTTGTATTTTTTCATTCGTTTATTGAAATCCCATAAACGTTCGAGATTAATTGAATGAAATCCTTATTCATTAGATCTTTGGTTTTAGTTCAAGTTTTTTCTTTCTTAAGTTTATCTTAAGAAGGATTTTTTACAATACAAATCCGCTGTGATCAATAATTTTTGATTGAAGAACACAAGAAACTAGCTGTTTCATAGCCGCTACACTACTCATCAGCACCCATTTTCGAATTTGAACTCGCGTTCTGACGTATCATGGACTGCTGCTTTAACCACTCAGCCAGCTAGCCATTTAGTTATTCTCTGTCCATATTCATCTCATATTGAATCACATATGCATTTTTATATATTTTAGTTATTAAAGTGCTGTCCACACCTGAAATGAAAACACTAACAGGAACAACAAAATACTGTTGCTGTCAGATGTAGATTGTAAATGTTACTGTCTTCTTGCCGTCTTGACGCGGCTGTTAAGACGTTTGTTTTAAAAGCTCTGTCTTAACAGAAAATTACATTTTAATATGAAAAAATAAAACTAGTTTCAAATTAAAAGAAATTGCAAAAAGAATATATAATTCTTATTTCAGAATGTAAATTTTACGAATTAGAAAAAATGGCATAGAAAGTGATGAAGCGCTTTTGTTGATGGAGTTAAAATATTGGAAAATCAAGACATACGTGTACTCCAGCATGTAACAATCGGGTCATCAAAGGTATGTTTTAACAGTATGTCTTAACAGCTTTTCAAGTCTAATATAGACGGGCAGTAACATACATATTTTTATATATTCATAATTCTTCATACCCAGAGATGTAATTGTAAATATTAATACTCGTATATTGAATTTTTGTTGAACTTTAAAATTTCTAAATTATATTTTTGTTTTTTTTTTGTACATTTGTACATCGGGCTTTAATTCAAGTTCTTCCTTATCCTTATTATCCTTATTAATTTTCTTTTATAATTTTTAGTTTAAATTAAATTAAAAAATGAATTTTAAAAAATTTTGGATTTAAACTAGATTTGGTGTCGTTCATGAATAAAATAATTCTACTGAATGAATTAATTCAAATGAATGATTCGCTTAAGCGAAAGAATGAAATATGTATATATTCTTTCTCTATTTCTTTGATCATTCTCGTTCCTTTCATATTTCTTCATTCGTTCATTCAGTAGCCGTAAACAGTTAAATTTTATTTTATACTTTTATATTTAAATCAATTTTAAAAATTAACACTGAGTAATTTTTTTATATTTTGCATCAAAACAAGCTGTGAAGCAAACAAATAATGCCTGTGGTTTCATTAAAATAATTCGTAATGCTGCCACCTGACATATTATATATAAACAGTTTCATTCATTCTGAATTCTGCCTGACAAATTGAAAAATAAAATAAAAGAATGAATTCATTTAACCTTTCTAATAGAGAAAATAAGATTGCCCAACACTAATACAAGTTAATTGCTCTGGTGCCATTTTGTCAATATTAACCTTGCTCTCATTTTTAATATATTGTTACGTTTTTCCCTCTAAAAACGCTTTTGCGGATTTTACAATTGCAAATGAATTAATCGTTAGTTGCTGAGGGCCCAGCTTGCCAAAATTAGTTCTTATGATCTCATTTTTAATATGTTGCTACGTTTTTGCCTTTACAAATGCTTTCGTAAATTCTTCAATTGCAAATAATACGATGACACGTGCTTGTTACACGGTATACTTCACAATTTTATTTATTTTTAATACAATTGCGTATTAACATACTAGACATGCTGTTTTGACTTAAGACTGTCTTACACAACGTTTAAAACTAAACTCTCCTCTGTCGAGCATCTGCCTGCTATTTATAATTCTTTATTACCTTCTATTTTCCATGGAACATCTAACTATCCGCAAATGATCTAGATTGATTCTAGAGTTAAATGTACAAATGTAATTGCTACACACACAGACATACTTCCGAAATACTAAGAACGCAACAACGACGGGAAAATCATTAATGGTTAATTTAGTTGGAGTTTTATGCTTTTTAAATCATATAGTTTGTTTGCTTGTGTCTTACGTTGTGGTTTGTGTTGCTATGTGCGTAGATTGAAAACAAGCAAATCAGTCGTTGTACTGTGTGTTTGAAGTAATGGAAATTCGTAACAATATTTAACAAATACTTTCCCAAAAAAGCTTCAAGCCCTTCATTAATTTGACATAATTTAGTTTAGTAAGGATTATATAATTTTCCTTAACAAATAATGAAATTGTCTAAATTATTAACAATTTTATTGATTTTATTTCACTGCTATAGAAATATGTACCAGCGTTGTCAATTCGGTTCATTTTGCACCGGTTTCTATGCTTTTTTTTAAATTATTTTTGCGAAAAATTCATTAGCCGGTGCTGGGTGCGTTTTTTTACATTTTCGGTGCGTTTTTTTAATTCCGGTGCCACAAAATCAAACTCAACTCAACTTTTTCTTTTTATGTAAGAAAAGAGTTTTATCAAGTGTTCAAAATTGCCAACTCCCTTTCAATTGTAATATGTAATTTTGTAAATAAATCGATTATTGAATAAAAAAAAAATTTAAAAAAAATCGTTATAATTATTGTAAAGGTAATATTATCTTAATAAAACTAACAGCGTCGCACTAGAGGCCAAGTTTGACAAACACGATTCTAGCTATTGAACGAATTTGATGGCATGCCGTCAGGAGGGACTATGATATCAGACATAGTTTGATTGTGGCTTAAAAGGCCGTTTCATTATCGTGTTTTTAATATAAAAATATTTCGTAAAATACAAAATATGATTTTAAAACGGAAAGGAAAAAAATCAAAAAAAATTCGGTGCGTTTTTGTTGACATAACATGCTTCTCTGTCCATTTTGGGTAGTTTTGAAACTTCAAAGTTGACAACGCTGATATGTACATATAATAATTTACTTTTACCTTCAAAAATCCACAAATTTCTACACAATCCACATCGTCTGTAACATTAACACGAAAATTGTTAGAATTGAAAATATCACTCAACATTTTAGAATTTTTAAAATCACGGCAGCCCAAAGTGGCTTCACAATATTCGTCCATAGAAATCGGTATTGCCAGACTAGCACCCACTAAAACTGAACAAGAAATCTAAAAGAGAATTGAAAATTTAGCTCAAATTTAAACAAAAAAAAAAACATTGTTTCATAAGTGCAAACCTACTCATCGGTAGACTTGGAAATTATTGAAAAATATTTATCTGTATATTTCAATATTTTAAACAAAACATTGAGAATTTAAAAAGAAATATCTTCGAATAATACCCTTCAAATACAAAAAACAAGAGTTTTATTTTGCACGCATTTCTTTTTTCCTTAGCAATGTTTGAAAATATGTTTCAGTACACTGATGTTAATCATCTGGTCCTATCAAATTTTAGCAAACGAGTATATGCAGCTAAGAAAAATTAAACAGGCTGTTTCCATTTTTTGTGTGGTATCAATTTTAAAAGCTATTAGCTTTAGATCTTGATTTATTTTTGTTTTTATAAAAATGTTTAACGGTATTTTATTCTCGATATTTCGATAACAATTTGTTATCATCCTCAGGATGATAATTTTTCCTGAGGATGATAATGAATTGTTATCGAAATATCGAAAATAAAATACCGTTAAACCATTTTATAAAAAACAAAAATAATTCAAGATCTTTAGCTGAACATTTTAGAAGACAAAATAAAATTCAATAATTATAATAAGCATAGATGTAGTTTTTTATTTTACTTATTGTTGTCTCTTTCGATATCAAAGCTGACATTTTCTATCGTCAATCACATCTGGAGACTATAATACACGTCAAAATAAAATATCAAAGTTTTTTCTTTTTATCAAACAGAGCCGACAACACATAAGTGTACCCGAAAAAGCACGACTGCAAAAAAAAGTTTAATAAAAAAAATTTACAAGAAAAGAAAAACTTTTAAATATTTCGTGAACCTTTTAATTATATCTTGATAATTAAAGTCTTAGATCATAGAGCTTGGCAAGGTGTAAATGGCCAACCAGATTGGGCAGGATTCTGGATGATATCTGGCGCTCAAGACACAATATAAAATTAAAAAAAAAAAAATTTTTTTTTCCAAATTTCTATTAAAACAATTTGCAATAAAAGAAAAACTTAATTATTTCGTAAAATCTTTAATTACTTCGTGAAACTTAAAGCGTAGAGCTTGTAAAGGTGAAAATTGCCAGCCAGATTGGTGAGGATTCTAGACAATATCTGGCGCTCAGAAATTAAAACAAAAAAAGAAAAAAATTTTTTTTTTCTAACTTTGTTTTAATTATGCCATTGACATCTGAAAGAGATTAAAATTTAAAAAAAGTTACCAGCTGCGCTGTCAATTTCACCTGTTATGAATTGTTTGAATGTTTGAGAATATCTTTTAAAAATTTCCAAGTCTACTGATGATTAGGGTATCTCTTATGAAATGTTGACATATAAACAGCTGGGAAACATAATAAACATGCTGTTTATAATTTCATAATTTATACCTTTAAAAATTTCATAACTGAGTGTGAAGGTAATTGTATGATACCTTCTTCATCTGGTACAAATCCGTTTGTCAGTGTGATGGCCAAAGCATCTGGTTTTATTTTACCTAAAAGTGTTTTACAAAAATCTGTTAGCCTCGAATGAGGCGTTACGAATAGAATTATATCAGCATATCTTGCGGTTTCTATCAAATCTGTAATGCCAACCTAATAAAACAAATTGTAAGCTTTAAAACAACTGTTTTGTTCGGAAATTTTACCACATTTTCCGGTAGTTTAATTTCTGGTGCATATTTCTTATTGACATGAAGCGTATTGATTAAAGCACTTAACCGATTTAGTTCGTATTCTTCTTCGTATACATACATATTGACACAGTCTTCAAAATCTTCTAAGTTTTGGACATTTTCTCCTACAATTTTTGCCAAAGCAGTGGCCCTTTAAAGTAAAGTAATCTATTGGAAACAACACGTTGTATATAAAGAAAATAAATTTACCAGTTGCCGGAACCAATAACACAAATACTTTTCTTTTCCATATGCTGAATTTTTTTATTATTTTAATTTACATAAGTAAATACAAGGCAACTGCTTTGAGTGAGTATATTAAAAAAAATTATATGATTGTGTGTAATAGAAAACAAAATACTGGGTGATCCAATTATTTAATAAAATTATATCTACACTGTAGCCGTTTTGTGTTTATGCCTTACACACCTACTTGCCAACAAGCTCATATATAATAGCTTTGTAAGCTGCATCCAATTTGAACTAAATTTTATTTTTAGGACGGCTTAGTTAAAAATATTGGCCAACAATATACGAAAACTCATTCTAACACTATGTATCAGCTGTTTTCTTGAGCATCATTTTCTTTTTGCTTATTTTATTTTTTGATTTATATGTTGTATTTTAATATTACAACAAACTATAAATATACAAATCATAAAAAAAAAAATTTCAAACAACTGAGTTTTATTCACTATATTAGCTTCTAATATTTATACCAATAAAAAAATTATAAACAGCTGGTTTTTTATGTTTCCCAGCTTACATTTCATAGGAGCCACCTTAATCATCAGTAGACTCTGGAAATTTTTGAAAAATATTCTCAAACATTCAACTTTATATCCCAACAACCCAAATAAATTATTGAGAATTTAAAAAGAAAATGTAAACAAAAAATTTAAAAATTTTCCTGAAGAAGACACACAAGGGGGTGTCGAAATACCGAAATAATTATAAACTAACAATCTTACAACACGTGAGCTCAAGCTCATATAAGCAACAATAATGTTTTAAAAAAAGGTCGAAAAACTAGGATCAAGATACAAATTTATTAAAATATATTACGTGCGTATACAAATTTAACTACTTAAATAGTTCAATTATCTCATAAACAAGAAGTACTAAAACAGGGTCTATGTGCCACCCTGCCATTCACGTATCCGCGTAGTGAAATTCTGTTTACACAGGTTGAAATGTTACGGTTACATTTCGTTACAATCAGGTAAGCATTTTCATGATTTCTCGTATAACAAAAACGATCAGCTGTTCCAACTACATTTGCATTGCTACATTTATGGTTGGCTAAATGGGCCTTTTCAAATATTTTGCAATTGTTTCCGGAGAATTACTACATTTGCGCGAAGCCATTTTCTTTATTTATTTCCATACAAAAATCTGAAAAATATCGACACAGCCTATAATTGTAAATCGTAATATGATTTAAATAGAGAAAAAGAATGACTTTTTATGGTAGACGAATATGTAAACGTCATTAGTACTATTAGCATGCTCTGTTATTAAAGAAATTTTAAATTAACACTAGTAATACGGGAAAGATTAAAAGCGTATTTTTCTCAGAAAATTTACGTTTTTTAAATATTTTTTTCCTAGCTTAGTAATATAAAACCATCGCAGGCCTGTGTAAATATTTTTACTGAATTTTTGTTTGCGTCCTCGAATTCCTTTATATATCACACAATTGATTAACTGGTTCATCGAATTTCGTTATTGGACATGGAAACTACTTTTTCTGTGTACCCGTAAATCACAACCGATTTCAAATTAGTTACACATTGTTGAAAATATTGTACAATGCTATCATAAATACTTCCGTCTTTACCTTGGATCAGATCTAGAGGATGACCCCTTTATATAAGGTGCATTGCACCTGATCTCGGAAAATAGGTGGAAAAAGAGAGTAGTGTTTGAAATGTACCTTTCAATTTCAGCATGAAAATACGAAAACAAATGTTATCAAAGCATTTAAACTGTTTGAATTAAAATTGAAAACTTTTTTTGATTTAATTTCCAGCTAGCTTGAATAATGCCCAAGTGGCGCTAAGCTGCTTATTTGATATATTTGGAATAAATTAAAAAATTAAGAAAAAATAAAAAATTTATGATAAAAACCATTATTTTGATAAAAAAAAATTTCAACAATTTGCTAGCGCTGCCATGCTGTAAGTCTATCCACAATTAATTATCAACTATCAGCTGCCAAATGAATTGTCAAAAAGAGAAAGCAGTGTTCTCAATTCAAAGGCGCTTTTAGGCTTTTAATCTCACTTGTTGTTAAAATTGGTAGTAAGCAACAACAAGTGATTCTAAGCAGTCTTAGCTATTACATTGTATCACATGTAATCGTAATTTAGATACGAAAAGGATAACAACAATTTATTGGTGCTCATCTGTTGAGCTGTTTATTAATTAAGTGCTAAGAATGCTGTTTTTGCTTCACAAGAATTCAGTGGAACACTTAAAAAGAATTACTGCCATCGACTATTTATTAAGAGCTATAAAAATGTATTTTATTTTCTAATACAAAGAAGCATAACCCCTTTCACACAAACAAACGAACAACTGTTGAATGCAGGCTTTCCAAGTCAAGAATTTCGTAGTTATGTATGGATGTGTGCCTATAAATTAAAATGAATAGATTTGAATTATTTACTTACATCGAATAAGCTTCTGTTTGCAGGATATTATAAAGTTAATTAATTCAAATCACATTTTGTTATTTGCTTTATTAGTTTCCGTTTAAGAAAGATTTAAAAGATTCTTCAGTTATCTAAGAAAGTCAAAAAAGAAAAAAAAACATCATTTACAGCATAAAGGGTATAATTAAATAATATATGTATATAGTTCATAAAATACTACATATTAAATGTAAATATACAGATTTTATTCTGGCTTAAAACAAAGAGTTGCAGCTAAGTCTGAATTTAGACGAGCGAACATTTCGAAGAAAAACATTTGGAATTCTCTTTTGATTTTTCTTTCGTATTCATACAGTCGAACATGTTGCCGGCAACATTCTATTATTATTTGTTTTTTTAATTTTTTGTTATGTTGTCTGTTAATTTTTTGAAATATGATTAATTTAAATTATAAAAAGTAATAAAATTTAAGTTTTTCATAAATAAATTTATTTTACATGTCTGCTACAGTCACACCAAACATTTCATTCTTCAAAATATTTTTTATTTCTTTAAATGCCTGTGCTTTTTTTATTCGATCCATATATTCTTTGGATCGCCGATAATCTCTTTCCTGTACAAATAAGATTCATTTTTCCACAATTTTTCATTCCCATTTACATATATTCCATACATATTAAAATTTCTTTTTCTTTAACAGAATTAACGAAATTTTTAAAACCAGACAAAGCTCCACAAAATGTAAATTAAATTAAAATGTCAAAAAGTAAATTATATGTCAATAGAGTAAATGGCAACAAAGCATGTTGCCGAGTACCGAACACAAAACCGATTCTCCCTTCCCCACCGGTAATTTGCTATCAAACTAAATGTTCCCCTTCCAAATGTTTTCGTGTCTAAATGCAGACTAATTAAACTGCAAAACAAATTATTCTATTATTATTATTATACTCATGCACAAAGAGTTAGAGTTTTGATAATTTTAAATTCAATTTAAGTATTAAATTTTTGCATCATTTTTGCACATTTTCTTTATTTTTGGCATACTAAATTGCAGGAAAATATTGTTTGCAATTGCCTGCAAACAGATGACCTTTAGCTACAATTTCTTACACTTCTCGATATTCTTGAAATCACATGGCAATTAATTAAAAAAAGAAGAAGCTGTAAAATAATAGTTGAATCCGTTTTTTTGCCGAATTTTGCAATTAAAATTTTTTTCTGATTTTATGTAGCAGAGTTGGAAGCATTTTTTATATTTCACCATTCGAACTTTTTATGCCGAAATATGTTGAAATATGTATATCAATATTTGACCAATTTTTATTTAATGACGTTCCCATACACGCTTTAATTGACATTCCGCCTGGCTGCACAATTACACGATTTAATTGCGAATATTCACAGAAACCAAGTTAAACATTTGATTTTGTAGCATGTGTTTACAGAAACAAAATAGAAAAAAGGGCAGCAACAACTAAAGGGAGATTTAAAAACTTTACACATTTTGATTTAAATGAGAAGTCGCAATTGAAAAAAAGAACAGTATCAGAACTAATAAACGATGAAATCTTTAAATGTTTAATATCATAAACATTCACGAATTGTAATCATTTTGAGATTTCAGCAATTATTTTTTTTGAAGCCACTTTGAATAATTATGCTATTATTTACATACATTTTACGAGCTTCATTTGTAAATCGAGTTTGGGCACAACTAACTCATCTAATCCGATCTACTCATGGAGATGTCTGTGAAAGCAACATAAAAATATATACATGTGATTGCTGCCAAAATATTCCCTTAACCAGATTATTTACCAGCGGTTTAGTCGTCACCGTTTTCGAAATTTATGTAATTGTCTTAAGTTCCCAATTTTGATTAACATATTTATTGCATCTAATGTCTCTCAAGTCCAAACTCTACACCACATGTTTTCTTTGATAATTTATAATATAACATTCTAGCGAAAACTTGGTAATGTGCTGCACTTACTTAAGAACATACTTTGCAATATCACAATATTAACCACCTGCACGTAGAAAAAAATATACAGTTGACACCACAATATTCTAAGGGCAACATGCTATTTGGGAATTATATGATATTTGCCGACAATATTATATTGTTATATTCAAAACACAATTGACATGACTGGCTATAGTTTTGTTAAAAAAAATATGTTCTGTTTCAATATTATTGTAATAGTGAGTAAAAATTTAAGGTACCATATTACTGTTATACCCAACCATATTATCATACCAACCAACCTTACTTTTTCATAAATGATCATTAAGCAATAATAATAACGTCACAAATAGTTTCATTGTAATACAACAATACTGCAATAATTGACATAATACTCATACATATTAAATAATTAAAACTATGTACTGGTCCAATATAAAAAAGAAGTATATAAGAGGTTGTTCTTGACAAATATACTTGTAATGAAAATTGTATAAAAGAATTTGAGTAATACTTGCGTTTGCGAAAACTTAAAGTGATACAAACGGGCTTAAAAATGTTAACAAAATTAAAAATATAGTGAACCAATATTTGTTTTTATAAATTTTCCTGGTTTCGCAATTGTATGATCAGCAAGATCGTTCGATTTAACCACCTCAGACTGCTTACTTTGGAGCTGCTAAAAGTCGCGGACATCTGCTAAGAAGCTCTCGATAATCGAAACGCTTAAGAAGAATATTCGCCAGGAATGCGAACATTTATCCCAGAAATATTTAAAAAAGTTTTAGGAAATGCGACGAAACGGGGATATTTTCCAGTTAAGAGGAAAAATTGTACACGTCCCAACAATAACTTCCCACACTTTGTTTTTGTTTAGTAAAAAAAAGGTATTAAAAAACGAAATGCTTGATTTTGCGCCACCTTATATAAATACTGTTTTAAGCGTATTTGTAATATATAATTTGATATGTTACGATCCTAAACTTGTTTAAAATTACCTGCAGTATTTTTATTTTATTGTTTTTTCTCTCTGTAATTTTCTCTAAAATGTACTTTAATTTATAATTTATCTCAATGTAATGTTTTAAAATATAATTTATATAGTACTACATTTTGAAGGTAAATAAAAAATCCAAATATAAATAAACAAGCAAAATAATAATTGAGTTTTATTCACTATATTAGCATCTAACATTGATATCAATCAAAAAAATATAAATAGCTTGTTTTCTATGTTTCCCAGCTATCTATATGTCGACATTTTATAGGAGCAACCCTAATCATCAGTACACAACCAATGGTTGTTCATTTGTTTGAAAGGTGTAAAGAAATGTAGTAGACGTGTATAAATGAAAAAGTTTGTTTTTTTCTGTTTTGACAGGTATTATTAGAGAATTTTTCTTTTTAAATTCTCAACAATTTATTTAGATTGTTAGGATATAAAGTTGAATGTTTGAGAATATCTTTAAAAAATTTCCAAAGTATAATGATGATTAGTGTAGCTTCTATGAAATGTCGACTTTAAGATAGCTGGGAAACATAGAAACTAACTTATTTATAATTTTTTGACAAGCAAAATAAATATATAAATATGTCAGTTAGATTTAAACATTACTCGTATAAACCTTTCCCCAATATGTCTATAAAAGCTGGTTGCAGATTATTACTATTTAAGTCTTCTCTCGAAGTAAAAAGTTTTTAAGACCGACTAAATATCAGTAGTTGAGGTAGAGATACAATTAAATCTCTCAAAACAGAAATATGTATTTTTGATCTATTTTATTTTATTGAAATACATAATATGTATGTATATTAGATAAGGATTTTTTGCCAATCTCACAGTCTAAAAGCAAATGCCGCGGTGACAACTGTACTGAATATTCTGCAAGACAACGATTAAAAAATCATAACAAACTTAACTGACGAAAATAATTCACTACATCAAAAAAAAAAAAATTAAATAGAACAAATTCTTACCCGCATCAAATTAACCCTTTTTAAAAAGGCCAGCACGTCAGCGGGGAGGGTTTTAATAAATATCTTTCAAAAAAGATTTTAAGCACTATTAATTACTTCGGCTTAAACTGTACTCGTATACATTTGCAATATAAGAACACATAGACTGTAGGGATGAAAATAATATTATAACATTATATAAAAGACTCTTTTTGAATAATGACTAGTAAAATGTTTGCTTTTCTTTCATGATATTTTAAAAACGGCCTTGAAAGATAATGACATAATTAAACATGAAGCAAGAAAAACAAAGAGTCTGGGAACCGTTTTTCATTGAAGTGTAAATGATATTAAATTTTATTTGCAAATGACAGTTAAATGTCAGAATAATAGAATTATTAAATTATGCACACATAGTGCACATAAAATGAAACATAAATTATTTTTAAACTTATTTTAAATCATAATTCTCTTTTGTATACTCACTACGCATCTATTAGAAAATTTAGGGTTTAAAATTTTGTTTATTGCAATCTTATTTCGCCACAATATGTGATAATAATTTGAACAGAAATGCTGAAATTGCACAAAATACGAACTAAAATCGATATGTAAAATAGACAACTTATTGGCTTAATCACCTTGTGAATAGCAAAAAGAATATAATATTTGCAGGAATCTGTATTCCAGTTAGCTTTTTTAGCACGCTTACATTAGCTTGTATATTTGTTTCTTTGTATGCTTGCTACACTCTAAACCCATGCCGTATGAGTGATTATTAGTGTGATATCGACGCGTGTTTTTAGTTTTCTTACACTATATTTTGATTAAATAAAACATTTCTATTTATAAGGGTTTATGCGGGTTATTAACGTTGTGTACTACACGCGTGTGACTAATAAAAATAACTGTATTCAGAAAATATTCCACATACGCCACGCACTGCTGTATCACATAAACAAAACTTTTAAAATAGGTTGTCTGATATTAAAAATATCTTAATATCGATAGATAATAATATAATTCAAATCAATTTTAAAGAACTTTTTTATATATAACTCTTTTTGACTGTACTAGAGGGCGCCAAAGTCAGAAAATTTTAAGTAAAAATGGTTGAGGTTTACATGCTTCAGTAACACACTTTTAAAAAAAGACATGTTTTGCAGTACAAAATTGAAATCTTTCTGCAGTGGCCAGCTATATTCACATATAACTGTTAAAAATATTTTATTAGTATTTTTATTAGTTTGAAATATGATTATTATTCAGTTAAGGTCCAAAAAACATTAACTTTGATGGAGTATTAAAAAAATATTATATATTTCTCTGTTATTAAGAATGTATGATATTTTCTAACAACTACAGGAAATCAAATCAAAAAATTGATTGTGAAAAGGGCTACTTTCATGAGCTTATCTCACATTTTTGCAGTATTCAAGAGTTTATTACGAGTGAAAATAAACTGTGATATATAAATTCAAATTAGTACTGTTTAATAAAAAATAATAGAAAACAAAACATGAATAAATTTTTTTTTGCGTTTGTCTTAGTTTAAACTTATTTTTGTATTACTTCATGAAAATAATAGTAAGAAACTAATATTTTAAATAATATAATATATTTAAAACCAACTGTAAAAATGGGTTATTTAGCAAAACATATTTTTTAAAGGTTTGAAAAAAGCTTGTTATTAACTTGAGTTATATTAAATTATAAACTTTCATAAACTATTACAACAGAAAAAAAATAAGATCGATGGAGGTTTTCTCTTTTCGAATATTATAATTTTTTCTAAGAACTGTTAGAAAAAAGTTTTAAAAGGTTTAATCTTAACTTAAAAAAATTTATTTAATTGCTTATTTCATAATTTTTGCTCAAATTGTCATAGCCTTAATTAGCTTAAAAATTACCTACATAGGTATAAATCCAAACAGATACTATTGAGTTAGATTAATTAACAAGATAAATTTGAAAAATAAGCAAAAAGTGTTCGACGCTTTTAGACACTGTTTTATTTTTTTCTTTTTGCAAAATGTTTTTTTTTTGCTGTATGTATATGTAAATACATTTTAATTTAATGTCGCATAAATATTGGTTTAACATATAAAATATCAAATCAGAACCAAATTTTATGGGAATCAGATAGCTGTTTTAAAAGGTTTAGTTTTTTTTTTTAGGAAATAGGATGACAGAGCTCTTGCGTCGATCAAAATGAGAATAACAAAACACAAGTTACTAGCACCGAATATAAAAGATCTACAAATTTGTAAGATTTTCTGTGCAGATATGGATCCAATATGAAAATTTGTTGCTTACCACTTATGTAATTCTTGTCTTGCTTCTAAAGAAGCATTCAAGTGCCTCGGTTTTTTGAAACGGTGTAAGATGTACTTCACTCCATCCGATCTCCTTACTATTTATACCACCTACATCCGACCGAAAATGGAATACAACTCTCATGTTTGGGCCGGTGCCTCAAAGTCTGTTTTGGGGTTACTCGATCGTGTGCAGGAGAGGGCGAAGAAGCTCATCGGTGACAGTAGGGTATCCAACTCTATTGACTCACTGGAGCATCGACGCAGTGTGGGATGCGTTACTCCGTTCTATCGATACTACAATGGATTTTGCTCTGACGAGATTAGGGATCTTGTTCCCGAAACGCGCACATTTTTACGTAGCACGTGTTCATAGTCTAGAGTTCACCCATTTGTGGTCGATTGCCCGGGGAATCGTACTACGCATTACAGAGAGAATTCGTTTTTCAGCCGCACGCTTCGTCTGTGGAACAAGTTGCCTGCAGAAGTGTTTCCTGTCTGTTATAACGTTGGAAGATTCAAGTCAAATGTTCACAAACACTACTCCCGCTTTCCCCCTCCTCACAACCTATTTTCCTAGTTCTGGTACAATGCACTGCATATGTAAGGGTAATCCCCTGAGTACTGGTCCAATATAAAACAAAAAAAAAAAAAAAAAAAAAAAAAAAAAAAAAAAAAAAAACAATACAATACAATAAACAATTGAAGGTTTCTTATAGACTAACAGCCGTATTTATAAAAAATATTGTATGTTTATTAAACACTTATTTGACAAATTTTCTATAGAAATTTTCTATAGAAATTTGTCAAATAACAGCTTAATAAACATACAATATTTTTTATGAATAAGGCCATAAAACTTAAAACTAAAAAAATACATTTATGTAAACCGCACAGCCAACTAAGAAATAAATTTAAGTAGACCGCATGGTCAAGTTATATTATTGCAAGTGTATTCAGTAAAGTAGTTCTATAGTTACCTAATTCCCACATTTCCATGACAAATTTTGTGGTATAGTGATTTATTTTTTAAGGGTTGGTCCCAGTAAATGCACGATGTTAATTCTAAATAAAACGAAAAGATTTTCGAAGAATTACCTTAGTACTTTTTGTTATGGTAGAAAGATCTATGATCTATCAATTCTGTGTAATCACAGATGGCTGTAAAGCCATAGTCAGTATGGTCAAAGTGATATGCTGAAATATCTCAGCTTTTGGCTCTTTAATTGTTATTGCTTAGTTGTAAAATACCACAAAAAAAAGAAGTCCAACGGTGTCAAATCGTATGATCAATTGACTTCTTGACGACTTGTGGTAAAAACGCCCTCTCATAGCTTCTTTGATTGTGTGGCGAGTGGCACCATCCTGTATGAACCACATATCGTCCAGGACCATATCCTCAATTTTTGGATACAAAAAACCCGTTTCGCGGTAGCGAATACCTTTCACGGCAACTGCTTGGCCGACCTAATTTTTGAAAAAGTATGAGTTCGAGTCTACGACTACGAAACAGCTATTTGTTCCCCAGCTAATGGTATTCAATTATTTTTTCTGTTCTTTTTTGATCTTATTGTTTCACAGCAATTATTGCTATAATTAAAAATAATCCTTCTTCTTGCCTGAAGTTGGACTCGAACTCACAACTAGTTAGTTAATATCGTACATATGTATATAACTAAAAAATTTCACTGATTAATGAATTTTTTTATTTGAATTTGTGTGTTATATATGTACATACGTATTTACATTTTTATTTGTCATTAAAATTAGAATGCAAATTTAAAAACAGCCAACGAATTAACTAAAAGCATGAACATAGTTTTGCTTATATTTTTAGTTTTGAATCCAAATTGCCTTCCTTCTAGCTAATATTTATCCGACACATTTCGTTTAAATAACCGTTGGGTGAACTGTTTTAAAATTCCTTATAGAATGACTTGGTTTTGTGTTACTTGAAGAGTTTAGTTCACTATCTGCCAAATTCATTCATTAAAAAAAACTAGACAAACCAACAATATGAAAATATTTCATTTTCAGTAATGCTTAGAAATATTTCATTTCATAGCAGGCGAACTTGAAAATCGTCTATTAAATTTATGTTCATAAAAACTAGTGTCTTTTGCTTCTTTTCTCTAGCAGACAAATTATAGAAGACTTCAATGAGTTCTAAGAAATATGTTATGCTACAATTACAATTTATGAAGTTCTTAAAAAATAAATGAGTTCACGCACTCTTATTTGTGGGAAAAGAAATAGGACAATGAGTAAATATCGTTTTCCCAAACCTTACAGTTCTGCTTGAAGGACAATAATTTAAACTGCAATATATTTTTAGTTTACTTTAGAACAATAATTTTAAGAAAAATTTAATTCAAGCGTAAAGCATATCAGACATACGACCGCAAGTCCTGCTTCATCTGTACTTATAGATGGTATTTTGAGGAATTGGATACTCTTGATGTTCTGGGAATGAAAATAGAGTGTGATATTCGCTGCAATTATCACATTTTTCACATTTTTCTCTAAAGAAGCATTCAAGTGCCTCGGGTTCTTGAAACGGTGTAAGATATACTTCACTCCATCCGACCTCCTTACTATTTATACCACCTACATTCGACCGAAAATGGAATACAACTCTCATGTTTGGGCCGGTGCCTCAAAGTCTATTTTGAGGTTACTCGACCGTGTGCAGGAGAGGGCGAAGAAGTTTATCGGTGACAGTAGGCTATCCAACTCTATTGACTCACTGGAGCATCGACGCAGTGTGAAGCGCGTTACTCTGTGCTATCGTTACTACAATAAATTTTGCTCCGACGAGATTAGGAATCTTGTTCCCGAAACTCGCTCATTTATGCGTAGCACAGGTGCATCGTCCAGAGCTCATACATTTGTAGTCGATTGCCCAGGGGAATAGTACTATGCATTACAGAGAGAATTCGTTTTTCAGCCTTACATTCGGCCTTAAGTAATTTGACTCGGTCACCACCATTATAGCAGCAGAAATTGCCTGGTTAAAAAGAAGGTATATTGCCTGAAAAATCCGCCATTTGGTAAACTGATATTTTAGTAAATAAAAATATTACTACTGCTATATGAACAAATTATATGCAGTCATCGACTATAGCTGGCTTTTAGTCGTCGTCGAAATTTTTTTACCCAGCCGATACCTCCGACAACGATGCGACGAATTGAGCCTCCGCTAAACAGGGTGAGCGCAAAACTCTCAAAAGAAACTGATGCGAGAACTATTCTTCAGTCCAAAACTATTTAAATTTCTTTAAAATATATTTTTCTTAATAATAGATTTACGAGTATAATTACTTCTCTTCTTTTGTTTAAACTTCAATTATTGATGAATTTAAAGTCATGGTGGTTGACAAAACGTGGTATAAATGAAAATTTTACAACTTTACGCCGTTTTTTTTTATCCCAGAACTGCTCCGAAAACGCACCGCATTTAACTGCTTTTGGCTCCAGTATGATGGAGAACCTGCACCTATCCAGACCAGTTATAACGGTGATCCAACGAAAAATCCAAACTACATTTTCCACAGGCTCTTAAAGTCATCTAACCTGACTGTATTTTTATCGGGTTATATCAAGCTAAAAGTCCACAAAAGGAAACCGCAATTCCGATGCGTATATATAAATCAGCTTAGAAGTGTATCACACGTAATCCGTAAACCACGGCCAACCAAAAAAAAAGACATTGAAATACATTCACTAAAAAAAATATTATTAGAATTTCTTGCTGTAGCACAATTTAACAGGTTTTAATATCAGTTCAAAATTTCTTCCTAATTAAAAAAGAGAAAGTATATTAACAAACCCAAGTACATCATAAAAGTGATAAAAAATATTCTTACTTTTTACTTATTATACCACAACTAATACAACTTGTCATTAAATATTAAATTAAATTTGTGCCTTTGCTCATAAACAAACAGATTCACGAAATCAAATTAAATTTTATTACTCGTAGTTATTTGTTGCATTTTACTTAAATAGGCGCCCATTGTTCTACCGAAAACAAATACAACCTTATAACAAAATATTCTCCATATTGAGTTCTCATTGACAAAACTGTTAACCAATGAAGGAAAAGTTAGTACAATCCTACCAACTTTTTGTAACACACATGGAGTAGCAAAACTTAAGCGTACAGAAAATCATTTTATTTTTTAATTATTTTTCCAAATTCATTTCTCGCACAAGATTCTTGTAACAAAATTCCTTGATAAGCCACTTTGAAGTTCAAAGCGTGCTTGTCTTGTTGTTTGTTTAGTTTTGGCTGTAAATACAATTCACTGACCTTCGCTATTGCTGTCAACATTTTCTTACAACGCCAGACATTGTTTCAAGAAATACAAATATATTTTCTATGGCGTTTTTTTTTATCTTGACGACTTAATTTAACAAAAGTTTTCCTCGTTTACTTTCAATAATGAAAAGTGACACTACATTTGTGTTATAATCAAACAATCATTAACACAAGAACAAACTGTTCCATTACGTATTTAAGACAGTATAAAAGAAAAACATGGAAATATTTTTTTTTTATTTTCCAATGGAAACATTAATACATTTGTTACACGTGTAAGGTTTATAAATAAATTTTGTCATAATTTAAATTCAAACAAAAAAAAAAAAAACAAAAAAAAAAATTTGACCTTTTTGAGCCAAAATGATTCTTGTTTTGAATTTTTTAACATATAAAATCAATTATTACACTTTTCTTCATTTAAAACATAAGTTGTTCTATAAATATATTGCCTCAAAAGAAAATTATAACAATAAGTTTCCATTGTACATATTTTGAAAAAGATTTTTTAAAGATTTTGGTACGAAGAGTTTTTGGCTCGACTATTGATAGCAACCGAAGTTTAGTTGCATTTCCTTTTGGCAACCCAACAAAAACATTTGTATTTGAATGACATCTTTCAGTTAAATGCAGATTTCTTTTGCTTGTAGCAATTTTATTTTTGAACTTCGTCTTAAAATGTACCCATACTCGCTATCATTCTTCGGGTGTATGAATCGGTGGACCAATACTATTTAATTTGTCAAAACTATTGGCCCTAGCCTAATATGCAGTTGCTTTACATTCTCCAAATGATTAAACTTCTCGAACAACGTGAGGATTATACTTTATTTCCATAACAAGGGTGGCAAAATGTTGGCATTTTCCATTACCATTTTCAGATGTGCTTATAAGAAATAATTGTTCAGTTTGTTAGTTCTTTCTACTTACTAATATTATAAATATGAAAGTAACTCTATCTGTCTGTCAGTCTCTTACCTTTTCACGCCTTAACCGCTGAACTCATTTTGTTGAAATTCGCTATGCAGAGACTTTGAAGTCCGGGAATCACCATAAGATAGTTTTTATTCTGAAAGCTACTCTACAAAGTGGTCAATAAGATTGTCCCCTCTTGACCACTTTGTGGTGACCATTAAAAAAGGATTTTTTTATGTTTTTGCCTAATTAAAAACCGATATTTCCTTTTAAGATTTCTAAAGAATCTACATAAAAAAAAAAAAACTTTTTTGATAGCGGTTAGACAAACTATCTGTCCAAAAATTATGTTTTTGAAAAACTCCGCCATTTATGAATCGGTTTCCAATCCTATTTCTTTTTTCAAAAGGGCATCTTAACATGTCCTAAAAATTTAAAAAAAATTTACTTCAGACTGACGATATGTGCGTCTGCAAAATTAGTTTTTAAGTACTTAGTATAAACATATTTTTAGCTCTTCACTCCTAAGCCGCTGACCCAATTTAGATAATTTTTTTTTAGGTTTGCAAATATCTTGAAGTCTGAGAAGCAACATAGGATAGTTTTATTCTGAAATTTCGGTCACAGAAGGGAAAAAGGGATGCAAAACGACCGATTAAAAAAAAAATTATAAAAAATGCATCCGCCATTTCCGAATCGATTAATGGCCTAGAATTGCTTCTGCAGTACTATCAGATTAATTAATAATAGAACAAGACGGATATCTAGATGATCTAAAATGAGAAGTAGAAACTATGTGCACATATTGGAAAAAAGTTTAATCCACTTTTTGCGTGCTCAGCACAAAAAAACTTGAACTTATCAGCAACATACTGCACCGATTCATAAGCCGCGGGATAATGTCTCGTGTTTCTTTCAAAAAAATATCTGTTGTTTTCTTCATGCTTTTTCGACTCGAAAACCTCTAGGTAATACTACAGCATAAAAATAAGAAAATATTTATTTATACAAAAAACACACAACTTGAATCAAGGCAGCTTTATACAGGTAGTGGCAGAATTACAATAACATAACATAATAGGGAGACAATATTAAATTATTTTCGCAGCGGTCACAACAAGATCTAATATGATTTCTAATAAGGCGTATCATGAAATTATCAAATCTGCTAACTTTGGCAGCATTGTATAGTCTCGAATTACTTACATATTTCGTAAATTCACTACTTGAGGATCTGTATGCGTCAGAACTATTTTGTGATAACAAACTTTTTTCCCCTGCACTCTCAAAAATTTCAATTCTGTGATAGATACGTCTGCATATCTAAAAAGTTTAAAAATTACTAAAATCGTACCTTTAAATAAGGAGAATACTGCTACTGAGTTAAATAATTACAGGCCAATTGCTTTTTTACCTATAATTGATAAAATTTTTGAAAAGATGCTACATAAGCAGCTCTCGTTTTACTTACCAAATAATAATCTACTAAGTAAGTTCCAGTATGGATTTAAGAAAGGATGTGGAACGGAGGAAGCTTGTAGTGAACGTGGTTACCACTATTTGTCAAGACTTAAATAGCGGCTGTAATAGTGTTGCTGGAGTTTTCTACGATTTTTCTAAAGCCTTTGATTTAGTGGATCATATGATTTCAATTCAGAAGTTGAAGTATTATGGAGTTAGTGAAACAGCATTAGCTTTATTGTCTAAAGCAATATGTTAAAGTTAAGAAGTGCGAAAGTAAAACCGGTGTAATGAAATACGGAGTGCACCAAGGAAGCGTTTTAGGTCCACTTCTATTTAATGTGTATATAAACGATATCCATAATCTTGAATTGTATGGAAAATTGTACATGTATGGAGATGATTTATGTCTTTTTCCCCCTTACAAATATGAATCAATTGTGAAGGCGTATATGCCAAGAGATGCAGCTATAATCAGTGAATTTGTTAGACTTAACACACTCGTGTTGAAAGCCCAGAAAAAAACGTTTTTAAGATTTCGTCCGTATTTAAAAGATAGCCAAAATTTTAGTATATTTGTGGGTGGAATAGAAATTTTCGAAAGCGAATCAATAAAATACCTTGATATTTATCTCCAAAATAATTTGTTGTGGGATTAGCACATTAAAAATCCTGAGAGTAAAATAGTATCTACTCTTGGATTGCTATACAAATTAAGAAACAAGTTCAACAAACAAACAAAGCTGATATTATACAAATCTTTGATAAATAGTCATTTTAATTACTTACCAATTGTATACGCATGTCAAAAAGGCAGCGAATAAAGAACGCAAAACAAAGCTATAGAAGCTGTATTCAATTTGTCGTTAACATTTTCCACTGTTTCACTATACAAGGATATTTCCATAAATATTTTACCAATCTACGAGTTATATAGTCGTAAATTCCAGTTGCCACTTTATTTATTGTTTATAAAACAATTAACAACATTGATCATTACACAATTTCAACAAAATCAAACCACATTTAGAACCAGAAATAACACGAATCTTAGGACAACAAGATATCGATTGGAGTGTACAAAACAACGTGTTGAATATATGGGTAGTTTTGAATTTTATAACCTTCCCCAAGACATAAGAAATATTGAAAGAATTTCTATTTTTAAAACAAGGTTAAAGGAATACCTAATTGCAAATATGGAAACTCTTCTCATATAGTATCCTATAAATTTTAATATGTATATTTATTTACTAAATCAGTTCTTTTATTAACTGTATTTTAATTTTTATATTTTATTTAAAATTAAATTCTTATTTCTTGTTATTATTATATATTATTATGTGTTAAAGAACTGTTAAAAACAAACTTTTTGTTTTTTGCCATCTAGCCTCAATAATTCCCAAGTGGCACTGAGGCGATTATTTAATTGTTATATGCAATAAAACATAAATTTTGATTAAAAGAAAACAAACACAAAAACCTTGTTCTGATGTATTTATAAACCCGTGACCGAAGTTTTACATTGATATCTACAATAGTGTATTTGCCTGCTGATTCCATACATCTACGACCACTGTGCACTGTCGGAATTCTCACTATGTTTATGAAAAATTTGTTTAAATTTTCATGTACTTTTTCAGTTATCTCTGAAAGTTGTTTTATTTTCTAAAACCAGTGTTTTATTTTTTGAACAAGGAAAACTTTCCTTTCTTTTTTTCACAAGATGTACCTTTAAAATCCAACACCATTGATTAATTTCTCTATTTTATTTTATGCATTTAAAGCGAATAAAATATCACTCTACTATCTTAGATTTTGAATTAAAGAGTGGGGTTTAAAGTGGCGCTATACATTTTCAATATTCCTTTTTATCCAAAACTATCTTAAGTGAGACAATCAATCGTTAAAAAGTTAGAAACTTTTTCTAATTGGAATTAATGGCAAAAAAGTTGGTCGATACTTATGCCTTTTCACAAGTAATTGAGTTTATAGTGTAAACTATAGAATTGCTTAAAACAGTAAAAGTAACATAAAACTCCCATTTAAAAAGAGACTAAACCTGTTTAACAGATTTTTCCATAAGAAGGCATTTGATATCATTTTAGTACTCATTATGAGCTCATAAAACGCAGTGGAGTTAAATAAATTAATAAAATTTAAAAGCTTTTCTGCATGACGTTTGGCTTAATGTTGAAAGAAAAACTAATTTAAAGGTTTAGAAGGCCATCTATGTACAAAATTTATTTTAACAAATTAAGTGCTCATTCATGACTGAACGTCAACGTTTTGTAACTGCCATTAACACTGTTTGCATGTCTGCCAATAACAAACATGCAAATATCTAATAAATATTAAAAAAATAATTATGAAGCTAAATATAAACCCGCAACTAACTAATTTTAATTTACAATACAATGAAAAAAGTGCAATAAAATTGTATTTTAAAACATGAAACAGGATATATTTTTCATAAAACGCAAATTAAAAGCGAGTTGCTGGTGTGAGTTGTAATGCTAAATATTGAAAGCAGTTATATTGAAACGCTCCTTAAACGGGAAAGCTTTTGCATTATAATAAAAACTCAAAACTCGGACTGGCTTAAAATAAAAGAGGAATAACTTTTGTATTGTAGGTGAAACACTTTTCTACAGGATTTAAATGTCTAACTGTACTATTTATTCACAATTTACCCTTCTTAATAATTTGGCAGGCTCTTCCAAGTCAAAATAATTAAGTTGAGGTCCATTTTGTCTAGTATTGCGAAAAATAATTAAATGTAGATCATTTTTGTTAACTAAACTAAAAATATTTGTTTAAGCAACTGAGTTTATTATTCACTATACTAACACCTAAAATTGATACAAATTAAAAAACTGTAAATAGCTTGCTTTTGGTTTCCAGCTGTCTATATAGCGACATTTCATAGGTGCTATCTTAATCATCAGCAGACTTGGTGAGGTGTAAAGAAAAGTAGAGAGGTGAGAAAGGTGAAAAATAAAAAGCGTGTTTTTTATATTTTGACAAGTATCGTTAGAGAAATTTTCTTTTCAAATTCTTAACAATTTATTTAGATTATTGGGATATAAAGTTGAGTGTTTGATAATATCTTTCACTGATGGTTAGAGTAGCTCCTATGAAATTTCAACATATAGACAGCTGGAAACAGAAAGCAAGCTATTTATAGTTTTTTGGTTTGTATCAATATTTGTTTAATTCAGAATATCATTTTAGAAAAGAGAATTTTTGTACTTTGGAGTTACTTGACCAAACACACGAGACAGAGTGAGAAAGCGAAGAAGCTTATCGGTGTCAGTGGGGTATCCAACCCCGTTGACTCAGTTGAACATCATCTCATTGTGAGGTGCGTTAGCTTCTTTTATCGTTACCAGATTGAACTTTGCTCCGATGAGATTACATAATACACGTACATCGTCTAGAGGTCAACCATTCGTGGTCGATTGCCCTCAACGCATTAGAGAGGGATATAATTTTTCAGCCGTTTTTGGTCTGTGAAAGAAGTTGCTTGCGGTAGTATTTCCTATCAATATAACGTTGGAAGGCTTAAGTCAAAAGTGTACAAACACTGCTCCTCCTCCACATAACCTAGTTCCGGCACAATGCTTAGCATACACAAGGTACTGGTCCAAAACAATCAAAGGTTTTTGTATCGCAAATTTGTGAGTTTTAATTTAATGCAAAATTGTTTCCATATAGTTTCATCCGAAATAATGGTATCTACACCTACGATCAATATATACGTGACTAAGAATGTTATATAGGAGTATAATTTTATAATATTGTTTGGTCTTTACCTTTAAAAACGCGTTTGCTGATTCTTATATTAGACTATATCTCAAATATATATGGACCGATATCGGAACTTTTCACTTCTTGTATTTTAGCAACCATCCTCTATAACCAGAACTGCCTTTAACCAAAAAATTTTCTCATTGAAAAATCGGCTCAGAGTATAACTTGAGTATATATTGACCGGCATCGGAAATTTTCATTTTCTGTATTTATTAACATCCTTATATTACCAGAACTGCTTTTAAGCAAAAAATGTTGTTTAAGTTCGCTTACGCGACATTTTCATGCAAAAATCGGTTTAGACTATATCGGAAACCTTCATGTTCTGTATTTAAGTAACCTCCTTTTATAAACAGAACTGCTTTGAAGCAAAAGAAAAAAAAAAGTTTTTTAAGTTGGCTTACACGAAATTTCATGGAAAAATCGGTTAAGGCTATATCTCGGGTATACGAGTATATGGATCGATATCGAAAATTTTCATTTTCTGTATTTTATCAACCTAGTTTTATTACCAGAACTGCCTTTGAGCAAAAAAAAAAATTGTTCAAGTTAGCTTATCTCGTTTATATATGGACCGATATCGTGGCCATGTTTAGTAATTGTGTAAAGTTTGAAGCAAAACAAACAATTTTTTTTAATTTTCATACAAAACTGCAAAAGGTAATGACTTTTTCCGGAATTTTGGATATATCTCAGCTATATGTGAACCGATTTTACTGAATTTTAATAGCAAACCCATGATGGGGTTGTTTTTCTCAGAAAGGGTAATTGTTTTCTCAGAAACCGCATTTCAACGATTGACAGAAGATATCGCTTAATCGAATTTTTTATCAATGCTGATTCAGAATATTTATTCATTATAGGGTCGGAAATTAAAAACTAATAGAAGTTACAACCGGAATCACAAACTTATATATACTCTTTACATTTTCGTGATGGGTATAAAAATAAATAAGAGCTCAGTGGCCGAGTTGCTTAAGTGGCTGTTTGTCATGTCATGTTTACATGATACCGAGTTCGAATCCTAGTGAAAAATAATTTGTAAAATTTCACGTCAAGGAAAGAATCAGGAGAATTAGAATAAAGTGTATATAGAAACTGCAAAAAAATTAAGGACTAATATATGCATATATAAAGATATCATCCTTACATCCTTATCTTCTCATTATTCTAAATTAAATCACGTTTCAATAGTCAAGGTAGTTTTAGGAAACGTTTGATGCTGGCAAAGTTAAACACTATCAATACACCTGTAGAACAGAGAATTAATTTAAAATTGAATTGAGTTATAGAGATTACAACCGACAATATGAAATGAGAAAAGCGATTGAAATTAGCCTACAAATCTGCTGAGAAGGGACATTAATTTTACAGTAGTGTGAATGAGAAGGGACATTAATTTTACAGTAGTGTGAATCTTTTTTTAGCGCTCTTAAATAGTGCACTCTAATATAAAATCCAATGTTGATATCTATAAAACCGTGAAAATATACAAATATGTTCTTTACTAATATTTGGTCGCCCTATTTTTGTTTTGCTTGTGGTTAAATCAAACACATACACATATTTTGTTCTGTTAGTGTTAGTAACAAAATAATAGCCGTATGACTCCTAAAATACTGAATTGATCCAAAATGAAATTAAGCTCGTTCACTTCTGTAGAGAAAGGACTTTAAGAACATATGTATATGATTTTCTCCATCTGTGTATTAGTATAGCTACGAAAGGGATTTTAAAAACATGTTTGCATATTAATTATGTATTCGTAGATAGGGATTCCCCGTGCGGAAGCACTTTTGAAAACATGCCGTTTTGTGTTATAAAACTTGCTATTTTTAATGCCAAATTAAACGTATACCAGAAGCTATGATTAAAGGCAATCATTTAATGTTTTTAATCTGAAATTCCTTAAAACGCTTTAATCGAATCGTATAGAAAACGTTTCTTTAAATGGGATTAAAACCATTTGTTAACAAAAATTTTTGTTTGCTTTCTATATTTAAACAATTAAGTTTATTTACTTTATTAGATTCCAATATTAATACTAATGAAAAAATACAAACTGATTGTTTTTTATTTTTCTAAGCTGTTTATATGTCCACATTTCATAGGAGCTAACCTAATCTTCAGTAGAAAATATCTTAAAAAAGATATCTTTAAACATTTTTTTAAACATTTAGCTATACATCACAATCTTTTACTTATTATTTTTAACTTTTATTTCTTGATTTTTCATGAATAAATTATGCTACTTACATATTTTATACAAAATATAGTTTAGCCATATTTAAGGGCAATTTAAATTAAATTGAAGACAAAAAAGGGATTACTTACCATAAAACTCTGGTGGTTTTGAGCATTTTTTAACTGACCCTCATACAAAACGTTTTGTTTCGCTAATGAAAAAACTTTTCTCAATCTGTTTTGTTGATGCTTTGTTAAATTAAATTATTTTGTTTTACGAGCGGGTCAAATGGTACTTAACGTTCAGGCGGAGTGCTACAAGTAAGTGGCGTCAACCTTTTCAATGAAAATGTGTATTTCAACGCTGAATATATTTTCAGCAAAATATTTAAAGAACTTTACTTTAATGCCTGAATTAAGCATTGGTTACTATTCCTTCAAGAAATTTTATCTTCTATCAGTTGGTTTTTATTTTTGGTGTTGAACTTTATTATTTTCTTTCTAGAAACGATTTACTCATATATGAATGTAATGAATTTTTAACCAGTTCATCCTTTTGTAGGTATTTTACTATTTTCATTTAAATTCTGAAAGTATTTAACAAAAATATTTTGTCCAGTTACAGTATTTTATTCTAGTTTAACTTTCTGTGAATTTGTTTTTAGAAATAAGGATCAATTACCATCAGGTAGCAAACTTTAGGAAATGAAATAAGTACCTGAAAAAATACATTTGGTATATATAAAAAAATGTTTTTTATTCCACTTTAAATATTTAAGTTATTAAAAAACTATAAATGGAGCCAAATGATATTTATATACAAACCTTTTTTACAGCGAAGTGTGAGTTAAACGTATTTTGAAACCAAAGTTACTTAAAATGTATGATAGTTTGATGACACACCTTCTGGCTACCAGTTTAAAAGCCAATTACTCGTATTACAAAAGCACTTTAAAATTTTATCGAAAAAATTCCATTAACGAAAAGACATCTGCAAGACAAAGACACTATATAGATAAGACATAGACAAGACATAGACAAGACATAGACAAGACATTGACAAGACATAGACAAGACATAGACAAGACATAGACAAGACATAGACAAGACATAGGCAAGACATAGACAAGACATAGACAAGACATAGACAAGACATAGACAAGACATAGATAAGACATAGACAAGACATAGACAAGACATAGACAAGACATAGACAAGACATAGACAAGACATAGACAAGACATAGGCAAGACATAGACAAGACATAGACAAGACATAGACAAGACATAGACAAGACATAGATAAGACATAGACAAGACATAGACAAGACATAGACAAGACATAGACAAGACATAGACAAGACATAGACAAGACATAGACAAGACATAGACAAGACATAGACAAGACATAGACAAGACATAGACAAGACATAGACAAGACATAGACAAGACATAGACAAGACATAGACAAGACATAGACAAGACATAGACAAGACATAGACAAGACATAGACAAGACATAGACAAGACATAGACAAGACATAGACAAGACATAGACAAGACATAGACAAGACATAGACAAGACATAGACAAGACATAGACAAGACATAGACAAGACATAGACAAGACATAGACAAGACATAGACAAGACATAGACAAGACATAGACAAGACATAGACAAGACATAGACAAGACATAGACAAGACATAGACAAGACATAGACAAGACATAGACAAGACATAGACAAGACATAGACAAGACATAGACAAGACATAGACAAGACATAGACAAGACATAGACAAGACATAGACAAGACATAGACAAGACATAGACAAGACATAGACAAGACATAGACAAGACATAGACAAGACATAGACAAGACATAGACAAGACATAGACAAGACATAGACAAGACATAGACAAGACATAGACAAGACATAGACAAGACATAGACAAGACATAGACAAGACATAGACAAGACATAGACAAGACATAGACAAGACATAGACAAGACATAGACAAGACATAGACAAGACATAGACAAGACATAGACAAGACATAGACAAGACATAGACAAGACATAGACAAGACATAGACAAGACATAGACAAGACATAGACAAGACATAGACAAGACATAGACAAGACATAGACAAGACATAGACAAGACATAGACAAGACATAGACAAGACATAGACAAGACATAGACAAGACATAGACAAGACATAGACAAGACATAGACAAGACATAGACAAGACATAGACAAGACATAGACAAGACATAGACAAGACATAGACAAGACATAGACAAGACATAGACAAGACATAGACAAGACATAGACAAGACATAGACAAGACATAGACAAGACATAGACAAGACATAGACAAGACATAGACAAGACATAGACAAGACATAGACAAGACATAGACAAGACATAGACAAGACATAGACAAGACATAGACAAGACATAGACAAGACATAGACAAGACATAGACAAGACATAGACAAGACATAGACAAGACATAGACAAGACATAGACAAGACATAGACAAGACATAGACAAGACATAGACAAGACATAGACAAGACATAGACTAGACATAGACAAGACATAGACAAGACATAGACAAGACATAGACAAGACATAGACAAGACATAGACAAGACATAGACAAGACATAGACAAGACATAGACAAGACATAGACAAGACATAGACAAGACATAGACAAGACATAGACAAGACATAGACAAGACATAGACAAGACATAGACAAGACATAGACAAGACATAGACAAGACATAGACAAGACATAGACAAGACATAGACAAGACATAGACAAGACATAGACAAGACATAGACAAGACATAGACAAGACATAGACAAGACATAGACAAGACATAGACAAGACATAGACAAGACATAGACAAGACATAGACAAGACATAGACAAGACATAGACAAGACATAGACAAGACATAGACAAGACATAGACAAGACATAGACAAGACATAGACAAGACATAGACAAGACATAGACAAGACATAGACAAGACATAGACAAGACATAGACAAGACATAGACAAGACATAGACAAGACATAGACAAGACATAGACAAGACATAGACAAGACATAGACAAGACATAGACAAGACATAGACAAGACATAGACAAGACATAGACAAGACATAGACAAGACATAGACAAGACATAGACAAGACATAGACAAGACATAGACAAGACATAGACAAGACATAGACAAGACATAGACAAGACATAGACAAGACATAGACAAGACATAGACAAGACATAGACAAGACATAGACAAGACATAGACAAGACATAGACAAGACATAGACAAGACATAGACAAGACATAGACAAGACATAGACAAGACATAGACAAGACATAGACAAGACATAGACAAGACATAGACAAGACATAGACAAGACATAGACAAGACATAGACAAGACATAGACAAGACATAGACAAGACATAGACAAGACATAGACAAGACATAGACAAGACATAGACAAGACATAGACAAGACATAGACAAGACATAGACAAGACATAGACAAGACATAGACAAGACATAGACAAGACATAGACAAGACATAGACAAGACATAGACAAGACATAGACAAGACATAGACAAGACATAGACAAGACATAGACAAGACATAGACAAGACATAGACAAGACATAGACAAGACATAGACAAGACATAGACAAGACATAGACAAGACATAGACAAGACATAGACAAGACATAGACAAGACATAGACAAGACATAGACAAGACATAGACAAGACATAGACAAGACATAGACAAGACATAGACAAGACATAGACAAGACATAGACAAGACATAGACAAGACATAGACAAGACATAGACAAGACATAGACAAGACATAGACAAGACATAGACAAGACATAGACAAGACATAGACAAGACATAGACAAGACATAGACAAGACATAGACAAGACATAGACAAGACATAGACAAGACATAGACAAGACATAGACAAGACATAGACAAGACATAGACAAGACATAGACAAGACATAGACAAGACATAGACAAGACATAGACAAGACATAGACAAGACATAGACAAGACATAGACAAGACATAGACAAGACATAGACAAGACATAGACAAGACATAGACAAGACATAGACAAGACATAGACAAGACATAGACAAGACATAGACAAGACATAGACAAGACATAGACAAGACATAGACAAGACATAGACAAGACATAGACAAGACATAGACAAGACATAGACAAGACATAGACAAGACATAGACAAGACATAGACAAGACATAGACAAGACATAGACAAGACATAGACAAGACATAGACAAGACATAGACAAGACATAGACAAGACATAGACAAGACATAGACAAGACATAGACAAGACATAGACAAGACATAGACAAGACATAGACAAGACATAGACAAGACATAGACAAGACATAGACAAGACATAGACAAGACATAGACAAGACATAGACAAGACATAGACAAGACATAGACAGGACATAGACAAGACATAAGACGTAGATAAGAATCAAAAAGAAAATATTAAAAAAAATAAAAAACAAACAGAAAAGATCTGTTGAAACACACAACATACGAGTAATCAGCAGTTTGCATTATTTGATTGAAATTTATTTAATTATTTCATATAATATTGGCAGCGTTTCTTTGCTTTCTGAACCAAGCTTCAATTAAATTAAAAAAGTTGTAGAAGTTAACCTTATTTAGAACTGAAGTTTATCTTTTACAGAAGTTTTTTACTATACCTATACCGTTAGCTTCCACCTTAAAGATATGTTAAAAAAGAAGTGTCAAAAATTCACAATACACAAGGACATAATTAATAGTAATCTGTAGGTTTTCCATTAAAACTAAGAAACTTGATATGCAAGAAAACAAAATACTGTGAATGCGTTACATGAGCAAACTTTCCCCATTAAAATGACCAAAAGACAACACAAACAAAACGTAACTCTCTTAATGGAAAAAGAAATAAAGTGGAAAAACTTAACAAGCTAAACAACAAGCACATGACTAAATTAAAGACTTTCAATTAATGGACTTATAAAATTCGCTTAACACCTTTTACACAATATGGATAACTATTAAGGTTTTTTTCCAGAAATATTAACAATCAGTTATGAAAATAATAAACTTAAACAAAAACTTAATAGTCTACATTAAAAAATAAACATTGTTCAACAGTTGCTAAGCAAGAAAGATAATTAATAAATCGCTTTAAAAGTTACAAACTTTTCTTTATTAACAAACATTATGCAAACAAATTCTGTCAGGCAACTGCAAGTGCAAATTTAATTTAAAATATTGGTATACAAATTAAATTAAATCAGCCAAAACTATTTACATATCGTCTGTCTCAAGTGCAATCCTGGCTAAAGCCAAGAAATATTTTTATTTTTAATTATAGCAATAATTGCCGCGATCAATAACTCTTGATCAAAGAAGACAGGAAAAAATAATTGAATACACTAAAGCTGGGGGACAACTAGCTGTTTCACAGTCGCTACACTGCTCATCAGCACCCACTAGTGTAACGATAATAAAAGAGCAACTTATATTTAGATGATACTACCACTAATAATAAACAATCAGAAATCACTAAAGTAAATCATCAGCGTTGTTAACTCGGTGCGTGCCGCACCGTTTTTGATGCTTTTTGAAATTATTTGTGCGAGAAATTCTTTAGTCGGTGCGGGGTTAGCTTTTTTTACATTTTCGGTGCGTTTTTTAAATTTCGGTGGCACCAAATCAAATTCAACTCAACTTTTTGTTTTAATGTAAAAAAAGTAAGTTTAATCAAGTGTCCAACATTTTTACGTTTCATTTTGTGTTAAAAACGTACCACGATATTTTTTTTTTTTTTTCTCATTCATTTGTTTATTGAATCTTCACAAAGTGAACTAACAATAAGTATTCAAATCTTAAAACTAAATACATAAAATTAATTAAGTCCAGTCAATGCTAGACAAAAATGTTTTATTTTGCACGATCAATATCGGTGAAATCACCTATTTAACGTTCTGATGGTGGCAAGGGTGTCCCTCCTTCTCAACCGAGAGTGTCCTTCGAAATTAAGTATATTGCGTGCAAGACGATTTGGATGAAGTTCCAATTTATTGATATGCCTTGTTGCGTACTTTGAAAATTCGTCTTTTACAAGAGGAACTCAGAGATCCTTATGAATTCGTGAGTTTTTTACGTACCATGGAGCTGCGGTAATTGTTCGAAGAATTTTGTTTTGTCGCCTTTAGGCTTTAGAATTGCGTTGTATAATAAAAGTTTGCAATCCAGCTTCAATGTAGAATTTCTGCCCATAAGCCAATTCAGTTGAGCTGCTTTTAACTTTAACTGAGTAACTTTCGCATCTATGTGAGACTTCCACGTTAACCTACGGTCCAGGTGAATACCAAGGTACTTGACTTCATTTTGCTGCGGAATAGGTGAATTGTTGATTTGGATGGCTGAACATGTTTGTTTACGCAGCGTGAATGTAACGTGAGTACACTTTTGTTCATTAACTTTAATTTTCCAAAGTTTTAACCACATCTCTAATATTGAAATATACTCCTGCAAATTTCGCGAAGCTACTTGATGGCTTTCATGTACGCTGCAGAGTGCTGTATCGTCTGCAAAAGTTGAAGTGTGGATTCCGGGTGTCGTTGGCATGTCAGAGGCATAAATCAAATATAAAGTAGGCCCCAGTATGCTGCCTTGGGGAACTCCTGCCTCGATTGGCTGAGTTGGGCTTATAAAGTCGCCTTCTCTGATAACAAACTTCCGCCCACATAAGTAGCTTTCCAGAAGCTTGTGTGTATTTGCAGGCAAGTTCAACTTTATTTTGTGTATCAAGCCCTCGTGCCACACTTTATCAAAAGCTTGAGAAATGTCAATGAATAGAGCTGAGCAATACTTCTTCTCCTCAAAGGTCTGTCTTATGACATTGACTAGTCTGTGCGTTTGTTCTATTGTGCTGTGTTTAGCCCGAAAGCCAAATTGGTGATCAGGGATGCATCCCACAGTGTTCAACATTGGACTCAACTTTGCCATTAACAATTTTTCGAACAGTTTTGAAATTGTTGGCAGTAGACTTATTGGTCTGTATGATTCTACTTTAGTGGGATCCTTCCCTGGTTTGGGTATCATAGTAATCATGGACACCTTCCACTCTGCAGGATAATACTCGAGACGTAAAATAGCGTTAAAAATAAAAAGAAGAATTCTTCTAGCTACACGAGGTAGCTGCTCAAGCATTTTACCAGTAATTTTATCAATTACGATATATACACAAAGTAAGACAACCTTACTGTTGTATATTATACACACTCTCGAAAGTAAAAGAAACATTTCGTTTTACAAAATTTGATGCTATAAGTGAGTGTTTTGCTGTTGAACTATCAAGTCAAGTTTGTCAAATATTACAATAAATGCAGTCTCTGAACAATAAAGTTCGTATTTATGATGGCTCATGAATTCGTTACAGGTTTGGTAATTGAGATATTAAAAAATTACTGAATAAATTGTAAAGTTTTTCCAAAACGTTTGCATTAAGTATTGATTATGGTAAACTTCATCTTCTATTTGTTATACATCTAGAAAATTTTTTTACATTTCAACCGCTTATGAACACACAATTGAAATGTACATGGTGTTTGATAGAATTGCCATTAATCGAATTTAAAGGCTTGTAGTGTGATTATGTAACTTTTAATGATCCGATAATCGTATTCTTTCGACAGTAATGGTTGTATGCTCCTGCAATATAATTTTGATGACGTTAAGCAGCTGTATTTTTGTGTTCCTGATAATAGGCAGTAAAAGTAATAGCTGATTTCAGTCGACAGCACATATAATTAAATGTTATCCTTTAATAAGTTTGACAAACACGAATTCTACCTATTCAACGAATTTCATGGCATGCCGTCAGGCGGTAATATCAGACCCAGTTAGATTATCGCTTAAAAGGCTGTTTCATTGTTAATATAAAAATGTTGTACTTCTTAAAATATAAAATAGGTTTTTAAAACCGAAAGGAAAAAATTTAAAATTCGGTACGTTTTTGTTGAAATAACGCGCTTTTTTCTCCATTTAGGTGCGTTTTTGAAATTTCAAAGTTGACAACGCTGTAAATCACCCTAGGCGAACAACAACATTTTCACCTTGAGCATTGTGTGTTAATCGCCATAATTGCCCAGCAAACCAACATGTGATTTGTATGGATTTCGCGTAATTGGGTCAAATTTTTTTTAAAAATGCGGCTGCTCAAGCAGCAATTGTTACTCGTGTTCGCTATCACGGCATGATAACTGCAGCCCTTTCTGCCAAAATTGGATGATATTGATGTGGTCAACATGTGGTTTTAACAAGATGGGATTACTGTATGAGATATATCCAGATTGTGTATTCCTTTGTATTAGAATTGGCCCCTTTAATCGTGTGATTTAGCAACATTTCTTTTAATAAGGTTATTTCAAACCACATGTCTATGTAAACAATTCCACAACCACCCTGGCATTAAATGAGCAGAGCCAACGCTGCATCAGCAAAATTCTTACAAATTCATGCAAAGCTACGTAAGCCATTTTCCCAATGTGCTATTCCATAAATAGCCCTATTTTGAATACTTTATGATTCAACAAAAAATAATACTCAAAAGACTAAAATCTGTGCTTTCTTCAGCTCAAGGTCCTTTTTGTATTTTTTAAAAAATTAAAAAGAACAAAAATGTTTTGTCTTAGAAGAAAGACGAAATATTGAAAAATGTTGAGCTGAAGAAATTTATTGTAAATATTGAATGGTCAAAGCAAATAGGATCAAGAATTAAAATTTTTCAGTGTTGACTGTTTAATTGAAATCTTGCTTTGATTTGGGAAATCGTTAATTAAAACAAAAACGTTCTCTGAAATAAAAAAATAGCCTGAGAAGGTTAAAGAATCAAAAAATTTCGTTTAAATGATTTAGACCTGAAATTCAAATCAGCCTTCTTTCTTGGGACACATTTTATCTAAGAGAAATTGTGTTTTTTTAAAATTCATTAGAGTCTTACACATTTTGTACTAAAAACACTTCAAAACCCATGTTGAAGATGCCACACGGCATCAAAATCTCAATTTACTTATAAAGCGGGTTTATCAGGTTTGCTAATTAAATTGATTTTTGTATAGGTCCAAAATATTGATTTTAATTACTAAAAAGATTTTCCATTTTTATTATTGTTCAACTTATATATCTTAGTTTCAAATCTTTCAATTGAAGTGTACACGACATTAATTTTTAGTTAAGTGTAGCAAAATTAAAAGGCTGCTAGTTTCTATGTGTGCAGCCGTGTTTCTATTTTCATGGAAGTTTTAAGAGCTTCTAATGTAAGTCAAATAATATTTTTTCTACCAAAACAGAGAACAAAATATCTTTCAATTTGTTTTTTTTTTCTGAAAAAAAAAAATTTGTCTTAAGATAACAACTTCTGAATAACTTTTTGAAAGTCAATTAGGAAATACATATTACAAAAAAGTGATATATAATACTATTTAAATATAATCCCTAACAAACAAAACTGCTGGGAATCCTTAAGTCTTTACAAGCTCAGACAACATGTGTTTTTAGCTTGAATATCGAAGCTATTAATACGTGCACTTATACACAAACATACAAGTTTATGGATTTTGTATTGAATGTCACAGATATTGCATAAATTATTCGCAATAACCTCCAGAGTAAATCTCTTAAGCAAACACAGATGTTTTTGCAAACAAGTGTATTTATGGTATCAAGTATTTGGCTGCCTGTTTTTACAAAAAGTAAAAAAATGTGCACACATATTTTCTTCGTTTTAAAACTAAAACATCAATTTTATTTTCAAAGTAAAATTAAAATATTTTCTTAAATCGTATTAATTAAGCTCAGTATTATTTTCTTTAAAAGCTTTGTTTATACAAATAACAAATATGCCTGCCTTTTATGTTTTTTCAACATTTCACAGGTGCTAACATAATCATTATTGCAAATCTCTGAATAATATATATAAACATTGCGTAAAAAAGCAACAACAAATTGAATTATGATCATTATGAAGATAAATGAAGACAGAAATTAGAAATGTCTGAACTGCTTAAGGTGCATTTTATGTTTCAGCATGTTTTACCATCATGCCGAATAGTACAGCGAATATAAAATAACTAGTTTCCCCCCAGCTAAAATCTTTAATTAGTTTTCTTGCCTTCTTTAACTAAAACCATAGATTACAACAGTTAGTTATAATAAAAACCCTTCATGTTGATGTATACAGCAGTGATCTGCGGCGGTGCACCGCAACCGTCTTGCCTTCCAATCATTTTCAAATCCAAGTATTTTAAACACTCTTAAAAATTGATGCGGTGGTACTTATGATGCCGTTCGTTTGTGAAATCTTGATACATCAAAAATATGTCCAATCACTTTTGTATCTTGTGTATTTTTTTAAGAGTAAAAGAAACGATCACAAAAAAGAGTGTTGTTGTTACTAGCACTTAGTAAGAGAAATATTTTGAGTATTTGCTATTATCGTTCCTAATCGTTTTCTTAATAATACATACATGACGTCATCACAAAATCACACATTCGAGACAACTGTGAAAATGATTTACATCAGTATCTGCCTTGACGGCCTAGCCTGATGGTGGATCAATTCCACGAAGTGAATTTTTCACGATTCACCACCGCCCCCGTGTGGCTTGCTAGGCTCACACAGGTAGCAATTCTTGTCATATGATTGCGGTCATATGAACAACTTCTTGTTGAGGAGTTCGGGCTTTCTAATCCCTTGTGTATGCAATTTCCCAGCAATCAATGGAGGACAAGGCTTAATGAGTTGATAGGCCGAAGCCCATTAAGAGCATCAGCCCTTAAACCAACTCACCCGTCAATCATCACCACTGGTTCCTTACAGTACACGTATCTGTTGTATAGGCAACAGATCCTCGGGAGATTGTTAGCCCTCGAAAAAAGCCATCACCAAACAATTATTAAGGATACTAACACTCCCTTCCTGCGATTTAGGTTTCAACCACAGCCAGAACGTTTCAGCCAAGGTAGGCACCTCAACCATGATCAGCCCGGGTCGAACCGCAAGCAGAACTTCCCGGGGGCCATGCTGATCCCCGTTCTGCCAATTTATACCCTTGGTAAGGGTTTCGGAAGCTAACACAACATAAGTCATGTGGCTTCCTAGAGTTTTGTTTGCCGCACCAAACGAGGGACCCCTTCCCCTCTTTTCACCGAAAAACAGAGCGCCTATGTTAGGAATACGCCAAGGCAAAACCTGTTCCCCGGGGGGACACATTCGAGACAGCAGGCTACACGAATACAAATGCCGCTGGCTACAAATGTAGCCTGTAGCCAGCTACCTAAATATAATGAAAACGGCAGCTACATAATAAACAGCTGATATTGATTTCTTTATGTCTTTACAAATATTAAAAAGGTTTCTTGTATAAAAATAGCTGAGGGAAATTTATAAAATTCTATAGTAGCTATTGTTAAAATAGTGCGAGCTACTTAGTAGTCGGTGTAGTAATATATATAAATATTAAAAAATTAAATATTAAGAAACCACAATCAAAACTTACAATTAAAATTCAAACTTCTAAAATGTGAACATCTGCATTTTTGCATTTCAGTGGTGCCACTTACAATTTTTTTTAGCTGTTTTTAAAACTGTCACCTAGTGAAGAGCAAGAAAAATTCAAGAAAATGCAATGAACTATATGAAGACTAAAGTAATTTAAATAAATATAATTTTTGGAGCTTTATTTAGATCCTTGTTTTTTGTTTTTTATAAAAAATTAAGATTTCAAAATCTTTTATTTCTTGATATTTCTATAACAATTTGTTATCATCGTCAGGAAAATTAAAATGTTATTTTTTTTCAAATTCAATTTCAAATTTCATCTTTATTTACAGCTTATCTAATTACATATAAAATTATACTTTCGAGATATTATCTATAGATATTACAACGATTTAAATTGATAATCACAGATCTTGAGAAACAAGTTTTTAATTATGACATTATTTAAAGGAAAAATAGGGAAAACCTTTATTTCCAAAAGGGAGGTATAAATTATATTGGAAAATATACATGTATATAGTAAGATTATCATAAGATAACAAACTTATACATGTCATTTTCTATTTAATAAATTTCATTTCAGTTCTGCATTAAGCCGATTGGATGCATTCCCGTATCAGTTGATAAGGGGAATTTTGTATGGCTTCACGATATTTGCTGAAGAGTTTATTCATGAAGTCGACAATTCGATCATAGCGAGTTTCGTTGTGAAGCATCTCAGTTGAATGTCTCCAATGCTTGTTATGTATAATCTTCAGACATTTATTTTGAATAATTTGTAATTTTTTTAAATGTGTTTTTGCTGCATTATACCAAATGGGACAAGCATATGTCATTGTTGGTCTTATCACGCTCTTAAAAATTAGATTTTTGTTTGCTAAATTAAGAGTTGAACTTTTATTTATTAAGGGCCATAGTGCTCTCATAGCTTTTGAAGATTTTTTACATACTTCCTCGATATGTTTGGCATAGTTTAGTTTTTTATCGAGATAAACTCCAAGATATTTAACATCATTTCTAATTGTCAAGCTCTCGTTTTGAAAATTTAACTGTCGGTTTGGTAAACGTTTGGGGGATTTATTGTAGGGGAATATAATAGCTTGCGTTTTTACCGGGTTTATTTTTATTTTCCACTTGTAAAAGTACCTGTTGCAGGCAGAAACACCCTTTTCCATTTTCTTTAACAGTGCTTTGGTCAGTTTGCTAGACGTTATAAGTGCGGTATCATCGGCATAGTATGCGAC
Organism: Thecocarcelia acutangulata; assembly: GCA_914767995.1. Classification (NCBI taxonomy): domain Eukaryota; kingdom Metazoa; phylum Arthropoda; class Insecta; order Diptera; family Tachinidae; genus Thecocarcelia; species Thecocarcelia acutangulata. The sequence goes on along the minus strand of OU612094.1, from coordinate 141,991,862 downwards.
TTCCATGTACGAGGGGGGAGAGAAATCAGATGTATATATGGAGTAAAGCAATGGTGATAATATTGAACCCTGCGGTAATCCCGCATTTATTTGTTTTGGATATGATAAGGTGTCATTGATGGCGACAACAAACGTTCTGTCTTCCAGAAAATCTGCAACAAGCCTGCACAAATACTTAGGTATATTATTTTGGAGCATTTTGTAAATTAATCCATTGTGCCAGACCGTATCAAATGCTTTTTCTACATCCAGAACTATTAAGCCCGTGGATTGCTTATTTCGTTTATTAGATTTTATTAAATTTGTTATCCGATTTATTTGATGAATCGCGCTATGTTGCTTTTTAAAGCCGAATTGTTCGCTAGCAATAATGGTTGCATTTTCAATAACATTATATAGACGATTTTGAATAATTTTTTCATATAATTTCCCAAGATTACTTAACAGGCTTATAGGCCGATAACTTTCCGGACTGTTTTTTGGTTTATTTGGTTTAGAAATAGCAATAACTTTTGCCTGTTTAAAATGTTTTGGAAAATAGTTCAGTTTCAAACAGTTATTGTATATCAGCAGTAAAAGCTCTACGGCCTTAGGAGGAAAGTTTTTTATTAGAATATTAGATATTTCATCAAGGCCAGGTGATTTTGACGATTTCAAATTAGAAATTAAAAATTTTAATTCGTTTAAGGATACTTCCATAAGATTTTCAGAGTATATGTTTATGGCCTTGAATTTTTGGACTTTCGAGTTTACCGTTTTATCAATAGAGTGTTTATAGGTAGATGTGAGGCTATTAGAAGCGCTAAATGTGTTAGATAATAATTTTGCCTTTTCGTCATCAGTGTTAAATTTTAAGTTACCAACTTTGAAATTTGGGATTTTCCTATTTTGTTTACCCCTCAAACATCGACTGAGTTTCCAAAAGGACTTGTCTCCTGGCTTAAGTTTTGATAATAAATTTTTCCATTTTTCATTACGATGTACGTTTATATCTTTGTTGATTAAATTAGTAAGCAGTTTAACACATTGCTCGTAGAAGTTTATGTCTGATGGAACCAATGACCTTTGGCTTTTTCTTTTAAAGGTTTTTCTACATTTTATAAGGTTTATAATACTTTGGGGCAGTGCCGTCTTACCACAAGATTGCAAAAGAGGAGTGCTGTCATTACGGGCTTCTAGAACAATTTTAACGAATTTCTTTATCTCCATATCAATTGACGTTCTCGAATTATAGATTGGATTGTTAATCGCAATTTTGTTGTTGATTATGTTTTTAAATGCCATCCAATTAGTAAGTTTGTAATTGTAGTGCCTCACATCTGTTTCACCTAGTCTTGAATTCTCAATTTTGCAGACAATTGGTATGTGGTCGGATGATATTTCATATCCCAATAGGTCTACATTTATCTTTAACGGGCTATTAGTTAATACTAAGTCAATAGTTGAAGCATTCCTATTTCTTTGGGATGGATAAAAAGTTGGTTCATAAGGATAATAAATGAAGAAGTTATTTGACTGTTCAAGACGAAACAATGTATTCCCCGCAGTATTATGTTTAATACAATTCCATGCCGAATGCCTTGCATTTAAATCGCCAAGGACAATAAAGTCGCCATTAAATGAAATAAGTTTTTTAATGTCATCTGCAAAACTACTGGGTGGCCCAGAAAGACCGAAGTGGTGTGAATTCCTTATAACTTTTTTATTATAATTTTTTTTTCTTTTCTTTTCAGTATTTTGTAAAGAAGACTTGGATAATTTATAATGGAGCAATACACAATTGAACAACGTGCCCAAATTGTTGAAATTTACTTTTCAAATCAACGGTCCATTGTGTTGACTCAGCGTGCATACCGTCGTCAATTTAATGTGCGGGTTGCACCCTCTCAGTCAACAATAAACCGTCTGGTTACAAATTTTCGAGAACAAGGAGCAGTAAGGAACCTTCCTGGTCCCGGCAGACACCGAACTGTCCACACGGCTGACAATATTCAAGTGGTACAGGAGAGTATTCGGGAGGATCCAGAAACATCAACCAGGAGACGTTCGTCACAACTGGGCCTCTCAAGGACGTCGCTGCAGCGAATTTTGCACACCATAGGATTGTTTCCATACAAAATTCAACTTGTCCAAGAATTGAAACCAACAGATTACCAGCAACGACTTGACTATGCAATTTATTTCCAGCAAAAAGCACAAGAGAATCCAAATTTTATTCATAACTTAATAATGAGTGACGAAGCCCATTTTCAATTAAATGGGTTCGTTAACAAGCAAAACTGTAGGATATGGGCTACGGAAAACCCGAGAGTACTTCATCAACGACAATTGCACCCAGTTAAGTGTACCATTTGGTGCGGTGTTTCTTCAGAAAGGATCATTGGCCCATTTTTTTTTGAAAATGAACAAGGTGTCGCCATTTCCGTCAATAGTGATCGATATCGGGCCATGTTGCAAAATTTTGTAAGGCCAGCCGTGGAAAACCATCCGCAAATATGGTTCCAACAGGATGGAGCCACAGCGCACACTGCGAGGGCCACAATGACTCTTTTACGCGACATCTTTGGTGAAAGAATAATTTCTCGTAACAGCAATTTTAATTGGCCTCTGCGTTCCCCGGATTTAACCGCTCCAGACTGTTTTCTTTGGGGCTATTTAAAAGGAAAAGTTTATATTAATAAGCCTAGGACTATTGAGGAGTTAAAAACCAATATTCGAGAAGAAATTAACAACATACCACCGGAAGTTTTGCGAAAGGTCATGGAAAATGTGTTGGAAAGAGCACATTTGTGCGAAGCAGAATATGGCCACCACTTGCGGGATATCATTTTTAATAACTAATCCAAAAATATTCCCCATAAATTTAATGTATTTAAAAAAAAAAAAATTAAAAAAATATCTCTTAAATAAAAAGTTATAAGCAATTCACACCACTTCGGTCTTTCTGGGCCACCCTGTATTTCCATATTTCGGTGAGTACGCAGAACAAACAATAAGCTTTTTGTTATTTAATATTATTTCAATCGCTAGATTTTCTATTCCCAGTGTATCACAGATTGGTAGAACTTTATGTTGGACTGACCTGTGTACGACAAGTGCTACCCCTCCCCCTCTTGAGTTCAGTCTATCGTTACGATAAATAATAAAGTTTTTAAAGTATGTTTTATGTTTCTCGTTTAAGTAAGTTTCATTTAGAGAGGCAATATGTATATTCTCCCTTTCAATCAACGATTCAAATTGAAGTAAATGTGAAAAAGTAGAAATGCCATTCGCATTCCAGTGAAGAATTTTTAATCCATTGTTATTATTATAAACCATATGCATATTTTACCATTGACATTATTATTTGTATTTGTTGTATTTTAGTTGTGCATTTTTGGAGATCACTTAATGCAGTTGTAAAAATATTAAAAAGCTCATCTATACTAAAGAGATCATTATTACCTCTCGCGCAGTCAGCGTACGAAACGGTATTACGATAAGTGTTATTGTTATTGTTATTTGTATGTAATGAGAAATTATTATTTAAGAACTGAGTTGAATTACGTTTGTTGTTGTTGTAATTACGCATATGTTTACTTGTTGCTTTAGCTCTTGTCTCTAGATAGAGTGATCGAAAAGGGCAATTAATATCATTTGCTGAGTGATCAATACGCTCTTTACCATTTTTTTTACAATTGTAGCATGAAAACATTGCAGGTACTTTATTTTGTTTCTGGAGTGGGCAATCATTAGTATGATGCTGGTTGGCACATAACATACATGCTGGGAGACGATTACAATGATCGCCTCCGTGCCCATACATGAGACAATTCCAACATTGAGTTGGATTATTCTGCTTTTTTGGTTTATACTTTTTCCAAGAGACTATTATATTACATAATGAAGATACATTATTCAGCGATTTGGGGTTGAAATTTTTTCTCACAAATTGAACTTTATATACAGCGTTGTTTACTGAACTAAATTTTGTTTTAACTTCTGTTATCGACGAGGGAGTCAAATTGTAGCTTTCAATGTCCTTCTTGATATCATCGGTACTGATTTTCGGTAGACCATAAAGAAATACAGTGTACAGACGATTTTCTTTTGTGTTAAAGGTATGAAATTCAATTTCCTTTTCTAGTAAAATTTTTTTGCATACTTCGTATGAGTTGGCATTTTGAGGAAAGACTTTCGTCCCAATGGACGTTCGCTTGTACACTGCATCCTTACCCAATAATATTTGGAGATCGCTTAAGTCCATTTTAGCATCGACTACTAATGGTGGAGGTTTTATTATTTTTTCTTCAGTTATGTTGGATACTGGATCCAATTCCATATCATTAAGCTTAGCCAGTTCGCTAAATCTATTCTTTGATGTTGTAGGCAAGTTAGACAATAAACCTAATGGAAAAGTCCCTGACTTTTTTTGTCTCTTCATGTTAGATTTTTTCAAATCTAGACTATGAGACTTGGCCCCCGGGGCCATGTTTGTATTGCTATTTCTGCAAGTGTTTTGTAAACTGGCTCGCGCAAGAGTTCAATAAATACAAATCCGAGATTACAAAAACAAAATGTGAGTGTTTTGTTTTTTATTATATTGTTTATTATTTGAAAAATTATCCGCTATTCAATACGAGACGACCGTACTCTAAGAAATCAATCATCGAACTGATTAAAATGTTATTAAAAATTTTAATTCAAAAATTATTAATAAAAAATGCCTACATATGTATATATATATATATATATATATATATATATATATATATATATATATATATATATATATATATATATATATATATATATATATATATATATATATATATATATATATATATATATATATATATATATATATATATATATATATATATATATATATATATATATATATATATATATATATATATATATATATATATATAAATTAATGTTTGTATGTAGGTATGTTTGTCCTTTATAGAATCGTAAACTATGCGTTTTAGCATGTGATGATCTTCGGCAAAGTTGTTGTGCATGAGCCCGAGTAGGTTTCTAAGTAGGCACAACCACGCCTACTTTAACGCCCACTTTTTCGTATTGAGTAATACATGGGTTTTAACAGATTTACTTCAAATTGTATATACGGCTTACGGTAGGCGAGGCAAAAATAAAAGTTTTATGTGCCACGCCCATTTTTACGCCCCATCTCATGCGGAACGATGTTTGCCGTGTAGGCCAGACTGCTGGACCGAACTGCCTGAAACTTTCACACCACACCACTAAAGCTCTGGTATCTTTTATCAGACACTTCTTTTTTTGACCATGCCCACTTTAACGCCCACTTTTTTCAAAATTGAGTTATTGAATCCAAATCAGTTTTAACAGATTTACTTCAAATCCTACTTTAACGCCCACTTCTTTAAATTGAGCAATACATGGGTTTTAACAGATTTATTTCAAATTGTATATACATCTTACTATAGGCGAGGTAAAGATAAAAGTTTTATGTGCCACGCCCATTTTTGCGCCCCATCCTATACGGGACGACACTTGCCGGTAGGACCGATTTGCCTGAAACTTTCACAGCACTCCACTGAAGCTCTGGTATCTTTTATAAGATACTTCCTTCTTTTGGCCATGCCCACTTTGACGCCCCTTTTTAAAATTGAGTAATTTATTTCAAATGGGTTTCAATAGATTTATTTTAAATTGTATATACATCTTGCTGTAGGCGAGGTAAACATAAACGTTTTATGTGCCACGCCCATTTTTACGTCCCATCTCATGTGGGACGATGCTTGGCGTGTGTATCAGACCGCTGGACCGATCTGACTGAAATTTTCACAGCACACCACTAAAGCTCTGTCTTATAACACACTTATTTCTTTTGACCATGCCCACTTTGACACCCACTGTTTTTAATTGCGTAATTGATTCCAAATGAGTTTTAACAAGTTTTTAACGTCTTACTGCAGGCGAGGCAAAAATTTACGTTTTATATGCCACACCCACTTATTGGCCGACAGACCGACGAAAGATCCCAGACGTTATAGATTTTGGAGTTGCGAAAAATGTTCCTTTAGAGTGGATGCAAGTGGAGCCTTCATTAGATTTGTCATCAGATCACTCTCCCACTATAATCTCTGTTTCGTTCCCCCAAGAGATTGGCTCACCGTTGACTGTCAATAGAGTTAATTGGTTAAAGTACAAAAAATTTTTGAGCACACATTGTACTGAAAATATCGCCTTGAGAACGCCTGAGGATATTGATGGGTCAATTAATGATTTTTCTGAAAACCTCAAACTGGCCGTACAGCATGCTACCACTAGTCATTTAAGATCTAGAAATGAGAACAATAGAACTTATTCATCTGAAATTAGGCTACTTCTGTCAGAAAAAAGAGGAGTCAGAAGAGAGTGGCAACTTCGCAGGTCTCCCCAGCTTAAAACTAGGCTACGGGAATGTATAACTCAGCTAAGAAATCTGCTTGAAGTCCATAGAATAGCTTCCCTTAAAACATATTTGGAAAGCCTTGATGGTACCCCTCAATCTCATTATTCCTTGTGGAAAGCGACAAAAGGTTTAAAAAGACCCGTAATAGGTAAGCCACCTTTGCGAAATTCAACTGGCGACTGGGCAAGAAGCGATTCTGAAAAGGGAATGTTGTATGTCGATCATTTGCGAAACATTTTTATCACAAATGATTCAGAGAATAATACAGCGGAATTACCACCATATGTTGTTAGACCTCCTGTGTCTTTGAGATTTAATTTTCAAGATGTCGAAAACGTTATCGGTAATTCAAACCCCAGGAAAGCTCCAGGCATTGATCAAATTACTGGTAAAATGCTTGAACAGTTACCTCGTGTAGCTAGAAGAATTCTTCTTTTTATTTTTAACGCTATTTTACGTCTCGAGTATTATCCTGCTGAGTGGAAGGTGTCCATGATTACTATGATACCCAAGCCAGGGAAAGATCTAACTAAGGTAGAATCATATAGACCAATAAGTCTTTTACCAACAATTTCAAAACTATTCGAAAAATTGTTAATGGCGAAGTTGAGTCCAATATTAAACAATGTGGGATGCATCCCTGATCATCAATTTGGCTTTCGGGCTAAGCATAGCACCATAGAACAAACGCACAGACTAGTCAATGTCATAAGACAAACCTTTGAGGAGAAGAAGTATTGCTCAGCTCTTTTCATTGATATTTCTCAAGCTTTTGATAAAGTGTGGCACGACGGCTTGATGCACAAAATAAAGCTAAACTTGCCTGCAAATACACACAAGCTTCTGGAAAGCTACTTATATGGGCGGAAGTTTGTTATCAGAGAAGGCGACTTTATAAGCCCAACTCAGCCAATCAAGGCAGGAGTTCCCCAAGGCAGCATACTGGGGCCTACTTTATATTTGATTTACGCGTCTGACATGCCAACGACATCTGGAATCCACACTTCTACTTTTGCAGATGACACAGCATTTTTGAGTGTTCATGAAAACCACCAATTAGCATCACGAAATTTACAGGAATATACTTCAATATTAGAGAAATGGCTAAAACTTTGGAAAATCAAAGTTAATGAACAGAAATGTACTCATGTTACATTCACACTGTGTAGGCAAACATGTCCGCCTATCAAAATTAACAACTCACCTATTCCGCAGCACAACGAAGTCAAGTACCTTGGTATTCACCTGGACCGTAGGCTAACGTGGAAGTCTCACATTGAAGCAAAGGTCACTCAGTTAAAACTAAAAGCAGCGCAGCTAAATTGGCTTATGGGCAGAAATTCGACACTGAAATTAGATTGCAAACTTTTGTTATACAACGCAATACTAAAGCCTATATGGTGCTACGGAATTCAGTTATGGGGCACCGCCTCAGCGACAAACATTGAAAAACTCCAAAGGCGACATAACAAAATTCTTCGAACGATTACTGCAGCTCCATGGTATGTAAAAAATTCACGAATTCATAAAGATCTGAGTGTTCCGCTGGTAAAAGAGTACGCGACAAGGTATGTCAGTAAACTGGAACTTCATCCAAACCCTCTTGCGCGCAATATACTTAATTTTGGCGGCCACACTCGGCTTAAAAGAAGGGATACCGCTGCCACCATCAGATTGCTGAGTAGGTGATTTTACCGAAATAGCTCCCGCATAATAAAACTTTTTGTCTAGCATTGGCCGGACTTAAGAATCACATTTTTTAATTTTAAATTTAGTATTAAGATTTGAATACTTATTGTTAGTTCATTTTGAAGATTCAATAAATAAAAAATGCTTAAAAAATGCTTAAAAAAAAAAAAAAAAAAACACCCATTTTTACGCCCCATCTCATGTGATACGACGCTTGCTGGGGAGATACGACCGCTGGACCGATCTACATGAAATTTTCACAGCTTACGTACCACCAAAGGTAAGCACTGGTATGTTTTATAGAAAACTTCTTTCTTTTGACCATGTCCACTTTAACGGCCATTGTTTTAAATTGAGTAAATTATTCTTCGTGGACTTTAACAAATTTATACTAGACGAGGTAAAGAAATAAAGTTTCCTACACGCCCCGTTTCACGCCCAATCTCTTGCAGACAATGCCTGCCGGGAAGGCCAGACTGCTGGAATGACCTAAAAAATCTCACAGGTATGACTAAGAATGCCTTTTTTCGACCGCGCCCTCTTTAGAGATTACCTTCTTTTAAAATGTGTAATTGAGTCTACACGACTTATAACTAAACGGATTACTTCAAATCTTCTAAATACATATGTATATTAAAAAATAAATGTAAACTTGGATGTAACTGCACAAACGGGTCGACCGGTTGCAACCAAAATTTAAAGGTACGTTGGTGATGGTCTGTGGATGGTTGTGGTTTGCACGAAATCGGACCAGTGGTTTCGGAGATATGTCATTTAAATTTTGATATATGTGTATTCCCATATAAATATTGGCAAAACGACTTTCATTTTCAATATTATCACTTGAAAAGTTATCAAACCACGTATCGTAATGTCTTATAAATACAACGACATTTGGTCTGTTCAGCTGAATCTCTTCAGGTATTGTTTCGACCGTCGTTTTGTTTATGCGCTGACCATTCAATATTACACTTGCTATACACCTGCATTGTGTCATAGGTATGCCTTATTGTTGTTCTTACTGTTAAAACGATACTTTCATGCAAATCATAATATTATTTGATTAGAAAGGACGTTCGGTCTCTCTTATTTGAACGCTAAGCTGGGCACATGCCTTTTTACCTCTGGCTTTATTTAATATCATTCATTCCAATACTTTTTGTCCACACTCATTTCATCATTTCAAAAGATCTTTCGAGCGAATTTATACTCGAAAAATTTTCAAATTTCTCATGCAAGTATTTTCAATCATTGATTTATAGTGACAAAAATGCAATGCGAACAAAATAGTGGCAATTTGATGTTGTTAGGCGGTGATTTTAACGTATTCCATTTCAGTCTATTCTGCAACTCATGCAAGTTTGAATATTTTTCTAATGAAAAAGAGAAGTGGTTTCACGTGCATTGAAGTCATATGTATGTGCAATTTTAGTTGTTACAAATCTTTACATTTTAGATTTTTTCACTTTGAAAGTAATGCACTGACCTGCTCGATCAAATGTAAGTCGTCGTGCACGTTCTACCAATAATATATTACTTCAAAGAGATCACCAATTGCAATGCTAAGCACGATCTCAAATACATCTGCGGATCAAATTCCAAATTCAAGAAATCCAGTATCGCTATAATTAACACTGCTTTTAATTATGAGCGCGAAATTAATGGCAGTCTACATGGATGGACTTCTTTCGGTGCGACAAGATAGAGGACAAACCTTAATTATTTCCTAAAAAGTTACCTTATATTATGGAAGATATGGCGGATTTTTTAACGTGTATATGTGCACTTATCTGTGCAAATAATTGAACAGAAAGAAAGAAATTTTTAAGTGCAATAGGGACTTCTGGACCGATGATTAGGATAATCTATTTTATCAAGTGTTCGCCATAACCCGCTATAAAATTATTTCGAAACGATAAATTTATTGTATCACATCCACTTTTTAAATTTATCTTAAATACAGTTTTTACGGAGAGAAAAAGTTTTTTGCAAAGTTCTCAACGCCCGCCTTTTTCAAATCCTTGGGAAAGAAAATCACGTAAAATTTAATTTCTGTGAATTATGTTTCATCGAATAATCAATACGAACAATGGATAACCATTGCAATGGATATGCATTCATTTTATTTACATGGAGTTCTATATACTGAATCTAACAAAAAAGTAAGTTCAGCTTACTACTATTCATATCAGATTGATAGTTTGTGAAAGGTCAATCATATCTTGAAATATTGCAATCTACTCCACCAATTAATCTACTCTACTCAATTTATCGTCTTTTTCTGCAATTTTACAGAATCGAAATCTGAGTTCATTATGGATTATGTGCTCTCAAACATTTCGCTAAGTTACAAAAATCATGATTAGTTGGGCGGACGTTATATCGGCGATATGAATTTTCGGATGCAAGGTGATATTGCTTGCGAATTGGTAATGTCAAATTTGGTGACTCTACTTCCCAATATGATGTCGTTAAAAAAAAATTGCTATGACGTAGTTCGGTATTACGACTCAGTAGATTTATGCATTTTTAATACTTTAGCTTAACGTACGGTGAATTTAATGCATAATCAAAGCCATCCATTTTGTAAAAACACATGAAGAAACTTAAACTGACTATGGACGTGTGTGTCGAGCTGCAGAATGACGTATTTTAAATAAATTACTGGATATTGGCAATCGTAAATTCCACTTTGGCATTTCGACCGACTGTGTTCATTTTCCTGACGCTTTCTACCATTTGACCGAATCGAATTCTAAGCCCACCCCAATGTGCTCTCTAACATTTCACAAAATTACAAAAATCATGATTTGTTGAGGGAATGTGATGTCGTCGATTAGGATTTTCGAATTCAATATTGCTTGCGAATTGATGATGTAGAAATCAGTGACTCTCTTTACCTCCCAAGATGACACAATCCAGTTTTTAAGCTCGCTGGAATTACCCGGATTGCTATCTCACAAACTGTAACTTAAAGTAGGATGGGTAAACACTATGTTACGAAGTATAAACCAACCACATATCTGTAATGATACTTGACTTTCGGTGAAAAAAAATATGAACAACGTTAAAAAAGCAAGAAGACTAAAATAAAATTATAAAGAGAAAGACGTTTTGTTACCATGAATCCTAATGGTTTCGAGAAATACACTATTCCATCATTACGGCTTGCTTTCGCAATAAAAACCCATGTTTCTACGTTTTTCTTCCCTTTTACCTATATCAATGTTAATAAAATTTTAAGGCAAAACAACGTTTGCCGTATATATATATATATATATATATATATATATATATATATATATATATATATATATATATATATATATATATATATATATATATATATATATATATATATATATATATATATATATATATATATATATATATATATATATATATATATATATATATATATATATATATATATATATATATATATATATATATATATATATATATATATATATATATATATATATATATATATATATATATATATATATATATATATATATATATATGCAATCAAACTGGGTCTGGTAGTACCACCTGATGGCATGCCATCAAACTCGTTTTATAACTAGAATTTGTCAAACTTGGCCTCTAGTACGATTCTGTTACTTTTGTTAAGATAATGGTATCTTGATAATAATTATAACAATATTTTATCAAATTTATTATTCAGCAATATTATAATTATATTCGCTATCGACCGAGATTAGCTGTTGCTTTTACTCTTTATTACTACGTTTATACGCAGCCTATTCATAAATAAAAACTATTTGCAAATAACTAACTCACTGTTTATGCGCCAACTTGTATATGAAAAAGCTTTATTTTTTTTAATAAAATTATCAGTATGCAATTAATGTTTTAAATACTTACATATTTTACAGCGTTGTCAACTTTGAAATTTCAATACGCACCAAAATGGGGGAAAAGCGCGTTATTTCAATAAAAACGCACCGAATTTGTAATATTTCTTTTCATTTTTAAAAAGCCATTTTTTATTATAAAAAAAATTATAATATTTTTACAGCTTTTTAAGCGACTAGTAAATAATCACACTGTGTCTGGTAGCACCACCACATGATGGAATGCCATCAAATGGATTCAATAGCAAGAATTCGTGTTTGTCTGTTACTATTATTAAGACAATGTTGGCTTTACAATAATTAAAACGATATTTTATTTATTATTCAGCAATACTATGTAATTATATTCGCTATCGATATACAAAAATACAGTTCCTTATCGCACAGAAAAAATTATAGTAAAAATAAAATCAACAAAATTTTTCTCTGAAAAAGTAATTTGTATGCATATACATAAATATCAAAAAAATAACCTTGGATATCGTATTTTGTTGTTGTTTAGAAAAATGTTAGTTTTCGATCAATTATTATTTTTACTAAACTTTTGTTTGAATCCACGAATTCCTTTACAGGTCCGCATTCAAACAATTTATTAATTGTTTCAACGAATTTCGTTATTGAACACGAAAAAAATTATATTGCAGGAGTATACAATCGTTGCTACAGGGAGTGAAATATGTCAAAGAAATTTACGATTATTGGATCATTTAAAGTTACAGAATCGCACTACAAGCCGTCAAACTCTATTAACAGCAATTCTATCAAACACAATGTAAATATCATTTGTGTTTTCGTAAGCGAACAGTCAAAATCAGTTGGCTAGAGTGGGTGTCTTTAAAAGAATTTATTGAAATATACGAAAATTTGCCAGAATTGTAACAAATAAAAGATGAAGTTTACCACAATCAATATGCAAATGTTTTGGAAAAATGTTATAGTTTTATTAGTAATTTATCAAAAACCAAAACAGTAACGAACTCACGCAGCATTATAAAATTGTATATATAATACTCGTATATCAAGATTGTTTTACTTCGTGCATACAATGAGGTGCGTTTTCCACATTATAATTCCGTTATTTGATTGTGCAACGTAAATTTTTTTTTCAATTGAATAAACGTTTTTCTTACATTGAAAAGAAAGTTGAGTTGAATTTGATTAAAATATATATGACAGCAAGCTCAAGTAACTTTTAATGAAATTGCTTCATAATACAAATATTTTACATGGAATAACAATCAGTAATCTCAACATGTTGATGCAAGTAAATATTGCATTGCTTCCTTTAAGGGGAAAAAATAGGTTTCGAATTTAATATTTTTTTGGCAAAATAAACGAACTGAAATAACTTGTTTTGAGTTTGCGTCCATTTTCATTTTATAGCAGAAATAAATTTGCCAACAGCTACTGTTAATCGACAGTATTGCCATATCAAAATACCTAAATGCGGTTTAAATACAGCTCTATTTACTGCAGTAACGATAAAGCTAATGCAGTTTAAAATGGGGATAATGCACAAGCTAATTTGCAATAAGACTGCTAATGCGCATTAACGCTGCCGTCTGTCTACGGTATAAGACAATTCTTGATATATTATACATGTTCTCGAAAGAAAACGGAATATTTTGTTTTATAAAATTTGCTGCTTTTAGAGAGTTTTTTTTTCCAAATACTACAATAAATGCAGACTCAGTGAAGTTCGTATATATGAGCGCGTGAATTCGTAACTGTTTTGGTAATTGATAAATTGCTAAATTATATATTAAATTATAAAAATTTTCCAAAACGTTCGCATTAAATATTGATTATGGTAAACTTCATATTTTATTTGTTATAATTCTGGCAAAATTTTCGTATATTCCAATAAATTAATATATAGACATCCACTCCAGCCAACTGATTTTCACTGTTCGTTTACGAAAACACAAATGAAATTTACATTGTGCTTGATAGAATTACTATCAATGGAGGTTGATGCTTTGTAGTGTGATTCTGTATATATTTCACGGCCTGCAGTAACCGTAAGCAGCTGTGTTTGTGTAGCTGATAATAGGCAGTAATATTGTTAAATAATAAATTTTATAAAATATCGTTATATTATATCGTTATCTTAATAAAAGTAACTGAATCGTCCTCGATGTCAAGTTGACAAACACAAATTCTAGCTATTGAACGAATTTTATGGCATGCCATCAGGTGGTGCTACCAGACCCGAATCGCTTAAAAGACTGTTTTGTTATCGTGTTTTATACTTTTTATAATACATTTTATAATACAATTTTATAAATGAAAAAATTCGATGCGTTTTTGTTGAAATAACACGCTTTTTGTGAGCACAATTATATTATATTTTAGGTCCCGAGACAAAATTTCTTAAAGTAGACTTTAAGTAGATCAAGTGATAGCAAGCGAAGAGAATTAAGCAAATTCAATGGAATGATAGACTGCATCCTCAATAGAACTAATAATATCAATTGATTTATATATTTTGAATTGGCCACGCCATTTTGTGAATTATGTTATTAATATTGCTGACTATTTTGAATTTAGGCAGCACAATTGCCCCTGAGCATAGCTAACGAAAAGCTTTGGTAAATGAAATTCAAAAATTAACAATGAAAGCACTTTCTGGCATTTTCATTTTTCCA